>CM067489.1:24023939-24190464 GCA_034552555.1 Semaprochilodus insignis | reverse complement strand
ATATATATATATATATATATATATATAACACATTTACCAGTATGACGCATTAAAAACATGACTTTTTATAATGCTGTTATACTGCTGAGTCATTCTTGTGTAAACAAGCTCATTCAGAGTTCTGTTTTAAGTTAAATGGTTATTTGTGGTCATAAAAGACATGCTTACTCAGATATCTCTACAGAGGTGCTGATTGGAACCAGGGAACGCAACAACACAAATAAAACATTTTATATATTGTCCAAAATGAAGTTTTATTGAAAGTCGTATGCACAAGTTTGGAGTCCAGTGACCTATTTTGTTGATTAAAGTAAGTACACATCATCCACAGAGTAAGCGCTGCCGCACCTTTTAAAGGAGCAGTGTGTAACCTCTAGTGGTGATTTTGTGTATTGCAACCCACTGAACCCCCTTATCCATTTCTCACTTCTCTGGAAACTATGGTGGCCATCAGATTTCTGCCATTCGTTCCAAAAGAAAAAAAGGTTTTTCTTTTTCCATGTTTTCATTTCTTTGGTGGTGAGGATTCACACTTTTTGTGCTTAATAGTAATAAGATCTCCATTAGTCAAAATTTCAGACCTTCGACTTCTTACAACACAAAATGGTTATACAGCATTAGTGTTCAAAGCAATTTATTCTACCCATTGAGCAGTCCTACCAAGCATGCTCATATCATTAGTATAGCTTAGCGACGTTTTATGGTGTTATTAATGTTAATTCTGTTCAGTTACATCATTCCACCCAATAAGTTGATTTAGACTGTCAAAACGTCCCAGTTATTCATTTAATGCTTTTTTTCCCCAATAAGGACGTTTGCCAGCTTCTTGTTCAAATTTTCCCATTCCATCTTAAATGATGCTATGATTACCTTCTGGAATCAGATGCATTATAATAACTTTCGCACTTTTTAGGGTGCAATATTAAAATTTGAACAAGAAGCTGAAGACTCATAGGTTTAATGCAGGTATATTTTTGATAAGGAGAAACTATAAAAAAATACTACCTGGAGTTTTATATAAATATATGTAGAGCTACTGATAAATGTGCTACTTTAAGGCATTTCGACAAGGATTCTTTTTCTTTCTGCATCTTAAAAACCAGCCACTCTGTACAGTCAGTATTGGGTTTGTCTAATCTGGCCTACTGTAGCCTCTATTGGAAGAGAACCTGCTCCAATGTAGTTATGAAGTGCTCATTCTAAGCTAACAAAAACACAGCAATTTGTAGTTACAGGTAATTATACACTAATAACATTTCTATATTCCATTTCTGCCAATAAAATCCATTAAATCTTACCCACTGGTCCTTTAGTTACTGGTTATTTGCTGAATTTCACATACTGAGGAAAGGGAAGACATAAAAGGTGGCATGTGCGTAAATTATGGCACATTTTATATTTGTTTTATTTTTCCAATATTTTAAACTCTGGAAATCATTAGCAATTGTGCATCTAAAGGCAGATAATGGCAGTTGGTTTTCTGTAGAGGACATGTTAACTCATTTTGATGTAGAAAATCTACAAAAGTTGTATTTTGACTCTGGGTATTAAATTTTGCATACGGTTGATATAAAAAAAGTGTATGTCAATAAGAAAAGGTTTCATTTAGTGTACTACTTGGCCTTACAACGGCATGCACCTCTCTGCCATGAGTAGTTCTTCGGCCCAAAAGCCTATCTCGAAACTATCATAAAACAAAGTCTCAGGCGTGAGACGATGTGCACCGAACCATTTCATATCATAACTGCACAGTAGCTTTTAGAAGTATTAAACACAGGTGTCTGATAGGCTCCATATGATTGGGAGAAAACTGACATAAACAAAGATGAAACATGACTTTTTACTCTGAAGAACTTTTTGAAATGTTAATCATCCTTTCTTTCTCCATAACAAAAAAAAAGCTGTACAGTTGGTTTCAACACACCAAATCCAAAACTAGGTGAGCACTGCGACTCCCGTTCTTCTCCCTGGAGGGTGTGGGGATCTGTAAGCACCTCATTAATCAACTAAATTACATTCTGTGTGCAGAGATGTAGTTCTAAAAACATTCTGTTTTTTTGCATCTTGATTTTTAAGTTGCCTACATGATTTTTTGTTTCCTGTAACCTTGTTTGAATGTGATCATAGTCTACTTTTTCAATTTACATGTTACATCTATTTAATCTTTACCTTGCATTGCTTACAAAACAGGCTATAGTGTCAATTTTTAACTGAAACATTTGATACTGTTTATAGTTTAAAAATTATTATAAAATTGTTTATAATGAAGTTTTGTGCATAGTAGCATCATTCAAGAGACGATCACATTGGATCTAAGAATAATTTTCCCACCTTGAGTGACCAGGTTTATAAATGATATAGAGAACTAAGGACAAACCCTGTTTTTTACATGAAATCATCAATAATTCTGCTTACTAAATTGTAACTGCAGTTACTCAGTGCACAGGGCATGAGTTGATAAAGTATAAAGAATGGGTTAAAAACAAAACCAATAGTCTTTAAATTAAACTCTTATATGGATGTATATAAATCTCCTGAAACTGATTTCTGTTCAGACTCACATACGGTCATTGTACATTCAGGTTTGTGGATCTTGTGTTTTCGTGCGGTTTAGTATAAGCACAGTGATTAGGAGTAAATCAGTGTTTACCTGCAGCCTCTGACAGTCAGCTATTATGGTTTAGAAGGCCATTTCTTTAAAAGACTGTCTTTGTCACTAGTCTAAACACAGGTCCACACAACAATGCTAAATATAGACCTTTAGTGAAATAGAACAGTTGTATTTAATCCCACTTTGCTTGTGTTGTCCTTAAAGAATACAGATGGATATTAAACATGTGCTGGAAAAGAGCGCCCAGTCGTTTGGAGTAATCTCTGTATGTCTGTCTGTGACTGTTATAGTTGCTGCGTTTCCATCCAATGGATTTTTCGGCAAAAATATTTTCTCGGTGCAGACTATGGAAGAGTAAATATGCTAAACATTTTTTGATAAATCGCTTAGCGACACCAGAATCCTGCAAAAACCAACACGTGAATTCTGATCCTGCTGTTCTCAGTAAAAAGTCACATGGCCACAAGTCGGATATGTATCCGACCCAGGTCCTAGATCGGATTCATATCAATGCAACCTCAATGAGTGTGTATACATGCATATGATAATCCAAGAAGTGCAGAAAATCAGATTAGGTCAGTAATCTGTTCACCATGTTTACATGCACTTGGGCAATGAGATAATAGGAAACTCCGGTTCTAGACGAGTGAGACAGTAATCTGATTTCTGCTTGCAACTGGCCAATAAACTGAAAAAGAATAAGATGCGATGTAAACATATCATAAAACTCAAACTTCTATAAGATGAAGAATGTTTTAAATCTTTCATTTCATCAGCCACACAGTTGTTTTTGGCGTTGCTGCAGAAGTGTTTTTTTTTTTTTTGCCATCTTGCAGTTGTTGTGTTAAACACTGCTTGCATGTTTCTTACACCGCGGTCTGTTATCACACACGTGCAGACTGAGAAATCCGAAAGAAATCTTCAGTTTCCTCAGAAGGTACACATGCAAATGTGATTACTGAGCAAAATTCCAGCTCTCTCTAACAGATTCCTTAATCAGCCTTATCCTACTATGGAATGTAGTTTGGTCCTTAACGTCTAGTTCAGCATCCGTATTAACACGTCAAATTTAAATGTGCTTTGACGACGGAAATGAATGTGTTTACACAGAAATTCATTTTGTGTTTTAAGGCGTTTAAAATTAGGTGCTACAACTTTATCAGCTTCCGAGGGGGGAAAACCCAATCTCTGCTAGAGAGATCACTTTTTGCACAAATTAATATACCCTTTACAAATGGACTGTCCCAAATACAACGTCGTAGCTAAGTACATGATGTGATGCATACGCAGCCCTAGCAAGTGCCCACATGACTACACATAGCCCCTACGTCATCAAGTGGTGGGTATATTGACGCCAACCAATAGCATGAACCCCCATAGTGGTCCAAGTGCCTTAAGATGGACAGAATTGCTGTGTAAGCATGTTAATTTTCAAATTTCAAGTGTTTCATATTTCTTTGATGTCTGTACAGTGATGAAATCGCCGTCTGTAAGTGAAAACTCTTGAGACATTTTGTCACTATTGACTTTCCATAACAAATCATGTTCTCCCTTAGGAAACGACTGGTTGCTTGTTGCTCTGTCACCTACTAGTGTGAATGTAGGGTTAATCTCATCTAAGAAGTCAAATACTTTTTACTTGGCTGCTTGAATAATCAGATAACTGCAGAACTTGTGGTCGGATTATTAAGTGCATGCGGACGTACTGAATGAGAATAGCGCCGTTAATCGTTATAAGGAACCCTGACTGTTATGACTTGTATGTCTTAAAACAGTGTACATGTTCAGTACTATTAAAATATAGCACATAACATTTGAATGTGAAGTTTTATTATAAAAAAAACCATGAATTTAATGAGATATTTATTTATTAAATGAGATATTCAGAGAGAGCAATTATCTGTTGTGGCAACTAAAATGGCAACCTACTAGTAAAACTATTTTGTCTATTTGTAATAATAAAGAAATAATTTGTCTTGGTTTACACAACATATTTGAATGGTATTGAACATTTAGGGTTCCCTTTAAGATGCCCGTAGCACCCAACCTAAAATTAGAGCCAGTAAACGGTGCAAACGTATGTGATTCTTTTTGGTCTTCATCTCTCTCTAGTAATGAACAGCTGAAAGCAGTTTAGAGCTAATTAACTTTGTGATGTAGGTTTGTGCTGTTTAGTTTGGTGTTCATGATGCATGTGGTTCATTGACATGATGTGACTGAATACGATGTGAACAGTTTTTATGCAGGAAAAGTTGCCGGGCAGCAAAAACCTTTTTTTCCCTACATTTTCACTTTATCGCTTGCAGTTTGTGAAGAAGGTGGATGGAAACAGATCTAACGATAACACATTGAAAGCTAAAGAAAGCACCCAGTGTATGTACCTTAGAGTATGTTCTGTACTGTAGTGTCAGACCTGCATGTGGGTGAAGTGGAATATTCCAAAGCCTTTTTCGTTTTCACTCTCTTTTACTGAAAAGACGGTTCATGTGGCCTGCTGCCAGACTGAGGAAGTTACAGTACAGGTAATGGAGAAATAAAGGGGACAGCAAGATAACAGAGAGAAGAAAAAAGAACCAAAACAAAGGAAAGTGATTCACGAATGTGTCCAGGTTAAAAACTCCATTGTTTTTTTTTCCCATGAGAAAGCTACAGATGGAGGTTTATGTCATAACTCCAAATCCACAGTAAATGTTCTATGTGTTTAGTTCTCAGTCCTGTGCCTGTCCAGACTGCCAGATCTGTCTCTGGGTTTAATGCCAGTTTCATACGGACAGTACTCCAGCATTCCCCTGCCCACTTCTGTCTTCTTTTTGATCAAAAATAAGAGGAGGGGCAGTTCCGAAGATGTTCATTGGCTTCTGCTGGAAGACTGATGGGGAGTAAGTGCAGAGCTGTGCACCAGCAGTGTCTATGCGCTATCCCATCCGCTATCCATACACAGAACACCTGAAAACACGCAATCACAGTAAAGTTCAAATCACAATTAGCAATGAATAAACAGGTTTTGGTCTAGAATGTTTGACAATCCTTAGACGTTTTGAATTTTACTGTACATTTCCTTAATTGTACTGTACATCTGCACTTCTGAGGTTTTCCGTTCTCTCTCAATATCAAAAAGTACAAGGATGTGGCAAAAAAGATAGGAAAGATAACTTTTCATCAAATTTCATCATCTTTTGCATCAACATGATACTGGTTGCACATTAGTTAAATCGTAAGGCTAAGGTGGAGGGACGTTTCAAGTTATATACACTATGGGGGGTCTAGGAGGGTTAAACATCACTGTGCAAAAGTCAGAAACCACTCTTCATTTATATGCATTATCAATTATAAATACATGTATACATACACTCATACATACTGGAATTTTATTTGGAAGGAGAATAAAGGTTGAATATTCTCACACAGTTCCTGCAGATTTTGCGGTAGCGGTGGAGGTGGATTGACGCCAGGCCTTCTGGAAATGTGACGCGTGACAACAAACCGCTCACCGCTGACCATGGTGCCTGCACACATGGATTCGTTGGTTGTCTCCACTAAGACAAAAGCGCGACTCGTCACTGAAGATGACCCACTGCTATTCTGTCCATTACAGTCTGGCACGAGACCATTGCAGTCTTTGGTGACACTGACGTGGTGTTAAGGGCAGTCATTGTAATGGTCTGCATGCATGTAGTCCCATGTCATGCAGCCATCTGCCAATGGTGCTGTCACTAACAGGATGGCTCAAGGAGGGCACCACTGCTTGATGAATCTCTGCAATTGTGGCTGCTGGGTCACTCCATGCATGTCAGACAATTTGTCGGATTCTCTGTGGTTTGCGTAGGTCTTCCAGATCCTTCACGTCGGTGGTGTGTGCCTTCTTCTATCCACTGCTGCCTATGGAAGTATTCGCGCCACCATGGAGTGCAAGACCATCCTGCCTCCCCATATCCTCCAACTGCTTAAACTGCTTTCTAAGTCTTCTCTCAGGCATGCTTCAACACAACAGCACGAGTCAGAATGGAAAGCACGTGCAACTCGATGACCTTATGTAGTCAGTCAGGTACAGCGATAAGGCCCATTCTTGCTTACGTTACATGTGCAGCTGAGGGTGAAACCTGAATCATTCGCATGTCTCACAAACCTACCCACCAAGTTTCACTCCTGTCGGTTGATTCCTTCTGGGTGCAATGGTCTTATTTGATGATGAGTGTTCATACATTTGAGTGGAAATTGAATAAATGAAAGGTGGTGTCTGACTTTGGCACAGTTTGTGATAGATTCTTACACGAACATGGCTCTTCCGGCTACGTCTCAGACTCTGGCTCCTGCTCTACACCAGCCATCTGGCGCATGCCTTTGATTGACAGATACATTTCTTCCTCCGGGTCGTAGTAGTAGAACTTTCTCAGGTAGACAATGAGTGGTCTGGATAAAGGAAAAAAACACAATTTAAGTGCAGTGTAGGTAAAACCAGCAGCAGAGAGCGATAAGGAACCGTGAGTGAGACAGTGCAGTACTTTGGGAGAGGGAGCTCCTGGATGTGATCTATGCGGACGAGCTGTCGGATACAGAAGCGGCAGAGGTGCTGCAAGGACTTGACATTGCAGAAGCGAGAGACTGGATACAGCAGCTGCACTGGAGTTGGTGGGAGCCCTGAGAGACAGACACCAGATGTTAAGCCAGGGGGCAGAGAAAGTGCTGTAGTAAAGGTACTTCTACAATAGTGAAAAATCTATTTGAATAAAAGTATTAAAGAAAATGACTTGAGTAAAAGTGAATAAGATGTTTTTGTGAAACTACTCAGATAATCACTTGAATTGCTTTAAGTTAATATTCACCTTTCAGGAAAGAAGCACGGAAGTGCAAGACTTATTGGCTACCTAAGCTAATTGGTTAGTTTGCCTTAGCTGGCTAACAGGCACTTACTATAAAACATTCAAGCGACAGCTTTAGGTTTAATCTGCACAACTTTTTTGTAGAGCACATTTTGAGTCATTATATCTTAATAAAAAAGGTATTGAACTTAACTCAATCTGATTGCGCCATCTCTACCAATCGGTGTGTTAGGTTAGAAACCTCCACTAGAGGTCGCTCAGTCTTTTAATAGATACACCTGTACTGTTCTCATCCATAGAGGAAGCAAGCAACAAGTACATCACTCCATACATGTGGACTGTTTTTGGGGGAATTATCGAAGGTAAGCATATTTTATCAGCATATTCTTGTTTCAGAAGTTTTGAAGAACAGAATTCTGTTCCTTTATACAACAAATATTTGTCTAAAAAGGGTAAAATAATTTTCAAAGAACAAGGCGTCTATGCCAAGCTACTGCAATTAAAAATGACTATTTGCTTTATTATTCCCCCAAACAAATAAAATTCAGTTTCTTTTTTCTTGGTTTAGACGTTAAAGGGTTAATAAAGACCTGTCAAGGTCACATAATATCACATAATATCGGAATAATGGGTGACCACTTATCCTAAGCACATTTTTTAGCCTTTTAATCACTACAGTGTTATTTTTTCATGTGAGCTGCACTTGGTTTCCTGTATTGTGTATGCTAATACTTTCTGTAATATAAAGATTTTAAAATATTATAATACTATCAGGTTGTAATGTCTTTGTGTTAAAGTTCTAATATGATGTAGCCACTGAAACCTAAATTACTGGGACTGTAAAAGTTTAAACAAAGCTTTAGAAAAGTGTCATTAGAAATACAGTGTTTACCCTCCACTACATCCCTGGCTGTCACTGGTTATTCAGAAAAGACAAATTAAGAAGCTATTTAAGCTTCCTCAGCTGAGAGATTTAGTTTTTATTATTCTGTAATAATGACCAAATATTAAAAATAGTTGAACACTAACTTCGTTTTGTATAACTAATTGTATCTTGTGCCCCTTCCCTGAGTGGATGAATCTGATGACCGTGAGCATGTTGCAAATGCATTCAAATAGTTTAAACTTGGTAAATGTCTTTCAAGGATGTAAGGGAATTATCTCTTATTGTCATCGTATCTTTATCAGTATAATGTTAATTTTGCATTTGAGACCCAAACATCAAGCTGGACCTTATTTTTGAGCCTGTGTTTGACATATAATGTGGTCTAAAAAAACGATTAGACTATTAAACTATTATTGCACAGGCTGATTCAAAGCAGTGTGTCTCTTTCAAAGGCTACTTCTTTCAATTTTAACAAAGAAAAGACACATAGTCCAGCTATAATCACAATCAAATTACAGTTAGAATGCTTTAATTACAGTTAATTACAATGGGGTTAAGCCATTACGGCCTACAGTCTATGCAGAGACGTGATCAGGAGTTTGCAGTGTTCACAGTGTAACTCCGCCTATACAATGCACATACAAAACAGTCATAACAACAGCCTATCTGCCCTGTGATTGGAGATGTAATGCAACATACAGAGAAGAGGACTTATTACCTGGAACACGTGACCGCAGAAAGTAAAGGAATTTGCCATTCTTAGAATGCATGATGGCACGCTCTATGAACTCCACCACAGAATGGCAGCGGTCCTCAAACTTTGGATGGCACCATAAGCTGAAAGTCCCTAAACAAAGAACAGCAAATAGGTCAATATCTCTGTGTGAATATGTGTATTTGTGTGTTTGTAGAAACCCGGCACTACGGCTCTGAGAACTTCTGCTTATGTACCTCTGTAATGCTCCATGCGTGTGTGGTGTGTGACCCCCTGCGAGCGAAAGCTGAGGCTGAGGATGTATCGGGGGTCCGAACTGTCCCGCACTAGAAAAGAGCCATCAGGCTTCCCTTTCAGCTTTAGTTCAGCATCCTCCCAGTTCATGGGCCCCCAGTACCAGCCACACTGTGGAAAAAGAGACACATAGATGCACGTTCCCCTTGCAGGCTATTCCTATTGATTGAGCACAAAGCAAATCCACCAGTACCAAACAGTGACAACCATGGAACCATGATGCACATCTGGAAAAAGGTCATTGTTTTCAAAGATGTTTGGCATTTTGTTCTGAGACTTTTTCTATAGAACTGCACTGATGGATGTAATTCATATACATTCATCTTCAAAAAAATAGTTGCAGAAATAGTTTCACCCAGAAGAAATCAAACGACAGGTATAAAACTTTGGTGGGTAGGTTTGACATTGTGAGACATGCAAATGTTTCACGCTCGGCCACGCATGTGATGAAAGCAAAGATGGCCTTATCGCTGTACCAGACTGTTAGTGCCAGCACCATTGGCAGACAGCTGCTTGACGCAGGACTACATGCATGCAGACCGTCACAACGTCTGCCCTTAACACAACGTCAGTGTCACCAAAGACTGCAATGGTGTCGTGCCAGACTATCATGGAGTGACTCAGAATGGCAGCGTGTCATTTTCAAGTCCCACTTTTGTTTTGATGGAGATGACCAACAAATCTGTGTGTGGAGGCACTGTGGTCAGCGCTAAGATGAACGATTTGTTGTCACACCTCACACCTCCAGAAGGCCTGGTGTCAACAACATTCTGCCCCTACCATAAAATCTGCAGGAACTGTGTGAGAATATTCAAGCTGCATGGGATGGATTATCGCAGGGGACCATTAAGAACCTCTACAACTCCATGCCGAGACGTCTGGCATGTTGCATTAGTAACCTTTATCTTCCTTCCCAATAGCATTGCAATCCGACACATCCCTCTGGGTGCAACTATTCTTTTGATGATGAGTATATATACAATTCAATAATGTCTGACTGGATGGTGACTTGGCATGTATATATCAAGTGTTTCAGATTGAGACTACAATCAGTATGTTAAGTTAACACAGCATCTACTTGCAATTTGAATATGGTGCTTTTTTCAGATGTTAGTGCACAATTCCTATATATTTGCTGTGAAAAAATACAATATAGCATTCAGCCTAAAAACATACAATATGAACTTTTGCACAGACCATTGTATTTATTTATTTTTACTCCAGTATGTTAAATTCAATAAATCAACAGTAATTGTGAATTCAAATGTGCAATAATGTGTTTTCTGTAGAAGGTTTGTCCTAGAAAATCAACAGAACATGTAATTTAACCAGGGGCATTCACATTTTAGCATACATCCATATGACCTTCTGTTCCTATACAGGTTTACATTCTCACCCGCTCTAGCTCCCTCAGGCTAGCCGTGAAGCTGCTGGAATCAACTCCCCTCAGAGGACACAGATTAGGAGGTGGGGCCACTCGGGATGGGGGTGGAGTCTCCATTGGTGATGGCGCAGAATGAGGAAGTGCTCGGAAGAAAGCATCTGGAACACAAATAAATGATAATTACCAATTTATAAGAGGCTTTCATTTCTGAACTTCACTGACTGCCATATGATAAGAACTATGACTCTGTAATATATAAGATGAAGCTTAGACCAGAAAGTGCAAACAGTGCTAACATACTACCAGAATCCCAATGGGACAATAGCAGAAATAAGCATTATTATACAGGTGGCTTTTTGTTTTATCATGTTTTGGCATTTTGCCTCTATCTGAAATTAAAGGCCTAGCTCGCTTCACCACTGTGCAGCAATCCAACATTCATGGCTGCAGAAAAAGTGTGTCTGTTATCCCAAGCCACTTGTACTTGTCATTTGTGGCTGACGCTGTCATATAGAGTTACAATTTTTTGTACATTGTTAGGACTCCCCAGCTTTCACAGAAGTCCACAGTTTAATGCTTCTATGTTTCTATGTTTAATGCTTTGATGTTTCACAGAAGTTTACTATGTTAAATAAATCATGTATATTACATAAAATCTCAGCATTATGATTGTTTTACTATATGCTTTTTGAGGATTTACTATTTTACCTTTTTCAACATTACATTTAAAAACTCGTGCAGGTTAACAGGTTGTTTTGAATTTGAATAAAATGGACATATTTGTGTTATAGACATAGCAAACCCTGGTTCCTAAAAAAGATCTGATTTGTCCTTTTTTCCATTTTCTGATTTTCCCTTTAAACCACTCAAAATGAGCTTTTTTTTTTTTTTTACATCTCAATAACTCAATTATGCAGAAATGTTGAAAAAAATGTATTTCTTTAACTTAGCAGCATATAGTTACTACCCTGCACAGATCCCATTTCATGTGAAAAAATATATATTTATTTATTTATTTTTATTAAAAAGGGTCTCATGGGACTGAAATTAGCACAAAGCAGCGGTGGTTCAGTTTTCCAGCATCCACCACCAGCCTAGGCCCTGTCGCTGCCTGATCTGCGCCCCCTGCCTGATTTGCATTGCGCATGCACACCACTTTCATGCATGCATAGAGCACATTACTTTTATTGGCACCAGCCAGCACTCAATATGTACCACACGTGTAATAAAATGCTTATATTCCCTAGTAGTATTCATGTGTGGATTTTGCATTTGCTCATTTGGGCTGCTATCCTGTTCATCAGTATAAACACAGAATTTTAAGGTGGGACTATCTACCTGAGCAGTTTTGATTAGTGTATGATAGCATTCCATTCCTAGTAAGTAGGGGCACTGCAGTAACAAAAGCATGAATAAAGCTGGGCAAAATATAGGTTCAATCTCCAATGGCTATGTAGTGCATAAATAATGGCTACATATGAATAATGTTACATATGAATAGTGCAATACATGTCTAATAAAAAGGCACTTACATTCTCTATCTAACATTTAGTACATTATATGGATGAAGAAGTGACTTATGCAGCACGTTATATATAAGTAGGGAGGCATTTGGGATTAGTTACAGACATGATATAATTTTAAGACCAAATGATAATAAGAATGTGTTTCACATTTAGATAGATACAAAGAAACTTCATACTAAGTAAGACCACTGCTGACGCTAATATACATTCATCATCATCATCATCAAAAAAAAAAAAAGTTGCACCCAGAAGGAATCAACCGACAGGAATAAAACTTGGTGGGTACGTTTGCCATAATGAGACGTGCAAATTATTCAAGTTTCACGCTCAGCCGCGCATGTGACATAAGCAAGGACGTGCCTTATCGCTGTGCCTGACTGACTATATAAGGTTGTCCTGTAACACCGGCTTTCCATTCAGACTCATGCTGTTGTTTTGGTAGCATCCTTTGCAAGCGAGGTATGTCTCAAAGAATGGTTCAGAACCAATTCAAGCACTTGGAAGAGTTGGAGAGGGGTTGCATCGTAGGGCTCCGGGAAGCAGGATGGTCTTATCAATGTATTGCACGCAACACTGGTTGTACGTTTATTACAATAGCACGCTGTTTGTGGCAGCAGACAGAAGAAGGCACGCACCAGCAACATAAAGGATCTTGGACACGAACCACAGAGAAAGAGAACCGGCAAACTCTCTGACATGCGAGCAGCGATGTCCTTCATAAGTCATCCTGTTAGTGCCACTATTGGCCAACAGCTGCATGACCCAGAACTACATGCATTCCGACTGTTACGTTGACTGCCCTTAACACCACGTCAACGTCGCCAAAGTGACTCAGAATGGCAGCAAGTCCAGCTTTTGTCTTGGTGGAGACGACCAATGAATTTGTGTGTCGGGGAACCATGGTCAGTGCCAAAATGAACTGTTTGTTGTCATGCGTCACATGTTTGGAAGGCCTGGAAGTGTTATTCCACCTCCACCACTACCGCTACACTACTATTCTCACTGCAGGAACAGCCTGAGAATACTCAAGCTGCATGGGATGGATTACTGCAGGACACCATTAGGAACCTCTACAGCTCTATGCCGAGACGTCTGGCACGTTGTGTTAGCAAACACAGCAAAACGACACACTGAGAGACACTACTTCTGTAGGTGTAGCTCAATAAATATTACCCAGTCTAAATGTATCATCATTTATTGTTCCTGGTAACCTTTATAGTCTTTACCAATAGCATTGGGGTGCAACATTTGTTTTGATGATGAGTGTAATATGACAAAATGCTAACAGTAATTAGAATGATCTTATGTGATACCAGATAAAGCACTGCTACTGATATAGTGGTTCCTGCATTAAACATTACTTTACAGTGGTAAGTGTGACTGATGTTAATGATCTGCTAATATGAGAACAGATAGGATTAAATATGTTCCGATCCTTTGCAGTGTTATAAAAAGATAAATGTGTGATACAAATCGGGGAGTGTCATGAAACACAATGCAAGTGTGTGTGTGTGTATGGAGCATCAGGCAGATCAGGTAGCCACAGGCCCTGACGAGAGATAGAAGGGTAATGCTATCCAGCTAATGCTATCCCTACAACAGTTATTCCTGTCAGCACAACTATGTGGTCTACAGAGCAAACAAACATAGGTTTTAGGATGATGTCACAGTGTGCATCATGTATAAAATGCTTAAAATTGTAGCACCTCCCCTGGCTTGGCCTATTTGATACTTTGGAGTACAAGGTGAAGCTGAGACTTCAACATACACGTGCTGCAAGTAGCCAGGTTTCCTCTTATTTTTGGCTTATGTGGCTACTTTGTTCATCTGTGATCCCTGCAACAGGCTGATATCTACTGAGAGGTTGCTAACTGTATGCAAGCTGCAAGGAAGAGAATGTGCACTGTCTTGCAGCTCTCTCTGCTCTCTGTTGAGTCACCACTGCCCCACCTCAGCTGATCAACAGTGGAGATCTCGGTTTTGGGAGGTCCCTGGGAGAGTATCTCTCTCTCATCTCTTGGTTTGTGCAAAGTCCATGTTTAAAAAAGCACAAAGGGGGAAATTCCTCTGTGAGAGAATGGTCACGCTTTGTAACTCAGATCGACATACTAAAGCTGAAAGCATCTTTAATCCATCAGCATGGCTACTGGCAGCATATACACGGCAATTACATGTTTATTCGACACCACACAATACAGTGTAATATATTTCAACCATTAACCTACATTAAAACAATAACTTGGCTGTACAGCAACTGAGACACCAGCATGTTAGTGGTGAGCAGAGCAAGTCACGGTCAAGTTAGGCTGGCACTCATTCTTTGGTAGTGAATGTTCTTTTAAGCTTGTTCTTTTGCAGGCTAAGTGAGACGGTCTTCTGCATGAAGCTATTTGATTAAGTTGCTTCTTGTAGTCTATATTCGGCCATCTTGACCTGAGACATTAAGGGTTACAAGTTCTGACCGCGACAGTAAGACACGTATCCCGCAGACCATGCAGTTGCAAAATCAGCTGCTTTGCCTTAACTCTACATAGTCTGTTTAAATCGTTTGTTTTGTTGGCCTATGATTTCATCCTTGCCCAGTCTGCCTTCTGTGAGTGGTCCTGTTGTTGGCAAGATGTTTCTCAGCTTGACCTTCCAGCATAGAGCATGAGCCATATTGATCCTTGGGCCAATCTGTTTGCTGCATGTAGCAAAACATCATGTTGCATACGCAAGCCTTGTTTAGAGAATACAAGTGAGCTGACTGGCTTTGTCCCCTTTGCACTTATTTAAAAAAGGCTTACTCAGTGGAGCGAGAATTTGAAAAAAAAGAAAAAGACTTATATAAGTAACATTTCAACCATTAGATAGCAAGATGTTGTTTTATACTGTAATAGTATGCTAATTACCAGACATGCTTAAAAAATAGGGCTGCAACAATTAGTCCACAAAGGTCATTAAACCTTGATAATGTTAATGATGAAAAAGACAATGCAAACGTAAAGAATAAAAAAAGTGCTCTGTTATGCTCTATAATATTCAGATGGTACACTGTGCAAACTGCAACGTTTTACAATTAAGACTATCACAACTACAAAAAAATGATTAAAATGTACAGTATATTCTGAATATATATAATCACTGTATTGATTAGTTATTAAAGTGAACGATAAACAGTTTCTCTGCAGGTCATCACAAAGCTGTGTTCAGGAGTTTGACCCAAACAGGGACCTATTAGCACTTATTAGCCATTAGAGCTTTTGTAAGCATCACCGAATAAGAGGAAACCAACACCAGCAGGATCTCACTATTGTCCACATGTTTGCAGTTAAAAACTGCATGTATATAAAGTTAAATGATATGTTTGCTATTACAAATTGCATAATCATGATATAAAAATGTATATGACACTAAAGGTCTAGTTTAACTAGGTCTTGGCTGAACAGCTCAGCAGACAGCCAGTGGGTTAACAGGTTTCTCCAATAATGTTCAGCTGGGCTTCCACTGTAAAACTGCAGAAAGAATATACTGTAAAGAATATGCCACTTGAGTTTCTATTACAACTGTCAAGTTTTAAGCATGGTGGGTTCTTAGTAGCAATAAATAATGTATGGAATACATATACACCACACTGTGGTGGCACTACTATAACACTAAAGTTCCCAGTGAAGAATTAGAGTACTATTACATTATCACAGTGGATATTAGTCAGTTCACTTACAAAGTAATAATTTCAATATTAAACACTGCTACATAATGATGTACAAGGCAGTAAAGGTTTTGGCTCAGAGCACCAAAGATATTTCCAAAAATTCCCCAACCCTAACCCTAATACCAGATTTTGGCATTAACATGACATCAAAACATTAAAGTGAATATCCTGTTAATTCAAATATTTAATTCTACAGTAAGTAACAGAGCCTGCTGGACACACATCACAGCTAAAGAAATTCGTTCATTGCTCAATTAAAAAAACTTTGATGGGGCAAAGTGAGAGGAAATTCTTTGATTAGCTAATTAATTCAGTTATAATCGATAATAGATTGATTGGCTATAGTAATAATTGTTAGTTGCAGCCCTACTAATAAATAATACATATACATGTGCTCACCCAGACTCTCAAATGAAGGCAATACATGCACAAAATATTTGCCACCTCAGTATCTCTGCACTTCTATTTGGTGTTTCTTGGAGTTAAAGGTGCTTCCAAGGGCAGAACACAAGACGTTCAGTTTGACAGGAAAGGGGGTGAGAAGGTTGTGGTCTGCTCTCGGAACCAGAACGGCTCTGTAAAACACCAACACACACGCCTTCACGCCACGGCACCCTTACCATTGAGGCTGAGACTATGCTGGATGGTGGCATGGAGGGGGGGAGGAGGAGGAAGAGGCAGGGGGAGAGACTGCAGGGACGCCCCCATGACACTCACTAGGAAAGGCCCGGGCTGCGGCCCACCTATATCGTCTGAAACAGAGTGGCAAAAGTTTCAGAGACCAGAGGGAAGACGTTACGGTCAGGGCTGTTGGTTCAGAAGTCAGTAACGTGCTACGGACAGCAATAGAACCTCACTTATGAACCTGGAAACGGTCCATAGAGCTGGTTTACAGGTATATAATGAGTATAATGTACATATTAGTAGTCTTCAGTGGTTCGGAAGAGCTTATCTGAGAAATACATACAGCCATAATATAAGGAGGTAAACACTAGGCCAGATTTAAAGGGGAATTCCACCATTATTTTAAAATTGTCTGATTCTATCACTACGATTATAGTGAAACTCAGATTTCTTAATAGTGGTGGTGATAGGAACCAGAAGTTGAAAGCAAAAATATAGTAATCATTTTTTTTGTGATGTATATGTAACTGTAATGATGGTAAAATAGTGGAAAATCTAATATATAATCTAATATAATCTAACATAAAATCTAATATATATATATATATATATATATATACATGTATGTATATATTTATTTACTTATTTTTTTCGGGGGGGGGGAATAAGTAAATAATATACATAATACATAAAATCTAATACATATATATGTATTAGGGCACTAT
The DNA here is from genome assembly GCA_034552555.1 of Semaprochilodus insignis. Taxonomy (NCBI): domain Eukaryota; kingdom Metazoa; phylum Chordata; class Actinopteri; order Characiformes; family Prochilodontidae; genus Semaprochilodus; species Semaprochilodus insignis. Next base: position 24,173,185 of record CM067489.1, on the reverse strand, counting down.
TTTGTCTTATAACATCCTGCATGTACCTCTCCTCTGTGCATGAGTCAGTGTATTCATAACCTTTTAATGTAATAGCTTTCTGTGGTGTTGCTTTTAAAGCCATCCCTGGTGCCATAGATAGGGCTGCCCACTGCTCCGGGCAAGTGTGCTCACTGCCCCCCAGTGTGTGTGTTCAATAGTGTGTGTGTGTGTGTATGCGTGTGCTTCTCTTCACGGATGGGTTAAATGCAGTAGACAAATTCCTCTGTGTGTAAGCATGACTGGCAAATGGTTCTAAACCCAATTTTAATTTTAATTCTAATTCCAGTGCTCTTCAGATGTCTGGTTCCCATCACCGCCACTGTAAGCAATTCTGACATATCTCTACAATGGAGCATTTCACATCAAACCTCTCCATTTCATCATGACGAAATTTTAGGAACAAAGTGGAGTTCACCTTTAACAGTGTTTCAGGTTACACCAACTGTGCTCAATTCTCCATAAAGGCACACTTTAAAACCAAACTGCAATACCAATTTTGCATGAATGGTATTTAGTGCAGTTCTCTGCTTTACGGGTAACATATTTTTGCTCAAACTGTCCGAACCACAGAACTACTGGGCAAATCCCTTCAATTAGATGACACAACGTCATCCACAGTCTGTCATCTTATCCTCTTACATGTGCAGTAAGACTGACAGGCCACAAATCACAGACTTCTGCAGCATGATGCAGTTTGCAAGCGAACTGGACACAGGGATGCATCTGCGAAAAGTGAGAACACATATACTGATCCGTGCAGTCAAACATGCTAACTGTAATGGAACATGGATTTATGAGATGGCGAAAAAGACGTGTCCCAAATTCTGCAACTCTTTGTTATAATCGATATTAGCATAATATTAGCATGTTATGTTTGATCTGAAATTACTTAAAACATCTTTAGGGGCAAACTGGGAAAACAGTTTCCTCAAAAGAAAACATCCAATCACGTCCCACAGCTAATCCTGTCCCTTGCTGACCACACAGAGCATACCGTCATGCACAGCAATCAACCACAGGATACCATCAGTGTGGAGATTATTCCCCTTTCAATCCCAGCAACCACAATGAGATCCAAGCTGATGGACCAACAAACTGCATGAGAACGTCTTCTACATTAGCATATGTAGTAAGAACAGCATCATTCCTCAGAATTAATGCTGTGAAATGTTTTTGTTTCTCATGAACCCCGCTTTATATTTATACTTGCATACAGATATCAGACAGACGGATTTGATGGGATGGTGGCATGAAAGTAAGGCGAAGATATGTGGGAGAGATACGTGGAGAGATGGCGAGATATTTGCCAAGCGAGACATTCTGAGAATGTCAACAGTGATGGAAGACAGTACAAAAGATGTATGATAACCAAAGAAGCAAAGGGGAGAGAGAGAGGAAGAGAGACAGAGAGAGAGAAAAGGAGAGAGAGAGGACAGAAACTGAAAGAGATCATGCATTGTTGATTATGTGTGTGTGTGTGTGTGTGTGCATATATGTTTGTGTGTGTATGTATGTGTGTGTTTGTGTGTGAGTGTGAGTGTGTGTGTGTGTGTGCGTACCTAGAAGGCTGAGACTCCTGCGTGGTGGGGGTGGGGGTGTTGGGGGGTGAGGGGAGTTTCTCCCTCTCTGGGAAATGTCCACATCCACCAACGACACTGTCTCTCCTTCAGCAACAAACAGAGACGGAAAGAAAGAGGACAAAAAGATTAGGCATATATAAAACCATGATTATTTGCTGTTACCTTGTTTTCTGTAGGCCCCCTAGTAGCCAGTTCACAAGTGGAAGGGAAATCAATTCAATATTTTGAATGAATATGAAAACTACATACGGTTCCCTGTACCTGGTAGCTCTTTTATCAGATCCCTATGGGCTCTATGCATGAAGTGTTGTGACTATGTGTTGAACTGATATTCAGCAGTAAGGAGTGAAAGGGGAGGGATGGGAACCCCCTTCTGCAAAAACAATTCCCACCTCTTCACAAAGATGACTGTGCTGAGATAACAAGCACAGCACGACTTTCTTAATAGCTAAAAAGCAAAAAAATGGTAGGATTCCATAGCTTATGGTTTTGTAATTCATGCATATTTCTATTTCTATAAACTATTCCATCAAAATTACTGAAGGACAGAATTCAACTGGGGGATCTTCAGGCGGAAACTGCATTATATTGCTACTGTGAAAAGAGGCTAAAGGAGCTTTTTGGAGGATGCAATCTGTTGAATTCATACTCCAAACAATAAGGGGCAGCATATCACCAGAACATGCCCAGTCTCTTCTCCTTCACTCCTTACCAGTCTAGAAGAAACATGTCAAATTCACCATCAAACTTCTCTTTACTCGCCAAGTGCGTCTCCGGGGGTGAAAATCAACACCAATCTTAACTCGAAGCTTTTGCTTCCATGACTTTCTTTATTTGTTCCCGAACATGGATTCTTAACGCGAGTGGTCCCTTGATAAGAGCTTTAGCCATTGTTGTTGTGTTTACTGTTCCTTTCAGTGGTTACCTGTCCTTAAATGATCTAAATAGGATCAGGATCTTTATGATTGACAAGAGGTTAGAATACGCCGTCAGGGCAGTAATACTTCGTCATCTTCTAATGTTGAACTGATTTGACTTGATGCTACAGTGACTTACTATGGGCTAGCTGGTTAGCAAGCTAACTTCTATAGATACCTCTGCAACACAATACATAGATGTCTTTGGTATACCGTCAAAAACACATGCTATTCACAATTTGAGTTTATTTTGGTTCATGTTAAATTTGAGTTAATGTTTCAAACTAAAAATCTTACACATGGCTCCTTTAATTATTGGCCAAAACTGCATACCCCAAATACATTCGATTAGCCAAGACGTGTTCGGTAGGGGTGTGACTATACATCCTGACATGGCCGGAGGGAGACTGCTTTTCAGACTGGGAGTTATATGATGCAGACCAGATCACCCTTAACTCTAACTGCTACTCTGCTGCACACATCATTGCTGTCACGTCTCCAGTGCATTGCCTGATGACGTCACCCTCACATGTCCCCAGTCGCCCAATCATACCTCTCACACTCTGCCTCTCCAGAGTACTGCTTGCATACACCTGCTGACACCTCTCCATGCTGCATTTAAGCCACACACAAACACTGCAAAGTTTTGCCAAACCTTGTTTGCACTACTGAGCATTCTCTCTTGTCTTACTTGTTTCTAGCTCTGGCTTTGACTCTCTCTTTGTCTCCGACTCCCTCTCTTACTTCTTCCCTGGTTCTGGTTGCCTGTTTGTTTGCCTCGCTGGATTTCGACCTCCTTCTGTTCTCCTGACTCCTCTCTTTGTTTACCCCTTGGATTTTGCTTGCTGTATTATCTGATCTCCTGGTTTTGACCTCTGCCTGTCTCTCCGCTTTGACCTCGCATTGCCCTTCAAACTTTTGTTTAAACTTTGTTGCTGTGCTTAACTACCAAATTGTTCAGTAAAACCCATATGATTTTCAGCTCTGCATGCGTTGAGCCAAGTTCTTTGTGCCTGACAACTGCCTTCTTAAAAAAGGAAAAGCACAGAAAACAGCAGGGAGGAAAGCTGAAAATGCAGTCTCTTTTTCTTTTTTGCTAATTGCTAATAGCAATTTTTTTTTACTAGCTACAGCCACCTTAGCAGTGCAAACTAGTGAACCTGTTCAAAATACAGTGGCTAACAGCTTTCTCTAAAATCTTTTTTTATACTGTTTGATTTTATATATTGTATACTAATATATACCGACAAGCTGGCGGGCAAGTGATAAATTAAAATAAGCAAGAAAAATAAGTAATTTTTTTTTTTAAGTGGAATTTCACTGACCTGTAATATTCTGTATAATTCAGTGACTGAGATATAAACAAAGTCATTCAGATTGATTTGATGTTGAATGGTTCATTTGCAGAGAAATGTACAGAGACAGATTTGTCTACGGCAGCAGTGATGGGAACCAAGAGTCCCGATGTCTCCAATAGAAATACATAGACATTTTCTTTGCTATTTAAAACCATCCAACGTCTTCTGAGTTTTTGTATTTGTTGTTGATGATGGTAAAAAAGTGATTCCTTTATGGACTATTTTGCCTTAGAACACTCTGCATTTGACCCTCCAGCATGAATGGATTAAAGTGATTAAAACACATTTTATACTTTAAACTTCATCACAAAACTACTGTAAAACAATGTCCCAGACATCACGCAGCATATTCATAGCCATTTTAATGCAATATCTTTCTGAGACGGAGCTGTTGGAGGTGGAAGTTTGGTTCCCATCACCACCTCTGCGATTATTTTTCAGAACAGAAGATTTCACACCAAACCACTTTGAACCACTTTGGTACATCTCAATCATTTCATTATGGAGAAATTTAGAAGCATCAGTGCAGTTCACCTTTAAATGTGACGATCGTCACAGTTAATGTGCTACAAGCTAAAGCTAGCTAATTAGATTACTGTCAGTATTTCTCCCTGCCTGCTTGTTTTCAATATATCACACAGGTTTGAGTGTTTCACTGCAAGTGCTCTTCTTTGTTTCCTCTATGCCACCTTTCGCCTTTTGCCGCTGACCATCAACATATGATTCACATATGTAAATCATGACATCGTAATTCACATTGCTGTGCTTGATTTGACTCCTGCTTTGCTGTAACGTTTGTACGTTTCTGTGTTTAAATGTGTGGGTTTACATGTTTACCCATAGCAGTCAGCCCACTAGGAATTCTGGCCCACTAGGAATTCTCCACACCAGCATGGAACATCATGTTATGCCTATGCAAAACTGTGACAACATGCATTGTGGAGAATGGACAATATATTTCCTCCGTCACATGCAATTGCTTTGCAAACATCAACGGATTAAAACAAAAACAAAAAGATATTACAGATAATCATGTTTAGAATATTCCAGGAATAATAAATTGTGAGCCCAGTATTGAGCCCAGTATTGTGAGCTCATGTTGGATGATAGGCTTTTTGTATCAATACATCCCTAAAGTTCAGTGTTCAAAGTTTGTTTGGTAACACTTTACATTATGTGTTGACTAACTAACATGAAGTAATGTATTAGTTAATATGAAGTAATACATTAAAAATACAGTTACAGTGCTTAACTAATGTTAAGTAAACATGTAACAAACTACATGTTTACATGTTAAGTAAAAAAGTGACAGTTGTTGTAACATTAGTTAACCTTTCTTAATGTATAACTTCATGTTAACTAATGCATTATGCCATGTTAGTTAGTCAACACTTAATGTAAAGTGTTACCATTTGTTTCTTTAGTTTTGCAATGAAGCTACAAGGCTAATGTTGCAGACAACTAATGGAAGCTCATGACCACCACTTAGCATTTTGCACACCGCATGCCTCAATCATTACATACTTGCCTCAAACCACTGAGTTGTTAGGTAGTCTCAAACTTGCTTTTGTGGTTTCTGACACAAAAATGACAATGTACACATAGAATTCATCTTGGAAGTCTCTTAGATTCTGTCTTTTGCCTTGAATCTGTATATTTGAATCAATAAAATGATGAGTTTTTAGTGTCGTGTACTTGAAACAAAGTGGCCAAAAGCGAATAGTGACCTTCAACGGGCTTCCGTGGGGCATAAAATAAAAGATCGAAATTGCTTTTTGAATATCCACCACAGCGCTAACGCTGCAACACAATTTTCTCCTTCGTATGAAGAGACCTGATAAAGAACAGATCACCTGCAATCTTCTAACTTGGGACTGTTTTAGTGATCATCATTTTAACCCGTCCTTTCTCTCAGGCATAGGAACAAAGGTTTCTGAAGACACATGTCCAGAATATTACCTATCAAGCCAATAAAGAAGGGGTGCAGTGTGATAAATTGTATTATTTATAATTAATTAAATAACTTTTTGCTATGTCAATATGTTGTTCTGAGCAATATTGTGGATGTCGTTAGTATTTAAAGAACACTGAACAGCTTGATGTTTTGTCAAAAGGAGAGCATAATTAGGCCTGTTTATTTGGATATATCGAATAAACAGAATATGAAATGTTGAATAAAGATATTTGTATTCAGAGTTTTTGATGGCTGTTTTTAAAGTTGCCCTGGAATTGAAGATTGCATTTACACCGGCATAATTAAAAAAGGAGAGTTCAGTACATAGAACTGACATACTGTGAACCTCAAACACTGTTGCTCCTACACTAAATACTAATCCTGCATTTATGGGCCACTTACAAAATCCTATACTGTTATGTAACAGTCTTTGCATTACCATTTAGCCCCCCAAAAATGTACATACACAGACAACGGAGCAACAGCAAATGGCAGACTATGTGGGAAGCTATGTAAAGGGGATGTCGGCACTTTTCATAGAAACCAAGAAACCAAACTGGCAACAGGCATGGCTGATGTTCATCTTTAGATGAGGTTAATCAAATCCACCTTAAATGCTACAGCTTGCACGGGTACCAGAATGTAACTGCAGCAGCATTTAAGGTGGAATGGAAAAATCACAAAAAGAAGCTAGAGAACAGGAAGCTAACTTCAGCTCCCACATCTTTAACAAGATCCCAGACAACTTTAATTCAAAGTAGATCGATCTCTCTGCACATTTCACTCCAGACAGTTTCTCAAATCTGGGCAATATCAAGCAGCTTCAATTGGCATTTGACACTGAAGAGACTGAAAAGAGGAGCAATTCCTCGTTTATTAGCATTACAACCCCAACAGCAGCCTGTAAGCAGCAGCCATGCTGTGTGATTGTATCCGTGTTTGCTGGTTGAACAGATCATCTTAAACTGACAGTTTCATAGTGAGGAACAACTTTAATTTACTGTGTGTTGATGTCCAGATGGAAAGCGAGTAACTTGTATAGGTAACGTTAGCTACTAGCAAGCTCCAAGTACTGTTAGCATAGCTAACTAAATACAGTAGTATGACGACTTATTTACAACCAGGCTGTTACAAGAAAGGCTTATACATAGGTTTGGTTTACACCAAGGTCCATCTTATTTTATTGTCTGCGCCTGTTTCAGCATTTTGCATCTGTGTGATCCTCCTGGCATCTCACTGTAAACCAGCCAATCAGAGCAGAGCTTATCAGATTATTCATGAGCTCACCAAAAAAGGGAAAACAGCTAAAAGAGAAAAATGATGCAAATGGGCATGTAAAACCACATCTGAGCATTTTTCACTCTGATCAAAGTCACATACCTTCTATGGAGAGCAGTTTAAAAGCTGTGTCTGCATTAAAACATTATGATCATTTGTCGTAAAAATGATCTTCAGGTACTGTAAGACAATATTTTGGCCATATTGCCCACCCCTAAAAGTAGGCCATTATGAACCTAAAACAGTTTTAAGTCTGACTGAAGTCTATAGATTTTGTGCCGTTTCCTTAACTAGAAAAACGTATTCACTCATCTTCCAACCCGCTTAACCCTACAGGGTCACAGGGGTGCTGGAACCTAGCTCTCAAAGGGCAGAAGGCAGGATACACCCTGCACAGGCCGCCAGTCCATCGCAGGGCAGACACAGACAGACATACACATTCACACATACACACACACACACACACACACACACACACACTCACTCACACTTAGGGGCAATTAGGCATCTCCAATTCACCTGAATGCACGTCTTTAGACTGTGGGAGGAAACCCACACAGACACGGAGAGAACATGCAAACAGAAAGTACCCAGAACACCCTGCCTGGGATTCAAACCCATGGCGCCACTGTGCCGCCCCCTTTATGGATAAAAACTGAACTATTTCTTAAACTTCTCAAACTCTATTGCCAGTGGCAAAGATACATTTTGATGATGCACAGTAAGTAATGCAGTTGTGCAAAAAAGCCCTAATTAGTGCTACATTTAAAAAATCTGTCAAAAACTGTGATTACAGTAAATGTCAGTGTTTCATACACGGCACTGCACTGAAGCCATTTAAACAGGACTAATTATGCTATTCCTAATGAGACATGCAGTTGGTCAGTGTTCTTTAAGTGTTGACGACATCCACAGTGTTCGCATACTGTCATGCAATCTATTATAACACAATAACATATAGTCATATGACCCACCCCTACCCTCTCCTTTCAGTATTAGCTCCTTACCAGTGAAGACAGGAGTGAAAGCAGCAGCAGAGAAGGCACTTTGGGCCCTTGTTAGTCCAGGTTGGCTGGGGGAAGACAGATGGTGTGAAAAACTGTTGCAGCACACAGATGATGTAAGAAGCTATGGACTATACTGTACTGGGAAACCCAGCATTTGCATATTACATATTAAACATCCAAGCTGCAGTACACACACTGTAACAGAATAAGGGGGCTGAAAAACAAACACAGTATCACTACAACAGTATCACTGTTCAGCTCTTCATGGTCAATTTTGGAGGTGCTTTAATGTTGGACTACTGTGGATGCATCTGAAGCAGTACTTAAACATGCACTGCAAACTTTTTGCACTCAAAGAAATAAACCTCACCTGGCCGTGTCTTGCTCCACACTGTTCACCCCTGACATGTCCACCAAACTGCCGGCTGAAGATATGGAGAAGGTAACTGAAGGTCTTTTATCCAGCAGGTTATTGGAGCCACTACAGCTTTTAGTTCTGAAAAGTTTGCTCAGGCGAATTTTAAGAGACCCCTTCCTGGATTTGCCTGGCACTTTGAGCGTCTTCTGGCCTCCGGCGCTTGCTCCTCGAGATGAAAGTGTTCCGATGCTCCTCTTAGGGCTTGAAGCCGGCGTATCCCGGCGCAATTCTGGTGCTGGGACATCTAGTGAGAGTCTGTCAGCTGGACTGGCCTGAGCCCTGGGGGCCAGAGATCCCCGCAGTAAGCAGCACAGCTGCGGGTCGTGGCATGCCGCAGAGCAAAGCGCTCCATTCACCCCGACAGCCTGCGCCGATAACATTGTTGGCAAACATTTTAGGGCGAAGGCGCCCGCCACTTCACCTGCCAGCTCCCCTCTCACCTGCCCAGTGCCATCCCCGTCCTGTGACCCCGTGTGGCTCTTTGGGCCTACGCCGAGGCCACTCACCTCCTCAGAAGCGAGGCCCTCCAGCACCAGCAGGGCATCGCTGGTCTCTGTCGGGTCCTCGCCCTGCCTGACCCCAGCTGCCACTGCTGCTGCTGCCTGGCCCAGGGCGCTTTGGCAAGAGCAGTGTGGCAACTCGCCTTCCTTGAGTAGGAAGTCAGGGACGCCGGCGACCCCCAACTGCCCGAACGTTCTCGCCAGCTCCAGAACGGGCCCATCGGTCACCCACTTGGGTGAAAGTGGGGTGCTGGCGTCCGGCGCTGCTGCCACGGGCCAGTCTGTCCGCTCCATAGCATGCCGGTGGCACAGCTCGGCCCCTGGCCCGTCCAGTTTAAGTCGCGGATGGAGCGCCCACGGTTTGTGCTGTCGCGCGTCCACGGTACTACCTTCCCGCTCCTCGTTCACGCCGGTGCGCGCCGCCTGACCGTCCGCGAGGCCCATCGTGCGCTGTCCCTCGGCATCGTCACAGCCCTCGGTCTCTCGCGGCAGGTTTCGGAACACCAGCAGCTGAGGCCCCGCCATCGCACCTCTGCGCGCGGCCTCGGCGGCGTGAAGCGGGGGAGGCGCGGCGGGCCCCGTCGCCGTCACTTGGCCGTCAGGTGCCTCGGGGCCGACGGGCCGCGGAGCTTTGTTGTTTGCCGCCGCCGTTGGGAGGAGGGCAGTCGTGGGCGCCCCCCGCGCGCGCTCCACTTTGCTCTTCACGCCGCCGTGAGCCAAAAGCGCTCCTCCGCCCGACGGCACGGTGCCGCTCTCCTCGTCCAAGCGGCGGTCGTCCTCGGCCGCGGAGACCAGGCGCATCAAAACGAAATCGGGAGACATATCTCGCGCGTCGTTCATTCTTCGTCCTCGGTGCACAGAATGTGAGCGAGCGAGCGAGATCAATGCGTTTCACATCGCCCCCCAGTCTCGAGGCATCAGGCTCGGCTAGTGCACCATAATGGAAGCCTTAATAATCCGCTCGCTCGTGGTGTTTTAACCCGCTCTGCCCTCCGCCACAACGAATCACAACACAAACCGCTCCGGCCGCTCGCTCAGCATCGCACGACCGTCACGCCGGCGCCGGATATTTCCACACAGCAACGGCATTTACAGGCCGATCTCGAACAAAAAACAACAGCGGGTCCTCACAGGGTCATCTATAACGCTTCATTGAACGGGCTGCTTGCGCGTCTCCGCTCACATTACCGTCTCTACGGCGCACACAGGCCCCACCCGCGCAATAGGTTGGCTTTTTTTCCCACCCGTATTCCGACAAGCCGCGCTGCGATTGGCTGGTAGGCGAGTGTGACGCTTTCTGCGCTAGGATTCGGTGCTGGTTTCAGTTCGGTTCGGTTTCGGGAAAATACTTTTCAGGTCTTTATCCTCAAAGACACGGATAGCTGAGCGATATCAGAACCGACAGAAATGTGTGTATATACGCACACACACACACGCACACTTTGTAGAAGCTATATATAATGCATATTAATATATTCATGTTTGTAGTAGCTGTTTTTGAACATAATCATTGTGTTGAAGCTCTAGTCAGGAATCCTTGCTGGATGTCTGAACTCCTGACCTTGTTTTAATGTTTCCATTTCTGCTCATTAAAGACTCAAAATACAAATATTGCTATATGTTAACACTGACATTATAAGACCAGCACCCTCATCAAAGCAAACCTCATCAAATGTGGTAGTTCAGCTTTTGCCTAAGTAGCTTGCACTGGTATATTATAATATTTAAAGGAGTGATATCTATGATGAGCCAATCAATATGTAATTTTTTAAATATGTCAAACATTGGAAATTAACAAAATTAGCAACAGAATGTGAATAAATACCTATGTTGAATAAATACCAAGTTATGTGAATAAATACCAAGTTAGCATGCTAACTAGCTAGCCCCCGTCCGTCCTGTCTTGTAGTACCACAGGAGGCGATAGCGAGTCACTATGGCATCAAGTCTGCCCTCATTCGCTCAGAAGAAGAAGCACGTCCGCAAGAAAACATGTTTGAAGACGAAACAAAACATAGCAACAAGAGTTAACGCTGGTGTTGCTTTTCACTGCTGACGAAGCTCTTGGTGAGGGATGAAGTCAAATGATGAAGTTGGAATGTTTCTGGAATGTTTCTTCTGACTGGTAGACGCATTACAGGGAGGACTGAAGAGGAAGACAGTGTGAACTTACATATTGCTCATTTAGTGTTATGTTCACATTCATACAACGTCATTTTGAAACACATGAGTGTAATATATATTTACAATTATTCAGTTTTTAACTCCTTAACAGGCTTACAATTCAGAAGATCCAGTGACATTTAGGGGGAAATATAGCCTACAAGACAAAACAGAACAATTTAGTTTACTACAATGTGCAAGATCTGGCTCTGTTCTGGTTGTCTGACATGGGCACAATGCCAACTACAAAGAGACAGATTATTTGCGAGGTCTATTGACACATGTCCTGTTACCAGATAATTAATTAGAAATCAGTTATATATTACTATAATAATTGCTTGTTACATAAGTCAAAATATATAAGTATAACTATAATGAATGTCAATCATTTATATTCAATTATAGTTAATTATTAAAATGATTAAACAATTGAATGCCATAATTAATGTAAAAGCCTGAAGTGGACTGGTGACCTTACTTAGTTGACGATACTAATTTGCTACGAAATGATGACAGACATGTTACTTACTACTGTCCTCTAAATGTAGTGAATTAGGGCAAATCAAGAGGCATTTATTGTCCCTCCTCAGTATAACTTGTATACACTGAAATTAAATGTCATTCTTAAGGCCACGTTGAGAAACACATAACAGCAGCCCATTACACAAGACCACATTAGGAGCAGATACTCAAACAGTGTGAAATGAGTACAGGTTATATAATAAATAGGCCGAGCCCAAAACGGCAAAACATTAAGCTTTTATTGGTCTAAACCACAAATCATTAGTTAGTAAATAAACAAATAAAGTAACTTGACAGTATGAGAGCTGCTTTTCCCCTTTAATTCCCTATCATTCCACTCAGCACTGATGGCTTCAGAATATTCCCTATAGGTTTCAATCTGGACTCGGACAAGTCAAAACCATTACCTTTCTTCTCTCTAGGTATGAGCACTGGGTTGGGTTGCCAGGTAGTGCACTTATGCTATATATGTCTATGTATTATTCTCTCTAGGTAGCAGCACTGGCCCTTGTTCGGGCAGTGTCGGAGCTCAGGGTGAGTTTTAAACTCCTAACCTACTTATACTAGCTGGGAAACATTATCCGACGGAACACTAAGCATGGTTGTAAGTCGCTCTGGATAAGAGCGTCTGCTAAATGCCGTAAATGTAAATTAGTGAAAACCATTAGTATTGCTTTGTACACACTAGACAGGCGGGTCTCAGTACATACATTTCTGCTTTTTTTATTTAGCTGTATTTTCTTCAACCAAACAGATAAAAATGCACAAAATTCATGGTGTAGGGTTCTGCATAACATATAGTGTAGATTACTTTGTTTCTGTATAATACACTCATCAACTATCAAAAATAGTTGTACCCAGAAGGAATCAACAGACAGGAATGAACCTTGGTGAGTAGGTTTGACATCGTGAGACATGTGAATGATTCAAGTTTCACACTCGGCCGCACATATAACGCAGGCAAGGACGGGCCTTAGCGCTGTACCTGACTGACTATATAAGATCGTCCTGTTGCGTGCTCTTTCCATCGTGGCTTGTGCTGTTGTGTTGGTAGCATAATTTGTTCAGAGAAGAGTTCGAAAGCAATTTGTGCAGTTGCAACAGTTGGAGAGGGGTCACATCGTAGAGCTCCGGTAAGCGGGATGGTCTACCAAACCAGTGGCTGTGGTGGCAGTGGATAGAAGAAGGCACGCACCAGCGACATGAAGGATCTGGGAGCCCTACATGAACCACGGAGAGGGAGAACCGACAATATGTCCGACATGCGTGGAGTGACCAAACAGCCAAGATTTGCCCTCCATGAGTCATCCTGTTAGTGCCAGCACCACCGGCAGACGGCTGCACAACGCAGCAATACATGCACGGAGACCATTACGACAACTGCCCTTACCACGTCAACATCACCAAAGACCGCATTGGTGTTGTGTCAGACTGTCATGGAGTGACTCAGAATGGCAGCGGGTCATCTTCACTGTCCAGTCCCACTTTTGTCTTGGTGGAGACAACCAACAAATCAGTGTGTGGAGGCACCGTGGTCAGTGCCAAGATGAACAGTTTGTTGTCACACGTAACATGTCCAGAAGGCCTGGTGTCACTCCACCTCCACCCCTACTGTAAAATCTGCAGGAACTGTGTGAGAATATTCAAGCTGCATGGGATGGATTATCACAGGACAGCATTAGGAAATTCTACAACTCCATGCCGAGACGTCAGGTACGTTGTGTTAGCAAACATGCCGACCCGATGCCATACTGAAAGACACTACTTCTGTATGTGTAGCTTAATAAATATTGCCCATATCAGTCTAAATTTATCTTCATTTATTGTTCCTGGTAACCTTTATCTTCCTTCCCAACAGAATTGCAATCTGACATCTCCTTTTGGGTGCAGCTATTCTTTTGATGATGAGTGTATTTCAGCAGTGCCGTTTTATGGTCTGATCTAAAATACACGTGCAGTGCAGTAATCTACAGGAACTTTCTGAATTTAGCTGTAATACTGTTGTAGTATTCCTGTAGTAATTCCTGTTATTGCTTTTCCTGTCTCCTCTCGCTGCTACGAGCAGGGCGGTGTTTTGCTGCTCCCCCTCAGCTCTGATCAAAACATCTTCACGCTTTTAAAGAAGCTGATATAAATAAGAAAGTACACATAAAGAAATAGTACATTCTCTGTGTTGAGGCTAACTCGGTCAGTGTCCTATTTAAACACCGCAAAAACACCAAAATTTCAGCGCCCCTCGCAGCGCGAGCGCGGATTGGCTAACATGCTAGTGGGCGGGCCCGCGCTCTGTGCTCTGATTGGCCGGCATCACAAGCACTTGCGAGTAGGATCCGCTGCCCAATTAGCGCAGGAGGCGGGACTTGTCGGAATATGGGTGGGAAAAACAACCATAAGGCCCCACCCGCGCGCTCACTTCCGCAAACTGGCCGTGTTCGGTGTTTTGGTCCGCTCGGCTCGGACACAGGCGGCCCACTGCCCCCTGCACTAAGCCGCTTCAGCTTCTAACGGACATTTATACCACGTTTTATTGCCCAGACAGACTGTAATGTGGAAGGTGGTTATGTGTTAATACCTGCTGTGTACGGCGCGTCGTGATTCATAAATAAAAGAGCTGAATTGATTTTCTGTGTAGTTCATTTGAGGATGAGAGACTCACGCTTAGTTCATGCAGACTGAAGCATATGTTGTTTATGTTTATTCTGTTGGGTGTTTGTTTCATATGTGTGTGGGGAATATAAGAACACCAGTCCACACTACACCTGAATAATAACTATATTATTGCCAGTTAAAGTCTTAATGATGTGTGAGGATTGTGTATCTGTTTATGGCCACAGAAGAAATGCTTTTTTCTCTCTTTTTATTCACCATCAACCCCTAGAAATGACTATATACAGTCGCTACGGCTGTCATAAGGTGTGCCTTGGAAAACGTACCTGCCCTCCTGTTAAACGTCTGCACGATTAGATTTATTCCAGGCACTCCACGCATCCTGCATTCTGCCACTCCGCCATACGATGTCGCTGTAAACAAAAGATTACGCCTTGCTCTCTGGAGGCGCTTAAGATCCAGCCTAGATTTCCATTACCAGCTACTTTCTTCTATAGACTGCAACCTGCCAAGATCTTGGCTATATACTGAACACAGACTTTAATATAGCATTAAACAGTAGGTTTAGTTTCCCCTCACATTTCAAGTCATCTGCTTTTTCTGTCCTTTGGATAATTATTGATGGTTGTTTCTTATGTGTGTGTGTAAAGGTGGGGGGATGCTACTTTTGAACTGACCTATGCAATAATGCATGCAGACATGTTATCACATGCATTCTAGCTTTAATATACTTTTTTATTTGCCTGAAATGCAGACATAAACACACACAGACACACTTGTACACACAGACACCACTGCTACATGCTCTGCAGTCTTGGTGGGGGTGGGGACCCACAGGAATGGATGTTGAATTCTCAGAACCCTGTTGCCATGGCACCAAAACAAGGATTTGCCTGCATCACCCAGTATGACTGGACTAGCTTGATTCATAAGGAGAGGAGTGCTCTCTCCCTCCCTCTCTATGCACCCCCCTCCAAACTCACAGGTACAGTGTTCTACTTGACGCTACAGGTGTTGTATTTCTTGTGTATCTACATGGCTATACATCATAAATATATACACTCATTGTCAAAAGAATAGTTTCACCCAGAAGGATTGCAGTGCTAAAGGTTACCAGGAACAATAAATGATTTTGTGGTAGGGGTGGAGGTGGAGTGACACCAGACCTTCTGGACATGTGATGTGTGACAACAAACCGTGCATCTTGGAGCTGACCACGGTGCCTCCACGCACAGATTCATTGGTCGTCTCCACCAAGACAAAAGCAGGATCGTCACTGAAGATGACCTCTTGTCATTCTGAGTCAGTCCATCACAGTTGGGCACGACACCATGGCAGTCATAGGTGACGTTGATGTGGTGTTAAGGGCAGTCGTCGTAAAAGTCTACGTTCATGTAGTCGTGCATCGTACAGCCGTCTGCCAATGGAGCTGGCACTAACAGGATGACTCATGGAGGGCATTACTGCTTGCTGAATATCCGCAATTGTGGCTGTTGAGTCAGTCAGGTACAGTGTTAAGACCTGTACTTGCTTACGTCACATGTACGGCCAAGAATTTGCTTGTGTATAGGCATGTAAGTACATGTAAGTACATGTAAGTATCAACATACATGTATAAAATGTGGATTACATAACATAAGGCTAGAATACAGGAATAATATAGCTCATCCATATATGGATAATGTTTCATGTAACATTAACATATTTGTGCATGTTTTAACTGATAAAATATGGCTGAAATGAATGCCCCATATTTGAAAACTCTATATGTTATATATTTGATTCCATATATTGAGGAAGATCAGGTTTGCGTATGCGCACTAGCGCACCTGCCAGACCTACACTAATACATATACATCCACTAGTGAACTAAAAGACCATAAAAGACCACTCACTCTCTGACCCTCGCAGGAGAGTGGCGGGTTAATCCAGAGAGCGGAGAGATTCTGCTGCACGCTCAAATAGAGAGGATTACCCTCCATTCCACTCGTCCATCATCCTATCTGTACGCACACACACTCACACTGTACTCTGCATTTCTAACATTAACAGATGTGTCACTCTCATCAGGTGGTAATATCTCAGAGAGAGAGGGAGAGAGAGAGAGAGAGAAAAAGGGAGGGAGGGAGAGAGCAAGAGAGAGGGTGGGGTTGGGGAGAGAACGTGAGCGAGTGACAGAGGCTTTGCAGAGGAGCTGCAGATCAAATGAAGAGCGAGTGCGTGAGAGAGAGAGAAGGGAAGACTCACACATCCTCCCCTCTTGCATACCTCGCCTGCCTCTGCCTCCCTGTCCCTCACACAGACACTTGGCTCTCGGCTCCTTCTTAGCACCCCTGTTGTCACGGTAGTGCTGGAAGCTGCAGGCTGCGCAATCTCTGGCTGGCTTGATCGCTCCGAGAGTCAGAGTGGGCTCGTCGCCGTGGGAAACCCATTGATTCTCGCAGCACTGCCAGAGACAGCTGGCTTATCAACAATGCCTCTCTTACTGATTTACATCTATGGCAGTGGGGAGTGGGAGCGTGCCAGGGAGATACACTGACAACAGCAGTAAAGAGCGGCTGCAACCTCTCCCGCCGTCACCACGGACACCTGCTGCTGTTTTTGGGAGCACCACAGAAGAGCAGTCCCAGAGAGAAGTTCCCCGTTCCACAAACCCAGCCAGGATGGTTTCCATAGGTGCATTTGCTTAAAAGAACACGCCAGGAGATGTGGAGCCCTCTGAAGATGGGCTTCCATGCCATGCTGCTGCTTCTTCTTCTTCATCTTCTTCTGCCCTACATGGCATCTGCTCAACTCAACTCCAACTTTGATTCCAATGGCCTGGAACCCACTCTGTCCATCTCCAACACAAATTCCACAGCAGGAGGGGAGCCGACAGGCATTCCAAGTGTAGGCCCAAGCCCAGAGATAACAGTAGAGGAGGCAGAGGAAGAAGAAGAGGACTGGTCCGTGCCTGAGAATTACCTCTACACCGGCGATGCCTCTGTCCTGAGGTCCTCCAGATGCCGACGGTCCTTCCGGCTGGCCATCCAGCGGGGCGCCGTCCCTCCAGACCTGAGGCCCCTCCTGCGCCAGGCTACTGCATCCCTCACCAACGCAGCCAACTTCCTCAACCTCATCTTCCAGGCCAGTGAGCTTCGGGAGACCAGTGTGCGGGAGGATATCGAGTGGTACCATGCACTAGTGCGGGCCATGCTGGAGGGTGACAGGCCTGGCCTGGTCAGACGGGCCCTGCTGACTTTTGATGCTGACCCCACAGCACCTCAGCCACAGCTGGTGCTCCGGGCCTCCAGGAGCCCATCGCAGGATATCTACCTGCAGGTAGGGATACTGATGTGAACTTCCATAATTCTGGGCATCTTGAATTACCCTTAATACTTGCTATTCAGTAAATACACAGTAAAAATGGTTTTCAGTTCAATCGAAAAAATTGGCTTAAAATAGTAACAAGCAACTTAACTGGTTTCATTCAACCTCAATTAAACTGTACTTCTAATGATACTATGCAAACCAAAAGACTGCACAATGTGAAAAGCAAAGTATGGTAAAAGTTGTTTCAGGTGATCTTATGGTTTAAAATAGAAATATTTAGAGCTAAATATTTCTATATTCCTATTTTAAACCATAAGATAACCTGCATTTATTTGAGCCCTCTTCTCAAATCAATGCAAAATGTACTCAAAGCTATTGAAACAATGTGATGTTTTTGGTTGTGGTTAATGGTTATTTATCTCAACATGTCTACTTGCAGGATCTCACTTTGGCCTGGGAGAGTCTTAACTCTCCATCCCCTGGCCCTGGTCATGGCTGGTTCACATCTCTAAAGTCCAGCAGCCCACCCTTCCCTGGCCTGTCTAAGCGGGTCCTGCTCAATGACCTCAGCACCCTGGACACACCCAAGTGGGCACGTGGGGACAGCTACATAACCAATAGCAGTGGATTGCGGTGGGGCGAGGCTCCTTTCTTGGAGTGTGAGGAAGGACGTTTCTCGCCTGGTTGGCTCCTCACCTTATCCATGCCCTTTTACGGATTGAAGCCGGACCTCAGCCCAGAGTTCAGGTCAGTCTTTAGTTCCTTGTGATTTTGGCTGTAGTATGTTTAAAGTTTGTGATGACTTATAATGTTAGTAATCTTTGCCATTTTACGTATAATAACTTAATACCTACATATTTACATATAATAACTTAATAAGGTATAGGTTTCTATATAACCTAGCAATCAAAAGCTCAATTAGTACACAATTGTAGAACAACAGTAGGTTAATAATAGGCTGTTCGGGTTCATGTAGGTTCTGGTTCAAGTGGATCTGATCTCTACTCTACAGCATATTTTGCATATTTATTAAAATCCATGACATACAGCTTATACAATCCTTTTAGGATGATCTATAATTCTGTTCATCATTCTGGACACATCTCAAATATTTTCCAACAAATGATTCAAAACCTGTGAAACCATGCAGGACTACCACCATTTTAAAAAATAGAAATTGTGCACAAGTGCCATATTTTATTTAACATGTAATATGTGACCAGGGTTATATAAACAAGAAAATAAATAAATGAACGAACAAACAAACTAATGAACAAATAAATTACAGTCTTGTCGCTTATTGTCTTGATTACTGACTGTCAGTTTTGGTCACTAATACTGCAGATTGTCTTGGTCTTGAACACTAATATTCCTACACGTCTTGGTCTTAGTCACTAATACTGCAAACTGTCTTGATTTTATGACTAATATTGCAGACTGTCCTGGTTTTGCTCACTAAAACTACAGGTTGTATTGGTCTTGGTCACTAATACTGCAAAAAGTCTTGGTCTTGGTCACTAATACTGCTCCATATCTTGGTATTAGTCACTAATAATGCAGACTATTTTGATTTTGGTCACTAAGACTCCAAACTGTCTTAGTCTTGGTCACTAATACTGCAGGC
The DNA here is from genome assembly GCA_034552555.1 of Semaprochilodus insignis. Taxonomy (NCBI): domain Eukaryota; kingdom Metazoa; phylum Chordata; class Actinopteri; order Characiformes; family Prochilodontidae; genus Semaprochilodus; species Semaprochilodus insignis. Next base: position 24,153,924 of record CM067489.1, on the reverse strand, counting down.
TGTCTTGGACATAATCACTAATACTGCTCCATGTCTTGGTCTTAGTCACTAACACTGGCAGAACATTTTGGTCTTGATCACCAATACTGCAGACAGTCATGATCTTGATCACTAAAACTACAGACTGTCTTGGTTTTGATCATTAATACTCTGGTTAATGCTTGGTTACTAATATTGCAGAGTGACTTGGTCACTAACACTGCAGCATGGCTTGGTCACTAATACTGTAGACTATCTTGGTCTTGGTCACTAATACTGCAGACTGTCTTAGTTTTGGTCACTAATGCTGCTGCATGTCTTGATAACTAATACTGCGGATTGGTTTGGTCTTGGTCACTAAAATTGCAGACGGTCCCGGTTTTAGTCAAAGTCTTTTGACTGTTTCTACACCTGTCTATCATTTAACACCTTTCTTTATTTTCTGTTGGCAGGGGTGTTGTCCGTGTGGATGTGAACGTTCAGGGGTTCGATGTGGATCAGTGTGCCAGTGGAAATGTGTGGTTTGCTGACACACATCAGTGTAACCGTACCAGCATGGAGGTAAATTCTTAGCTTAGAGAATTTTCATTTAGCGTGTAATGTTCGGCGTAGGTGTGTTACACCTACTGTTCTGTGTGTGGTAGGTACAAACTCAGCTCTGATGTTAGGAAGTGAGAGTTATTGTATTGTTTCCAGTTTCTCTGTAAAATTAGGATAATTAGTTAAGTTAGTTTTTGGTGAACAGTGGTCCCTATTCTTATCTGCACAGGGCCAGCGTGACCACAGGTTTTCTTCTAACCAAGCATAACTAATTATTTGTCTGAAGATCAATTGCATTCCATACTATGTAGTACACCATCTTTAGAAGTCTGTCTATTCTTTAGTATGTAGCATGTGGTTTTGGATGCAGCCATTGAAATTAGATGACTCATCAAGTGAAATAAGGTGTATTTCTGTTTGATTAGAATAGAAACCTGCAGTCACCCCGGGCCTTTGAGACTGTAGACCGCTGTTTTTAAACTAGATTGGAATGTTTAATTTATCTACAGTGAGAAGCAGAAGCTTTGGAGCAATGAATTAAAATTGTAAAGTTGTACATCCGTGTTGCTTTTGTTTCTGAGGGAAATAAATTCCATATTCCTCATATACTTATTAAAGAGCTGTGAATGTGTGGGACTGCTTAGCTATCCGTTTGCATACTGTAACAAGCTTTAAGGGAAAAGGCATTAATATTCAAAGCGGTGCAAGCTATTACCGAAAGGAAACAAACCTCAGTTAGACACAAGTGGGCACTGGATTATCTACTGAATCACAAATTTTAGTAACAACCCTTAAAAAAGTCTATTTTGCAGAAAAGTGACTTCAGTGAATACATGCCAGATATGTGTATTACACCAATGATTTCTTACCATTCTTATTTTTTTCACCAATTCACTGTTCCCTTTTTAATCCATCCATAATGTTTATTTACCTTTTGCTTCATTTGTTGATTTCCCATACCGTCATTCCTTCATACACTGCTATATCTGTGGATGTGACTGATCTACCCCAGTCGCCTTATTTTGTTTTATTTAGGTAACTATTTAATTATTTACTTTCCCCTTTATTGACAATTTTATTCTTCTCAAAAATTATGAAAAAATGACATTATAAAAACCTGTCTCTATCAAAAGCCCAGCTAAAGAGAAGGTAGACTACTTATTCAGCTAATGAGACATGGTACAGTATAATGTACCTGTTGAATTCTTAATTATGTTACATGATATTATTCCATCTGTGTGCTAGTTAATGGCAAATTTCTCTTTCTCCATGTTTTAAGAAGGTGGATAACACAATACAAATATTCTGAACTATTATTCATTTCTTATCTAACTGCTAATGTGGGCCAGCTATAGAGCCTATAGCTGAAACTGAGCATCTGCTGGAACTAGACTAAAGCATGCTGATTTAGCTTTGTTACAAGTGGTCTAAATAAAAAATAAATCATGATGTTTACATTTTACGATCAGAATCTGCTAATTACCCTCAGGTTGCATACCTGGACATCTCAAGTCAAATTTAATGGGTAGAATTAGCATAGCATCATGTGCCGAGGTAAACATCTGTTGTTCTGAGGTCAGATGAGGACTAGGCACTGCTGGTTGGTAGTCTAAGCATGGAAGTTTTTCTGCATAGCAGTCTGCTGCATCTCTTAGATATGAATAGCTTGCTGTTTTGTGGATGAAGCAGCCTAAACAAGGCCTTTCCCTGAGTGTTTATTTGGGCATCTATTTTTCCCTGACAAACAGCATAACATCATAATAAGCTTATTTTCAGGGAGTCCCCATAATTTTGATTTTGAGACAATTGTGGGGTCCAAAAGGTTAATTAGGGGGTTCTGGAACCCCTCTGCACCCGCTGTATTTCCTTGGTTATGACCAAATTGTTCAAGAAAAAAAACAGCATTTACATGACTTCATATGCAAACAACATCTCCTAACTCATAGTCTAACAAGAAAGCAATACTGGACAAGTTGGTCTAGTGGTTTAGATCCAAGCAGCAACTGAACGAGGCTGCTTTTAAGTCTTGACATCTCAAAGAAAGGTATGAAGAACCTGCAGACCCCTGTTGTTGTTTTAAGGGGTCTTTAAGCAAATACTAAATTAACACTTTAATATTTACAATTTTCATTTTGCATGTGCCCAGCACAGCACTAACACTAACACAAAATACAGGGAGGGGATAAAGCAGAAGGGTAGACACTTCTAACCACTAATTAACTGAAAAATCTACCCTCCTTGGCCACGGTGTACTCTAAGCAACACAGTTACAATAATAACAGCAACTTCATCAGCAACAGCAGCAACAATGATTGTCCTTCATACCCAGGAGTGTGGATTCTGAGCCACTTGCATGGCCACACTCTCTAAACTCATCACTGCAGGGCCACTCACAGTGTACAACACTATATATTTGTTCTTGAAGCCTCAAATAAACCTTTCCTTCACCGGCACAGGCTTATCGTAAGGGCATATTAGTGTTGTTTACTTTTCTATGCCAGAATGAGAAGAAAGACTACTTCATTCCTTTAAACGGTGCTTAGCTGAACATAATTACATTTTTTGAAAACCTCCAATCAGCACTTCGGAAAATCAGAAAATGGTTTGTTTATCCAAACGAAGAGCTAGCAAGCAAGTTTTTCATTTACATTACAAGCTTAATAATGCCTGAACATAAAAAAAACCCTACATAGTTACACGGCCCACTGCTAGAGAGGGGTCTTAAGAGCGACTGCTTATACCCAGCTGGAAATTATTTGTTCTATAAACGTTCTGAGAATATGCAATGCAGCAGGAAGTTCTTTCTGAAGGTAGGAGGACATTCTCTATAAACATTCTGCCGTCTCAGGTCTCAGTAGCATCCAAAAAACATTTTCCAAATGTTGCGCTGAGAATGTTCTTCTATTTTTATTGTGTATCATAATCTGTGGCCCTGACAGCATCCTCAACACATCATCTAAACATTTCTGTTAAAATGTTATTTCTTAGTTCAGATTTATCCTTATAGGAACATTATCTGAAATTATAAACATCTCTAAAACATTCTTTAAATGAAACATTAGACTAAAACATTTTCCGTAAAAAGTTCATTAGAACTTTTATGTAACATCAGCCAACGTTCTGGGAACATTCCCTGCTGGCTGGGTACCATTTAACAGCAACTTCAGAAGTTCTAATATCTGCTATCAGCTTTTGGTGTTAAGGTCACTATTTTGGTGTTTAGTGTTCCAACACTAAAAGTAGCATCTGAGCTGCCCTGTTAAAACTGGTTAGTAATACATATTGGTCAGCTGTAGCAGGATATAACAAAGACTGTTGTGGAACATAGTGGCGGCACCTCTAAGCTCTGAGCCAGTAACCTGGTGTGCCCTGTGGGGGGAGAATCACTTTAATTTGGTTCACGACATGCTTTGCAGGTGCTCTCTCACCAACAGGTACCTTCTCACCTGCCACCATACTTTATCATGTTGTGCATGACTCTCTCTTTCTCTCTCTCTCTCTCTCTCTCTCTCTCTCTCACATACACACACACACATTTCTCTCTGTGACACCTCTCTCTCTCTCTCTCTCTCTCTCTCTCTCTTTGTGTGCTCTTGGACTCTTTCTCGCTCTATCCCTCTTTCATCCCTCCCCCCGTCTGCCACCATCCTCTCTCTCATCCAGACCTTCTATTTAAAGATCTTTGTGCTGGGTGGTACAGGGATGATCGGGGGGATTAGGGCATTAATCCAGTGATGTTGACATCCTTTTCTCCAGCACACCACTCATCTGGTTGGGAGCAACAGGCAAAAAAAAAAAAAAAAAACTCACCCAAAATTTCCCTTCTGTCCTTCCTAGCAGAGTGTAGGTTTATAGGTCTCGTCGGATGAGCAATGCCCTAATAGAACGAGACAGTGGGATTTAGAAAACGGGAACACCTGGTTTCAGGAGACTTTTGCTGCACCATTAGGTGATAAACACTGATAAATACAACCAGACAGAGTCTGAAACTTGCCACCAGACCATACTCAGCAATGCAGTAATACAATGGCATCCATAAATGACACAAATTTGGATCTGTACTCTAGTGCATATGACTACAAAACACTGGCCATAAGGTTAAAGTGCATTAACGTCTATGTTGAGCGAATCATATTGGAATCACAGGCCTTTTATACATAGTCTCACATAGTGCTCAGGTGATCATACACAATGGTTCTGCCATAGAGGAATTTAGTTCCCTATAGAACCGCCCAGTGGATGGATCTTCATAAGAATAGTTTGAAGAACAAATTTTGTCACAGCATTGACTCGATTGTGGCTGACCTAACCACAGCTTGATGGCATCATGTAACTAGGGAGGCCTAACTACCTCCACAGAACAGATCTCATGTAGCAAAAGAATTGTACATTGAAGGCAAGAGCCATTTAGCGATCCTTATTTGGGTAACTGGATAACTGCCTTTTTAGTTGCCAGCCCTGATGCTTTTTTTCTATGCACAAAAGAGATAAACAAAGATTTATAGTTGATTCTAGACATGGCTTCTGGTGAGTCTGGTATCTCTCAAGAAGACCCAAGATTCAATGCTATTTTAATAAAACATCATGAGGCTAAAAAAAGAATGAATTAATCAGAGATTGTAGCTACGATCATTTGAGTGGTGCACTGTTAGGAAGCAAGACTCCATTATGAGATTTGCAATAGCAAACCAGTGGGCAGACCACAGGAGACCACAGTAGATGATGTCAAAAAAATCTTTTAAATAATGGAAAAAAAACAGGCAGAGAACATATGCACAGATGTGTATGGAAAATTATATGAAAAAATATATCATAGTATGTTATTGAGTTATTGAGTTTATCGCAATATACAAATAACTAGAAACTACATAGAAACCGAAGAGGCAGTATGGAGGAGTATAGAGTAAAGAGTATACAATGCAAATTGCATCACTGTCTAGTTATTTATGGACTGCACCGTTTGTGATGAGTGGTGGTCATGAGTAACAGACCAAAAGTCATGGGATACCAGTATGTCAATTGATTATGAAGTAGCGCTACCTCAGGGGACAGCTAAGGAACGCCCACACCTGTATAAGTTGTGAGGTGTTATTCTGTGAGGGGGTATGGAACCACCACCAGCCTGCACAATGCCTTATTGACAACTGGGGTCAATGGCTTTATGGGGTCTGCACCACCCCACAGACCTTACCATCAGCTTGATACAGTTGGTACTGTGACTTAATGGAACATGCCACATGTTGCCAGTCTTCTAGGGTTCAGTTAGCACTTAGTGCTAGGTGAGGTGTTGTGTCTAGTGTTGTAGTGTTATCAGAGGGTCTCAGGTGGATCTTTTGCTCCCATACCCCACAGAAGCTAAAAAATGCTGCATTGATCTGCTGGGTATGCGTGTTGGGCCTCCTGCATTGAATGTGGATGAGATTTCTGTTGTAGTTGCTTGCCTGTTTGCACTGACAATTCTAGCCAGACACCGCAGGTCATGATCATTAAGCACCAGTGGGCGGCCACTGCACTGTCCACTGAGGGTGGTAATGCTTTCTACGATGTATTCCTGGTACAAACGTGACACTGTAGGTGTAGGAATGTTAAATGCGCACACAACATCAGAAATGGCATGTCCTATCCGCTTGGCACCCACTATCATGCCTCAATCAAACTCTGATAATTCATGTTGCCTTGCCATGAGCACGCTCGCCAGTGTTCAACCTCGCTCACAAGATAACACTTCGAAATTTATACAGCTGTGGACATTCTCAAGCCAATTAATTTACATATTGTATCCCATGACTTTTGGTAGGTCAGTGTATGTGGATTACATGAAACAATGCCATAGAAAACAATTTCAATGGAAAGTTCTTTAAAGACAGACATGTGAGAGTGAAGAGCCTTTTTAAAGTTTAAAGAATTTCCACCAAGCATTAAAGACCTACACTGAATAAAGTTTTGGGTGACAGTTTTTGGACTGACAGTATTTGAAGCGGTCTATCTTGGATTAAATAGATGCTTAACAGACTTTCAGTAACATAACACCAACGTGTCAGTAGTGTAGCAACAATAAAACATGTGACTACATTTAGTAGATTATGAAGAGAATTTTAATTTCTGTGTAAATAATATTTATTAATAATCTGCTGAATTCAGTTGAATTTCTGTTTTTCACCTATTTGTAGTGTCCAAGTTCATATCTGTAGATGTTAACCTGAGAAGTCACTGAACATCTAACAAGTATAATACAGATCATCAACATCCTCAACAAGCTTTGTACATATGCTGCTGACACCATGCTGTAACTGGAGTTTAACTGGATTACGTTTTGGTTAGGGTTAAGGTCAGCATTAGGGCCAAGTTGAGGGTCAGAATTAGGTTTTGGTTTGAGGTTAGGGTTAAGGTTAAGGTTAGAATTAGGGCCAGGTTGAGGGTTAGTATTAGGTTTTGGTTTGAGGTTAGGGTTAGGGTTGGGTTTTGGGTAAGATTAGGTTTTGCTTAATGGAGCTACTATATTAAGACTACTTAATTTAACACATCAACAATATCTACTTCATGTTTGTACAGTATCAGCAGTACATCTTCAAGATTTTTACTTCAATGTATTCAGATGCTTCTCTACTGATGCTTTGCTGATGTGTTGTTGATGTGTTAGTAATACTCTGTTAAGAGTTTATTAATCACCAGGCCCGGTACAAATACAGTTTTAGTCCTAGAACTGTACATCTAGTCTAAGAAGTATTTAGATGTGAGATATCTTAAGTAACTGTCTTGTGGTAAACTGTCATGTTTGGCATGTGGAAAATTCTCCAAAGAGGGCAGTATTAGGACTCAAGTAGAGCTCTAGTCAAGTCCGAACCTGAACACAGCCGGTGTATTACCTGTCCAAGCCCAACTCAACACACAGCATCACGTGTCTGAGCTTTAACTATGGCGTACTAAATCTACCTAAAAGTAGTATGTAGTATGCAGTATGTGACCAAACTGTAGAGCACTGAAGATACCCGGATGGTGTTCTACTCCAGATGATCTAGTATACAAGGGGAGCTACCTTCATGGTGTACTGCATCCCATCATGCACCGCAGCCTCACCAGCTGTCAGCCTATTTCAGCCAAAGAAAATGGTGGCGGGTAACACTGGGGAGCCAAAGGCAGCCAACTCAGAGTATAAATGTGGGTGTAGTGATTGCAGTGGGGTATACTTTCATGAGAAGAATCAGAAAGTTAAAATATACAGGTCTGAAGATTAATAAAAGATGAACTCGCTTTAGAGGTTCAGTTTTAGAGTGAAATAGTCGAGGGTAGCTAGGCTAAGCTAGGCTAAACGTATTTCAAGTGAACTAAGCAGCATTAGCAGCAGCTAGCTCTAAACAGTGGATACAGTAATAACAGCTCTGAGGTAAATGTGAGGTAACTGGTCATGTGTCTGTAGTAGTATGCTATATTGTAGGTCAAAACCTGTTACTCTACTGCATATTACTCACGGGGGCAGTATGCAGTATGCAGTACATACTACTGTAGTATGCAGTGTGCAGTACAGTAGGGTGCCATTTCGAATACAGCCACTGTCTTATGAATTTCCAAAGGATAATAAATGTCTACTATATTTCACCATATTTCTCTCCTTTTCTTGAAAACTCTTGAACACTTTCATAAACATTTTGCAACTAATCACAAAGCGGATGTCCTTTGCCACACACACACAAAACAGAGGCAGAGAAACTTAGAAATAGAAAACTCTTTACGTCGGTTAGGCCATGACTTTTATGAAGCTAGAGGCTAGAGCTGTCAATTAAGCTGCACATTAGCCACGCCCACACAATTATCAGATAGGTCTTATGAGTGGTTTTTAAGCTGCACTGTATCATTATCATTTATGGCTTATCATTTTCACTCAAGCTTTGCTGGATATTAAAGTATTTGCTATCACCAACTAAATCAGCACCAAAACAGCACTAAACCAGTACCAAACCAGCACTAAACCGGCACCAAACCAGCACCAAATCAGCATCAAACCAGCACTAAACCAGCACCAAACCAGTACTAAACCAGCACCAAACCAGCACTAAACCAGTACTAAACAGCACTAAACCAGCACTAAACCAGTACTAAACCAGCACTAAATCAGCACTACATCAGCACTACATCAGCACTACATCAGCACTAAATCAGCACTACATCAACACTAAACCAGCACTAAACCAGTACTAAACCGGCACCAAACCAGCACTAAATAAGCACTAAACCTGCACCAAACCAGTATTAAACCAGCACTAAATCAGCACCAAACCACCATTAAACCAGCACTAAATCAGCACCAAAGCAGCTTGGAATGCGTGCTGGTCTGTACTGTTTTTAGCAGGGATATCGCTGTAGCCCTGCACAGGTTTCATGAACTATCTTTGGTAAGAAATGTGTTTGAAACTTCCACATATTTGATTAATAAGCAGAGATTTTTTTTAAGAATCTTAGATTAATTGAGCATGCTGTGTGTGATTGTGTGTTGTGGTGGGGGGGGGGGGGGGGGGTGGAAAAAGAGAGAGAAAAGCTTTTTCAATAGGTATTACCCATCCATTTACGTTTTAACTTAGATTAACTCACAGCTTTTCTGATGAGTGGGTCAAACAACTCTAACTGAGGGAGTGCTGATGAGAGTCTGCTCATGTAATTAATGAAAGAGAGCACTCAAACACACACATACACACACATGCACACACACATACACTGTCCTCCGTGGGCATGAACTGGCAATCTGGCCTCTGAGTGCCTCTTTGCAGGCTTAATCTCTCAGCCAAGAATGATCAAACTACTCACATACTCAGGCGATTGGTCATTGATCTGAAAGCCTTTAAGACTCCCCATGTCTTTCCATGTTCAAAAAATGGAGTTTGTCAACAAATCATCAGTGGAGGTTAACAAATTCAGCTGAAAGAAGTCTTAACATTTGTTTATGCTTTTCCAAACTCTCTCCCTCTCTCTCCCTCTCTCTCCCTCTACCCAGTGTGACCCAATTCCCAGGCAGGGTTTTCGACTGGGCCAGTATTGCTGCCGCTGTAAAGAGGGATACTACAGCCCGCCGCAAGACAACAAGGACCAATGTAAGGCCATTTATCTTCAAAAAAGGAGGCAATAAACAAACTCACGCAGAGCGGTTTCATGTGAAACGTTCCATTCTCAGTGTTGTTCAAATTTGACAAGTTAAAAACTCATTAAGAACATTATTACATGACTTGGTCATGAGCATGCTGCCGGATGCCTAAGACATTGTTATAATAATTTTGTGTCGTTTTGGCCTAAAATACACAGAACATTGTGCGGCAAAATATTCACCCACACTTTTATTCAGATTTACCATTATATGGGAAGGATGGGAATGACAGTGTAGAATTGCAGCAACACTAATGTTAGCTTTATTACACAACAGAAAAATTCTATTTAAACAGTACTGTTTCACATGCACATGTAGTTTAAATTGAGACATTTTTGTCATCAGGTTGTTTATATATATATCACATTTCCATATTTTGGGTCATTCAGGCTACAGAAGTTAACCTTGCAAATTCACTTTGAAGTCATAAGGAAGTCATTTGGAAGTCACTGCAGACTTCCAAAGGATACACAAAAAAGGAGTAACTGGAGTGTTTCCGTTTCAGTCCAAATGTAATTTCAGCCTGGACTGCTGTAGAGGTCCTAAAGGCACAGTAACAAAAACAGACTATTTTTAATGCTAAGGGATTAACAGATATGTCTGTTCTTGGTACACAAAACCACACCAATATTGTAAGTGAACTAAACAGAAAACCAAGATATATGTGCCCTTTAAAACTTATAATCTAGTTGCTAATAATTATAACCTATTTGCTAAACTTATAATATATTGCTCTCATTTATTTAATGAATTCATTCAACAATGTGAGTAGTAATATGGGTGAGGAACTGAAGGAGAAAAGAACACATACACTCATCATTGAAAAAATAGTTGCACCCAGAAGGAATCAGCTGACAGGAATAAAACTTGGTGGGTAGGTTTTACATCATAAGACATTTGAATGACTCAAGTTTCACGCTTGGCCTGCGCACGTGACAAAAGCAAGAATAGGCCTTATCGGTGTATCTGACTGACTATATGAAGTTGTCCTGTTGCCTCTTTTGCAAGCGAAGTATGCCTCGGAAATAAGTTTGAAAGCAATTCAAACAGTTGGAAGAGTTAGTAAGGGGATCATAAGGCTCTGGGAAGGGGAATGGTCTTATCAACGCATTGCATACCATACCGGTCGTGTGGAAACTACCATAGCACGCTGTTGGCAGCAGTGGATAGAAGAAGGCATGCACCAGCACCCATGCAGGACTACATGCTGTTACGGTGACTGCCCTTAACACCACATCAATGTCCCCAGCGTCCCGCTTTCGTCTTGGTGGAGACAACTAACGAATCCGTGTGTGGAGGCGTTATGGTCAGCTGCAAGATGAATGGTTTGTTGCCACGTGTCACATGTCCAGAAAGTACCTCCACCTCCACCCCTCCTGCAAAATCTGCAGGCACTGTGTGAGAATATTCAAGCTGCATGGGATGCACTATTATGAACCTCTACAACTCCAAGTTGAGACATATGGCATGTTGCATTAGCCAATATGGCAGCCTGACTCCATATTGAGAAACACTACTTCTGTATGTGTAGCTCCATAAATGTTGCCCATATCAGTCTAAATTTATCATCCTTTATTGTTCCTGGTAACCTTTATCTTCCCTCTGAAAAGAATTACAATCCCACACTTTCTTCTGGGTGCAACTATTTTTGTTTTGATGATGAGTGTACATGTAAGCTGTTGTACATTATTATCTTATATCTAAGCATTCTGCTGCCAGTACAACGCTAACCCTAATTTTAACATCTGTGATTCTATGTTGTAAAAACAGCGGATGATGGTATGAATGGCACCCGGGTTTGTTACCCTAACTTGCCCGTCTGCCTGCCCTGCTGGCCTGGCTGTAAGCAATGCAAGGACGGCTCCCCGTGTTGGGTGCAGGAAGACTGGCTCCTGAGAGCGGCAGTCCTGGCCGTACAGGGGCTCTTCATGGCTCTTGTGCTTATCAGCATGCTGAGGGCGTACCAGTGCCGCAGGACCAGGGTGAGTTGTCTTGGAGGTTAATAACTTGGTCTTTCTCTGTGAACAAGGGCTTTAAATGGGCTTTCCACTAATATTTATACTTTTAGCATAATTTAAAAAAGTAATTTAGAATGGTCTGATGTGGAATACTCAGAACTGTTCAGAGCTATGCTGATAGGTTCAGCGTCTCTAAAAGCTACTTTAGAAGACTATTACGTGAAATGACCTGAGACATTGTTTTACAGTAGCTTTGAGATTAACCATTAGACTAAAGCATATTTTAACATCCATTAATGGTGGAAATATACAGGTCATAGTAAGGGAATAAACTCTTTTTTTAGATTTACCTCTATTTCCACAGCTTTATCAGCATTACATATAAAAGTTCAGTGAATTCATTATGACCCCTTGTTATTATCACCACCACTGTAATAGAAAGTCTGTGTATATATCAAACCACTTTAAATACTGAATTGTTCAAAAAAATGTGTAACTCCATTGTAATATAGTTTGTGATATGGCTACATTAAAGCTAGTACACAACATTCATTAGATAAGAGCATGGTAGCGTTTGACCTAAAAGAAGCCCTATGTACACTGAGGCATTTGGAGACCACTCTGGTGGAAATATGAAAGTGCAAGTAACTGAACCATTTTTTAAGGTTTCAGTTGTGATGTCAATCCACAAAGATTGTATGCTGCTCTACAAAAATCCCACCAAATCCAGCAAGCTATCCAATTTCCAATCCAACTCCTGCTTTGTTCATTTTCAGCATTACTGGCCTAATGCAAAATATATATGCTTAAAACATGTTCCTAAGGCTTGAATATATGTTTGTACTAAAATAAATAGCTAGAATCTTTTCATCATGTGGAGAATAATATTTAATCCAAACAGCTTTTTATAGATGCAAAAGTGGTCCTTCTGTAGCACTGCTCTGCAGGACTCATTTTTATTACTATGAGTCAATAGTGTACTATAGGACTGCTATAGTGAACACATCTTATAGTCAGATCAGAGAGTTACTGTAGTGCTCTGCAGGATACCACACGTGTATTATTGATTATTATATTCCAGTACTATAGGAATTACAGGAATTACAAAAATATGATATTATAGATCATTAAATAATGCATGCAAAAGTCTCTTAACTTGTCAGAATCATTTCTTTCTCTCTTTGCTAAACTGCCTGCAGAAAGCAATAAATGACATTTCCTAACTCTTTGACAGATGCTTCCATTATATCTACATTTCAGTATTAATGTCAGACTGCTTGTCTTAGTGTAATCTGCTCATAGCTGTGCAATGCTCTTGTTGTCATTATACTGTTTTCATATTGTCCTGCAATCTGAGTACATCTCAATGTCCATACTGCCCAGTCAACTAAGCTGCTCAGAGTACATTCTCGTGACCATTTGGAGTCTATATAGAACCAACATGATAAGTATATATATATATATATATACTCATATATACGTGTTATGCGGAAGGAAGATAAAGGTTACCAGGAACAATAAATGATGATAATTTTACACTGATATGGGCAATATTTATGGAGCTACAAGTACAGAAGTAGTGTCTCTCAGGATGGCGTAGGGCTGCCATGTTTGCTAATGCAACATGCCAGACGTCGCTACATAGAGTTGTAGAGGTTCCTAATGGTGTCCTGTGATAATCCATCCCATGCAGCTTGAACATTCTCACACAGTTCCTGCAGATTTTGCAGTAGGGGTGGAGGCACCTGGTCTTCTGGACGTGTGACGCGTGATAACAAACATCTTGGCACTGATCACAACGCCTCCACGGATTTGTTGGTTGTCTCCACCAAGACAAAAGTGGGACTCATCGCTAAAGATGAGTCACTCCATGACAGTCTGGCACGACATCATTCAAGTCTTTGGCAACGTTGACGTGGTGCTAAGCGCAGTCGTCGCAGTATGTTAATAGTGCTGCCACTAAAAGGATGAGTCATGGAGGGCATCACTGCTCGCTGAATGTTCACAATCGTGGCTGTTCACATCCGTGGGCATTCACATGTCTCACTATGACAAACCTACCCAACAAGTTTAATTCCTGTCAGTTGCATTCCTTCTGGGTGCAACTATTTGTGCAACTATTCTTTAGATAATGAGTGTGCATTAAAAAATATTTTAGTATGCAGACAACTGGCAGTTTTGACCCCATTTTTTTAGTACTGTGGATGGCTTTAATTAATTGTTCTTTCTGTCTGTCTCTGTCTCCTCTACCCCTAAATCCCCCCTCCACTCTGCTGGTCCACTTCTGTGTGTTAGCGGATCCGAGCATCAGGTCTGTTGCTGCTGGAGATGATTCTGTTTGGGTCTCTGCTTCTTTACTTCCCTGTGAGTGTGAGATTAAACGCTGGACCTTCTTTCCAGATTACAGCACTGAATTTGGGATTGTTTCATAACGGGTGCAGGGGCATGACTGGTGGGGCAGAGAATGAATGAGCCATTGCATAACCTAAGGTTACTCAAACTTACTTTAATGATGACAGTCCACCTCCTCAATCAGCTGTAATATGCACTGGGGTGTTTGACGTCAATGATCAAATTTTGCATCATTTTAATCCAGTTTGATTATCGCAGAAGCCTGGTGCACACGGCAAGTTACTGGAAAACATTGTTTACACATTGTTAACAAAATTAAATACGTAAATTGACTGTAAAAAGTACCTGTATTCAAAAGTCTACAGCCTGTAGAGACCAATAGACATGCTAGCCTTATTGCATTTAATCCTGCTGTACCTGTCTGTCTGTAGACTTACACTTATCTGTACAGGGAATTAATTGATAACAAAAATGTTTCCACTCAGGGCTTATTATCCATGCAGCAAAGCATGGGACCATGATCTGATGAAACCCTTTGGTGTTCTGTGTTAAGCTTAGGAAATCATTCAAAATCTACATCCAGCAACGATAATGTGCAAAAGTCAGAGACCACCCTAAAAGTTCTCCTGTTTATGTGCTGGGTACATTGATCGTCTACCAGGTCTTTCATGGTTATTGTAGCTTTTAAAATATTTTTCTTTGTACAGTGTTGTATTTTCTTTGCCCTGAAAGTTGATCCTAGATTGATCATTGTTTTGTAAAAACAGTTATATATGTCTCTGTTTGTAGGTCTTCATTTTATACTTCAAACCCAGCACGTTCCGGTGCATCCTACTCCGATGGGTCCGTCTGCTTGGCTTTGCCATTGTTTATGGAACTGTGACCTTGAAAATGTATCGGTCTGTACATCTTCTGCTATCTTCAACACCTTCACATTTAGCTGACGGTCACCCGTCCATCCCTTTAATACCATCCCATCCACCAGCATCCACCCAGCCAGGCTTAGGTCATATATGTCATATATGAACTCCACAGCAGAAAGAGCACACATTACTTATAAGGGTGCTCAGCAATGGCATAACTACTGGGGAAGAGGGGCCGAGGTAGCAATTGCACCGAGGCCCATAGTGCAGGTGGGCCTGTCTAGGTAGATCGCACCACATAAAGGTCTCCCCCAACCTTCCCACTTCAACCCTTCCAGACCAAGTAGACCAAACACAAAATCCTTGTCTCAAGATGCATTTCCTTAACAATAAAGGGAAGCAACAAACTTCAGAGGTGTTCTAAGCCCAGAAATAAGACAAAACAAATCAAATCAAATCAAATCAAATCACTTTTATTGTCACGTCACATTTTCACAGGTGTGAAGGTGAGTGAAAAACTTAGGTGCGAAGTCCTTTACAGTACTTAAATACAAAAAATATACATTAGACAATAAATATATACAATACTAAGGATATATTCCCTCCCCAATTAACTAACTTACCTAACCATAAGAAAACTGCAAAATAAAACATAATCTAATAAAACATAATCTAACTTCCTCAGCCTAAACAAAGACAAACCCCAAAAGAAAATGTGCTACACATTCAATTCAATTCAATTGCTGGTCTACACATTACACTTATTAGCATAGCTAGCTGAAAACACAGGCAGAAGCAAGAAGAAGAAAGAGGAGCCAAGAGCCAGCCAACCACCAGGCCTTTAAATACATCCCTCCAAATTCAGTCAGCCAACCCAGCACTTTATCACCTGCTGATCAGCAGAAACTCATGAGAGAGAGAGATGTAACAGTCCCTCATATAGATTCTCACACAGCTGTGGCCCCATGACTCAAGGAAAGAACTTATTTCACCATGTAGCTTCCTTTAGCCCTGATGTCTGTTTATTAGGGCTGTAAAGATTCTGAAACCAAGACTATTACTGTGATACAAATGCCCATCCTCACATGTGACGATTCCAAAAAATGGAACTGCAATACCCCGCCAACCCCAGCCTGTTGCCTCTGTTGAGCTCTTATTACCCTAGCTTGTGAAGTTAAGTTAACCCACTGTCCTTTTTAGTGTTCCACACTGTTGACGATTTAATAACAAAAAAACTTGGAGGTTGAACTGAACTGTGGATTTGATTCGGATAATCATTACAACTTCAGAGACATAATCCATGAATAAACTACAGTAGTATCCAAAAGTTTGCACATCACTAATCAAAGCACATGTTTTGTGAACGTCAGTTAGCACATCCTCACCAGAAAACACAGCTTTTTCAGTGCACATTTTAGCGCACAGTTTGCGTATCCAATGCATTACAAACACGTATTCCTATTGTGCTTCAGTAAATAAGACCTTATATTTGGGTGTGGCCGGCTGGTCATTCAGACTTTAAAACCCTCCCTATTTTTCTCAAATTTTTATTTTATTCATTTTTTTCTCTAAAAATGATTTAAATAAAGTATATTGGACTGTTTTTGACTACTATCATCCATATCCTCAGGGTGCTAAGGGTATTCCTGTCACGCACTGCTCAGAGAGTCCCCTACATGTCTACCGCTACTGTACTGAGGGTGCTGGGAGTGATGGTGCTCACTGTCAGCTGGTTTCTATGCGCTTGGACTGCAGGGGTCCTACAAAACCGAGACCGAAACATTCCTCTACTGATTACTTCCACCACCTCAGACGGTCAGGGCTTCAGTGTGTGTGACTTGGACCGGTGGGACTACATGATGGCTGTGGGTGGGTGAAATTTGCAGGATTATAACCCTATGTTTTCCTTATGTTCTTATTTCTTGTCAAATAACACTGGCCTATGTAGCCCCATGCATTGAACGTCCAGACCTTTTTATGCTGAGAGGAGCCATCAAGAGATTGAATAAATAACTGATGAAAACTAATCCAGTGGATTTTCAAGCTTATTTCAAAATCATTATTTGAAATGATTAGATATGAATAGATATGTACTAAAACAGCACATCAAATAATGGCTACATGTTAAACTGACCGCTGTTTCCCTGTCTCAGCGGAGTTGCTGTTCTTATGCTGGGGGAGCTTTCTCTGCAATGCAGTGAAGGCTGTACCCTCTGCCTTCCATGAGCCTCGCTACATGGGCATTGCTATCCACAACGAGCTCCTTCTTTCCGCCATGTTTCATCTTCTTAGGTAAGTAGTCAGTGTCATGCTCACATGCTCAGAAACAAAAACATCATTTTCAAAACGTTGGGACAGTATGGTGAATGGAAAATATACCCTCATTCAAAATCTGATGCTTTAAACACATTCCAAGAAAATTGCTTGCCACTGTCCTGTTAGAAAAAGCAGAGACATCCCTGAAAATGATGAACTGATCACACTGAATAAAATCTTTACTTGCATTACAAGTAAAGGAAGCTACCATGTTGGAGATGCTTGATTTTTCTTGGGCAGTGACGATATTTTACTTCAAAATATGTATATAAAACATCTTTCAGCATTAATGGTACCTTAACAGATGCGCAAGTTACCCATGTCATGGGCACTAATACACACCTGTACTAAGGCGTATAGTAAGGTTTTTTTGCTGCTTGATACAAGGGAAAAACTTCCATGGTTCCCCACCTCTGATTTAAGGTTTCTTGGTAACAAGTCATTTCTCAGCTTTTGTTATTAGTTTTTTCACCCCAATCATTTTACAATGACTAATGTTTTTAAATAATGCTGCTCAAGTCATCAGGTGACAATATCTTAATATTTTTTCACATCGCAGTACATATCACAAATAAAACATATTACAATGTTGGTTTTTTTCCCCCAATATCTGTACGATGAAAGACCCTGGTCTTTGAACATTAAGCCCCATCTTGACGAGCCCAGTGCTCTCTGATTAGCCAGGTGACACCCTCTGTTCAGATTGGTTAACCACCAGAGCAGCATCCTGCTAAGTTCCGCCCCCACACCGTCCTGGCTATCATTGGTTCTGAATCTGATTCCGAATGTCAGGAAAAACAAGTTGGTAGACCTGATCCACTTTTGCAAGCTACACTGGAGCAGGACAATTCACAGTGGAAAGCTGTTATTTTTTTAGCTCTCTGTACGCTGTGTGAGGGCATGCCAAGTTTGCCAGTAAGGCGTAGCAAGCTTGACACCACCTTGTAACAGAGAAGAGGGATAGAATTCCAATGAGGCATTTCAGGCAGCTGAGAAAAGTGGGTTCTGTGGGAGAGAGTTTCTCCCTCTGTCGTGTACTTTGGGGCTTTATAACTTTACAGACCGTTTACATGTACAAAAAGCTACAACACACTAAAGGGGAAAGGAAAAAGCCGTAAAAGCATACTAGGTCCCCTATGATCCAGTGCCGTGTGAGGGATCAAAGGCCACAGAACGTTGCAGGCATTAATTTCAGAATGAGCATATATTTACAAAAACAGTTGACAAAGTATAACATTAACACACTATACTGCATGCATTTAACATACCAACACATACCAACAATCTCAACATTTTTGGAATTGTGGTTTGCAGTGAGACACATTGATTTGAATGTATCCGTAACTTCTGCCATTCTTAGATTTGCAAGGCCATCTCTTCATCCTGACTGGATGCTCTTGCTGTTCTTTACCCATACTCATGTGACAATCACAGTAACCCTTGGACTGCTGTTCATTCCTAAGGTACTTTTAAGTTATATTTAGTTATATGCATATGGTACAATTTTATAGGTAGTGACAGATTACCAACAGATTATAAAGTGCTTCAAAATGTGTCTATTGTTCTTTCAGTTTCTCCACCTTTCTCGACCTGTGAAGGAGGAGATTGCAGCAGAGGTGTATGAGGATGAGGTGGATCTGCGGCGTTCATGCTCATACCTCAATAGCAGCTTTACATCTGCCTGCTGGAGTGACCACAGCCTGGACCCTGATGACATCCGGGTAAACTCTTTTACCCCCATGCAGCCCTGCTAGCAACCCCAAACAACCTTTCTAGGGCTCACTGTATGATAATATCTGCATATAGGCCAAGAGACAGACTGCTGCTAATAATGGATGCTAATAAAACACTGAAATTATTAAAAAATAGAACTAACATGTCTATGCTAAATGCAGCATACAACTGTTTGGCCAAAGAGCAGATATTATTATATAGTGTCTATGCCCAACAAACAATAAACTAACCATAAATAATGTCTAAACCCTTCCTAATTAAAGCCACGCCTACTAACACTTTATTTACTCTATGAAACTGTGAAAATAAGATTCATTATAATAACATGATAAAATATGCTAAACGTTTGTAATGACTGCTTCAACCGCACCAGTTCATATTGTATGATCTCTTCTCCCTCTTTCCCCATTTCTTTCTCTCCCTGCTTCTCCTTGAATCTTTACTGAGTGTTTCGTTCTCTCCACAATAATCATGCATACTATTCAAACTCTCTTCAAACTCATTCTTTTCTGAATCCCTTCTCTTTGCACCATTTACTTTGGCACTAGGATGAGTTGAAGAAACTTTATGCACAGCTGGAAGTCCACAAGACCAAAAAGATGGCAAACAACAACCCGCACCTGCAAAAAAAGCGCAGCTCTCGGCTTACGCTTGGTCGGTCCCTTATTAAGCGTATAGCTGAGATCCCCGAGAGCCTGAGTCGGCAGTGTAGTCGCGAGGACAAGGACATTTCAGGGGCTGTAGGAACCCGAAAGTGGTCAGGATCTTACATGGCAACTCCTGACAGCGCCAGTATAAAGAATGAGACAGCAAGGCTGCCATCTCCAAAGATGCGAAAGTCCCTTAGTGCCTATGAGTATGTCCCAGAAAAGGATAGCTCTCGAAAATCCTCGATGAGAAACTCCTTCGACAAGAGGTCCTCACATATCTCAGAGGCAGAATCCATTGACACAGCTTTGCTTATTTGTAAATCAGCCAGTGCTCACAATCTTGCCGTGGACAACAACCTTCTGCAACCCGTCTCCACTCGCTTTCAGAAGTCTCTTAGTTTCACAGAGAAGCACAGAGATCACTATCCTCTTTGTCCTACTAGAAGCATGGAAGATGCATCCCTTGCTGCCAAAGCAAGCCCAGGAGAAAAGGTTCAGCGACCGCAGGGATCTATAAAGGAGCAAACCTCGAATGCATTGCTTTGTCTGTCGTTTGACAAAGCCGAGGTTTGCCCTTGGGAAGTTGAAGAGGAACAGCCAGCTAGCAAAAGCCTGTCAAACCAAAAACATGTCACATACTCACTCTCTCAGGAACAACCTCCAGCAGCTGAGTCGACATCCTCACCCACCCGACTCTACGTTTGTCCCTGGGAAGCTTTGCCTCCCCCACCTCCTCCTGTGGCAGAGGGAGGGCATGTAGTGGACTCAGATGTTGACTCTCCAAGGCCAAAACCCCCAATCTCCTCCAGTGCTCCAGGATCACCACATGGCTTTGCCAAGCCAAAGGACCACCGTGGTTTCTCTTTCCGCTCAGCTACTCAAAGCCTTCTCTTAGCCAGGGGATTGGTGTCTGGAAAAGGCAGTGGCAGAGATAGAAGTAGGAATGAAATTAGCAGCAAAGAGGACACATCACCACAGGCTCGAGCAACATCAATGAAACTGACTCCAGGCAGTGCCGCAAGTTCAGGAAGGAAGACGCCGCAAACTCCAAGACGAGCTATGACCACTATCGATATGAAACCTTGCCTTGTGAAACAGGAAGCGATAAGACTGTCATCATACGATTCTCCGGAAAGGAGCCCCAAAATCAGTGCTCCGACTCATGTGTGCCCATGGGAGTCAGAAGAGATAGTAATGGAAGTGAGAAAACAAAACCCCTATGAGCATATTATACAAAAGCAGGGCAGCAAGCAGAGACTGTCTCTGACCCTTAGTACCGATAGTAGCAAATCATTGTTGCACCAACTTAGACCCTCGCTAAGTATTCCAAAGGCAGAAGTGTGTCCATGGGATGTACCAAACCAGACTCAGCCAGTGCATCAACAAAGCAGTATTGCTAACATTTGTCCCTGGGAAGTGGAGGAGCCAGATCAATTACAAGCCAAGGGTGCACGTGTTGATGTTTGTCCTTGGGAAGCTGATGGCAAACAAACAGAATTAACAACAGAGAAAAAAAGCCTATTAAATGTTTGTCCATGGGAAGCCTCAGAGGAGGCATCCAGTATTAATCAAAAATCAAAGGAAGAACAACGTCGGAGCAGTATAAAGGCCGAAGTGTGCCCTTGGGATGTGCCAGATACCAGTACCTCCCAAGTTAAACAAGATCCTGCCAAATCACCTTCAGAAGCAATGAAGCCAGCTGAGAGAGTTATATATGTAAATACTCCACAGGAAACTGCATCAAAGGCCAAAAGCCCAGTGCAACAAGACACAGACCGAACAGACGTTTGTCCATGGGAAACAAGTGAAGCAGACAAACATCAAGAAAGCATTCATGGTGATGTATGTCCTTGGGAGTCAGAGAACGCAACAGGGAAGGATCCCGAAACAATTCAGGAAACTGATGCAACTAAGAAGAGCGCAACACGTTCATTAACTAAACAACTCACCAGTACTGCAGATGCATGCCCATGGGACTTCCCTGAGTCTTCTCAGTCCAATGTCACAGATTCTCAGGTTCAAGAAAGTGCTCGTTCTACTATATGCCCATGGGAATCAGAGGAGAAGCCAAAAACCGATGCTGAAGAACAACCGAGAGAAGCTGTAGTCAGGAAAACTACAGAAACATCGCACAGACTAACCAAACAGCTCACAGGCGCATCAGAAACTTGTCTTTGGGATTTCCCTGAATCACCACCTACTGTGACAGAAACTGTAGGTGTAACCTCACAGGCATCCACAACTAAGAAAGCAGATGTATGTCCATGGGAGACAGAGCCTGAGTGCTCAGTAGAAAATGGTAGTGCCATAACCAAGGAGGCAGAGAAATCAGTCCTGAAACAAGTACATGCTGATGTTTGTCCTTGGGAAAGTAGTGAGCCAGTCCAAAAACAAGAGGTTGTTTCTGCTGAAGTCTGTCCCTGGGAAACTAGTGGGGCAGAAACTGGAAAGCCAGTAAAATCATGCCAAAAACAAGCAAGTCTTCTATCCGATGTATGTCCATGGGAGACAAGTGAGCCAGAAAAGCAAATCCAGAAACAAGAGAGCATTGGTGCTGATATTTGCCCCAGGGAAACAGAACAGACACCCAAACCAACTCAAAGTCAGGACAGCCCTCAGGAACCAGAGGACTCAGAGAAGTCACAAATGCAAGAAAGCGTCTGTGTAGACGTTTGCCCTAGGGAATCAGCCTCTGAAACACCAGCACAGGCAGAGGACAGCACTGATCAAAGTGCGATTGAGATCAGGAAAACAGACGTGCCACTATCTGCAGACAGCAGTCCACATGGCGCACCTGGGGCAAGAGCTAATCGGCCTCTGACTCGAAGTGATGCACTGTGTCCATGGGAAATAGAAGGGGAATCACAACCTGTTGTAATAGAGCATGATAACAACTCAGATGTTTTTACATGGGAGGAACCAATACCAGAGGAGGAGGAAGGTGATGCAGAAACTGCTGCGGAGGCCTTTATTTTCCCACCTGACTTATAAGCTGTGAACTACTTAGCACTGTGCTTGTTCTTTTAGCTTCAGCGGCGTAAACCAAATTCTAAAAAAAACTGGGCCACTAGTCATACTCCACAGTAAACATGTAATGTCCATTCATTGCAACTGCCACACTGTAACGGCCACTAAAGAAGACTACCATAGTGAATGTGCTTCTGAAATTTCAGCTCATCAAGCAATATGCCAAGACTGAAAATCATTGTGATGGACTGGTCTCCCCACCTAAGTGCATATCCCCCTTTGGTCCTAAATTATTGTCAGCCCCTCTTTGAACTTGGTATTGTTTTGTGTGTCTTTGTGTGTGTATGACAGTGAAGTCTCTTTAATTGCCAGCCCCACCTCTGCATCACCTTCAAATCAGAGACTCACAAACAGAGAGATACTGATCAAAGCATTGACAGCATAAGAGCAAACATCTGTCACAGAGGAACTTTTTACACAGCGGAAGTTGGTATTTCCTGATTGAAGAGAAGTGGAAAAGCATTCTATTGTATCTCTTCATCTATGCTAAATGCAGTTGCTTTCTGTGATATAAGCAAGTCTGAAACTACATGCAACGCGTTCATTAACTTAAAACTGGCACGGCAGTGATGTATGTCTGGGGAGGCTTGTTCAGGGAATGTCCAAGACCATGTGCAAACTATCATGAGCAATTTATTAAGCCATTTTGTTTACGTTAAATTTGATATATATATAAGTATGCATTTATTATCAGAACTGTTTTGTTTACAAACAAATGTAAATACAAACAAACTATTTTGAACTTTCAAACAGCCTTTGTGTCATTGACTCTGTCTGTTTTTCAGTTCAATAGTCTATCTGTGAAGACTAATGAGAAGGAAGACATGCCCATACTTCAGGACTCTATAATATTTTATACTCAGAGAGATTTGTGATAGTAACAATAAGCTGGGCAACAGCAGGCTTTATGCCAACGGTTACATATCCATTGGAATTAGCTAGCTTCAGAGACTGGTGTTAGTTCTATTGTGCATGCATTTTAAAACAACACCTGGATTGGAATCAGACCGCAGGCAAATCAATTTTGTTTCTCAGATCAGATCTTTAGAGACGACTGCCTGCACTGTTAGTCGCAAGGAATAAGATCAGAATGAGTGTCCAGACATCACACCAACCTATCTGTATGGTTTGTTGTGGTAGCAATGTAGGCATCAGCAACTACATCCCAGCACTTCTGTCATTCTGTATTTGACATTGTCGTCATTTTTGCGTTGCAAGTGACCCAAAAGACACTTTGAAATTCAATTTGAGCAGCCAAAGCATCCAGACTGAGACACATCTATAAAAATCTGATTAAGGGGCTAAGAAACCCAAGTGAAAGACTATTCTTGGTCAGCAAATCCATCATCAATATAAAGACATAAACTAAAGGCTCCGGGTCTGTTTAACCCCTTAGGAGAACCGTATAATAGACCTGTTTTATACATAGTCCCACGGTTTTGGGAAGGATAGAAACAAATTAGCAATGAAAAAAAAAATATATATATATATATATATATATACACACCATGTTTAGCCATCACCTAATGGCAAATACTTATTCACCAAATCCTGACTGTCCTGGTTATGTTGTGCCAAGTCTGTAAGACGTTCATTCCCACTTCAGCTTCTTTTGGCATCTTTTCACCTTTTGTACTGTCATTAGCACATGCAATTCTAGAATAGTTTTCATTGTTGCTCCTGGTGGCCTAGGCATACAGATTTGTAGCCATTACTTACTGAAGTTTACCAAAACCCTACGAGTTGTTTGTTGCTGAGTATGCTAGCTAGTGTGTTCCTCCCTTTATGGAAGTTTTTATCATGTCTCCTCCAACAAGTATTTTTATCGACTGAAAATCCATCCGTGACTCGTGGTCTGGTTCCTTTTGTTACACCAGTGCACTCCTGCTTCTTAACACCACAACAAGTGTAATTTTGACAATTTTCAGCATCAGGCTGGCCTGCTTTACCAGCCTCAACATGACTCGAGAGACAAGAGACTCCAGAAGAGACAGCCAGAATTTTGTTAGCGGTCTTGTACACGATCTTATCATGCAACAAGGTACAACAAACTGTTCCATTCCTTTTGACCACCTAAACTAAAAGGACTACGTACAAATTATTATTCTTATCATTATTCTTATATCGTTCAGCTGGTATAGATATAAATATCCTCAAATTAAAGCTGTAATTCTGCACTTTGTTGCTATTTCATCTCAAAATACAGTGTGCAGAGATGCAGAAGGAAAGTGACACCCTGTTAGACTTTCTGTACCCTTTTATTTTCTCTACATAGTGCAAATGAAGGTCAGTCATGCACCGTTAGATATTGAGTGGAAATAGTTTATTTCAAAAGTCAACACTGAGCCTGTACATGGAGGATGGATGCGCCACCTTCTGGATTACTTGTGCCATTGCACTGCCTTGGGCTTGTGTATCTCATAATTGAGACTCTCAAACTCCTCCTCCGGCTTAAGCTTGGGTCCTGGGATCACAACAGTCTGGAAAGGGGAAGGAAAAATACAGTAAAGGATCTGATAACCAGAAACATGTGAATGAGGTCAAATGACAGAACTAATAAAGCTGCAAACCTTAATTATGGGGTCTTTAGGCGGAGCCCAGGCAGGAACAATCTTGCCATGAAGCCTCCATCGACCATAGGGGTTGACCAGATGCCTCTCCATCACCAGGTACTCCAAGACGTCTCTGGGTTCTTCCTCATCTCCCAGCATCAACCGGCCAAATCGGTCATAGATTGCTAAAGTCTGAATGACCCAAAACAGTAATGTAAATCATGTGCTACAAAAAAGCTCTGTCTCTAAAAATCTGAAGCGCGGACCACAGGGGAAAACGTAACGTCATTATGATGCTTCACTTACCTGTCTGGAGTGCATACGGACTGTCACTTGACCATACAGATTGCCCTTGCTGACCATGTCAGGGCATCGGGCATGAACCACCCGTGGCGGCTCCAACGACTCAATAAAGTGCCAGCGCAGTGTTTTATAGCGGTTCCCTCGAACCATTTCCTACATAGAACAGAGACCTCACTCATGACGTGCTCAACAGAATGACAATTTATTACCAGGTGTGAGCCAAAAAAAAACAGTCAATCTTTATTAATATGTCCTTAACTACTATAATCACAATCTTCTAGAAATATCACATATCCCACAAGTTTAATTATGAAAGTGTGGTATACATACAGGGTAACACCTTTCTGTGACCAAAGAGTGGAGTTTCTCTTTGTTGAACCTACAAACATGAGACACGAGGAATAGGACACTGAAGTTGAAAACACTTCTTAAAACACAATTAACATGATTAGAACATCACTGTAATAAACACTGGGTAGAAAACCAACCTGAAGGGAAACAATTCAACAATTTAACTTTTAATTTTACATTATTAACAGTAGCCCTGCATGTAAAGCTAAAATCTACTGATAGTTGATCGGCGTGATCGCTGGGACAGTACGCTAAATCAGACTTATAGACTTTAATAACACTGGGGCATGAAATCAAGTGAGACGAACTCATTAAAGGTCATGGTTATAAAAACACAATGTGTTCACAGACCTGATGTAGCCCATCTGAAGCTTGTGATCCCCCCCACCCTCCCCCCCAAAAAAGTCACTTTCAAAAAACAAAAAAGATCTTAAACAAAATTACAGTCTCAAGCAAAGGCCACCAACAGCTTGATTTAAGGCACCAAATGCACACCAGAAGCTCCCGTGCAAACGGTCACAGTATGTACTCATTTCATTTCAAACTTGAATAATTAAGCCAACTGGTATCCAAGTTAGTGATACTGACGAAGCACTTCTGGGACAGTTTGGTTGAACGACTCCAGCTAACTATGTTGACCTTGCTTTGGTGGTATACCCCATATGGTTTCCTCAGATTAAGTGAAAGCACAGACTCATAATGCTGCACCCATTTGGCTTTATACAAAATCAGCTTCACAGACATCTAGTCAAAGTATCAGTTTAATTTTGCATTCCACTGGACTTAATCTGGACAATATTGGTACATTTCAGCATTTCCATTAACTCCATTTACCAGGCTGATCTAGGTTTAAAAACTAGAACAAAAAAAAACATGGCGGTGCATAATGAAGATGGGAAGACCCATATGCAATCACTTTGGGCAGAATATTAAAGGGCAGGAGCTTTGTATGACGAGTTAGCACGATGCATGCTGGAAGTGAGTGACGAATTATTCACAGCAGATCCAGGGCCAGTTCTTCCAATATCTATATGGAAGTCTAAAAGCCAAAACAGAACAGAAAAAGGTGCTTCTTACTGTATCAGGGCCAAATGAGCCTCAATAAAGATTTCCTGAGCTCGCACAGCAAACTCCTTAGTAGCAAACTCGGAGTCATGATCCTTTATTTTACGTATCCTAGGGAAAAAATCAGCACAAAAGCTTTAGAACAGAACTGCACAGCATCAAGCACTTGAAGTATCACTTAACACATTGAGTTACACAATGGCTATTTTATCAGTTCCAATTACCCTGCAGGTGCACTTTGTAGATACAACCTCTGACTGTAGCATGTGTGCTGCTGCACAATTTTTTAGCCACTCTATATCCTGTCCTTCAGGGACAACCACAAGAGCGCCACGGACTAGATGATCAGATATTACTTGTAAACTGCAGTGATGTCAATACGGTAGTGGCATGTCGGTATGTACCTAATAAACTGGCAACTCTTAGATGAAGTATTAAAGACACACATAAAACAGAGATTCTTACGCCAGCTGTGAGGCAGCACTCTGTCTCAGCTGCTCAGTTCGCTGTTTCAGACCCTCTTTGGACAAAGTGGAAAGGCGAGCATCGCCCTCGGGAGGGATGTACGGATCAACGATTCCAGCTATCAATCATATAAATGAAGCAGAGGAAAAGAATAATAGCACTGGAAAAAAAAAGCATCAGACAGCCCAAACCCTCCAAGCACTCATAAAGGACTCCGACTCGACTTTAAGACAAACAAACGCCTTAAGAACAACCACAAGCCAACCCAGAAGCTCCACAGACATGACAGGAAACACTGACATTGATAGTATCTGGAGGTCACTGTAAAGCTGATGTACCTGTGCATGAAATGTTTATGGGTCTCTCAAAGTACTCCTGTCTGATGACCACTCCGGCGGCCCGCGCCTTTGCCTCCTGCTCTGCATGGCTCTTCTCCTTCAGGCCCACTGCAGGTGGGATGAAGTAGCGCTTCTTTGTCCGGATAGGGATCACCACAGACTGGGGGAACGGCACGTCCAGCAAGGGTGCAACACCCTGGAACCACAGGCATAGATCAGAAGTACATCAGGTGTTTTTATGGATGTGAAAAGTACGGACACATGATAATACTGTTATCTAAAATATTCGTGTTGGACAAGTGCTTAAAGCAGAATGTTTAGGTCCTGTAAAAATAATACATGATATAGTACATGATATGTATTATTATTATTATTATTAGTAGTAGTAGTAGTAGTAGTATTATAATACAGATATCATTATATATACACACACATATGTATAGTACAATTTTAGTACATTTTTATAGTACATTTTTTTCTAGGTGTATTTGTACATTTAGTCCCAATAGTACACTTTACACACATCAATATTGGAATATTGGAGCAGATTATAATCTATTATAGTAATATTTATTAACATGTTCTCACATTTGATCAAAACAAATTTAGGTTTGACTGAAATCTGGAGGAAATCTTTGTGAAAACAAATGTGCTGAGAACATGAAGCTTGGAGTAGTTTTATTGGCTATATTTCACTACTAGTAAAAATAACTCTTGTAGTCAGATGTGTGTAACACACATGACCACTGTCTGAATAAAACTGCCAAACGCAATCTTCACAAGAGAAGAGTTTTAAATGCAAAATAATATTTTATCCAATGCATTCAACAGGAAATGTTCTCACAATGCAGAGAGCCACTGGTGTTTTTAAATGATGTAACAAGAAAAACAGCAACAGAAGCATTATAGATGACCTATCAGTACTGATGAGTGTTGGGCCAATATTGGCAGAAAGCAGTCAACCGGATATCGGAAAAACGAATGTGAGCTAATCCTGTAACAAAGCTGTCCTGAAAGAGTACTCAGCTCTTTGAGTTACTGTGAGCATGATGGTCTACTTCTACATTGTATGTAAAGGTCTGAGCCCCTCACCTGACATTTTGTTGGTTTTCTAAAATGAAAAATATTTCAGATTTATCTTCACTGGAATGCTAAGGGACCCTAAGCCAAGCCCTGTAAAACAACCCCATAGCATTATCTCTCACCCTCTTCCACTGTTTTAACTCTTGGCAAAATCCAGTCAGGCAGGTAGTGTTCTCCTGGCATTCACCAAACCCTGACTCGTCCATCAGACTGCCATATAGAGAAGCGTGATTTCCACTGCTCCAGGGTCCAGTAGCACTTTACCATGGTGATGTAAAGCTTGTATGCAGCTGCTCCGCAACGGAAACCCATGCCGTGAAGCTCAGTTTCTGTGCTGATGTTAATGCCAGATTAGGTCTGGAACTCTGCAGTTATTGAGTCAGCAGATGTGCTGGTGACTTTTATGCACTACGTGCCTCAGCACTCTGCGACCCCGCTCTGTAACTTTACGAGGTCTGCCACTTAGTAGCTGAGTCGCAGTGGTTCCTAAATGCTTTCACTTTTTAATGATAGCACTCACAGCTGATCGTGGAATATCTAGAAGGGAAGAAATTTCACAAACCAACTTGAATTCCAGCATGGCACTGTATTAAGATGCCATCATTACAACAACTAATGTTTGTAAAGGCAGACTGCAAGGGGCTTGATTTTACACCTGTGGCAATGGGACTGAATGACACACTTGAACTCAATGTTTATGAGGTGTGTGCCAAAACTTTTGTCCATTGTGTGTGTGTGTGTGTGTGTGTGTGTGTGTGTGTGTCATCACATCCTCTAGAGAGAACAGATTTCTTCACAGTTCAAACACAATTACAGTATATTAGCTGAATTTAAGATAAGGGCAAATTGGGAAGTTATGTCCCATTTTATATTTTTTCCCTTACAATACACAGAAACTGTGCACTAGAGCAGTGTCGTACTTGTCACCGAGGGCACGTTAACTTATTTTTATTAATGCTATGTTTAGTGCACGGAAAATCAGATTTGATTCTCAGATCAGATCTCAAATCAGATCTTTTAAGTCCATGGTCCAGACTATTTTTTGTAAGCGATCAGATCAGTGGTCCAATGATCACTAATCTATAGGTTTCTGTAGTAAGAGCATCAGTAACTACAAAGCTACGCTGGGGTTGCGGATTTCAAACCACTATGCAGGGGAGTTGGAGGTCCATAGTCTCTCTCTTCAAACATTCGCAAACTGTTCTCTTCCATCGTATATACATGTAGGAATTCTCAGGCTTAATTATGAATCTTCTTGAATCCCAGAACTTCCATCACTCTGGATTTTACATTGTCATTGCATTCCAAGTGACGCAGATGCAATTAGAGTGGCCGAAATAGTTTTTAATTCACATTCTCTTGGTAATTTCAGTTCATTTTGGGACAAAAAACTTAGACATATTGCTCCTCTAAACAGACTCTTTTAGTTATTGTGCCTTTAAGACTGATATATGTAAAATGAGCTCTGGCTGACTGTGCTGTTTTGCGCCTCATTAAAAAAAAAAAAAAAAAAAGGTCCAGACGGAACTACACTGCGAATGAGCAGGGCTACACTGCTGTATGCTGAATAAGCACACAATATATGAACTGTTCGATTATATATCCATTTACAATCAATTTATTGTGGTCTATTTAAGCAGCTTGGTTTTCGTATGTGGAGTGTGCAGACCGAGAAGCAGTGTTTTTATACCACATCAAAGTCTTTCATTCCAAAAAACTGCCTCGTTTCATTCCGCCCATGTCATATTACACCAACATCCAATTAAAAAACAGAAAACAAGTTTCATGTGGCATTTGACACATCCACCTCCCAATTAAAGACAAAAGTCTTGTCATATTAAACTGCTATTAAAATAAACAAAAACACAGCAGTAAACGAAGTCAAATCAATTTCTCAGCTGTTCTTCTCAGGCTGCATCACTTTGAAGCGTGTCGGGCGGAACGTCACTGTAACCTGTTTCTGTCTTCGCCAAGAAACTCAAACAGCGCTGCATAATACTTTTACTGATTGTCTGATATACTCCTCATAAAACGTGCATATTTCCATACCTTTAAATTGTGACATGCCGCCTGATTAAAGAATCTTAACGTCCTACAGATGGACGTCGCCATTTTCGTGCTCAGGTTCTTCTGCTGTGTTACCAGATACTACGGGGATCTCATCAGCGCCACCAAGTGCACAGGCGAGTGATTAAAACGCTGGGCTTCAACAGAGAGGATACATGAAGCCTAGATCCTCCACGGCAATACAGTTCCGGGATTGCGGTCACGTGGTTTAGGCGCGCGGGAGGGGAGACTCATTCCCCCATTCAGCAGACAACATTGACTCGAGTTCCCATTCGCACCAACGGGGGAGCTCGTTTCATCTTTAGCGGTTATTTTTTTAGATTACAGCGAACGTATGGCCATTTTTGTAAATGTGCGTGTTGTATGCATGTATTTTGAGCTTAAACACGCATTTTCCGATCAGCTGATTTTAAGATAAAAGCAGGTTTGGGTGGAGTTTGTTCAGCCCGCTGCCCAGTCTTTCAGCACAGGCTACTGCTGTTGCCCGGGGAGACGTTTGTGGGGCGGGGCGAAGAGGCCGACGTAAAAATCAAGCATACAGGAATTGAACTCCTTTTTACCTCCATTCACTTGAATTGATATGCGCCATCTTGGTTTACTTTATATACAATCTTTGGCTTCAAGTCCTCCTGCACAGAAACACGTGCTTTTACAATGGTTTAACTCCTCTTAGAAGGCTTTATTTAAAATGAAATAAAAAGGTATTTGAGTCGAATGATTTACCACAGTGCAAACTCTACACTCTCCCACCGAAAACTCAGAATTCCTCAGTACTTCTGAAGAAAAAAAACCCTGAATAATTGTGTATATTTTCTATCATTTGAAAATATAAATATATAATAATTTGGCTGTTCATTTTCTGGCTTTTTCTACATGCTCTTCTGACAAAAATAAATAAAAAATAACACAAACCAGCATGCATTTTATGCTGGTAGTGTTGGTTTAGTTGGTCATCCCAGCAGAGTCATGCTGGGTGACCAGCACACCAGCTTTTCAAACCACAACATATTCTGGTTTTGCTGGTGACCAGCCATGTCGCTCTATACTATTTTTGCTAGGAGGGTGATCTCCACTGGCTTACTGTAAAGTACTTCATCCATTTTACAGTTCTTCTGCTCACTTACAGAACCTCTTAACAACCTCACCTCTTCCTACATATCAGATCTCCTTCCTTCTTCTCTAGCTTCTGATTTACAGCCAAGCTAATCTTACCCTCTCATTATAACACCACCCTTTCCTCCTCTCTGCTGTCTGCTTCTGTGTTTTCCTGTTTGCCCTCTGGTGCCCTATTACCATTGTAAGCATCTTTGAGTTCTTGAAAACACTATATAAGTTTCAGGTATTATCATTATTATTAATGCGGCTTGATAGCTGAATGTCGTGTGCCAGACTGACAGGAAGTTGTAGTTGTGGTGTCGCAACACATGGAGGCTTGGTTGCCTTTGATTGGTCTAACCCATCTACAGGCAGTTCACAAGTATTGTCTAAAACTTAAAGGAGAAATATGTAAGATGACATCTGTCATTCATGCTCTACACAGTGTCCTTTCTCCTCCTTCTTTACTCCTCTTCCCAGTTTACTTACCAGTTTAGGAGAAACATGGCAGGTTCAGCTTCAAACTTTATGTTTTGCTGATATTTTTGTCACTTGTTTTCTTTGGTTTTAAAAGCGTTTTCTTCAACTGAGCGGCCATGCGTCTTCTTCATTCATTTGGGTGGGGACTGAGTGCAGACGTGACGCTACAGTGGCTCACTATCACCTCTTCAGGTACAAAGTGGTATTACGACAGAGGGCAGGTTGGGGCTAGCTGGTTAGCATGCTAACAACAGTAGATATCACTGCAACACAATACAGACGTCTTTCGCATACTATCAAATGTGTTACTTCTTCACATTCTGTGGATCATTTTAGCTGATTTCGGAATGTTTACAACTAAAAATCTTACATTTTGATTATAGCACCTTGCATGTTCTCAAAAATATAGACCATAAAAATTGCAGTTATTGCTTTTAGAAAATAAGCATAGAAAATAGACTTTTCTCAGTCTCAGTGCAGAGATAGAGGTTATTTATTTATTTATTTTTGCAGTCATGGACTCTCTATAAACCTTTTTTAGTCCACCTGCACTGTACGTTTTAATGTGGGACTTGATCAGACTCGTGTGCAGGGAAACAATCCAGGTGGAAAACAGGAATAACGACAAGAGACACTAAACCAGGAACAAACGCAACACAAACCCACAACTCAGCCACATACAAGTAGCTGAACTGCCTTGTTTTGCCATTACACTTTATAGGATACTATCTTATTGGCATCCATACAGTGGAGTTCAGGTTGCCCCCCTGTTGTTTGTGACTGGGCAGCACCGAGGGGCACTTGTGGGTGGGTCACACCAGAGCCATGTATCCGTATTATTCCAGTGTCAGAGGCCGATGATGGCTGATGCCGTGATATCCAGACCACATCTAAGCATTAAAAGATGTAAGCCAGACTGATTTATTGATTGATTTATGGGCCCTATAAGTTCCTGTGGTTTGTTTGAGGACTTTAGTAGCTAGCTTTGTTAGCTAACGTTAGCCCTGAGAGAGTCTGAATCCACACTCAAATAAAACATTCCCGAACAAAATGTTACCAAAGACATGCATTACCAGAGAACCTCATAAATACATTTAGAGTATGTATTCTTATTACAAAAATAAATACGTGAAATTTTACTTAATTACATGTGACATAAGCATGACCACTGTAGTTACTAGTAGCTACAGCTCTAAGTCAGCCAGAGCCTTCGCTCACCACCAGTCTCTTTCTGCTGCTTCACGTGACAATGCTAAACAAGTCAGGAGTCTTTGGAGAACTTTGGGGTTTCATCTGATTGGGTGTTTTATCATTAATCCTAACCCTAGGCCTAACTTTGATTGGATTATGATTGGACGATTGAAATATGCCCACTCGCTAGGGCTGAAAGATAGACCGTTTTTATATTTGTTGCAAATTTCAAATTACAAGAGCTGTTTTAAGTGTGGAAATATAGGGCTGAAAGATATATTGGTTTTGTATCAAAATCACAGTTTCAAAGAATGTAATTTTCTATTTGCGAGAGCTGCAATTTTTTCTATATTTT
This sequence comes from Semaprochilodus insignis, assembly GCA_034552555.1. Taxonomy (NCBI): domain Eukaryota; kingdom Metazoa; phylum Chordata; class Actinopteri; order Characiformes; family Prochilodontidae; genus Semaprochilodus; species Semaprochilodus insignis. Next base: position 24,120,027 of record CM067489.1, on the reverse strand, counting down.
TATGTTATATTTTTTATAATAGCCATGTTTAAAAATTTGTCTTGTCACATTAAACTGCTATGCCTGCTCCCATTGCAGGCTCTCACAGCATCAGCATCAATCATCAGATTTCTTAAACCACTAAATGAAGGCCAATGAAGTGAGACTGATTCACTGAACTGATTCCCTATAAGCAAAAATATTCACACCATTAAGGTGTCATACTTGATGATGGATGTGCATTCATTTTGACAGTCAATCGCAAAACTGCAGACAAGGGAAATGCAAGTACCGACAAAATACTTATGTTCTGTGTATCTTATGTTCTGTTTAGCACTAGCCAACCAACAGCAGAGATAGTATATTAATGGAGATGTTTATAATGTTCTAGCTACAATATATCCACAATATCATTAACACTGTTCGTCTGTTAGTTGAATGTCTGTACGATGAACATGAGGTTAATAGGGTGAGAGTAAAATGAAAGAATGTGTACTGGTGTCGGGACACGCCCTGTGGAAGCGGGATGCAGGAGGCGGGATAAGCAGTGACTCAATATCCTTTAAATCCAATAAAAAATCATTATAAAAAAAATATATATATATATAAAAATAGAGTGAGTTTAAAAGGAAAGCATTAAACTGTTTACTTAAGTCTACAAAGAAGCTGAGAAAAATAAAAAACCTGCATATTACTCATCCATTAATCATTTTTACTAGCTATCACTTTCCCAAGTTTTTTTTTTTTTGGTAGTAGATAATCGTTAAACAAATTCAGCACTATATTTTAACAATTAAGACGTCTTCTTCTGTCTTCAAGACGTTTCACACTGACATTCTTCACATTCTTAAAAGGGAAATCTGAGATGATGTCAGTGAGTTTTGTTTATTGTGAAAAGCCTGTACTGTATATAAGGGGTAATGAAGGGCAAAACAGCTTGTTGTGCTCCATCAGAGCAAGCACCAGAACTGGGAAACTAAACTGAATGTTTAGTGACTTTAAGTAGCTTTTCCCTAGAAGGTCAACATAACTCTACATTTGTAACATTTCCTATTGCACAACGAATTATGAGCAGATGCAATTGCTCAGAAATAAAATGGTACTACTGTAGTTTGGGCAGAGGCTCCTCCTTCAAAACCCAAGAGCTACCATCAATATTTACTGTACACCCATGTAGGCTCAAGTGTTTAGTGCTTACATTAAACTCTCATCGTTAGCCTGAGGAAAGCTTAACTTGGCCCAGGGAGTCTTGTGGACATAAAAAACATGTACACATGAATTTAGAAAAATTTCTTTTGAATGATCTGTCAAACACGAACAACTGATGAATTTATCACTAAGGTAAATCATTTAAAGAGTGGAACAGCTCATTAAAGCACTTTAAAGCTCTGCTTACAGTTTAGAATGACTTCAGCTACATGCTGACATTAATTTGCCAGTGTTTCTGAATTTGATAATCTTTCATGCAATGCTTATTTCATAAGCAATTAATCATAATATGGACCAAAAGGATCAGTTAAGGTTTAGTGTTACTGAAAAACATACAAGTAAACGTGAACATACTGGACACATAAAATCGTTTTACTACTTCAGAGCACATTTTACTCTTCATTTCTTTTCATCTTTAATGAACACCGATTGTATCCTTAAACAAAAGCACAACAAATGTTTCAGGGAAAGAGTTGGACAGCTTGATCTCCTGCAAGGTTACGAGCCACATCAGATATATTTGTAATAGATATACTTGCTCAACAAGCCTATGTGTATCTGCAACATCTGATTAACATTTACTTGCGTGTTTAAGTACAATTACCATTCTGGTCTCAATCATCATCATCATCATCATCATCATTATCATCATCATCATAATTATTGCGAACCAGTTTTACCGATTTAAGGCCTCAGAGCACAATTACAGAGTAAAATCACTGTCATTTATCACTTTTAACACAAGTTTAAGAGGGACCTTGACTTGATCTAGACTGTGTTGATATATTCCAAGGGCCCCAAGTATTTTCATTCTATTTCAGTTGTGATGTCTTCTGCACAACATTAAAATAACTGTTGAATATACACTTTATAAAATGCTTTATTTTTTACAACTCAATTTTATTATGTGGCAGGTGCGGGGGGTATCGTAAATGACTTTCTTTGCTTTACATCTTGCCGTCATTTAGTTGCTTGAGAGGAACAGGCCATTGGGAGTGCGCTGCGGAGGAGGGGGATGGATTCATACAGAAGGAGACGCTATTCAAATTAGCTGAAGACTCAGCAAGAATACTTGCATTATACAATATACATACAGTACCATGCTTACGCTGTTTGGTCTGGTAAAACCGTTTCAGCATTGGGGGGGGATCAGTGCCGTTGCCATTAAATGTCCATTCTACAACCACACCACCATGACCTTTAACCCCATTCTGCCAAGCCACATCTCAGGGTGATTCTTTGTAAAACTGGCTGCAGCCATCATCATGGATGACACGGCAGAAGTTGTCGATTACTGTTTGCACAGAAAACATACATAGCAAAAAAAAGAAAGAAAAAGAAAAACAAAGAGGAAAAAAAAAAAGAAATAAACTTTAAATCACTGATATCAAACATTGCAAGCATGCCTCTTAATTAAGAGATAAGTGGAAGAGCAAAAACAGTTCACAGTTATCATACTACTGTGTACATGTGCGTACGGAAATGTCTGGCTGAGTACTGTACTGAATGAGTGCTAACTGTAGAAAGCATATGCATGCGTTACCATCTTTAAAAAGAAAAGGAAAAAAAAGAAAACAAAAGAAAAAAATCCACATCTGGCATTTTGGCCATTTCCGTTCACATCTTCGCACGTGCATCAACTCCAGCAGGCAGAACAGGGTACGGCATTCCTCATCACGCTTCTGACAGTTTAGGTTCTTCTGTCTTGATTTTGATTTCTCTTGGGTAGTTCTCAAGATGGAGCTGCAGTGCTGTAATCTTCGTTTTATTGTCACCAGATATAGAAAAAACAAAGCCCGTTTGGTTTCTGGATGCTCTCGCTCTCTGGTCGGCGGAGGGGCGGAGGCAGCGATGATTTGCTGGGAGATCTGAGTGAGTGAGTGAGCAGGTCAGGAGAGGCCAGGGTCAGAGGTCAATGGTCAGACAGGGGGCACCTTGCGCTGCAGTAAGTACTGGTGGATGTCGTCGGCATCCCGTTTGAGCCACGCTGCATTCAGGAGAATGTTCTCGCAGCACTGCTGGACAGTACGCTCAGCTGCTGGCGCATGGTGACTCTCGAAGAAACTCTAATTACACATAAAAAGACATGGAGATAAGGATTAGCGCTACCTGCTAATCTACTGCAGTAAAGAAATCGGACTACATCTCAAATCCAGATGCTGAATGATGTTAACAGAGCGTAAACCAGCTTCTCTGATGACCTTGGACTGACTGGGAAGACTGAAACTCAATTATATGCATTCTATTTCAAGGAATAATTATTTTATATCAAAATAGCAGTTCAAAGATTTGCATGATTTAAAGGTGAAGCTGGCCCTTATGGGTACACAATATACATGTTTGAATTATGCACTTTTAATAATTTTCCAACGCTCAATAAATAGCTGACGTATTTTGCTAACATTCAACCAATCACAACAACAGCAATCACTAGGATGACAACGTTCTTAAAGACATTGCCCTTTAAATGCTAGATAATGTTTTCAGTGAGCCATAGACATACAGGAATGCAAAATACAACCTCTAAGCTCATTTTGCTCATTTGTCCTTGCTTCACCCACACTGTTTTGTGTAGTTCTGCTTCAGTGGTGTAGCTGACTAAAGGTTTTAAACTGAGGCCTGTCAATGAGCTCATTAGAATATTAGGACCATGCACAGACAGCTCTCAGAAAGGTCGGATTTAACTTCAGTAACACTTCGTATCTTGGTTATGTGGCTTACCTTTACTTCTGCAGCCATTTTGTCGATTGCAAAACCATCAACAGTGAGCTGAAGGAGAAAAACACAAAAAGTAAAAAAACACAATAATTTTACAATATAATTTCAAAACACATACTGTATACACAAATTTGAGCATACAGTTTGAACACCCCCAGTGAAGTTAACAATAATAAATAAATAAATAAATCAATTATAGCATAAAGCATATGTAACTTTGTATTACAAACTGCAGATAACAATAATAGTAATAATAATAAACAATATATGTAAAATGCGTAGTAGTGCCCAAACATATGACCATATGCAAATAAAAAGCTCAAAAGTTTCTGTGTGACATAAGCCAAGTAAATTGAGGAACATAACGATTGCCCTAATTATACCAGTATAAACACAGTAATCGCTGCTGGATGATGGTGTGAAAATCATACGTCTGCAAAAAGTATTGATGCACATAGCATTCTAACACATGTAAACTGATATCTGAACGAGTGAGATACAATCAGATCCATCCATTTCAACTGAGCGGCTGCTGATATGAAATCAAAGCTTGTTTTATCATAAAAGCTTTAATGGCTACAAATTATGAAGTTGTTACAAAACTGACTTGTTCTGACAAAGAAGGTAAGAAAAGAATCCATACTCAACAGCAGAACAAGCCCAGCCTGACATTTAAAGTTGTGTTCACCATGCTTGCATGATGATGTACAAAAATCTAAATATATATATATATATAAAAAACACTTTACAGTGACCGATTATTAACTGCTACCAAAGGTGGAAAGTAACGAATTACATTTACTCTCACACTGTACTTCAGTATGTTTTCTCCTGCAACAATACTTTTGGAGTAAATTAAAAAATCATAGTACTTGTACTTGATTTTTTTACTTTTAGTTTTTGTTTAATTTTAATAGATATTGTTTTGAATAGAATAGCTACAGATTAAAAACAAATGAGGATCTCGTCTTATAAACCAATAAGAGGAAATATTCACCAATCAAAACAGAGCAGCTCCCAGGAGCAAATCTCTACAGAGATGTTGAATTTAGAGCAGACAAAAGAGGAGAACTTTACCAGCACACACAGGGAGCAGATTTAATCCAGAGGGTCGTCTTCATTAGTTTTCAAATAAACAAACAAAGAGCTAATAAATCTGCAGAGATTTCAACCCAACTTCAGCCTGAGTCTCTACCTAGCCAATCATGTACTGTGTTTACCATTGTATTCTTGCTTTTATTATGCATCTTTACTTACTTAAAATAAACATAAAACCTGTCACATAAATTTTATTGCCAGCTAAATCATGTCACATAAATGCCTGCCAGCTATTTATCCATTTAAAATATAGCCTAGTTTAATCGCTGTTTTGGAAAAAAACAAAAGGTCAACACTTCTTGTTATTAAGCTTACTGGCAGACATGCTCTACACAGACTAAACAGAGCTCCCCCCACATTAATGAAGAGCCACCAGAGACATCAGGGAGTCAGACAGAGTTCAAAAGATGGTGTTCTGTTATAATGACATAATATCATTCGGTCTGAACATGTGACTCAAAAATCTATACAGTTACTGTGTCTGGAGTCTCACTTACTTTAAAAATGCAATGCTAAAATACATTTACTCCCCCTATCTCACTTTACAGATAACACTACAGCTTCAGAGACTTCAGTCAGTTCCTCACAGAACATAGCCTAACACGCGATTGCTCCCTGCCTCTGTTTGTGTGTGTGTTTCACTCTGAGAGGTCCTTTAGCTGTTTAACTGTCGTGAAGTAAAAATACCGTATGAATAATAATGAATAATCAGTCAGAGTAAAGAAAATCAGAGCTGGATAAATGACTGTTGTTGATGATTTTAAATGTTAAGACTCCACACAACTTAGTTGAAAGCAGGTGAATTAGGAAGTTTTAAATAATCAACTAGCCATGTAGCCTAATAATAAATCATGTTCCCCATGCAGCTCACATAGCAGAGTGTACTGTTATCGGCCTCATCACTGAAAACCTTTTCCTCATGTAAAATGTTTTGTTTAGTTTTTTTTTGTACAGATTATTTCCTATTCACAATGCTGTGTCAACATTTTCAGGTCGCAGGTAGAGGGGAAAAAAAGAAGGAAAAAAAAAGCATTAAAAATATTAATAAAAAATTACCCAGGCAGTATCTCAATAAACTATTGCTGTACTCTTACCTTAGTACCAAGTTGAGAAAAGGAACTCGAGTTTATTTACTATTACATGTACTCAAGTAAACCGCCACTATACCAAAGGTACTTTTACTTAAGTAGGGATTTTCAGTACCCTTTTTGTCACCCCGGTTGCTAATGAAGCAATCAACACACCAGCCTAGTGGCCAAAAAAATTAAATTAAATTAAATTAAATAAAAAAAACCCTGCCAATATTAGTGTTTGAGCCCTCCCACCTTGATAAGCCGTGATATGAGGAATCCACCCTGGTAGCGGTTATGAAGCTCCTCCCAGTTGTCTTTAACGAATTTCCAGGCTGCTTTGCGGCCTTGCTTGCTGCTGCCGGCCACACCCCCGATAACCGACACTGTGTCCTGGGGGCGCACCTCATCCTGCACACAGCAAACACAGCAACACATAGCAAACAGTTAAAACTAAAACATAGCCTAGCAATTCCAAATTCTCTGTCCTAAGCGTCTGAAGACATCTTGGGACGACTAAGGCAATGCATTCAGTAACTTTCGAGTTACCAAGCTGATTTATCATCATTTCGGCATGGTCAAATGTCTGTATGTATGTATGGTATGTTACACATGTTATGCATATAATGCATGTTATGCATGCTATGCATGCTATGCATGCTATGGTATGCTGCTGTCTGCTCCACACTACAGCCTAAAATATTTATCTGAACCTGCCACGTCGGTTTCAGACGTCATTTCTCAAATATGTGTCGTGTCAGGTTCAACTATCACGTTCAGGTTCTTACGGCCCACATCCCAGATTTTATCACTACACTTGCATGTAAATGAGACATAAGCAGTGAATCGACTGACTTGCTGCAAGTTGTGTTAACACCCAGTTTGGGAAAATGAAGGGATCGCACTTGACCATTACCTTAAGGCTAATACTAGAAATGACGTACTAATGCAAAATTGTGACCTTCCGCCACCAAGCTTTCTATTAGTAACAGATATTTTGGACACCACAAGTTAATCAAATAAAGCAGAGAAAAAATAAACAATCATATGCCATTTGTTTTGTTGTATTCCCATTATTGGCACGCTATAATAAAATCTTTATCATTTAAAACAGTAATTTTTTTCTTGTTTTTGCCATGCTTAAAAAAATCCAAACAAAGTCAACACTTGAAGCCTTCCTTTGAATATTATCAAAGAAATAATGATGAATATTACAAAGGAAATTTTTAGCTGGCTGGCTTGAACCACAGCTTGTCCTAAGACAAGTGCTAAACCAGCTAGATGGCCTTGGTAAAACTGTTGGCCAGTAATTACGTTGACATGAGAGTTTAAAGATTAAAACTGCAGGTCATAGAAAGTACCATGAATAAAATAATTGTGCAAGAAGTCATTTCACAATAGACTAGAGCATGTAGCAAAGTTTGAGCAACAGTGAGAAGTCCTTCTCCGTCACTTCCTCAGAGCATCTGAGATCAAGAATTGGTCATGAATCATATTTTTGTATGTTCAGGCCAAGAGTATATATTTTAAGTTAAGATGTGATCATTTTAATCAACAGTCAAACTTTTAAACTGGAACTGGATAGATGTGTATGGTATTTTGTTCAAGCATACAGTTCAAAACAGAACAACTCTTCATATTTAGCATTTTGTTTGTTGTTTTCAAAAGAACATTGCACCTTATTGGAGCTTACAAGGATGTTTCCCAGGCATTATCCTCAGATTGGTCGTTACATTTTTATTTTCTCTTTGTTCTGGAAAAACTAATTTAAGTGAGCTTGGTGTCCTGTGGTAAATATAACATGTCTTCCTTTCTCCCGCTGTTGCTCATAAAACTGCATAACCACACAAACAATGCTTTTGCTGCTTTGACCTTGTGGGAGTGAGCGTGTGTGTCCAGAAGCGTTTGTGTGTCTGTGTTTACATACACATGCACATACATACCGAAAGGGCAAAGTTTAGCACTCTCTGAATGAGCTCAGGAGCAGAAATTGCTCCCAGAACTCTCTCTATGCGATTCTTTTCTTCCTGCATGTCCGCTTGCTTATGGAGCTACGGAGAGAAAAAAAAAACAGCAGAATGCATACTTACATAATACATAATGTGTACATCAAATTAAAGGATTTTAATTTATAGGAACACTTGTATTACACCTGACTATAGAGATTACTCCACAGATCAGTAGTTTGGAGACAGCAACTTACATTTGGCAAACATTCCATGATACAGATTCATTTACCTTCAACATTGTGTCCAGCGTTGAGCTGTCCCCATGTTTCAGAACTGTTAGGTAGACCTGTGATCATATAGAAAACACCTGTACAACGCATCTTCTTTAAGTACTACTTTTCACACAAGGTGTTTGATTTGAGAACTATTTGGTTCTTTAATAAATATCCGAGGGAGAGCTACAGATAAATGAGCAAGTTCTTTGATGTGCCCACAACTCATGAAGTGAGAAACAGCTGACGTCTAAATAAAAAGATTCTGAATATGTTTGGCTGGGCAGGTCTTACTGGACTCCTGAGGTCTGCGGAGAGGATCTGCTTGCCTTCCACATGCTCTTTAAATCTCCTCCGAGCCTCGTCCAGCGTGGCCTTGTGTCCAGCCTTGCCCAGCTTCCCCAAAACCAGTCCCCGCAGCAGAGCATCCAAGTGCCCTGGTCAAGACAACATTACATAGTGACACATGAACAAACAGGAACAGAATGGAAATGAAGTATCTAATGGATACAAAAAGATTTTGGAAAAAAAAAGCAGAAAAAAAATCACCAAGTTAATCCTTCCCAACCTAACAGACTCAATTGTTTGTAAAAGTAGAGACTTAAAAGTATTTTTTTTGTGTGCCGGGGGGGTTCATGATAAATAGAAAACGTAGCTAATACATAATCTAGTATATGAAAAACGTACGCAGTTTTCCATGAAGGTATTCACACAATTGATTGGTCAGCTGTGGATCACGTATGGCACATTTGAGGGTGGCCAGGAATGTTTTTTTTTTTTACATTTACACTCACAGTTTAAAAACGTGAAGTGCGTTGCACGCTTCCTTGTTGCACAGAGGAATGCTTTTCAGGTGCATGTTTCTCTATAGATAACAATGAAAACCATGTGTGAGGGAGTCTGAATAAGCTTGAATGCACCTTCACTGAATCAACCCCCACCTCTTTACTGCCACTCACCTTCCCCAGGTTTGCTGTCCCAACCCAGCTTTAGGCCGATGGGGGTGAAGAGGTCTCTGATGAACTCCTGGATCTCCTCATGGAACTCAGTGTAGGACAGCAAAGAGGACAGCACACCGAGGTTACAGCTCAGGTCACTCCACACAGTGTAGTTAGGCTCATTCACAAATGCCTCCATCAATTTCAGCACCTCCACCGTGCTGATCATACCAGCGCGAGACTAAATGAATGAGAGAGAGAGAGAGAGAGAGAGAGAGAGAGAGAGAGAGAGAGGATGCAACAAAATAACCATTACCATCAAAGTCCAATAGAAAATGATAATGCATGTGTGAGGTGCATGTGTGTTCATATCAGATCAGTATACTCAATGTATTTAGTGCATCATTTAGCAGCAAGGTTTTATATTTGAACAGTTGCTAATTCAGTACACTATGTGCACCTTTTACCCACTACACGAGTGGGCTGGGGGAAGTCTGACCATTCGTAACTCATGACTGCACAAACCAGTATGACTGGACAGTTGGCTAGCTAGCTATTTTCAGTGGTGATATTATCAACAGTAAAAAGGTTTAGTTTGAGAGAAAATAAAATATGTAACTGAGGTTAATGGCAAACAGTCACATATGCATGTATGCAGCAACTAACATATATAGAGTGTTTAAACTTTATATTACACCAGAATAAGACTTTTGTCTTATTTAAGGTTTAAAATACTAATAATACTAACTTAGAATAAACATTAGAAAATGCACAACACCATTAATCATTATCAGTGCTGAATGATGTGGAAAGAGATCCTGGAAATATTACCAAATATTGCAGTTGTGAGTCATGCTGAGCAACAGCGAGACAGAGAAAGAATGAGAGTGAGGCTAATGGATATGGTGTGGTAAAGTGCATTATAATGTATAATGCATCTATAATGGAGTGCACGCATTTGTCTCACCAGGGAGAAAAGATCGTTCTGAAGGCCCAGGCGGTCTACAGGGAGCAAGGTGAGGTCTCTGATACCTGGCAGGAGACTCTCCAGCATGCCAGAGCTATACTGGATCCTGTAGAAGCCCACTGTGCCTGGATTTATCTGCAAAGAAAGATAAAAAGGGGTTTTAGAGAGTGCCAAGTGCTGCCTCACCCATCAGTGCAGCTCCAAAATAGAAATTTACATAAGACGTAAAAGGGAGGTTTGAAGCAGAACGTGCTTTATTAATCTATGAATGTAGCACATCAACATCAATACACCTATATAAAGAAAGCAAAAAATAAAAAATAAACAGCTAACCTTGACCCACTTATCTGGTCCAAGGTTGGGGATGGTGACAGTGCTTTCAGGCTGGTCCAACAGAACCTTTATCTTGGAGCAGCTGGGGTCCTCACTGGTGCAGATGCTAATAGGGACCATCCAGCTAGGGCAATCCTCCCCTAACACACATACACAAGAGAGCCTCAGCTGTGGGAGTTTACTCCTCATTCGCTTCATTTGTCACAGAGCGAGCATACACACAGGCAAAGCTTATTTAATTTTTTTCTTTCACACCACACACACGCTTTAATGGTCTTTGGAAAATGTCAAAATTATGGAAAGTGGCAAATTACGAAGCACCTACAGTCATATAAAAAAAAAAAAAAAAAACAGAGAGAGAGAGAGAGACACACACTTTTTTTTTTTAGTTATGTGTCTTGCTTTGCATCTGCACTGTTGTTTTTTTTCTTTTCAGTTCTGCACAACCTTGATATGAATCTTGTTTCTGTGTTCGATCAGAAGTGACTCTTCGGGTTCATCATGAAAATGTACATTTACTATGATTCATGTAAGGAAACTGCAGCAACACATGTACATATATCCACCTATTCAGCCAGCCTACAGCAGTTCAGCACCACCCATTCACACTGCAGTTCTAACCAGTATTCGAGCTATAAATATTTTTTGAGTGAAGCACAACACAGATCATTTATGTTATATTAGTCTTAAAGGCAAAATATTAACAGCCAAATTAATTGTAAAGGATGAAGAGAAGTTGAGAAACGGTCAGGTAAAAATAAAGTATGAACATTTCTGGTGCATAACAGGGATTGGCGATATGAACCAAAAATCATCTGTGTCTTTTTAGGCTGTGTGGTGATTCATGACAAGTGTCTTGGTATTTGCTACGAAGTGGGCTAAACGTTCAGTTTTAGATCAAAGCCATATGTGAGACATCACAAGCATTTTTATTATAATAGACTGTGACCAAAAGAAAATATGAAGCCATGGTTTCTTTACACATGTATATGGAAAATATAAAATAAGTACTTCCAAGTGGTATCTTGGGTTAATGGTTTTTAGTAGCTTTAAGGGTTGTTGTTGCACCGCAGCCACAGGGACCGCATCTTTAGTAATATGGTAGACCACCGTCTTAATCCTGAAGAGTGCCAAGTGGTACACCACTGCTCCACACCACCGATCCACCATTCCATCGTCCTCACGTCACACCACTATTCCACAGTCCTCACTTATTATCTTAGTGTGTTAATGTTGATTGTGGCTGGTTTTTTGTGGGGGAAACTTTGGAAACAAGAATACGATCTGCTTCTGTAATATTAATATGTGAAAAATATTCACTTGGGATTAAAAAATACGAAGGTCGTGTAATACGGCCCTTAGTCTTCTTCGACAGCGTGGGCTGTGGGGGCGGGGCAGGTATGCGTGCAGAGGGAGAGTGGGGGGCAGGGTTGTGCAGACAGCGAGAGAGAGGAGACCCTGGCACAGCTTTATGAAAGACACAGGTTATGTATTTCAACACAACATCAAACTATTTCTATATAAATGGCTTTGTCTCATATCTCGATTCAAGATGTGTCAGCAAAAAGAGCCTTATTCACCGATATCTAAAGAATTTGTTTTTTTATTTGTTCTTGAGAAAGGTCTCAAGTCTGTCAGATTCAAGGCGTGTTTGTAAACTGAGGAACAACACATCTGCGCTCTTCCATGTGCAGACACTGGTGAATGTCAGAATCTCTGTTAAAACTGCATGACTTTGTAAGTGGGTTCTAAGAAGGACAGCTGGTGAAAGAGGCCCAGATTAAATTACAGTTTGGGCCACTTTCATATGTGGTGCTGAAATCTGACACACAGACACAGCCCAATGCAACCTCTGTCTGGACAGTCTCTTACTAAGGTTACACTTCATGTCATTTGTCGTGAAGGGTGAGCGAGACATATGGGCAATGTAAACAAATAAACGCTGCCCTTTTCCTAAAGGAGGTAAAGGGTGACAGCTTACAGTGTCCATCAGCATTCTGGAAGACCACCTCACATTGCTTCATCATGGTTTCCTAAGGTTTCCTTTTTAAAAATGAGTATAATAGAACATATTTCGCAGCCCCAAAATATCTCAATGGGCTGTAAATCATGACTGATTTGGTTGAAATAGACATTGCTTGTGGATTTCATCCTTGAGTGATGGCATAGACGGAACAGATGGAATCAAAAACTAGGGGTGTAACAATATGTTCGTTTCACATTACGATATGATACATACGGTGGTGTTTGCATACATAAGAACTAGAAAGAAAGAATCACTTTTGTATGCATTTCTTACTTTCTATTTTGGTATTTCTACCCCCAAACAGTGCTTACTGAAAGAATAACTACCACCTTTATTCATTTTCTTAAAAGACAGAAATTACAAAAAAAATAGTACAAACAAGCAGTACAAGATTTATATTACATCTATTGCATATTATGCTGCACAGAGGTTTGGACTCTCTACAAGGCGCAAATTCAAAGCTATAAGAATCCCTGTAGAGTTATTCTGCACACTGAAAACGTTCAGACTACCACACAGCCTATTATTATTGTACTCAACTGAAACCAAAGTGTTCCCAAACAGGAGCTGAACCTGTCTCTATCCACTGTCCATTTCAAACAGCATGGCTAGTCAACCATCGAAAGAAAACAAAGCTGAAGACAAAGCTGAAGACAAAGCTGAAGACAAAGCTGAAGACAAAGCTGAAGACAAAGCTGAATTTGGCACAGGCCCCTGTGTATAACTGATGCACCATTTAAGGTAAAAAATAAAAATAATAATAATAATAATAATAACAACAATAAAGAAGCTGCCAAGTAAGAAGCTAACTTCAGCTTTGTCCAAAGTAGGCCAACCAAGAATGTTAACATGTGTATCATGACACCTATATTAAAATCAGTTATTAAACATCAGTAAATATCAGGAATTTTTTTGACTGCCAGTGTACAATAATAAAACAAATCCTTCGTTAAAATGATTTATTAATAAATCAAGACTTTGATTAACCTAAATAATCACCTTTTGGTCTGACAGAAAATGAGAAAGTACAGACTGAACCAAGCCACAGTGCAAAAAAAAAAACCCTCACTAAATATGACACATACTACTGAGTACTTGTTTTTTGTAGAGCTGTTTTTGCAGGTTCTTTTTGGCCAACATGTAGTGGACTACACAAGAAAGACATGTCAGGATGATATAAAACCCAATATTGACCACAGAAATTGCTAAATGAAAGAAACACTTGTGTCCATGACAACCCCAGAGATTTGGACAGCCTCAGGCAAGCTCGCTGGTGAGAGAAAATGCTGTGTGCAGTGAGTTTTGGTAGAGTACGCACAGAACATCATCGTGAAGGAAAAGCAAACTGTGCCTCTGCAAACTGTGTGTGAAAATGAATGTTGTGTCTGCATAACAAATTTGACTGAGCCTGCTGATTTTCCATACATTACTCCCAGAAATGCCTTACAACAGTACAAGGCGTTTGCTGGGCAAACTTATTCTCAAATCTCCTCCAGATGTTAAAGATAAAGATCATCTTAAATTTAATCTGGCTTTATGTTAAAATCTGAGAGCTTCTTACCATTGTGTGGTCCACTAGCGCAGAACTTCCTCTGAGATATCTTCAGCACTCGATCATCTCCTTGCTAAAAAGATCACAGTTTTATCATCAGAAAAGCTTTCTTCATTTTTAGGATATTAATCATATTCTATTCATACTTGATGCACAAATTTTCACTTTTTATATGCTCTCTATATGACGTTATAAAGACGTGTATACACACACACGCGCGCAGCTGTCTGTATTTTAAGGAACGGTTTCTCAATATATCCTCAGCACATCATAGTTGAGTCTTAAAGTATAGGTGTCTTGGCTTATCAGCTCTGCTGCTCCGACTTCAGATCCTGGTCAACCACTTTAACATGGTGGTTCTTAGTTCAGTCCCTAAGGTGCTCTTGCGAGTCAGTCCACTATTGTTAAGCTGTTCTAGTTAAGATGCTAATGTACCGAGCCTTAAAAACCAGACTGGAAGCCGCCGTACCTGCTCTTGGTCCACTACAATAATGGGGAATCCCATCTGCTTGGTCCAAGAGTTCATCACTGCAGCGATGGGCTTCCCACTAGCTTGCTCCAGACAATCCCACAGGTCCTCTTAAAAAAAAAATTAAAAAAAAAAAATTAGGAGGTTAAAAGAGCAATAAAAAGAACAAGAGTAAAACATCTGAGAAACAGAATAATTCACAGGTAGGCACAACCACTTGAACCCCTTGCCTATTCTTGCACACCTCCACATTGCTATTACATAAGCCAACATATATTACATTTCTAATTTTCAAGTTCTTTGTTCTGACATGCAATCAGAAAATGTGTAGTGACACCTTTTCAAACAGGCTTAACATACCTTAACATTCGGTTTGTTAAAGTAATAATACTGAAATGGCCAATAGCAGTAGAAATTGTTGCATGCCATTACTATTAAGGAAGAGAAACATGACTCGCTCATAATTAATAAGTCTTTGTGAATTACCTGGTAAAGCAAATAATTTATGTCTGATTTTAACCCAGTATAAATCTGTAATGTCTGTAGTTTATAGACTGATATCAAAGTGAACAATGTTCTACAATTCATTGAACCCTAAGCTAGCAAGTTTACAGTAATGCAACAGCAAGTCCTGCTAATATACTTTATTAGGTGTTGCATTATTACATTGCTACTGTGTTATTGTTAGTAAGCGTTGTGCCTGTTGACTAACTATGATATATACATGCAGGCTATTCCATTACAGGCTATTATCTGTGGTATTTTGGGGAAAAAACACCAAATTTTATCCTGTTAAAGAAGCTCTTCTGGTGAAATTAATACACTCAAATAGACCTCTAGAAAGACAATACAGCACAATTCTGAACCTCTGACAAAGCAAAAAAAAAAAAAAAACCTGATTAAGGAAACCCATTTGTGTTTCAAACTAACTAAATCTATAGACACAACAATTGAAATGTAAACGAGCAGTTACCTGTTGATGCATTTCTGTGCTGAAACTTTAAAAGGTAAGCATTCATTCCCTTCCTAAAATCCTAGAAATATAGAAAGCAAAATGTTAGTATAAAAACACAGTGACACTAAATGCAACACAAAAGTGTCAGATCACCATAAGAGCGCAAGATTTCATGTAGTCTAGTGCTGTTACATTCCAAGGACAAACAACACAGCTCTACAGATTACTGGCTGAGTAATAAGTAGGTCAGCTAGCGTACTATTCATCCACCCTGTTAGAGGATACACATGGATACAGCCTCTTATTAATCTTAACACTCCCAGTTTCCGCGTGTCCCTTCTGATGCTCAGGCCATTCTCTTACCTCGTCTCCTATGTAGTTGTGCAGCATGCGTATAACAGAGGCGCCTTTGCTGTATGATATGGCATCAAAGATTTCATCTACTTCTGAGGGGTGTCCTACATTAACCTGTAACACAAACATACAGAGTCATACTCACATTTCAGTAAGCTAAATCTAGGCCTGAAATGCAAACGCAGTAACTGACACTGAAGTGTAGACAGAAGAAGAGTTCATAGCGGCACAGCACTGAAGTAAACAAGAAACTGTATACTTCCTAGACAGGCATCTTTAGAATAGGTTTACATGAACAACTTAATTCAGAAAGATTTTTAGGCAAGTAGAAAGGAAAAGTTTCGACTATGAGACATAAAGGTACAGAGACGAGGGAAAAGTAAAAGCTTTAGCACACCTCAATGGGGTGACTGTTATCAAGAGCATCAAGATCCAGAGCCCTGGTGTAGTCAGCAGACACAAACTGCGTCCAGATGTCGTACTCAGGGAAACAGTGGTCCACACAGAGGTACTCGATCCATGATGCAAAGCCCTCATTAAGCCACAAATGGGTCCACCACTCCTGCAGTGCATAATGACTCTTTCAGTACATGGATGCCATTTCCTTTTACAAGCTAAAACAAATCAGTTCACACCTACACCAGTGTTATCACAGTAAACTGTTGTAAACATTTAGACCATAACCTGACCGAAATCCTGAATAATCAATGACTGTGCGATTTCCATTATTAAGAAAATTACAAGTGCAATTAACACTGAAATAGAATAGAGAATTTTTAACTACTACATTACTAACACCATTGTAAGTGTTCTTCTCACGCACAGGCAATAAAAAAAGCAGCTTGCATGAGATCACCTCAGTTACCAAGTTCACACACTCACCATAGTAACCAAATTCCCAAACCACTGGTGCGCCAGCTCATGCCCCACTACAAGGGCCACCCACTGACGCGAGGACGCACACGAGTTCTTTGGGTCGATCAGCAGAGCAGTCTCCCTAAAACATAATGGAATGGAATACTATAAAATGTTACCTCAAAAAGGGATAAAGCAATCTATAAACTGTTTTTGAATGCAGATGACATTAGATAGATATGAATCATCAAAACAAGGTATATCAGCAAAATCAACAAAACATGTTTGAGCATAGGTGTTGCCTTTAACTGAATACATCTATCCATGGGACAACCCCCACAACACCCCTACCAATTAAAAAAACAAACAAACAAAAAAAAAAAAAAAAAAAAAAAACAGTAAATGTGCATTACAATGTGTAGTACAATGTGTTCCTTGTAGAAGGTGTGTACTTCATTACACTTAAAAAATCAACAACATGTACTTTGACCAAGGGTACCCAAACTTTTGCATACAATGATATGTATTTTAAAATGTGCACATTACAGAATAAGAAATAAATATCATTCATATAATATCATATAATATCATTCATCTTGCATTATACCTGTAAGTAACAAGGCCCCAGTTTTCCATGGCACCTAAAAGACCAAAGAAATAAAATGTTACACCATATAATCAGAGTTCATGGAATTTAGAATTTTTTCTAGGGTAAATTTGTACTACGTACCAGCAGCAAAATCAGCAATTGCTATTAGATCAATTTTAGGCAACGGATAAGGAACACTGAAATAGTCTTTGTAGAAAGGTAAGGTCTTTGTAGCCACCTAAAAGAACACACAGAAAAACAAGATTTCACATAAATTTGACACCAACACACGTCTCGTGTTTTAACATGAGACTGCTACAAAGAACGACAGAAAGCCTACACGTTTTTGGTCATGATAAATAGTGATATGGGACATACGGGAATCTGTGTGCACTGTTGTGCCAGAGGCCGTATGTTCCACTACCTTTTACATAACTGCCTTACAAGCCTTTTCTTCAGCACACCAGGACAAAGCCAGGGCAAAACAGATAGATAACGTTCCTCACCTCCAGTGCAAACTTCCCTTGCTCTGCTTTCCCCACTGGTGTGTACACACGGACCGTCACGCCATCAGACGACTGGCTTTCCACAAAATCATATTCACCAATTACAAATGCCACCAGATACGTGGACATGATGGGCGTGGTGGCGAACTTCACCTCCACCAGACTGTCATCTTCTGGATATGGCTTTCGATCGATGACATTCTGCAAAACGGAACACAGTCATGACAATCATGAGTCAATAATGAGTCATTCTCTTTTCCTCTGCTGTGTAGTATGAAATACCTCCTAAAAGGGAACCCTGACAGTAAGATGCAAGTCTCAGTATAGTTTTCGCCAAAACAGATTTAAGTGTACCCCTTAGCCCTGTTTGTTAAATGCGAGCTGTTATTCATGGATTCCGTCATAAAGGAGCGATTGGAAAGATTTTTCATTTGCAATGTACAAAAAATTTTCAACAACTGTCTTGGTATCGTATATCTAAGATACTGACTGAAGTTAGCATGCTAACCAGCTAGCCCTGGGCCAACTTGTTACATAATTCCAAACCATACCAATACCACAGGCATCATCTTACAAACTCCTGACAAGATGACAAGTTGATAAGACCCACCTACGTTAACAAAAGAGGGACTTTTGACTGACACGCAAAATCACTAAAAACAGGTATTTTATTGTGACGTGTAACGGCAGGCAACAAGCAAATTGGTAAGCATCGGGCAACACCAAGTGCTTGAAATACTGCTACTGAATAACTATTACATCCGTTGTACTGTGACATTTTAAAATTCTTCTTTAATCCGGCTCTACATCCGTCAGCCACTTCATTAAGTACATCTCCTTGTATCTACACTCGTCGACTTTATCAGCTCCCCTTATCATAGAGGTGCATTCTGTAGGTCTACAATGACACACTGTAGTCAATCTGATATGCTGCATACTTTGTTAGCCCCTGACCACTGAGGAACAGGGAGAAAGTGGACTAACAGAGTATGCACAGAAACAGATGGACTACAGTCTGTAATTGTAGAACTAAAGAGCATCTATATGGTAAGTAGAGCTAAAAAATTGGCTCAATCACAGCACACAGAGCAAAGGGAACTAGACATGCCTATATACAGGCAATTAGTATAACACAGACACAATCATGAGAGCTGTAACCAGTGTATTCTACATATCAGGCTCTCTGTTTGCCGTCAGGAGAGTCAGATATACCGTAACTCCTTGAGATTGTAATGTAACGAATTATATGGATTAACATCCATATAAGCCTAGATCAATTTAGCTCCACTCATTCCCTGAGAGGTTATTAAATATGTTGCAGCCCAGGATGGGATTGGAACAAGGAACAAAACAGGGCAGCCAATCAGAACAGAAGTGATCTTAAAGGCACAGTAGTGGGAAAAAACCTGTTTAACTCGGTGGGTTAAAGAAAAGTTGTAATAATTTAATATAAAAAAATGAATTCTGAATGTTTTGGCGTATACAACCTACACAAATGGCAATTAGTGGACTTTTAAAAATACTGTAAATGGGCCATTTAAGCCACACACACACACACACACACACACACACGTGCACACACCCTAAGAGTCAGGGTTTTCTTTAACTTGCTTAACTGCTCAGAGGGCATTTTGAAACAAACATCAGAGTCCAGATATGTCTGCCAGTTACTGCTTGAACCTCCTCTACATTAGCTGCTGCAATTAGGATCTTATCTTCAAATCAATACTGAAACCAGAGCTGCACTGCCATTACGCTCCCAACCTCTCTCTACTCCAAAGCGGGATCTATTTACAGGACAGAAGATATGGAAACAAGGTTTATATACAACTCTAAAAAAAAGAGGTGCTGAAATGAACAGAGACCGTTTTGCCCCATAAAAACAGAAGCACAAGCACCCAAAATATAATAAATGCCACCACAGCATGAGCACATATCTTTACCTGAGAGGATGAATACATTTGCCCATAAACAGACTGCTTTTTCCTGTCAATAATAAATCATCAATTAATATTCTAATTTATGTTGTAATTGTTGTATATAGCTGTTATCTTCCCTAATTTGTGTGTAAAATGTCTCAAAAATATTTTGACTACTTGAGTATTTATGCATTATGTTGGCATTTGTTTTTTTCTTCTATTTGGAAAGAAATGTTTCATCATAAATCCAGGAGAGCAATGCCTAGTTTATTTCTTTTGAAAGGTGAATGAAGCCTCTTTATAGTTTTACTGCTGAACCACATTAGCTAAGCGCATCATCAACAAATATTGCCCCTTTTTTGCCCTGATATCAAAAAATTCCCTTCATTTTTGAAGCAGACAGGAAAAATCTGCATTCAAGTCCCAATGTTGAAGAAACAAACCTAAATCTAATTTTTCAACAATTATTGTTCTGCTGCAAGACAAAGAGGACATTAAAGACGTCCTCAGCACTACAGAGTGACAGCTGGCCCGCATCAGCTGGAGGAAGTACAATGCCTCTGAGCCTGTGTTACATAACACGCACTCACACACAGTCTGCTAGGGAATATAAAGCCCACGCTGAGTAATGTGAATCAAGCTGTTTGGGGTCTAGTGTTTCCACAGGGGCAAGGAGAGGTTTGACACATACCATATTTGACAAGGCTACTCGGTCCTTGGGGACAATGAGGGTGATGTCAAAGGTGGCTTTGATAGCTGGCTCATCCCAGCAGGGGAAAGCTCTGCGAGCATCCGTGGCCTGGGGGCAGAAAGAGCAAAGAGGGGGGTCAGTGAAAAAGAAATGGGGGCAAGAAACAGAGAGGTCAGAGAGATTCAGTCATGTGACGAGGGTTCAAACACATGCTAGGAAATTTATTTGCACGTGCACAGCCATTGTGAAACCCACGTGGGGGAGTTTCTCTTCCAAACCTCATTGTGTGTGCTGCCCCATCAAACCAAAATATCAAGCGCATGTGAATACTACCATCAGTAAAACAAAAGCTAAACTGAACAATGTAGACCCAACACAAATATAACGATAAAAGGAGAAACAATCCACCCACACAATGCACTGAGTGGTGAATAAGTGCCCTAAAATTTCCTTTTTCCTCTGTCGCTTTTGCCTTTGAACCAATATTCCCTGTTTGTGCAAAGAGAAGCTAGTTAGTTATTACCCAATAAACAATTTTTATTACTACAATATTTGTCCAGCGACCAGCATGAGGTATGGAAGAGTGCTGTAATAGACGTTGGAGAAAATAGAGAGACTGGATAATTAATCCACACGCTACAGAAAACACACAAGGCGCTTGTGGAATTACCTCAAACTGTGTGACAGCAGCATAGCGGATTTCTCCTGAAGGAGTTGCATATTTACTTCTGTAGAATCCCTTCATTTTGTCATTCAGCTCTCCAACAAAGTCAATCTTCAACGTACCCCGACCTAAAAAGCAGGTAGAAAACATTTGTAAAATTCAGTTCTGGTTGGTTTAAATTCAGGCAGCATTGTCACAGTTTCACATTTAGCCATGCCGTATGATTGAATGGTTATCACCACAGACTCTGCAGTGTAAAATCTGTTATGCCCGTCTATGACTTATAGTTCCTAAAAACAGTGATTGCCCATCTGTTTAGCTGTATTTGTCTTCCTCTCAACTAATCCCGAAACTCCCTAGAACAACCTTCTTCACATTCAGTGCAGAGCGGACTTTGTGGCGCTGGTGAACAACACTGCTTCAAAACTATTCGTGTCACTCCATTGATAATGCCTGGGCTGCAAAAGAGTTGTCAATTTTTCCGAAGAAGTCGCTTGGCTTATTCAAAAAAACACAGCATTGCTTGGCTATGAATAAGCCAAGTGACTTCTTTGGAAAAATTGACAACTCTTTTGCAGCCCAGGCATTATCAATGGAGTGACACGAATAGTTTTTAAGCTTTCAGTGCGTTTGGCTAATAAACACATAACAGTGACTCACAAAAGGTAGAGGTAGGCTTTCGGCTCAGAACTGCACACTACCATCCAGCGGGAGACTTTCTAGTGTATGTAGTAATAACTTAAATGCAATGAAAAATCCTTTTGTTTATGTTTGTGTGTATTTTGTTTTGTACTCAGATCTCACCTCACAACAACAAAAAGAAAAAAAAATTCTGATCAAAAGGTAAAGAAGTAACCACTGTTTGCATAATGCCACTTAAATAGGTTAAACGTGCAATAGAGCGCATTTTGCATTTTGTCTACATAGAAGGCCTGTGACTTTGGTTGGAGTGAAAAAAGCCCAGATGTGGTTTTACATGCCCATTTAAAACCCTATGACTTGGTCCTAGCATTAAACTTTTGCCTTAGATGGTGCGCTCACAAATATTTTGATGAGCCCTGCTCTGATTGGCTGGTTTAGAAGCAACGTGTCAAAACGGACACAGGCAGGAAAATAAAATGAGCCTCGACATCAACACAAACTTAAAGCTGCTACTCACTATGAAATTTAACATGTCTGAAGTCCGACTTCAACTGTCAAGAAGTGAATAACCACAGAGCGTAGCCGTTTCTTAGTTAAGGCGGAGGTGTGAATCTCCGCTTCCCCTCTCCTCACGGCGCAAAGCCTCAATATTATCCAAGGTTTGAGAAATTGTCTGGAGTCAAATGTGCAGAGCAAACTAACATCTTTAAATTCAAGTTGTCCTAGATGTTCTTAAAGATGTGGGTACTCAAGTTGGCTTCCTGTTTGACAGCTTGTTTTGTAAATTCCAACTTAAAAGTTTTGAGCAGCTTTTAAGGCGGAACGGTACATTCAGTTAAGAAGCTGATGAATAGGACGCTAGTTTCAGCCCCAATGCAGAATTTGTATTTGTAGGAAGAGACAACAGTGTTCGAGGTTCACAGTATATAATTTCCATGTACTCTCATTCTCACTACTCAAGTATGATGATGTTAATACAGTGTTTTATTCTATGGCCCCTTTAATTTAAACATGTGCGATGTTCACATTTCATACATTTTCCTTTCATTTTGATCATTGATCAGTCATAGATTGTTAATATTGGGAAACCGTATAAGACTGTGAAAAAGTAAAAAAATAAATAAATAAAATAAAAAAAATCAATCACAAGGTTGAAATTACTCATATTTATCTTTTCACAGCAAGCTGATTAAGCACGTTCCAAGCTGTTGAAAGACTGACTATAGTGACTGATTACACAGTGACCATTTGCATGGCGACAACTGAGCCTGCAATAAAGCCTCCTGGTGTTGCGGTGGGGTTTACCTTTCTGAAGAGCACTGGGGAATGACAAAGTGACCTTCTCATCCTCGTTCTGATAGTTGAATCCTGTTGCATTAATTTCTGAGTGAAAAACAAATAACAAAATAAAAACGCTGAGTCATAAATGTTATTACACAAGCCAATATTAATTCATCAGTACATCCCATTTAAAAATACCAGAATATTTAACAAATCTGGATACAATTCTGTAGTGGCAATTATACTGCTAAACACTGTAGTTGTGATCTGCAGGGAAATACAATAAAACACATCAGTGAATCCTTGAGATGACATAGATAGATAACGATGAGCCTGTGTAATAAAAGAATACACTTAAAAGGGCACTTAAAGAGATCTATTGATATTTGCCAGTCAATATAGCCCATATGTGAAACAAAAAACAAAAAAAGAAAAAGAAAAACAGCATTTCTGTGACGTCACAAAAACCGACACGTTCACATATGACCAGCTATTCAGGCTACACCTGTTTAGTGCTGTACATTCACGCTGAAGTTTTCAAATGTGGCACACAATACAGGGGCCATTTACATATATCATTTTTAAAGGCACAGTAACAAAAACAGCACGTTTAACTCTTAGAGATATGGGAGGTTGGAAATGGACATGTAAAAATTAATAACAGTTGTCTTTGCACACGAAACTACAGAAACAGTATAGGGTGGCCTCAAAATAAAAACAAGAATTGTAGTCTAAGGGCCATTTAACATTTGCAAGGTCATGCACCAAAACCTCACAATTACACACTCACCTTCCCCCCCTTCTGGTGCAAAAGATGCAGTGATAATATCTATATCAGCACAGTTCATCACTATCTGGTTTGTCCCTTGTGTAACCTGGAAATAACAACAAAACACAGAATCGTTACCATAAAAAACAAACAGGTCTATGGATGCAGACGGAGACTAGAAAGGATGGTTCAAAGAATCTTTCCTATTTTGAGATTAATGTTTTGGGTACATGACCCTTGACAAAACAAGCATAGAAAAAAATTAGGAAATAATGAATTGCATTTACTGATAACATTTCCTCAGGGGCTTTGTCTGCTCTATCAGTACGCATGGTGATCTGATAACATAGAGGGAAAGCTTTCATTTCACAAAAATATGAAACCGTTTGACTTTTGTTCGAGTTTAGCTGCACATACAAACTCAACAACCTTTCTTCTCTAAGCCTCTGAAGTGTACAACAGTGGCTTAAAATGAGCACAAAGCCACTGCATAGTGGGCACAAAAAGTTGCTCACTCAGGATGAGTTTTTCTTTCCTTGCAACAATCAATACGTCCTACCGGCCTAGCTGTGGACACATTCTGTTTTTCATCCTCAACGAGTGATTAATCACATCTAAAAGAAGTCCGAACGAACAAGGATGATATGAGGTCATTGGCTGTTGCTTTGCAGACATATAACCAGCAAGCTGTGATGATGTACAGCTTTAGAGAGCAAATGAGTCTTGTAGTAGCTGTATGTGACTAGGCTGCAATGAATCTGCTCATGTGATGTCCAGCCATAGACGTACACGGAGCCTCCGGATACAGGGCCTCCACGTTGCCCAAACGTAGCCCACTTTCAATAGAGGGAGACGGTCACAGTTTGCGGCATTGCGGGGGATGTAGTTAATCTCATGCTCCAATAAGACTTGGCACAGAGGCCACATTGAGCTAGCAGGGGAAATTTCACAATGGGGTTACATTAGAGTGAGGCACAAAGCGACTTAACAGGTCACTGTAGCAGCCCACCAAAAAACCATCCTATACAAAACATCCTTTGCAACGTAAAGGGAGAAACCAGCATCACCACAAGAATCATGTCCTTGTTTGCTTGCTTGAAACTGTTTCACAATTGAAAGCAACTGCACTGGAGTGGAGTAAAAATAGAAAGCACAACAAGGCAGTAAAAGTGGGGGGCATGGGAATAAGGCATAAAACGAGCTTATTAAAGCATACATGATGAAAAAAAGACTGTGTTTAATGCATGAGCTTTATTTATTATGTAGCGTTTCATACCTACATAACCCTTAACTTCAATTACCATAAGATCCCAGCAAATAAAAAAGTTATTTGCTGTGAAGCATGTGTCAAAACATGTAATCCAATCACTGTCCTACATTTTAGTGGTAACCAGTGACTGAAAGTGACAGAATCTGAATAACACGCCCTCCAGACATTACAGGGTGCGTAAGCCAAACATACAGTCCAGCAAATCTTACACCTACAAAGCGAAATCAGGACAATATGTCAACTATGTACGGATGCAAACAAAGCTAACTACCGTACATAAGCACCAGATCAGCTTGTACTTTTATAAACGCAACTGATTTACTCTATCGATTGCCATGCACTACAAAACTACGGCTGTCCAGCAAGTAGGTGAGGCTCGACAGTTAGCAACCTTGCAAATATCATATGAAGGATCCTGATTGCTTTGCATACATGCTAGCACTGATACTGCACTCGAGTTTCCCGAATGCTTTCCAAGAAAACCAGCAGATTAGTCTGCCTGACGTGCCCAGTGGTACAAGCTACCATAAACCTTAATGTCCCGACTTGTAGGGACGGCAAGCAAACCTTATGTTATGTTGAAATGGCAGCTGCCGTCATGACCTCGCTAGCTGACTAGCTAAGTTAGCCATCGGGTGACAACACAAAAACTAGAGCAGTTATCCTGCTAGTTTTGCAACTATCTATAGGTTTCACTCGTCCTCGCTATACTGAAGGCTTCGCGCAAACTGGCTCGTAGCTAAGCTAAAGCAGATAGCCAAATAGCTAACATAGCCGTCTGGCTAGTTAGCCTAGCAGCACCGGAGCAGTAGCTGCTGGGACTAACCGTTAACCAACGTGAACGTGTATTGGCTTGTAACGTTGGTGTTTACGTCTTTAACCACAACTCTATTAAAACGTGCCGTAGTCCGCCTACCTCCACGTCTGCCTCCAGTTTGCCCTCGAAGGTGAAGTCGATGAGGTCGGGCTTCAAACACAGCCCGTAGTTTACGGGGTAAACGTCAGTGGGCAACCGTACGAAGGGCCTCCTCTCAGGCATGGTGACTAAATGTTGGCTGGTAGCGTTAACAGAAAGCGTACAGTGTCTAATGCTGAGTGTACTTGCTCGTAGAGTTAAAGAAACAGGCTTTGAGAGCAAAATCAGATTTCGCGGTGTGACTTGTCGAACGAGTGACAGAGACACTTGACGGCTCAAAAGCAGCAACATAAAACCCGTGGGATGTGTCGCTAACTCGCTCCCGTCCTCCCCTCTCACTTCCAATGGACCGAAATAGCTGGACGTGGGGACGTGCGCGCTCCCGTCTCAAAATTACGTCATCGCGTAGAGGGGCACTAAGTGGCTGTGTCGGAAAAGGCATACATGCTGCCTGCTTATACAGTAAGTATAGCAGCAAAGCCTGAAGTCCGAATCTAATGTTTGTATGAAATGATGCCCTGAAGGGGTTCCTCTGTTTGGCTTCCCACAGTTTTATAAAGACAGCGTAAATGTATCTTTCGCTGCCTTAGCGCCGATTCAGTTAGGAAAAAGAGCAGAAGACACGAGAAATGACACTGTGGACAACGCTGCCTTCCAAGGAGACAACGCAGGCAGCAAGGTATCGAGACAGCTGCCTTCAGTTTCGGACACAGCCACATAGGGAGAATAGGGAGAACATAAAGAGAATAGAAGTGAATGCACCAATTTTTACATGGAGAACTTACTTCCGGGTGCGTAACGCAACGTGCGCTCCACTCCTACAGGATTTTGTAATACTTCAAGTTATACTAAAAAACCTTCCCGGATTGGTAGCTTCACAACTTTATGTGATGATTTGATATTTCTCACTCATTATTATTAATTAATTATTATATTAATGATTTATTAATTATTATTTTTCATTTGCACCAGCCCCACATGAAATTGAATTAAGAACTATTCACGTTATAAAGGTATTTTCCAACTGCACATGCAAATACAAGAACCCAAATATGAACCAATTTACAGTTCTAATGTTACTTAATTTTCCACGTGCTTAAGAGACAGAACCTGTATAATTACAACTAATAACGACTTCAGGGTCTTTATCCTCATTTTATGTCACTCTAAAGCATCTAACCAGGCTAATCAGCTAGCTAGCTAACTTTTATCAAATCTAGCTTTTTGGATTAAATAAAATGATATATTACACTACATCGCCCACACACTCACACAAATGTCTACATGTACACATAATCTTGTGAAGAATAAAACAAAGCTTTTATTTTTTGTCTGTTGAGTTTTAATATGAACAAAAAACACTTATTCTATGGCCACTAGCATAAACGCTAACAGTGTTATGTAGCACTCTCTACAAAGTAATAATTCTAAAAATAGCAATTAACATCATCATACCATAGTTTCCATTCTTGTGCTTCTATTGGTCATATAATAGTGATGGGCAACTTCATTTTCATCTGAAAGATTAAAGAATTAGCTAAATTGTGTTTAGCTTCAGCTGTGAGTGTTAGCAAACACAGGATCCTCAGTAGAATTCATATGTAGGTCTACCTGCATTAGTAAGGTGGAAAATGAGAAAAAATATTTTATACTTGACATTACAGACTCCAACAATGTTACGGTTATTACCAATAATGTTTTCTCTGTTTTATACATAAATTGAGCTGCTTCCATGCTGACTGGATGTGAGTTATCCACCAGGAGCTATAGCCACCCTCTATGTGTACAAACATTTGTGGTCTATTTTGCAGATATATTTTGCATAATTCCCTCATTGCACACTGTTTTGGGGCACAGTGTTTTGTACACCCAATTATGCACGTAAATATGATATAAAATAATAAAAATGTGAAAAAGGTAATGATTTCCTTATAATTGTTAAAGTAATGTTCGTCTTTCTCCTGTATCTGTTTAGTGAGGGTTGTGCTGTTGTTGTCCACTCTGGGAGTGAATTAAGCAGATTATTCCGAGAAACATTTTTGCACCGAAAGAAATTGGGTCAGGTTCAGATAATTATTTTTATTGCTTGAAATTGGGTTGGGCAGAAAAAAAACAGCTTACTCGGCTGTTTGGGTGTGTTTTATTTTAGACTGTGTGAGCACATCATTAATGTTTAACCACTATAATTTCAGATCTTATCACATTAGCAAACAATGTAGCCAAATGTGTAACAACTACTGTAGTTCATCTGCAGACCTGGAGGAGCACATCACTGTATACTTCACACTGTATACATACACTGTATACTTACATACTACTTTCCTTTGCTTTAATACACTTGGCTAATAATAATAATAATAATAATAATAATAACTTTATTTGTTTAGCACCTTTCATATATAACAATGTGGCAGCTCAAAGTGTTTCACTATGAAACTAAGTAAAACATAAAAATTTATGTATGTAAAACAATTGAAAAACATACAAATAATAACTAATTAATTAATAAATATGAATAATTAAGCATTAAAGGTGCCACAGAATTTTGTTCTGACATACCATATACCTCAAACACTGTTGTTGCGCTTTCAAATATAAACTCTACATTTATAAGAGGGCAGTAAAAGGGGCGGATTCCAAAACACTGAAGTGTTACAAAACAGTCTTTACTCATTAATATTATTTTTAATATTAATTTTAATATTAATTGCACATCTCAACAGTGAAACT
Source organism: Semaprochilodus insignis (assembly GCA_034552555.1). Taxonomy (NCBI): domain Eukaryota; kingdom Metazoa; phylum Chordata; class Actinopteri; order Characiformes; family Prochilodontidae; genus Semaprochilodus; species Semaprochilodus insignis. Next base: position 24,091,306 of record CM067489.1, on the reverse strand, counting down.
GAAACAAAAATGCCAGACTATGGAGTCTATATAGAATACACACACACACAGACACACACACACACACACACACACATATATATATATATATATTCCAAGCTACTGAATGCGATGTCAGCATCCCTTTTTTATTGATGCATGATGCTCATCTTAAATATTCAGTTTCAACTTAAATAAGCAGCTTGCAAAGGTGCCAGGATGTAACTGCAGCACGACCTAAGGGGGAATAGGAAATTTGCAAAACAGTCTGGTGCACTGGAATCAAACCTAAGCTTTTATATATTTAACAAGATCCCAAACAACTTTAATTCAGGGTTGTTAATTTACTCTGCACATTTCACTCTGGACAGTTTCTCAAGCTTATTGTCAATATTGAGCAGCTTCACTCAGTGTTTAACACTGAAAAGACTAAGGGAGGTGGAGCAAATCAGTTTTTTATATATCAGTTTATTCATGAGATCACCAAATAATAATGCCTGACAAATATTAACAGTAATAATAACAGTCCGCTGCTTTACCAGCCTTTTTGTGGTTCATCCTGGGAACCTTCAGTAAAGCAGGATTTTAAACTCAATTGTAAACGAGACCAGTATAATGAAGCTAAAAAACTTTCAAACTCATGATATATTTCTTAAATGAAAGAATGCTGTTTTTGTAACATAATCAATGTGAGATTTAAAAGTTTAAAAGTGTGGAGTCTTTACACCAAGATTTCTAACTTCACAATTATGGGAATTTCTGTTTTTTTCTTCAATAAAAAATACTATTCATCAAGTTAATCATACTGGACAAAGTTGTTAGTTCTTTAAAACACTTGTGTCACGTGGGTCTACAGAAATAAATAATTGAGTATCATCGGCATAGCTGTGAAAAATGACACCATGCTTTTTACAATGTAACGTAAAGGAAGCATTGGGGCTTAATGCAGAACCCTGTGGAACACCACAAACTATGTTGTATTCATTAGAGCAATGCTCAGCTAGACTAACAAAGTACTTTTTATCTTTGAGACATGTATGAAACCACTTTAAGACAGTCTCATAAAGGCCTACCCAACTGTCAAGTTGATTTAAGTGATAAGCTGCACTTAAATCTAAAGGAATAAGGACAGAGACCCTGTGATTTATTTTTTTTTTTAATTTTTTGTAGTATTTTACTTACAAATTGTAGGTTTGAATTTGGTATAAAATTCCTCACAACTGATGAATACAGATTGTGTTTCTTTAGTAGGGGCCTTATCACAGCAACCTTGAGAACATCCATACAAATGCCTGTGTCTAAGGAGCAGTTTATTATGTTGTATTATGACTTGGATCTAAAATACAGGTGGAAGAACTAATTATAATCTAATAATTATCCAGCCTTAATGCACTGAATGTGATGTGTTAAACCAAAGGAGACACTAAACTGTGCAGTTTACTGGGTGTGAAAACATAATCTTGTAAATATCCCCCAATATAAATGGTCCATGTATATTTTATATAAATTGCCATTTTATTGATTATGCTTTATTTGTTTCTATGATGTCAGCTTAGACATTTGGGTAGATTTATGCACTAACATATAAATGACTGTTCTGGTTGGGGCTAAAGTGCTGTAGGATATATGTAACTATGCTGTGTTATGTGACTTTCCAAAAACGTTGAATTTAAAATGGTCAATTTTGGGGGAGTCAATGGCATTTAGAACCTGAAATTGTTTATTAAGTCATTTTTCTGTGGTCTGTGGTTAAAGCCAGTGTCCTTCCTGGTTTCTTCATATTTCTTCAGTTGTCTTCCTACAAGCTCAATGCGTAACATGTTTAATATCATTTAATTCACATTATTTAATTGTATTAATTCATTTCTTTGTCATGTATCACAATGAAGGCAATGTATAGCCTAAAGATGGGCAAGGTCAGGAACATGAGGAACAGCCTTACACCTGTCTTTAATAGAGACATGGTGAAACAATTAGAATACTGCATTACTGTTTTAAGTGCTGATGTGTTTATAAAACCAGTGCAAAAAGCGCTTTCAGCAGTCTATTAGAGCTGCCCCCCCATCAAAAGATAAAATAGCATCAAACAAAACTATCAGCTCCCACTTACGGTCCATATGAAATTAAGGCCTATTGAACACACAGAACACATTAATTTCTGTGACCTGCTGAAACCACTGAGAACTGATAAGAAAGAGTCTACACTTTTATAAATAGAGGTACTGTGAATGTTTTGTTCAATGTAATTGTACCCTAAACGTTACAACTGCGTATTTTTCCCAGTTTTTTCCTAGTTTTTCCCAGGAGCAAGGTACATATTTCTCCCTTTTCCTAATCAGATGTTTTCAAACAGACCAACAATGAAATAAAAAGGCTGGAGTCAAGAACAGCATGCACAACAACTCAATAATAAAACACAAATATCACTTTCAGTGGGCTAACTAAAGGTACTGATAAGTACCCCTGACAGTTTGTCATTGATACGAAAGGTACCGCCCCACTGATAGTTTGGTACCTTTTATTCTGAGAGGGTACTATAATCAAAGTCAAAGCAGGATGCTCCGATATTTAACTGGGAGCCAGTACTGCCTTTTAGCAGGTAGAACTCACATAATGGTCAGTTGGAGTTTTTAGTTTCACCTCTGTTTATGATTATTGTTGCTGAAGTCATCATGTGTCAAAAGACGATTTCTACCAGACCTCAGCATGATAAACGACAGATTTAACAATTTAACAACAAAGCTTTTGATCCAATGTACTGGATCACTTTACACTGATTATTTGTTCCTCTATGTTTTAGTCTAGCAACTTTTAGTCTCAGTATATTGATTTTTATCCTTTCCTCTTACAATGTAAAATACTGTATTTCAATGTTATTTCTGAACGTTTTGAGTATACATGTCTCTACTCACTTAATTATACTAATGTTATAGTGTTATACAAATTTGCATCTTTATGTTTTGATTATTTCCATGTGTTTCTCTCTTTAGATTCAGGTGTTTTGCCAAATGTGAAGTCAGTGACTATTTCTGTGAGGCTCAATATTTAAGTCACCTCTACTCATTCCTTCTGTTTCATAAAACAGGGAAGTTTTTGTGTTTGGCGTTTATCTTATTTTTATCTTTTCTTTACCTACTTATACCTCTTTAATTAAAGATAAGTAATCCCAAACCAACAGAAAGTAATCAGCTTACATTACTTTAATATAGTAATATTTAGGTTTAGATTTTTAGCAGTATTCTAAAACGCAATACATTTTTTAAAGTGGCCTTTTTAACTTTGAACAATACACATTTTTATAGTGCATACATAATGTGTTATAAATGAAATATGAAATACTGCTTTTTGGCACTATTTACAACTGAGGATGAAACTGTGTCAACAGCACCCACTACTGGCCAAGACGTTGTCTATATGGAACAGAAGGTGTAATGCTCAACTTTTACCAGTAGGAGGTGATGTAGCGCGGGCTTCCAGCAAGTTTCCAACACAGGCGGCGGAGAACTTAAACATGTTATAGACGGGGAAAACAGCCGTATGAAACCAAGCGTCTTTCCATTGAGGTTACATGATGAACCGTTTCGACCGCAAGACCCTACAGCGTATAGTGAGGACAGCTGAGAAGATCACGGGGGTCTCTCTCCCTTGCTGCACTGTCCTGTATGTTTACTATATCTAATGTCTGTTTAATTTATTGTATTTATTGTACTGTTTCTAGTTTTAATTTTTGTTTACACACTTATGTCTGCACGTTTGCACTTTGTACTCCTTTGTTCCATGTTGCACCTTGTTCCTGGAGGAACGTAATTTCACTCCACTGTGTACTTGTACATGGATGGAATGACAATAAAAGCCTCTAGACTTGAACTATACTGATTTCACAGAATTGAGGTTATTGTTGTAGTCAGAGAAGCCAGTAAAGCCAGAGTGCGTACAGAAACCAACACACGACGTGTAGGTTTACGCGCTCTTGTGTTAAGTACAGTTAAAAGTACATTTCATGGTAAGTCCTCTTCTGTTGCAGCCATACAAAACGATTTAGAATGTGTTAATGAAAAAAGACTGAGTCCCGCTGTATTACTCAGGCTGCACTGCAGTGTCTATTCACAGGCGCGATCCCACTACTGATCGGCACGGGGGCTTTGACCTGCTCCGTCTCCGACCTGGGCCGGTTCACCCCTCCTTAGACGACCTGGTGGTCCCGAGCTCCCTCAGGAGCACCATATCGATACCGAACTTAGTGCGGACACCCGATCGGCATAGTCCACTGCAGCCCAGAACCCCTGAGCTCAAACGGTCCGCCAGCCTCAGCCTCCCAGTAGCTTGGATTACAGGCGCACGCCACCTCGCCCGGCGAGAGCAGAGCGGATCTGAACAGCTTTTAAACAGCACACTCAACATACTCACATCACCCTCTAGTGGACAGAGGAGGAATTACAGCAACCAGTAGCGACTCTTACAGAGCGCGCCCTCTGCTGATTAATAACAGAATTAGAATATACATTTATTCAGAAAACCAGATATTTTTTCAGATATTACACCAGTCTTTCACAGAGCTCGGCTACCTTTCCCATCACAGCTGTAGCTCTTACATTATTTATCAGTAAGTGAGTCTTCAGCACACAGATACACAAGTTCATTTTGACTGGATGAATTCAGAAAAAGTCTTTCAGAGTGGATTGGCGTGAAGTGGTTAACTGAGAAACTTACTGACACAGGTTTATTTATAATGACGATGATAGCAATCAGGAGTAAGAAGGTCTACAGGGCAAAAAATACTGATTATACTTTCTATCCAATATGAATCCACGTGGTTTTTATATGTAATGTCAATAAAATGCAAAAATAAAAAAAATACAAATTTATTTTTTCCTTAAGACGTTCTGTATGGATGTCTTTTCTCTGGATGAAATTTAAAACATATCTTTTGCTAATATGTTATCCCAAACCAGCTGCAAAACAGTGTCTCGGACATCAAGCTGGTGGAAAGAGGAGGAATAACAGACACCAGCAGAGACTCACGCAGAGAGCGCCCTCTGCTGGTTGATAATAGAATTAGACATGGAAGGCTATTTTAGCTTCCCAGACATTTTATATCAAACCTCTTTGAATGACTCTGTTTACATCTCCACCACTAAATTAAATTATTAAAACTGAGGGAATTCTGTGGAATTAACCTTTACAATCAACGGCAAAGAGCTGTTCCTCCTTTCCAAACAGACACAGGTCTTGGCCAATGACGTGTCTCTACGGTGAGTGAATCAACCAATGAGCGCTTCTTTTCGTTTCATCACACTGAATAAAAAAGTGAGAGAGAAAAAAAGAGTGATGTGTCTAACAGGACTCCTCTCCGCGGATGATCGCTAGCTAACCTCCTCAGCGGATTAGTCCATGCGAGAGTGAAGGTAAGGAGATTACTGTGGTCTACTGGGCAGCGGCGAGTCTCTACACAGTAACCGACTTCAGCAGCTTCTCCGGCGAGTCAGCTAGTTAGCGGTTCCGCTCGCTTGATGTGAAAAAGAGAAGTGTAACGTTAACTAAGCTAGCTCAAAGCCGACTTATCCGAAAACACTGTTTTTGCAGAGTTGATTTCGACACGAAACAGTTGATTTCAGCACACAAGAGGTCTGGCGAATGTTAGAAGCTGGTCTGCTAACACGAGATATCTTTAAAGCTAACTGGAAGAAGAACAGAGATCCTAATTAAGGCCAGAGTAAGAGCTTGTGTGGACAATGCCGCATACACTGGGAGTGGCTGAGCACCCCAAACTATGGAAGCCAATTCCCGACACTTAAATACAGCAGTCCTCATCATTATTCCTCCTTCCAGAAGCTTAAAGCTTCTCAGAATAACGAGGATCATCCTAATGTAATGAGATGACGAGTATGAGTATAAATGAGTGTCTCAAAAAAGGCTTAGTATCTCAAAAAAATGACTTAGTATCTCAAAACAATGAGAAGTTAGCATCTCAAAGTAATGACTTTGCATTTTAACATAATGAGATAATATCTCATAAAATCACTTAATATTCTAAACAAATGAGGCAGTCTCTCAAAATAATGACTTAGTGGCTTAAAATAAGGAGAAGTAAGTATCTCAAAGTAATGACTTTGCATCTTAAAGTAATAAGATAGCGTCAGTAAATAATCACTTAATATTTTAAATAATGGGACAGTATCTCAAAATAACGACTTACTATCTTCAAATAATGAGGTAATATCTCAAAATAATTACTATCTCAAAATAATGACTTAGTATCTCAAAATAATGAGAAATTAGTATCTCAAAGTACTGACTCTGCCTCTCAAAATAATAAGACGGTACCTGAAAGTAATGCCTTCACATAACAATGGGAAAAAAAATAGGTGCTGGATTGTTTTTTTTTTTTTATTTAAATGGTGGGANAAAATAATAAGACAGTACCTCAAAGTAATGCCTTCACATAACAATGGGAAAAATAATAGGTGCTGGATTGTTTTTTTTATTTAAATGGTGGGAATGGGCTTCCATAGCAAACAGCACATGGGATCAGTTATGTTAAGAGAGTTGTTTGTGTTGTATATGCCAACATCACTGCTATCCAATGTGCTTTTAGAAATTGCCAGCGTTTACTGTAAATTGCTACAATACAGCATTAATAGAGGCAAAAAAACTATTATGGTATATTATTGCTAGATCTGTTGCATAAGATTCCCCCTCCCCCCACAGATGCAGTTCATGCTGCTGTTCAGTCGCCAGGGCAAGCTGCGGCTGCAGAAATGGTATGTGCCCTTGTCTGACACCCAGAAGAAGAAGATTTCCCGTGAGGTCATACAGATGGTGCTGGCTCGCAAGCCCAAGATGTGCAGTTTCCTGGAGTGGAGGGACTTGAAAATCGTCTACAAGAGGTCAGCAACATCATTAAACTCCATTACGTACAGTCAGCTTCATAATGATGTGCACCCCTGGTTAACCCCCTGGAGGTTTGAAAAGTAAAGGTCATGCAGAACGTGTATGTGGTTAATTAGCTCAACCTCACGCTTAAAATACGGTATATGAGCAGTTTTACCATTAAAGCAGTATGTAAGATTTTAGTTTAAAACATTCCAAAGTTGTTAGCAGAATGTGATGAAAAAGATATTTACTGAAGTCAGCATGCCAACCAGCTAGCCCCAACCAGTCCAGTCTTGTATTGCTATTTTTTACCTCAAGACGTAATGGAAGATCACTGTAGCATTGAGTCAAATCAGTCCATCTTGAGAGGATGCAGAAGTAGCACTGCCAAGACGGCACGTTGTAACCTCTGGTAGATCATGATGAAGTGTCTGCTTTCAGTTAGATCACTTAAGAACAAGTACCCAATGAAAGAAATTGTTACCCATGATATACGATTATGGAGTATACGATTATGGAGAATGACCGTTGATCTTTGAACTCAATAGCAAAAGTGCTCATTCAGAAGCCCCCCCCCCCAATCTATGGATGCACATTGCCAAGGCAAATGATGCTTGGCAAATTGCCCTTTTCAAAACCTTTGGTACAGACAAATACCATGATTTAACAAACAATAGAGCAAATATTGATACAGCAGGTAATGTAACCAATGTTTTCTAGGATGTATGTTAGCAAACTGTCACTACAATTGCGGCAATGCTGACAGATTGCTATTACAAACATTTGCAAATAGGGCAAACCAATACTGACCTATTGGTTCTGTGAAACCACAGAAGTAATTGAATGTTACCCACCCACCTTCTTTTTCTGTTTGGCCTAAAATGGTACAACGGTTACTTTCTGGCGCCTTAATCTACCTGTCCAGCTTCTTGTTCCAAGTTTTCCATTCCACCTTAAATAGTACATCAGTTACATTCCAGCTGCTTTGTCTAGTGTAACAGTCCTCCTAGAGTGGGCAGTGAGTGGGTATTATATGTCGGCTAGGGACGCCACTACTGTTGTAAAATAGTAACAAGAGTATCACATACTGGTCACAATCTGGTCAAGGTCATGACAGATGTATCTGGATATCCTGTATTTTGTATTCTTTTGCAGAATGAATGGTCAGACCACAGGAGTATGAACAAAAACAGCAAACATTTAACTGAATTCAACATTTCACTTTTTGTACTTGTTCTGAAAGTTGTATTGTATCGTTTCAGATATGCCAGTCTGTATTTTTGCTGTGCTGTTGAAGACCAGGAGAATGAACTGATAACCCTTGAGATCATCCACAGATACGTAGAGCTGCTGGACAAGTATTTTGGCAGTGTGAGTTTTATGTTGTGTTTATTACTCTAGTTACCAACTTTGAATTGGTGGTTAATCTTATCACAGACAATGACTGGGGCGTTTTTCCCAATGCTTGTGGTGTGTCTCCGTGTTTCCATCCTCTGTCCCATTCAGGTTTGTGAACTGGACATCATCTTCAACTTTGAGAAGGCATACTACATTTTGGATGAGTTTATACTGGGTGGAGAAGCTCAGGAGACCTCAAAGAAGATTGTGTTGAAGGCCATTGAGCAGGCAGATATGTTACAAGAGGTGAGGAAAAGCTGCACACTGCATGGAAGAACCTAAAATTTACATTTTAATAACATGTGACCAGATGTTACAGCATTGTGAGATGCACTACCTGTCCAAAAGTATCCAGACACCCTTTTTAAGTAGTGATTTCACATGCTTTACATATACACTCATTGCTGACATAACATTTATTTTAGCACTTTTACATTTAGTTTAACATTTAGTTTAGTCACGGTTGTTTAAGAAGCTACTCACTGTGTTGGTCAGGGTAAAAAGACTTGTTGCCAGTTGAAACATATTAATTACTACAGTAATTTTCTAATCAAAGCCTTTAAGTATTTTCTTATTTAAATCCAGACAGTGACATGTTTTTGGCCAGGCAGTGTTTCCATCATTTTCTCTTCTTTCTCATTTACAAGGGGCAATTTTCTTTTGATGCCTGAGATTTCAGTTTTGTCTCTTTAAAAGACGTCTCTTGGCGAGTCTGGAGCTCAGAACCAGGCCAATTGCCGAGAGATTTTAAAACTCTCCTTCTACATATCCTGTTGGGTTAAAGTAATACCTGTGTAATCGTTTTGTGTATGTAGGAGTTTTCTCTAAATGTTTTACGATCACTAAATGCAAAGAATCACTTTATTTGCTCATACATGTCTGACTGCTGTCTGGATGTTTGCATTGTGTAAGTTTTGCACTTTTTCTACCCCCTACAGGAAGCAGAAGCACCACGCAGCGTCCTGGAGGAAATTGGGCTCACATAGACCTTATAATGTGTTATTTACTGTTTAAGAAACAGTTTAAGAAACTTTTTTTTTTTTTTTTTTTTTTTTTTTACTTTATTCTTTAAGCTGGTCCTCGTTTATAGTATTTAGATGCATCAGTCACTACACAGGTGTGTTGTCGGTGTGTTGTGTTTTAAAAATGACAGTGCCTGGATTTGGCCAAATATCCAAGGGAAATTACCATATTAAGTTGTTTCTTAACGTTCCATGTAGTGTTCAGCTTTCAGAGACATTCTATGTGTATAAGAACCTTAGCCAGTTGTTTACTCAGAACAACAACTCTGCTTTCTTATTTAGAACAATTCTTTGCTAACGTGTCTTATTACCTCACTTTGTGCACTTCACTGCCTTAAGAATCACTTTTATGGTCCGTGTATTTGGCCATCTTCTTATGCAACTTAATGGAAGTTGACCATTTCCCCCATTTGTGCTTAATGGAGACTTATTGCTTATGTCTATATGAAATGGAATTAAGTACCGGGGACCAAATTTTCTTATACTGACTAGGAAAAAGGGGAATAGTATAAATTGAACAAGGCAGGCTTCTAAAATGGGTGAAATGTGTTGGGACAAAATTTCCTGAGTGATTTACCTTTTATTGGTCAGTATTATCGGGAATAAAAGATACATTTGTCAGTATTAGAAAAGGCATTAGTGATAACACTATATGTTTACCATATACTGTGAGCATTATGGATGAGAAGGTGCATTGTATTATTAAAAGTATTTTATGAAAGATTTCTCAGTTAGCTAGCTAACGTAAAAGTCCTGCACAGTCATTAGTGTTCAGGTTTATCTTTTGTTTCTAAAAAAATTTGCAAGAAAAGGATTTTGTTAAAACTTAATAGAGATGGTGATGATGCATATTCTTGTAGTTTTCCATTGTTTATTGCGCACTGACATAGCTCAACGTACACACTGACCTTAAAGCCATAATCTAGGACTGTCCAATAGGAGACTAGGTTTTGGGCAGTCTTAACTATTGTCTAAAGTAAAGCGTCTAACTGCTAATGTCATGAAATACCATCCAGGTTTCAGTTTATTTCACATGCCAAAGAACCTACATTTTGCTTCTATCCTTTTTGTATCAATGATATTCAGACTTCACTGTGATTTGCTATGTAGCATACCTCTTGGAAGTACTAAAATCCCCTAAAATAAAATAACATTTTCTTAATGTCAAATATGGTCATCTTTCTTTTTCTACGTACATCTCTTTTGTAGCTAAGTGCGGTGAGTACTGGACAGTGACAAATTGTTGTTTTGGCTTTGTACTACAGATTACTGGATATGAAACAAAACAATTAGGTTAAAGGCCTGAAAGGCTTTTTTTTTGCATCTGAAGTCTGCTACTGGTGTCTCTCATTTTATTGCCATTAATAACACTGCCAGTAAAGCAGACCATCATCAGAGATAATAGCTAAAACATTACATTTATTAATCATTTAAGAGGCTGTAATGCTGAGCTTACAAGATTTACAACTAGTGCTACAGGACAAACACTGTGGAGATCATGATGTCGTAGAGAGAACAAATGAGAAAAGTGTATAGTGAAAAAAGGAACTGCTCTTAATCCAACGCATACCACTTCAACAATGAAACACGGTGGCATGGACATGTGTGACTGTCAGTGGTTTCTTCTCATTATGGAGGATCTGACAATTTATGTTGCTCAGCCTGTAACAACTTGTACGGGTCTGGAAGATACATATACCAGGCAGTCATTAACTACAAAAGATTTTCCACCACCTACTAATACATTTTATTCAAGGTCAACTTAAAATCAAAAATTATATATATGTTTAACTTTCATGTCCCAACTGATCATCTTTTGGCTATGTCACAATGCACCAGTGGACAGGAAAACCTTCCCCCCTCTTCATCATCATCAGTGGATACCCAGCTAGCTAATAAATTGAAAATAAATCTTATGAAAACACATCACAGCAAGGGAGAAAAAAAACACATTTACAATTTTCCTTGACTTGAGATTTCTGCTAACTTGTCAGAATACTTTTGGGATACTGCTATACAGTTCACCCAGAAGTCATGAACAGTCTCCTATATTAGAGGGGATGTTCTGCATTGTGCCCTTCAACATGCTTAGAGCCAGAACGGCAACAACAGAAATTCTGTCCCCGTCCACAGTTATTTGTGAACTGCAGAATTTGTAAGTAATTACTGGAGATTTTGTGGAGACAAAACATCAGTCAAATTATCTCAGAAAGATTTAATCACACTACAGAACTCATTCAAATTCTAATAAAATAAACATTTATTTACAAATGTATAGACAGGTAAAACAGTGTTCAACCCAAAGACATGAGAAGAGAGTTCTGTCCCAACCAAATGATGAGTCACTGATACAGAGAAAAGTGGAAATGTCTTTTCGCATACAAAATCATTAAGCAATATTCAAGTGTTGGCAGTTGTGACATCGGGCGTTGGCAGGTCTTCAGCTTCCATCTTACAGGAGTTAATTGAATGATTCTCAGCATTGTCTACTTGGAGTGCTGTTAATGGCTCAGCAATTTTGCAGTCATCTGCAGGCGTTTCTGTGCACTGTGTGTCTTGGTTCCTTCCAGGCTCTTTGTCCTCATCGTCACCCTCTGTCTCTTTACCAGAACCTGCAGATGAGCTCCCACTGCAGGACCTGCTTCTTTTTTGCTTTTGTTTCTTTTTACTCTTCTTCTTTTTCTTGCTCTTTTTGGAGCGTTTATGGTGACGTGTGGAAGTAATTGCATCAGTACCTGCATCATCGCAATCCTTTGGGCTTTTGCTTCCACTCTTCCCGTTCTTTCTTTTAACTGATCCATTTTTGGACCCCTCTCCAGGGCTATCTGATTCGGACCTCCTAGAAGATCTCTTTTTTGAGTCTGTGAGCGAGTGGCGACCCCTGTCTTTGCCTCTGCTCCGTGACCTGCATCTCTCACGGCTTCTGCTTCTTCTGTGCCGCTCACTCAAGGATCCTTGCCCTCGTCTTTGTGAATACTGGGACCTTCGACTCTCCCTGCTTCTACTACGACTCCGCCTCTCTCTACTACTGCTCCTTCTCCTTCTGTAACTGCCCCTGTCACGACTGCGACTCCTTCTTTCACTTCGTCTGCGGTGAGACCATTCAGGGCTGTAGCTACGCTGTGACACTCTGTCTCTGCGCTCTGAATACCGTCCAGTGAAGCCTCCACTACGGTCCGGGGACAAATGGAGGTCACGGTCCGCCTCCCAGAATTCATTACCCGGGTTCCGAAATACATGGAGGAAGTTGCAGTGCTTACCCTTTGGACACTTCTGTCTATCAAAAAGCCCTGAGACAGAAATAAGATTTAGGTGTTTTCTTAAGAAATGTTTTATATTGTAAGAATATTCAGTATACTGTAATATTTACAGCTAATTAATGTGAAAGTGCAGCATACATTTCCTGACTCAAATAATTTCAAACAGTCAATATAGTTTTATATTAAACTGCACTATACAAGAGATGTTCCCAATTTGCTTAATGCAAATTTGAGTCTAGACTAGAAACTCTTTGAGGTACTAGTTCAAACGGAGTCTTGAATCTCTGAAGTGCAAGTTGAGTCCTGCGGTCTGAGTGTTTGGTAGAGAATTTAACATAATCTAATATAATTCTATAGTTTCTCTCTCTCTCTCTCTCTCTCTCTCTCTCTCTCTCTCACACACACACACAATTTTATCAACAACAGAAAATGGAGACAGAGGAGAAACAGCAAGATCCCAATTAAAAAATCATGAAAGAGTGCTGACATTAAGTAAGCTGTTTCTACTAAATAATTTACCACATATTGCTGTTTTCCATCTGGTTACAGGAGAGAACTCGCACTGTAGTTGCCTTCCTGCATACCACCGCCCATTAAACATAACAAAGGCTTCTTTGCACTGATCTTCCCTACATACAGACACACACACAAAAGAAAAAAAACATTAGACGTAAAGTGCATCATTTACAGCACACACTTTTGTCAGTTTCAACTACAAATGCACATGCCCCCCCAACCCCAAATTTAGCCATTTGCATAAACTTCATACTTACGTGTCATACTGCACATACACATTTCCTCTCAAGTGAGGTTCAAAGTTGCAGCTCACCTAAAACAACAGGAAACATAGTTTACTGCCTATGCCTGTTACAATCCTGGCTTTCACCAAATGCATTTAGATTTCATTACCTTGAACTGCACAACCTTCCCAGCATTCCTGAACTCTGGTAGTACATCTTCGTAGAAGTCCACAAACTGCTGGTATATTTCCTCCTCGCTGTACTCTAGACTAGCATCTGTGTCGTAGTCATCGCGTTTGCTTTGCTCCATTCCAAATGTCACAAACATACCCCGGACCATCAAAGTGCTGCTAGATACTGGGTGATCATGCTTTCGGGAGCACCTGTCCAGAACAACACCAAATTGTCATAACAGTCACGTTTTACAAAATATACACCACTCCATCACAGTACATCTTACCTGTCTCCAAATCTGCAAGCTCCAGTTTTAAGGAAGAAGGGACAGTTTGCCCTGTCCTTTTCTGTCCCGTAATCCACCGGGGCATCAGGGTTTTTCCAGGAACCTCCATTTTCCAGCTGCCAAAACAACACGCAATCAATAATTAGCATACAGATTAAATAATATGTACAAATATACCAAGTATTCACATTTTATACAGGGGTGCTCACTGATACCTGGCTTTCTGCTTGGTCCAACATTTTCTGTACCGCTTCCTACAAATGGTGCAAACATACAGTATGGCTGATGAAAACCTGCAGTGAGCTAGCACATATCTGTTAGAATTAGTTAAGACCACAGGATGAAGTATGAATCTCAAGTTTTGCCCTTACAGCAAGCATGGACAAGAGAAATTACAGTACAATTTATAATATTTAACATGGAACACAACCTTGCTTCTACAATACTGCATTTCGTCCAATATATAATTAAAATATTCAACATTATCAAAAGATACATTTTTTTCTTCTGTAGAAGACACCTGGAGGCTTATGATGCGTTCTTTTGAGTGTATCTTAGTTAAGGAACACCATGAAGCAACGATTATGTAAAACAATCAAGACAATTTACAGAGCAACTGGCAGGATACTCACATGAACTAAATATACAGCTATAATAATAAATACAGTAAATACACATCTTATGAGCAGTCACCACCACTCATGGAGCCCAAGAGTCTTGCTGTAATAATCACAAGTAATAATTATAATATTATAATAATCATAATTATAATATCCACTGGGCTGAAACACAGTAATATGCAGGAGAGGAGGTAACAATACACATTTTTTCATATTTGATACACTGAGGTCAAGATTTGATTCAGTGCTTATGCACTGATGTCCTCTTTCTATAGATTCTACAGAGCACGACTTCTCGTGTCTAAAAATTCTCCAGTAAATCACTGATGTCTGCAGATATCACAGGAGCTGAAATACAAAACTGCCTTCTCTGCTTGACAATTAATTGGCAATTTTAAAGCAACATTCTGTAGGTGATTTGGAGACATCTCTGATGGAAAAACGGAATTCCCATACTTTCATTAACTGTGGAAAAACTAGATGTTGGTTGTGCTTCGGAACCACACAAGCAGATGAATCTGACTTTCGCAAATGCACTGAAAGAATATCTGAACAGAACTTAAATTTGTCAAATCTTAGCGAGGGATGTCTTCCGAGGATGCGAGAGAATTATGCGAGGATGCGACCTTCATTGGTATAATGTTTATATTGCATTTGAGACCTAAACAAGTCAGACCTTCTTTTTGAGACGATGCATGTGATGTTAATATGTAAAGAGTAGTTTCAAAAAACTCCTGGCAAATCCATCCTGGTACCATGACCTTTTAAATCATCATTTCAGGCTTTACAGGACAGCTCACAGTAATGCACACTTTTTTTTCTTTATACTCTCCATCATCAAGAAAGCTCAACAACGAATGTTCTTCTTGAGACAGCTCAAGAAATTCAACCTGCCACAAACCCTGATGATCCAGTTCTACACAGCGATCATCAAGTCCATTCTCACAGCCTCCATAACTATCTGGTTTGGTTCCTCCACCTCACAAGAAAGAACCAAACTCCAGCGCATCATCAGGACAGCAGAGAGGATCACTGGATGTAACCTGCCATCACTTCAGCAGATCTACACCAGCAGGATGAGGAAGCGTGCTGGCAAAATTACATCTGACCCCTCACATCCTGGACACCTCCTCTTCCAGACACTCCCCTCTGGTAGAAGACTGCGGTCCATCAAAACCAGCACAACACGTCATGCTAACAGCTTTTTCCCCAGAGCTGTAGCGCTCCTCAACCACAGTGGACACCTTCCACTGTAAACCTTAAAACTCAAACCGGACTGAACAGCTATTTGCACTCTGCCTATTTGCACTATGATTATTTGCACACCTGTACAGATGTTCTCTTTCTGTAGATATTCAGGTCATCTGTAACTTTCTATATATAATATTTTTCAACTAAATTTGTTTCACATCTCTCAGCTTCTTCAGCTTTTTATTACTTTTATTACTTTTTATTTTTTTAATTTATCCTCTACTCTATTTATTGTTTAGTGTAATTTTCCTTTAGTTTAATACTGTAAATAATCTGTGTTCTGTGTTTTTGTTACTTGTTTTTTGTTACTTGTCATACGTGTTGCTCTCACCAAGACAAATTCCTTGTATGTGTAACATACTTGGTGAATAAAGAGATTCTGATTCTGATTCTCTATGTAATGCTACTTCTTTCAGTTTCATCAAACTGTATTATATTGCATGGTGCTGCTTTAAAGCCTGTTTTTTTTTTTTATAACACATGAAAAACCATGTTTACAAAAGGTGGCTGGGTGTAAAACAGTATGATGTACATATTGATGAGCTTTGTACATGGGGGAATAAAATTAGATCTCATCTGATCAAACTGGAGAGATTTTAGTAAAACGTGTAAACAGATTTCACTTCTGAAAACATGTTCAGTGATGTGGATATGAAAGCAGGGAGTGAGAGGATATATGGATATCAGCCTCTTTCACGTTATCCTCCGAATGCTGGGATCACCTCTCTGTCTCTCTTCTCCTGCTGCTTCTTCTCCCGCTCCTCTCTTTCTTTTCTCTGCTGTTCCTCCCATTCCTCCCTGATTCTATTCTGCAGTAGTTGAAACAAAATTCGTAACAAGTTATAGAAATTAGAAATGATAGAATGAAATTAAGCCGCTTTCCTAAAACTGTTCCTTTACCTCCTCTTCCTCCTTTCTCCTTCGAGCAGCCTCCTCTTTCTCCTGTTTCAGCCTGAATTCCTCCTGAGCAATCCTTTCCTTCTCCAGCCATTCCTGGTGTAAACGCTGCCTAGATTGGTAAAACAGACCTTAGTAAAAACAGAGCAATGGGTTAAGTATACTGACACTTGATGGCTGCAACCATCTACCCATTCTGCCTACCTTTCCTCTTCATCCTCCTTGTCATCTCCTTCATCATCATCATCATCATCATCATCTTGTTGTTGATCAGTTTCAGACTGAACAACAGCTGTACAAAAACAGTAACAGAAGTGATTACCAAGCTTCTACTTTGATAATTATTTAAAAAATGTCTAGCAGCAAACAGTAAACAAAAACAGTAAAAAAAGTGGTAACTGGATTGTGATCCTAGAAGAAGACAATCTCACAGTTTTGCCCAAGAACCCATACAGCTTAGTGTATTGAACAGGAAACTGAACCCTATCCTGGCACATAAAGAGAAGAACTCACCAAATTATTAATGAGTTCACAAAAAAAAGGGAAAACAGCTCATTTAATTCTAGGGACAAATCACAGGATTTAGAAATGGGCATGTAAAGCACACCTTCATGCAGATTAGTGGTGGTGGGGGGAAATCATACAGCATATTATTGTAATATACTGTGTGGCAATCCTGTATCAAATATCAAAGTTATATCGATATTATACAACTAGAAATTATAAAAAGGTTTTGGTACTAGAATAATAAAATCTATTTTAATCCCATTTTGCTGCAGTGAATATGACTGAAGTGAGATGAACAGAGCAAACATTTACAGATTAGATAAAACAGGTGCTGACATAGTTTTCTTTTGGGGGTCAAATTTGCAGTTGACAAAAAGTAATACATTGTGAGATATGCTACTGCAACAGTTAGCATATTGCAAAATGTTTAAAACCTCAAAAATATAACGTGGCAAGTAGTGTCGTGCCTTTGGCGATTCCCACCCCTAACATGGACATCAGAGAACAATTTAATATACTAAAAAAATGAATAATTCTACAACTTACCATTTCACATCGAATCACTCTGAATAAATTTGTTCACCTCAAATCTTTGACTAAATGACTAAATTACGTAAAAACAAAAATCAACGTCCATGAAATGGAATTTCCCGTTAACTACATGGTGTGAATGCAAAAAAAAAAAAAAGTTCACCTACATAATCTGAGTTTAGCAAGAACTTGACGTTTTCTTTTCCTTCTCTCTTTCTTCAGCAAGGCCCGTCGCTGTTTTCCACTGAAAGTAAGAAAGATTTTTTGAAAACATTAAAAGAGAAAAGGGAGAAGTTTACTTCACTCAGAAAATCAGTAATCAGCGGCTTGACCATCACCACCGTATAGCTGAAATACGTTTAAAACATGTAATAATTAAAAAATAATAAAAATAATAAAAAAATAATAATTACAAAACATTTAAAATCTTGAAGCACGCGGACAAAAACTATCTGAAACAGAACTGACAGTGTCCAAACTAGCTTAGCTTAACCACCGTTCGCAAACTAACCTCAGCGGTGCAGCTTGGGGCTGCTTGACCGTCTCGCATGCAGGCTCTGCTGGCTGAATTTCAGAAGATTCCTTCAAAGACTGACATGAATCAGTTGATAACATTTTAACACATTGTTTAAGAATTTCACTATACGCCTACTTAAGTTTACAGATTCGCTATAGACAGACAGAGAGAGTCATATGGAACAATATCGCCTGTTAGCGTAGCTTGGTAGTTTTGCACAATGATGACGTTTTGCTCATGTTCGGTCGCTCTATGATGACGAACATCTCAGGCACGCGTCACGGCGTTTTAGCGCTCGGCGGATGGAAGAAGTCAGGAAAGTGGTCCGCGCTGGGAAGTAGTTACAAATTAAACGCGCTTCGGGTTGTAGGCACCGAGGCATTAAATCGTTCTGCAACTTTCTGTTCTGCTGTGGACACTGGAAAATGGCAGACAAAGAAGGTAAACCTGTGCAGGAGTGAATAGTTAGCTTGCTTTGTTTGCTAGCTTGCGGCGTTGGTGGCTAACTGTGTTAGCTCGCCAGTTTTGGCGCCGTGGGTGTTAAGCCAGCTCACGGTGGCGCTCAATAGTGGTGACACTAGCGAGCACACATCACTTACATACACGGGGATGAACGATATACTCCTCTTATTCTGCATTATAGTAGTTAATGGTCGCGGAACGTTAACAGGGAGACGGAAACCCTGCGTTAAATATACGATAACGTTATCGGTGGAAGCTACCGATTACCGTTTGCTAGGAAATTGGATGCAGTCTGGGTCTGATCAAGCTAGTTAAAGCAGCAGCTTGACGTTAGCTACGAACGTCTTAAGCGACTTTCAGCTCTGTTAGAGGTTTGGTATAAGTTGCATAAGTAATTTGAACATCTAAATAGGTTTCTTGATGTAACTCATCTACACCACTAATTAGTTTCTGAATGTGCTCTGGAAGCAAATCTCTGTACTCTAGTAATGTAAACTGTTTCTGTGAAATGGTTAGATCTCGAAAATATGCTTATTAAATAAGCAGTGAATTCCCTAATAAATAAATAAATAACTCAGGTCATGGTGGCTGAGCTCCATCACATACTTTAATTGCTGGAAAAATCAATAGGGGTGTAACAGTACGTCACGACATGCCTGCACAGAATGCCTCTGTTCACTGTTGTCTATGGTGCAGTGTACACTTGACTGAAAACCACTCTTGTGCAACACGCTTTGGGGTTGTACACTGATCAGTACAATTCTTAATGCTTGTACTGATTTCCCAGGACATGCTCCAGTCAATATTGAGGATTGCTTCTCTCTAGTCACACATCCAACATGCTAAAAGGTTTTGACTGACACCTAGAGCTGTACAACAATCGACACAAAGATTACCACAACCTGAATATTAAAGAACAGCTTTCTACTTATTATAATGTTTGTCAGTTTTAAAGTGTTTGAGTCATCTCGGTCTCCTCTCAAAACACCGTCTCATGTTTATCTGCTTGTCAGATAAACGTGTTAACCTGCCTTATTCTTTTTAAGCTTACACATTACACTTTTCGAATTCAAAAAGCCTTCGTCTGTTGGTTTGTTTGCAAACAGTTATCATTAATCAATAACTTCTCCTGCTCGCAGCTCCAGTGTTGTTGGACAACATTATTAAAGTCATTATTTTCTTCACATTTGAATATTGTTCAGAACATCTTGAGACCCCTGTATCCTGAACGGAATTGAACTCAGTTGTGGGTTGAGTGTAGACTGAACGGCTAGGGCTGGAATTGAAGAACCCTGCTGTGTATTTATATTAGCTTATAGTCAATTAGCCACATTATTAATGCATGTTGTCTCAGTTTACATATAATTGCAGCCACAAAGGCTGTGATCTGCAACGTTGCTGTAAGTGTGTCTTACGTTTCTGTCTTTCTTTGCAGTGTATGATGATGCTGTAGAGGAACGGGTCATAAACGAAGAATATAAAATATGGAAGAAAAATACACCTTTCCTCTATGACTTGGTCATGACACATGCTCTTGAATGGCCAAGTTTAACGGTGCAGTGGCTGCCAGATGTGAACAGGTAACCTGTCTTGCCTGCTGATTGTACTATTAAACCATTTCTTGATTTGCATGTAACATTTGTAGTTCAGGACTTTATACAGGACTGTATGTACTTACTTACTTACTTATTTATTTAAGGCCAGAGGGAAAGGACTATGCAGTACACCGGCTCGTGCTAGGTACCCATACTTCCGATGAGCAGAACCACTTGGTCATTGCCAGTGTTCAGATCCCCAACGACGATGCTCAGTTTGACGCTTCACATTACGACAGCGAAAAAGGAGGTTTGTCATTTAAATAGTTGTATACATTTTTTATTAACTCCCTTACCTTTTTTTAAAATACTGAATTGCTTTGTTTTTGTTTTTCTCAGCAGGTACGTTCATGTGGGGAGTGTTTAGTGGATAGAGGTGGAGCTGCTGGTATTGTGTATAAAGCATGGTATCATCCCTGTGTTTAGTGCATATGTTAAAAACAAATCATTTTCTTTTCTGTTTAACGCATCATACTCATTTGTGCATGACTAAAGCTTTGGTTGTCAACTCGTATTAGCCAGGATGTAAATATTTTCCAGTCACCACACTCCTCACTATGCTTTACTGTATCTCTTTTCAGAGTTTGGGGGATTTGGGTCTGTGAGTGGCAAGATTGAGATTGAAATTAAGATTAATCACGAGGGAGAGGTGAACAGAGCCAGGTACATGCCACAGAACCCCTGCATCATTGCCACAAAGACACCTACATCGGATGTGCTGGTCTTCGACTACACTAAACACCCATCCAAACCAGGTATGATGAAGATGATTCTTTTATACGCTGCCGCTACCATGTTGTCCACCTCACTTTTCCTGGCAGTAGAGGGTTATAAGGAACTTTACACTTTACTGTATATACTGTACATCTTAACTCCTGGACACTCTGGACACTTTACTATATAGACTGTACATCTAAACCCATGGACACTCCACTTTACTTAAATACCAATATATGCACATGTTTATTTATGTTAATTCAGTCATTATCTGCTGATAACTGCGCCCTCTGCACATTCATGCACATTTATTTATTACTATTGCATCTTTCTACAGGTCTACAGGTATTTTTTCTATTTTCTTGTATATATTTCTTGCCTCCTTGCGAGGTGAGATTTATATATTTATCCATAGTGACCTGTACTATGTATAGTTTATAGTTTATAGTTAACAGTTAACAATACTGCTACCCATTTAGTTTTTTTCATACTGCACAACCCTGTTTTTTGTATTTGTTTTAATGTTTAACTGTGCTGTATTGTGTAACTGCTACTGGCTGCTAAATTTCCCTCGGGATCAATAAAGTATCTATCTATCTATCTATCTATCTATCTATCTATCTTTCTATCTATTTCAGTCTGGCCTGTAATTCACTGCAGCCTGTTAGTATGGAAATCTGTTGCTTCCAGAGATAGTGTGGCACTCTGTAGTGAGTGATGCAGAAGAGGATGGGGCAGAGGATATACTACATGTTTAAGCTGTTGTTCTGCCATTGTTTGCCTGGAAATTGCATTGCTATGTGCCTTGATTTTTATGCACCTCGGCAAAGGTTGTGGCTGACACACCTGGACTAATGTCCACTCATCTAACGCATGTCCACATCCTTTTGGTCATATTGTGTAGTTTATTAATTTCCAAGAGGAAGTTTGGCCACAGCAGAAGCAGAACAGTGCTGCTCATTGAACATATAAGAAGCTACTTACGCTGCCAGTTCAGAGGTATCTTTGTATCCACCTGTAGACCCCAGTGGTGAGTGCAGTCCAGACCTGAGACTGAAGGGGCATCAGAAGGAAGGCTATGGTTTGTCCTGGAACCCCAACCTGAGTGGAAATCTGCTCAGTGCGTCAGATGACCATGTGAGTTTGAATTTCAAAGCTCATGCTAAGATGTGTTTAGCTCAGCCATTTTTTAATAACACCTTTAAACCTGTCAATTCTGCAGACCATCTGTCTATGGGATATTAGTGGATCTCCTAAGGAAGGAAAGATTGTAGATGCCAAGACAATCTTCACGGGCCATACTGCTGTGGTGGAGGATGTGTCCTGGCACCTTCTCCATGAGTCACTTTTTGGATCAGTAGCTGATGACCAGAAACTCATGATGTGAGTAAAGAGCACAATTAACCAGACCTCTAGTTATGGCTGTTGGGTAATTCTGAATTTCTGCATACAATGTTGAAACACTGGTGTGCATCAAAATCAAGCAGTGCTTCTCTGGAAAGACGATCCTAGGGCTCCAAACAAAGTCCTGGAAATAGTGCACAGTTCTATGTTTAAACCATTTTAAGCTGCTTTTGGAACAATTAATTTGGGGTAAAAAACTAAACGCTGCTCCTACTGCCACTATAATACTAATTTCCTTTGTAATATTAAAACAAAGCTAACTATTAATTACATTTGTTTTTAGCATGTTTCCCCCTTAAGCAAGAACAATTAAAGTCTGGAACAGATAATTAGTTGATATGTTTTTACGTTACATGTTGAAGTTGTACGCTCTCTCTCTCATGATACAGACTAGTCAAAATGCTCGTTGTGTACAGTGGTGCACTTGGTAAGTGTGTTTATATGCACTAAATAATCTGATAACTGCAGTTTTGGAAATCTATAATATGGTAGTACAAAAATTGTACAGAAAAATGCAATATAAACAAGCAGTGTTTACTCTGGGATGATTGGCAATATTTCTCAGGATGGTTCTGGAAAGGTTCTGAAAAAAGTTAGTCTGGTACTCTGAATGCACTGAATCCATTGGTAAATGTCTGTGGTGTGAGTTGTGTGGGCACACATCCGCTAAGTGTGCATAATAGGAGCACATGTAAACTGGAAAATACAGAACAAAGCTGTGACTATGAAGACATATAATCTTTATTACAATTAAATACTTCAAAGACAATACGACACAGTGTCTTACTTTAGAAATACTTAGGATACACACGTGTTGATTTAGCAGTGATGGTGTCTGTCAGTTGTACAGTTAATGTAGTACGGCTGTTTTCAGGAAGATCTAATGAGGGGAAAAAATGTTTCTTCACAGTTGGGACACAAGATCCAATAATACATCTAAGCCCAGTCACTCAGTGGATGCCCACACTGCTGAGGTGAACTGCTTGTCCTTCAACCCCTACAGTGAGTTCATCTTGGCCACTGGCTCCGCAGATAAGGTCTGTACACAACTAACATGCACACATAACTCAAGCTCTTACATGATTGTGGACCATTCTACCAAATTAGTTCAAACTGCAGTCAAACAGTAGTAATAAAAATTGTATGTTCAGTGTAACAGTAGAAATATTGCAGAAACAATTTATACAGTAATTTATAGTAATTATGTAATAAGCTGTTTGAACCCAAGGTGTAGTTACAAGCTAAATATACACAATCCTAATGTATATGCGTTATTATTAGGAGGTGGCTGTCCCAAATTTAACCCTAATTTTTTTTGCTTTTTTCAATGTTGTTTTAAAAGCATCTTTTAATTTTTTTAATGTGACAGTAAAAGATATATTTCAGAGCAGGAAGTGAGACTGCATCCCTGTTCCTCATGGCCTTATGGTGAGCAGTTAGATCCAGGTGTTTAGAAGTAAACATGTCTCAACGTCTGAAAATCAGTGTGTAACATTGTCACTACTGAAATACACATTTCCGTCAATTAAACTTTTTAAAAAATCAAATCTGTTGTATAATCTCAGCAACATGCTTTTTGTTATTGTATTTTTGTCGCTGCATCAAATACTTGTTCTCTCTCATCCACTAAGAAGAGAAGAGAAAAGAAAAGAAAAGCAAGCTTAATATCTCATTTGGCACCATCATTCAGCCTTTCAGGCTTTGGCTAGAGCATGACTTTACTCAAGAGCAGCTTTTTAGAGTGTGTTATTTTCCGTAAGACTGTACTAGTACAGGAGTTTTGCCACTTTTTTCATGTTTTTTTTATAATAAACAAAACCTTTACGTTGTTTTGCATGTCATATTTTAATAGTATTAAACATGCACACTAATTTAAAGCGCACAAGTCTGAACAATCAGTGTCCCCCTTCAACAAATAATGACTATGTACAACTGTTCAAAGCTGTATTTGCCTGTCATGTTCCATTTTTGAGTTTAGATCAGTTAGCTAAAATGAGCTAAACTTGTCACTACTGCAAAATCTGGTAAAATGTCAGAGGCATTGTTATTATATTGGTAGTGATTAAATAAATTGTTCAGTTAAACAGTAAAAACAGTAAATGTAATTAAGGTATAAGGTCACTTAGGATTTTAGGCTAAAGTCAGCCTTTTGACTTATTTCATTTCTGAACTAATTTGGTAGAATGACCCATGTACTGATTTTTGCATTTCAGGAATTTATAGTCATTCATATGGTTTATTCCTACAGACTGTGGCCCTTTGGGACCTACGTAATCTGAAGTTGAAGCTTCATAGTTTCGAGTCTCACAAAGATGAAATCTTCCAGGTAATATTATGAATATTATACGGTGAACATGCTGTGTCGTGTTTGTGTATGAGCAGAGATGTTCATAAGGAGCTTAAATGATTGTGAAGTGGTAATTTAATATTTATAGCCTAATTGCAGTAACATCCACACATTTAAAACGGTTTTAGCCATAGTTTTTTTAAGAGGAAATTATTTATAGCATGTCTCTTGTTTAAACAGGCTCCTCTAGGGCGTATTATTGGACAAGTGTGGGATTTTTTTGGGTTTTTTTATATTTACAGTTGACATAATGCTGCAGGCCTGTGTTTGTTGACAGTTTATAGTAGTAGTAGTAGTAGTAGTAGTTTTTGGAGTACTTTGTTTTGCGCTGACGTTGAATTTCTTGTGGCAGGTTCAATGGTCACCCCATAATGAGACAATTCTTGCTTCTAGTGGCACCGACCGACGACTTAATGTCTGGGACCTAAGGTAAGATATTACCATGTGTTCCTGTTTGGCTTAATTGTATGAGTGCAGGAGATTCAAGCAGAGCCACGTTTTTTAATGAATGCATTTTCAGCCAGCTGTTCCGTGTGCGGAGTCACTTCGGTTCAAAATATTTAGTTTAAACTTGAGCAACTCCCAGAGAACTTCACAGCTGTTGCAGTGTCTCCTCAGTAATACACAGGCTTGTGTTTAACATGTTTTCAGTAAAATTGGAGAGGAACAGTCTGCTGAGGATGCTGAGGATGGACCTCCAGAATTGCTGGTGAGTCCTGTAAACCAGGTTCAGACTGCTGTGTGTATTTGCATTGTGTTCATATTTGTTCATATTTGGCTGTTATTGTGTATCCCCATCTGCAACAGTTTATTCATGGTGGACACACAGCAAAAATCTCTGATTTCTCATGGAATCCCAATGAACCCTGGGTGATATGCTCTGTGTCTGAGGACAACATCATGCAAGTTTGGCAAATGGTCAGTGCTTGGTTTTATTCTGGCTAGAAACTGGAGTGGCAGGGAATGAAATGTTCGTTTCACAGTTGATTCAAAGATGTGCTCTATTAAACCCCTAATGCCTGACCCTCTTTTAGGCGGAGAACATCTACAACGATGAGGAACCAGACACTCCTGCCTCAGAGCTTGAGAGCCAGACTTCATAACTTCTTTCTCCAACATGGAACAGCAGGGTTCATATCTCATGAATGCCCAGTACCAACCAAGATACATCCACAGGGTGGATTAAATCAAACAAGCGGCTATATTTCAGGACTTCATCCAGAGACCAAAATCCAATCAAACTGGTTACTGGATTACATCTTTTCTACTTTCTTCAAGTATTATTCCAGTATCCTTCCTTTCCTTATGCACTCTGTAAACTGCAGCTCTGTGTAGAACTTTCTTTAAGAAACAGTATACCACATTGTGTTATATAGATGTTTTCTAGAACGGCAGATGCCATGTTCTGTAGATAGGCTGTTTTGGATGCTTTGGTTATGAAAGAGAATTGTGTGGGAGAGGTTTCAAATGATGGAGAAAGTTTGTTGCTTTCAAAAAATGCACTTGATGAATGGTCACTGCTGTTAAATCATTTTTCCAAATTGGAGCAAAATGAGGCAGTTCTCCAGTCTATTTTTAGTTTTTGTGCGGGAACCTGATGTCAATTGCAATAAAAGTTTTGTAATACCTTTTAAAATGATTCCTCATTTTTGTGTTCCTAAAATGATAGTGGTTACCATTGTGTATACCACACAGGAATAAAGTACAAACGGTCCTAACATTATAATGTACAGTTGCAAGAAAAATTAAGTGAATTCTTGGAATTACCTGGATTTCTGTGTTGATTATCAATCAAATGTAGTCTGATCATTATCAGTAAGTCATAATTATAGATACACAATCTTAAGTTGTATGGTTTGTACTGTCTTTTATTGAGCACATTAAGTAATATCCACAGTGTAAGCTAGGAGAAGATAACATCTTTTTCTAGCCTGCACTGTGGAAGTTTACCCAATGCATTCAACAAAAGATATGTATTTGTGTTATTAGTTTAGTCGTTGACTTAGAATCTTGAAATAATAACCTACTTTATCATAACATTGATGTAATACTTATTGTCTTCAGTGACTCAAAATTATCACTTATATCTTAAGTGTTGACGTAACAGGTTAAAAAAAAAAGACAATGTATGAAAATAATGTATTTGATCTAGAGTGATAAAACAACATCATTGTCATTTTTTCAACACACAATATTTCTTGTATTGAAGTCATTACTGACCATTTTAGCTTTGGACTGAGTGATACTTGTTTGCTTTTGTTCTTTGTCCTTTTATAGTCTGAATGCATTCTACTGCAACACTACAGTCTAGATGCTGTGATTCAGGAAAGAAAGCATGAAATCTCACCAGGTAATAAAGAAATCTACAAAACAGTTTTTATTGAAAAGCAAGACAGGACTACAATAACATACAATCTCAGAGAGGACATAGGTCGAGTTAAGGGAGAAAGCATTTTCAAAGCATTGCTGACTTTAGCCTCTTTCACAGTTAGTCTTACCTGCAGAGGTAGATTTCTTGCATAACCTGAGAATCAAACCGGGACACTGGCAAAGAAATAGAAACAGAAGCAATAACAGTACCAAAAACCCAAATTACATCTCTTTTTTCATCAAGTGTAGATCACACTAAATACAAGTGTTTGCACAATCTGAATTTCTTGAGGAGAAAAAAAAAAAACGGTTCCAAAAACATTGTTGAGGTCCTGCTGCATTACTGGTTAAGGTGAAATTTCAACTTGTCAAGAAAGCAGTCACACCGGTCATCCGTAACTTCCAAGATCATTAATATTCACATTCCAAAATCATGATTCAAGCAATGGGATCAGACAACAGCTGTATAAAGCACTGCATAAAGTGTTACTTGAGGCTGGTGAGTATCTACCCTCATTTGATTCACATTTTTTCAGCCCATTTTCCCATACGGTTCCCCAATTCAGTGATGGTGTCCATTTATTTGTATCTGCTGACAGAGGTGCGGTCCAGTAAATCTGCCAACTGTACTTTGTACGCTGGGCCACATTTTAGTCGTAATGCCTGTAGAACAAATCAGAATCCAGTAAGAACATAAGAATACCGGAATGTATTTGCTTAAGTCGAATAATAACCGTGGAATGTCACCGCAGGTCAGCAGTGTACATGCACAGACCTGTGGAGTCGGTCTATGTTGACCTGAGGGAACATGTTTCAGACACCCTGTTTTCCCGGTTCATGCCAGCGAGGAGATAGTGAGAGGGCTGTAAGGCTATGTGCCCTATAAAGTCTGCATAATTAGGCATGACGTTGGCAACATGGGTGATACATTTCTACATTCATCTGTTCAGCTCTCTACACACTGTTTCACATTGTCAGCAACATTTACAATGCTCACAGCTACTTAACGTTAGCATTTGCACTGAGTGTAATGCTTGAAGTACATTTTATTCTCGTTCATCACAGAATTGTTTAAAAAAATATTGAAAGGATAAAGAAAGGAAAAGAAATCACATTCAGCATTTCCAGTAAAGTATCAAAGATGTCAAGGCCCCTTTTGAACTTACACACAGGTGAATTTCAGTCAGTTTTGCTTCCAGGTAGCAGTGCATCAGTCTGGTAAAACTAAACATTGCATCTATCAGAAAGGTAGTATGTGCAGTTTCGTCAAAAGATAATGCAAATGTTGTAAGTTCATTACTAATGTGATGATTGGCATGTAGTGATGGAATTTATAAAACGTGATACAAATGCTATATTTCAAGTCATCAGGGCCAAAGTCATCTAAATCAAAATATTCACTAGAAGCTTTTTGCCACTGCATGAACAAAAGGTTTCCCTGTTTCACCTGATTGAGTGACCATGGAAAAAAATAAATCAGCTCAGAGATTATTTTGTAGTTATTATATATACTACATGTATCTGGCTAAGAAACTGCTTTTGGATTTAGCATAAATTGCCACCATCTAGGTAGTTTTAATAGTACACTAAATTACATTTTAGCATTTCACAAGTTTTTTTTTTTCTCCAAACTAATGTGGCTCATTAGTAGTCACATGGCTGACCACATGACATAACCAAACACCAGAATGCATCATTTCCAGCATTGCTTGACTTCTGTAAAAAAAGCCATTATCCCACTGTGACCCTCGACTAATTCCTACCATGTTGTTTTCCCACACCTACTATTGAGTTTTATAAGAAATTTCTGCTTATTGTACCTTGAAACACAAAGAACGTTCTACCCAAGAGTTCTGCAAAACTGCTGCAATTCTTTTTTTAATGAAATAAAGAATTCTCAATAGAATTTAGTGGTAGTATTCTCAAAGAATAATCCCACAAGCCACAACAATGCCTGTCCTTAAGTGCTTTTAGCTGCATTGGTGTGTTTAAAAAAAATAAAAAATATCTAACTGCAGCCACATTCAAAAATAGTCCTGCAGAGACTATAGCTTTGACACTATGTCCCCAACATTTCACATAATCTGTTAATAGCAGCCTTGTTAAAGTCAAACTAGCCCTTAATACCAAGAATCCCATGTTGAAAGGAAGGATATACGCAATAGTCTCGCAAGAAAATAAAAAAATATCAAATTAAGATGGTGTTTTTAAGACTTGTCCTCCATAAATATATTTATAGACAGAGGAGTGGAAGAACAAACCCACAAGATCTTCCTTAGTTTGGACTGCAAAACCCAAGTGTAGTTTTAAGATCACAACAATAACAACAGCAACAACTAAAAAGATCTCTTAAGCTCTTCCTCTTCTACAAATGCCCTGTATTTGCATTGTTATTGGACACAGTTGGTTAGTTAACTATACATGGCTACGTCAAATTAGCAATATCCTTATGTGCATCCGAACCCATTTTTTTTAAACCCTAGAAGCCAGATCAAAAAGCTACATTATCATAAAAATTCAAATCTGCAATCAGAACACAGATCAGCAAGAAGGGGAAATCAAAACTAATCAAGCATGGAACACTAAAGCTGTAGCCGCTTTGGACCACATGACCATTTCCTAAGAAAATACAGATGTGGTAGAAAAAAGCGAGTAAAAAGTGCTCATCACAAAGCCAATCACCAATGTACAGAGCAGTTTTCATACATGTGTGTTTTTAGTCTTAATCATGATATCTATTACACAAAAATATATACCTCCACAAAAAAAAAAGAAAGAAAAGAAAGAAAACGTCCCTCAGTCATCATCAAGCTGCTTTGTGGTTGGCTCATCCTCCGGCTGCAGTCCCAGCCTTGCTGTTTCAGGAACCAAACATTCCATCTCTCCTTCTACCTCTCCATCAATCCCTCCATTTGGTGAGTGGCTCAGGGGCTCTTCTGGCTGGGGGTCAGGAGGCCCTGTTCCTTCCTCTTCAGGATTCTTTGCTGGACCCTGAAGGGCTCCCAGTTTCTGGTTCAGGTCGTTGCGTTCCCTTTGCAAGGCTCTGCAAAGCTTCTCCAGACGCTCTAGTTTACCTTGGAGGGCTTTGTAATGTTTGTCTCTCACAGTTTTCTACAAAAGAACATAAGATCATCCACAATTATACAGTAATTACTCATTTATGTAGTAATCATGTTGTAGCAAATGCTTTTTTTAATTATTTGCTAGTGATCTGATTTTATCTGGATGTGGATTTGTGTGCCCAAACATCGACAATCTATCTGCTTGGGCCGCTGTGGTAGCAATGCAGCCATCAGCAACAACATACAAAAAAAAAAAGCATATGAATCCAATATGAATACAATGTGTATATGCCAATCAGATTTGAACTCCTAGTCTGAACAAGGCCTAAGCCATCCTTCCATATCAGAGTCACAGTTAATGGTTGTTCCACATGAGAGACCAGAAGACCAGAAGTGAGTTTGATGATTCAGTCCAGCAGGACCTCATGTTGATTTAAGATTTCCAGACATGCTGTGCCTTAATTCTTGCCAATTATTATTGTTCTCACCTCCTCAGCCATCTGCAGTAAGGTCTGGTTGTTGGTCTCCCATTTGGTCCTCCAAAGAGTAGTCTCCTTCTCCAACTTCTTGATTTTCTTGGTCATCTGTGGATAACAAAGCAGCAGCAACACAAGAAAAGTTGTTTCACTAATGCTGAAGACCCTTCTACAGTTTGCCAAGATTTCGATACTGTTCTTTATCAGAACTTCCAGGAGTTACTGACCTTCTCCATTTCCTGTCTGAAAGAGGTGAACACTTCATTGCTCTTAGCAAGGGTTGTCTGGAACTCTTCAAATTTGTCCATATAAAGAGTAAGTTGCTGTTTCAGTTGAAGCTCCTGCTCCTTCATCAGCTCACATTTATGTCTCGATTCTGTTGCATCCTTCAGAAGCTGAACAACAAAGGGATATCAAATAACACATTATTGACTTACAAGGCTGTGGCACAATCACGGGTCAATATTTATCAAGGTATTGAGTCCAGATATTATGCAGGATATACCAACTGATACCTCGGTTTAATTGAGGTCAAACATTACTGATGTCAGTTTATCCGCACAAAGTGCACAACATCACTAGTTCATTTGGATTATCTGTTACTAAACTGCTACCAGCATGAATAATTCTCAAATACTTTGTCTAATTTCTACATAAAATCAGGTCTATCATTATAAATGATGCTGGCTTTAACCTGTGTTACTTACAAGTTCTCTCTCTCGCTGCTGCTTCTCCTCAACTTCTCTCATCAGCTCAGCTGTCCTTTGGAGTTTAGCATCAACCAGCTGTTGCTGAAGCTCCTTGTGCTTGAACACTTTGTCAATGTGCTGAAGAGAAACATGTCATATTCACACCAGTTTCATCACAAAACACTCAAATGTATTCTGTTCATTCTTATTGTTCTGAAGAACCATAACGTTCATCACACAAAGCTCTAAGAGTATTTTCAGGTTTGATTAATCATGCCTTCAATACGTGACAGACTCTTAATACATCCATCTAAGCTCTCAACACTCTCAGGACATTGTCTTGCAATTAGGATAGAGTACATCGCAATGAAACGTTCCCTTGGCTTGGGATTTAAACCAGATAAAGCAGATAGCCAATATCAGGATCCTGTGAGGAGAATGAGTGATAAGACTAATATGAAATATTTCATGCATTTTTTAAAAGTCACAATAATTACCTAGTCTTTTATCTCTTTTAACATCAACACAATACTGTACTTAAAAAGGCAAATAAATATATACACACAGAGTATATTAACTATAATTATTATGAAAATCATTCAATACACATAGCAAAACCTAATAGTTCTCACAGTGTATTATCACAGGGGAGAATTTGAGGTTAGGACTAGAGTTAGTGTGCTGTGGCTGGTTGTGTGACTTGTTTGTGCTGACCTGCTTATCTGGGGCACAGACTGTCAAGTGGCGGTGAGCATTCAAAGCATTCTGTAAATAATTCCCCATTCTATAATTTATTCTTATGATTTTTATTTTGTGGACAAGCATGGCCAAGTCACGGTATGCTTTATGTCATTAATCATATCATTTAAGGCTATTTTTAAACAAACAACTCCACAGGTTTTCTTTTGTAAGGGTTTGATTTTAGATGACTGCCCAATTCCAAGCTAGAATTCCGGCAAGGATGAACAAAGGCATATGCTCTCCTAAAGCTCTTCTTTGTATGATCTGTAGAACTTTGTTGTGACCGCTGAGTATGCAGGTCTGCTGAACATCTTTGCAGTACAGACACTGTGTATGAATGGCCACCAAGTACTAGCTGTAGCGGTCACTACCGCATCACTCACACCATATATAGGTAGTCAGCTTCGACAAAAAGCACTGTTTGGCTATCGGGAGGATGGGGAGCAACACTGGAGACACAGAGACCAGCTACTCCAAGCTTTTTTTAAATTCACAACAGTGGATCACTTTTCACAGAGATACATTGGCTGGGCAACCTATAACAGTCATTCTATTTCTAAGGTTTTGTGAGGCGGAAACTTAAGGACCCTATCTCGGTTAAACTTAGTTTGTGAGAAAGGCCTCAGACATGCTCAGAGGTGTGACTGTATCACATGATCAGAGCATGACAATGTAGATGATGCTTGTAAAAGTAGAGCTGCTCTGGCTCTAAAAAAACCCATCTGTTCAACTGCAGCTGGTGCATGATAATTACTAACTGTAGTTCTGAGGTTTTAAGTAGTAATCATACTCCTAAATGTGTCCAGCATAACCTTGACCACACAGAGCCATACATTTTTAACTCTTCGACCTGAAGTGAGGGTTCTTGGGCTTTTTGTTGCTGCAGATGGACTGTGGATGTTTGTTTCAAGCTTTGCATTATCAATTTTGCTTTCTTACCTCCTCCCTCAGTTCATACTGCTCAATAAGTTTCTTGAGTTTCTCTGCCAGCTCCATATTCTCCTGCCTCAGTTTGGTGTTGTGAGTGTTGTGCTGCTCCATCTGTGCCTCAATCTCATTGAGCGTCATCTGAAAGTGAAGCGTGGCCTCTTTGCGCCTCTCCTCATATTCTCTGAACCTCTGGGCATTCTCCTCCTACCATACAAAACAAGGACGTTACATCAATCGTTTGTTTACTAATATCAACAGTTCAGACAGCACCTTTAGTAGCCATGATAGGGCCATACACTAGAGTTTGGTCCTTAAATTGTGATGGTTGGTCTTTACTAATCCTAACAGTTATCCAAAAGTCAAATAGGAACGAAGAACAGAGCTTATCCACAACCAGAATAGGAAGGACACTACATTGTACCTTCAGGGTCTTGTTGTGCCGTTGTAGCTCCCTGCAAAGGCTTTCCAGTTTGCTCCGAGCCAGAATGGCTTTGCTGTGTTCACTTTGCAAATGAATCTTCTCTTTGAGGACCTGCGTCTGCTTCTTCTGCAACAACTTCACTTGCTTCTGCATATTGCGACTCTCTTCCAGCTATCAAACAATGAGATTTTGTTATGCATCTAATATAGTAAGCACACTCCTGGCCACTGTTATTGCTATCACAGTAATTAGTTACTAACACCATGCCTGCAGCCAAGGAGCATTTCTGCATTTACACTTATACTTACATGGTGGCTGTGTGTGCATGCCACAGCCTCTACAAAGCAGCCTGTCCTGATATTTATATATACGACTAACACACAGTAACACTGTGAAAGTATTTTGCAAGCCTCCAATTCTTACCAGGTCAGCGTACTTCTTGCAAAGGGCAGCGAGTTTCTCCTCAGGAGTGGCTAAGGTGTGAAGGGCTTGCATCAGTAGCAAGACCTCTTTCCCTATTGAAAAGAAGAGTAATATTACATGACACATAAGTGGAAAAAGATATTTTATGCCATCAGCTAATTACAACTAAAGACTCAGCTAATGTATCATTTTGCCTGACTGTCTGACTTCCACCATTTTATATCTATGACCTCCCCAAAGCTCAACCACTGCAACTGGAACAGTCAAATACATATCCAACATTTTGATGACAACACCCACCAAACATGTTTTGCTCCTTGTTCTTATCACCACTCGAGTCTAGTTCTCCTTCAAGGGGGTCAATTTGACAATCTTCTCTCCCAGGTGTCTCCCCACGGACCTCTTCATTGCAGCAGGTGTTTACCAGACCCTCAAACCCAAGATGATCTTCTGAGGTAGGGGAACTGCTGCCCTCCACAAGCCCACGTGTGGCTGCCTCTATTCCACAAATGCCACTGGTCTCCATGGTATTTGCCCCGTACTGATGGAAAAAGAGCAAAAAAATAATAATAAAAAAAATAAAAAAGAGAGAGAGAGAGAGAAAGACTTGAGTGATTAGTTATATTAACCCCATTTAGTTAAAATATACACACACACAAATAATAATCAATTTAAAAAATACTGTGCAATACTGCCACCACTGTGTTAGGTATAATCACCCAATGCTTGTAATATAATGGTCCAGGTTTTTTTTTTTTAATAAAAGTTGAATATATGGAGTCACTCTAAGCCAAAAGCCCCATTTCCTGACTTTTACCTGTCTAAACAGCTGAATTTCCATTATCTATATTGAATGGGAAAACAGGCTGCTTTGTGCTGAGAAGATAAAAACAAGCGACAGCATTTTAAACCTATTAATCTGTGAGTTTTACTTGCTAGTTTTCAGTACAAAAAAAGTTTTTACTGCTTATTACTGCATACCTTGACTGAAATAATTGTTGACAGCAAAGAATGGATAAACAGGTAAACAAAACCAAGTCACAAAAACTTTTTACATTTTGAAAATTAACAACAAACACAAAGATGCTCCAGAGATTGCCTGATTTTCCTTGATTTGCCCCAAACATGATCAAATCCCCTAACTTTACATGTCTGGACTAGATTCTTTAAAATTCCAAGATATCGGGAATCCCATGATTTCTGGAACATTCTGTGGAGTAATCAACATGTTTTTCCTTTCAAGCCTATATTCAGCCGGTGCCTAACGAGAAGGTATGGTTAAAAGGCGGCCAGACTGTACTAAGCCATTCATAACCCATGCTATGTAATATAATGCGCCAGATTAACACAGCGAACCTATTTCTGCCCTGACCAGGCTATTTTCAGTTTAGGATCAAGTCTAGTCTGCGAACAAGAAGAACCTGACCAGATAACGTGGTTAATATACAGCGTTCCTGATAGATCTGCTCTTCTGCCTCTACATTCAACATGTTTCCGCCAGCTACAAAACCGCTGGGATCGGCTTCGGAAACCAGTCTAACCCTAACACGTCCTAAACGCGTCTCTGCTGACGGGAATTGACTCCTGAACATTAACTGTACTGTCAGATCAGGGTTATAAACTCCGTCCGGAAAGCGGCCTTTGAGCAACGATCAGAGTGGGTTACAGGCAGAGGAGAGGATTAGATTAGGCCACCACGTGCTGCACAGCAACAGCAGCAGAGCCGCCACATGGGTCGAGTGACAACAGACCAAAAGCTCGAAAATAGCATCGAAAAGGGAATAATTTCATGGAAATACATGTAAAACAGCATTTAATTAAAACAAATGAAGTCGACATCACACTTTGAATGCAACCAGGCATGTGCCAGTGGGCAATTCTGACTGACAGGTTAAAATCAAACCACCTGGGGGGAAAAGGAGAAGTCGTTTATTTAAAAATCGCCATATAGCGCTATTTTTGCTGAAATACAGGAGGTGAACCTAAATATGTTACCGGCCGACCGCTACGGCAGGCAGCTACACAGCTGGCCAACAAACTTTGCATCCTGATAAAGCTCTCAATACAGACAGATCGTTTAAAACATTATACATGTAAACTAGCAAGGTTAAGTCAGTCTAATTAAAAGTCCATAAACCATATTTAAAAGGGAAAAACACAAAATGATCGCAGAGCTAGCTCGGCTAGTTTACCTTTAGAGCTACCCTTCCCAGTCCAGAACTCAAGTGAAAGCAAGTTAGCAGCGAGCTAGCTAGCAAAGTTTGCGGGAAACAAATCTCAATCCCCAGGCTGGCTAATTAGCTAGTTAGCTTAGCTAGGTGATGGTACACAGAAGCGCAGCTACCTGGTTAATGAAGTCTTCGTAGTTCTCTATAAAACCTGCCCACACGTCGCCATCACCATACAAAAATAATTTATGTTAAACTGTAACCCTAACGATTACAATAATTATTAATGTGAATCTAGCTCCTGCTGGCTTGCGTGATTCGCTAGCGAGCTAGCTAGCCTTAGCTACTTCCTCCGTAAATAATATTGCCCGTGCTGTGAGGAACCGCGGCTACTTTCGTTATTTACATGGCGTTTTCAGCTCAGTCTTTCTTCGTTTCCTTTAGATATACGCTATGCGCATAGAAAACAGGCTATTACAACCACAAGCAGACTTAGCAACCACAACGTTATTGTATTCGGCGACTACATACCTGAATGTTTTCAGTGTTTAAATCGACCCTGGCGCCTGAGTAAGTCGCCATGTTGTGACGAAACGCTGAGCAGGAAAATAAGGGCTGTGAACAGACAGCCACTAGAACAGGTTTAACTTCTACGCTTTGCCCTTTCAAGCCACTAAAACAGTAAATATCTTGTAAAATATGCTCTTTTCATAACTGTATACGGTTCATAGTTTTATTTTGAGCCAGAAATGACTAGAACATCTGAATATAGCCAACACATGAAACCTGCGTGGGCTACTGACTGAAACCTGAATGCCTCCTGTTGGCTATTTGCAGAGGTCAGTAGAGTAACCTAAACCCATACTCAGGTAAATGTAAGGTTATTAGTTAGTTAGAAATAGTTTTTAGGTTTTTATTGCAATAATGACTCAAATAAAAGTAAAAATGCCTTTCCAAAAAAAAAAAAAAAAAAAAAAAAATTGCATGTCAGGAAGGTATGTAAGTAACCAAACACATAGAACCGCAATACTTCTACACCTGACTCGGGTTTTTAGTACATCCAGCATCTATCAGCACAGGACCTGAAGACAGTTTGGTGCTATTTTCTCATTGTACCTAAAACTCACTGTCTTGTTGGGGTTTGGAAAACTCATTCATAAATTGGTGTCACTTACAAATTTAATACTTTGCGAGACTGATGGTGATCTGTGAAAATGGTGATGGTGAAAGTATAAGATGGAATAATTGAGTAAAATTGACAGAAAAATGCGTCACAAGCACAAAAGAATTTTAATTGTGGCAGTAACAGTCTCTGCTCTTCTGGAAAAGCTTTACACTAGATGCTAGGACATTGCTCTGCGGATCTGATTGCATTCAGCCAGTAGAAGAGCATTAGTGAAGTCAGGTACTGATGCTGGATAATTAGTTCTGGATGACAAGCGCTGCTCCAAGTTGTCCTAAATGTATTGGATGATGCCCCATCACTGCTCCAAAGCCGGGATAGGCAGTATACTCCTCTAGCCCATGCTTGGCATAGAGCATGGTGCCATATGTCTCCAGAGAGTTTTGTTATATTGTTCAACTTACCCACCCCACCAACAACCCCATGTCAAAATGGAGATACAAGGTTTTGTTCTGACCATGAGATGAGACAACAGACAGTAAAATACTAACTGAAATGTTACTTTCTTCTGTTTCATATAATACTAAATGGATGTCATATAATTTTAAGTGCATGTTATGTAGAATAGATTAGGAGAAGACACAAGCTGAGCACACCACACGCAGTACATGTTAGCACAGAGTCTTTGCCGTTTTGTTGCTGGCCATTGTGTTATCTTACTTGCCACCAAGAGTGGCACTACATTCGGCACAAACTGTAGCATATGACACTGTTGCCATGACATGATACCAGAGCCTGTGAAAGGGAAATGAAGATAAGAGAGGTGAGCATGGTTATGTGGTCAATATCTAGTCACAAAGGAGACGTGAATTCAAATAGGATTCGTTTGTTTCAGCTGGTGATGTGATAATCCGTGAGGTACAGTTCCAAGCCACATATACTTACTCTTGATTCAATTAGCCTGAGAAAAACGGCTAAACAGAAATATTCCACAGTGAACTAGTGGGACAGTCAGCCATCATCAATGAAGCAGCAGTTATAAGATGTTACATTTAATAATTAGCTTATATTGCTGTGATTGGCTAATTTACTTAATTTAATTTAGCTGACTTTAATTAGCAAACTGGTGAGTCCCTTTAGTAGTGCTGCTCTGTGAGCTGCATTATGATATAGGCTATTCATTGGTAAGATGCATTGACTGTCAAATATGAGTCAAATGAAGTTTTATAATTTATTATGCTAACTAATTTCTTGTTACACTTGAATACATGTATGTTTTGTAAGTAAACCTCACAGTTCTCTGTAATCATTGGACTCTGAATAGAACCTGAATTAGTACCTTCTATAGCCTGTCTATATTAAATGTTTTAACATTGTTTACAATATTTTAAGTTACCATTGTGTACTGAAAAAGTAATGCATTTAATGTACTTGGTTTACATATCTAATTTCCCCATGAATTACTAAAATACCTTATATTGCTGTCACCTCACAGCAAGAGGGGCCTGGGTTCGACTCCCTGGCTGGGCAAACTACTGTGTGGAGTTTGCATGTCCTGTCTGTGTCTGTGCTGGTTTCCTCCCACAGTCCACAGACATGCAGTTGGGCGAGGTGGGGATACTAAATGGACCCTAGGTATGAGTGTGTGTATGTGTGTATGTCTGACCTGTTATGGACTAACTGTGAGTGCTGGGATAGGCTCCAACACCCACCGCTGTCCAGGAGGATAAGCACTTTAGGTGATTACATCGACACAGTTTTGTCTGTCATTTTACTTTTGGTAATAGTTGTATTGATGTAATAATTGATTCATGTGGAAATGATGAAAAGATTTTGTTATATACAGAGAAAAACAGTGTGGCGACCCAATAACATTTCTGGGTTTACCTATCCACTACTATTCTAAACATTCTAGCTACACCCCTTAAAGATTGTACTGACTGTCCCTGGGACAGTTTGAGTGTTTATCTTTTAAGATTAATTTGATTTCATATTTGTGTTAAATGTGTATGTTAAATGTGACATCACTGTAATGCCATTTTGCAATAACACCACAGCATCTCCTCAATCACAGTTCTGAATGTTGAAAAAGAGAATATCTAGTTTTCAACCAAAGAGTTATTTAGTGTAGTCAATCATTTGATAGAAATATGCGCTTTGGAACAAAACACGTAGTTTGGACCAACGTTTAGGAGCTGTGTGGTTTTATATTGTAGGTTATTGTCTCGGGCTTGCTATTATTGCATACTGTCATAGGGCAACAAGGTTTCTTGGTTACAAAGTGCTTTGGAGAATGGTAGATAAGGAAAATAGAAGACATCTAATCCAAACAACACTTAAAATCTGGTGGTCATTTTGCTTGTAAGTAATAACAAAATTAATGTCTGTGACCGTGCAAGCACCTGCACGATGTGCAGTTGAACAGTACAGCCTTTAGGGGGCAGCAGAGAGCTACACGAAAACACTTGGGCAGCACGTAAAAGAAGAAGACGAAGGAATATGGCGCGATAGAAACAGGTTTTTTGTTAGCAGAGTTTTTCATATATAACTCTTCTTGTTTGTGTTAAAAGTGAAGAGAAACTTTAGATGTTTAGTATACGTCTTCAGGTACTAAGTGTATGATTTTGCTTGCGCTGACACTGCAGGATGCCTCCCCTCACTTTAAGAGGAATTACTGTGGATTTCCCTTTTACACCATATCCATGTCAGCAGGATTACATGAGCAAAGTGATTGAATGCCTGCAAAATGTAAGTGCCATTTACGCTTTTTTAAACACTTTGGCTAACTTGGCTTGTCATCTTAATAAGTAGCTGAAATACAAGATATTACCCATTTCTATTCCAGTCCCAGAATCAGTATTACTCTGCTGCTGTGTACACCAATCGACCATAACATTAGAACCACTGGTTTGGACATAAACCGATTGCCAGTTTAATCAGCTCCATTTACCACCTTGTAGTTCTGCAGTTACAAATTGTAGTTCATCTGTTTCTCTGCATACGCTATTAGCTCCTTTTCACTCTGTTCTTAAATGGTCAGGGTCGCCACAGGACCACCACAGAGCAGGTATTATGTGGGTAGTGGATCATTCTCAGCACTGTAGTGACACTATAGTGGTGGTGGTATGTTAGTGTGAGTGGATCAGGCACAGCAGTGCTGCTGGAGTGTTTAAATACTGTGTCCACTCACTGTCCACTCTGTTAGATGTTTCTACCTTGTTGGTTCACTTTGTAGATGTTAAGTCAGATCTATTAAAATGGTCCTGATAAAATGGACACTGAGTGTAAAAACAAGAAGGTGGTTTTAATGTTATGACTG
The DNA here is from genome assembly GCA_034552555.1 of Semaprochilodus insignis. NCBI lineage: Eukaryota > Metazoa > Chordata > Actinopteri > Characiformes > Prochilodontidae > Semaprochilodus > Semaprochilodus insignis. The sequence continues at coordinate 24,051,004 of CM067489.1, read as the reverse complement.
ATTGATATATGTATTGAATGAGGTCTTACATTCAGGGGTTTAATTGCTTTCAGCCACTGAGGGTCAGGTATTGATGTTGGATTATTTAGTTCTGGATCACAAATGTTACACCATCTCTTATTAAGAGCATTTGATGGTTCTCCATCACCCTGGAGAGTACAGGTCTGCTGCACCACAGCTCAATGCCGGGGGGCTTTATGCCCCTCTAGCTGACACTTAGCATTGGGCAAGGTGACGCTGTGCTCATGTGTAGCTGCTGCATGCCTGAGTCAGCAATGGATGCAGTATAGTAGCTGTACTCACTAATAAGGCTAATCAGAAGTAGAAACGGGATACTTCCCCCACACACAAACACAGAATCTCCAAAATTGAATACTTTCTATCCACTGCCCCCATCTAACAGACTGTACTGTTCTTTCAGAAAGTAAATGGAGTCCTTGAAAGTCCCACGGGCACAGGTAAAACCCTGTGTCTGCTTTGCGCAACGCTTGGCTGGAGGGAATACTTCAAGGACTCCATATCTGCCCGCAAGATTGCTGAGAAAATGGGAGGTGCTGAACTTTTTCCTGATAGGCCTCTGTCATCATGGGGAACATCAGCAACTGATGGAGACGTACCAGGTATGAGGAGATAAAAGGGCATCTTTGTATACAAGTTTGCAAATCATGCCTTCTTATGTGCAGTTTTTGTGTTTGGTTGAATAAATAAGTTTTCTCACTACTGCACTACTGTAATGTTTCCTGTGTTTTCTGAACAGCGTATTACACAGATATTCCCAAAATCATATATGCATCCAGGACACATTCTCAGCTGACACAAGTCATCGGTGAGCTTAAGAACACAATTTACAGGTCAGTGCTTTGGAGGGCTGTGAGAAAGCAACAAGCTACTGTTGTACTTTCGTTTAGTAGGAGTCTCTAAGGTTATGCCCCCTGAGTTGTTGTGAAATTGTAATTTCATTTTTCTGTTTGTGAAATGTGCAAATAGATTCTGCAATCATTCTGAACAATCTTTTCACTGACTTGCGAAAGCTAAAGAAAAGAAAAGCAAATATATGCGTGAGGCTAAAGTCAGCCTTCTATTCGCTAGCTTCTTGTTTGAATTTTACAGTTCCAGCTTAAATATGAACTGCTATGCCATTTAAGGTGGAAAGAGAAGTTTCAACTAAGAATCTGACTTAAGCTTCGTATGGGTTGCTGCATTTCGCAGAAAGAACTGGAATCTAGGCCCAGAAGCATGTATTTGCAGTTGTCATTTTGTGTCAGGTTATTTATCACATAAATATTTTACTTCTTTCATATATATATATATATATATTAGTTAGACAGTGCTAGCTAGCCAAAACAAACCCAGGTTTCCTTCTAAGATATGCTACTCCACCAAGCAACTTTAGACAGATAGCGTTTTAGATTTGGAAGTTAAACTTGAAACAGAGTAATATTAAAGATCAAGAAGAACACAAGAATTTAGATTTTACTGTTTAGTTTATCTGCCCTTGGTTTAAGCAGATAATCGCTAGCCTCATTCCCAGTTTTGATCATTTCCCCATATAAACGCAGCCTTGTTACCGAATCTTTTGTCACGCAGTCCTATAGAGGGCTGTGTAATCTGTAATCTGGCAGGAAAGTGATGTTAATGCATAATACAGTGGGCATAATCTAGGCATTCTTCTTTAATCATCATCTTGATCTCTTTTACAGGCCAAAGGTTTGCGTTCTAGGCTCCAGAGAACAGTTGTGTATTAACCAAGAAGTAATGAAACAGGAAAGCAACCATATCAAGGTATGGACCATTGTAGCCAAGAGGCTACACTTTGGTGCCTCAAAGTTTATTTGGTCACCCAAGTAGATTTTAAAGAAGTTTTTTTATATATATAGTTATCACTAAACAAGGATACAAAGTAGAGCTGAGTAATATGACTATATTTTTTATTATTATGTCACAAAATGTTTTTTGAGCGTATTGTGGATATCTTCAGTACCTAAAATCACTTTTCAACTGCATGTTAGATTACAGCAAAAGCCTAATTAATCCTGTTTAATTGGATTTAGTGCAGCGCAGTATGTGAAATGTCAAATCTCTTCAGCTCCCCTCAGTGGCCCCCCACCCCCTACGTTTGTTTCAGAAATGAGTTTGTGCTTCTGAAACCAGTCTTCACAACAATCCCAATAGTCCACAGTTTTTCCCAACCTAAATCTCAATCCATAGAGACAGAGCCAAGATATGAACTATCAGGGGGCCCTGAGATTTGAGAGCCGCTGCAATAAATAGCTACACAGACAAGAAAGGCATGAAATGTGAGATCAGCATTGTGGATATTATAGAGTTGTGCTATTGTAGTTTAATTATATCATGTCATTGTATTATTTTATTTCAGGTCCATATGTGCCGAGCAAAAGTTTCTTCCCGCTCCTGTGTTTTCTACAACAATGTTGATGGTAAGAGTCGAATATTTTTGTGGGTGACCAAATGTAATGGGGAAAAACATTGAAATCATAAAACGATTTGCATTCAGGAAAAGACCTTTTATTCAAATCTTGACATGGCGTGTTGTGACGAGTCTTGGAGAAACATTGCTTAACATTGCATTGCTGCTTTGTCATATAGTGTTTGTTTATGGTTCCCACTAAAATTAGAGAAGAGCACTGACAAAGACATCATGAACTCCATCCTGGATGTTGAAGATCTTGTGAAAACTGGCAAAAAGGAAAGGTATGTCTTGGAATCGAAAATCATGAGGGTGGTAGTATGTAAGGAATGATAATATTTCACTTATGTTATTGATAAAGAAGCAACATTAGGACATGATTTACAAGAAGAATTTGATAAATGTATGTCATGTACATCTTGATGCCATCTGAATGAGCTGACCCAGGCATATTTTCAATAATCTTTAAAAAAAACAAAAAGGTTTTTCATCCAGTTGGGCTCCACTATGGCACTGTTGTATTGTATTGTTATGTATTGTTGTGATGTATTGTTATACCCAACTTATAGCCAAAAAAATGCTCTTAGAAGTTACAGAATAGTATAAATATATCCAACGTGGAACTATTTATAAGAGGTAAATGAAAACAGCCCAACAGCCAACCATTTAGTGGCAAACGCAGTTCAACCACAGGTATTTAAAACATTTTGCATAATGTTTTAGGAAGTCAATATAAGGAGTCAAAAGTTGGTAAAATAAGTTTCAGGTGAAATACTCTGTTCTAGTTAAACCAATAGTGTCAGATTTGGCTAAAGTGGTGATGGGAACCAGAAGCGTTTAATGCCTCTAAAATCTCCCTCACTAAAGGGTTACAAATACCATACCTGATGACTCAGACAGTAGTTCTGAAACTTTTGTTATCATGAGGGGATTTTTTAATTTTATTTTATTGTTTATAACACATTCATGGTGGAGAGGTGCATGCAGGACATTGTACGGATAAGAAGTCCCCCCCAAAAAAATTGTCTTTTGGATTTATCACTGTTTTACCATGTCAGTGTTATGTGTAAAAACTCATAAGATGCATGTGTATTCACTGGTTGGTTTGTTGAATACAATGACTCGTCCTACTGACTCTTGGTTCCTATAATTACCGCTAAAATGAAGTGTCTGTTTCACATCAGACTGTACTGATTGACTTTCTTTATGATCTTGGAAATAGGTAGAAATTAGGAAAAAGCAGTGGAATCCCTTTTTTAAGCTAGCTCTATGTCAAGTGTCCAGATTTTGGATCAGACTTATTATTGGCAGATTTTCAATATTAAAAGACTTGTGTTATGGTCGGGGCATTCCTAGGTTCTGTCTTGGTGCAAGTCTTGCTAAGAAATTTGCTCAGTAAACTACATTTTTTGCAGAGTTTGTCCATATTATCTGTCCCGCTCTCTGAAGCAGCATGCTGACATCATATTCATGCCATACAACTACCTCCTTGATCCAAAGGTGAGAAGAATTAGTTTAACTGTAGTCTGTTTCATAGGAGAGGAAAGGTTGTACTCATTTGTTAACTATAATGAACCCATTTCTCTCGCAGAGTCGCCGGGCACACAACATAGAGCTTAAGGGAGCTGTTGTCATTTTCGATGAGGCACATAATGTGGTAAGAATTTGTTATTTCTTTGTGTTGCTGTTGAAGCGATACTGGTTTAGACTGCAGTCACGTCAATAAACATCAATAAACTTCAGTAACCCCGTTTCATTGGCAGCCATTCATTCCCCTGCTGTAACACTACCTCCTCCATGCTTCACAGATGAGGTGGTAGGGTGTGAATAATGAGCAGTTCCCTTCTCCATACTCTTCTCTTTGCATCATTCTGATGCAGCTGATCATTGTCTCATTTGTCCATATGATGTTCCAGAATTGTACACGCATTTTTCTAGATGTTTATTTGTCAAACTCAGTCTTTTCAGTTTTTTTAGGCTTATCAATGGTTTATATCCTAAACCTCTGTATTTATTCTGTTGAAGTCTTCTTTTTAATTATGTTTACTAATCACCTGATTTAGATGTGAATAAAATGTGAATTCGTTCTTAATTTTAACTCGAGTCTGCTGTGGTACAGAACTAAAATACTAATCGCTCATCTTGACTGAGGAGAATCTGTGTCCTGTTTTACAGGAAAAGATGTGTGAAGAATCGACTTCGTTTGACCTGACTCCTTATGATTTGACCTCAGCCATTGATGCTGTGGACAGGCTTTTGAGGGAGCAGGCCACAGACATTGGGAAAGCAGATTCCTCAGAGGATTTTAATGTCGAGTCTCTAAATTCAGGTTTGAGCTTAGAGCACTTATCTTGGTTGTTTTCTTTTCTTTGCACTTCATGCCGTTTCATGGTGTTAAAAATCAAAATCTTTTAATTGTGCTCTTTTACACAGGGCTGAAACTAGACATCACAACCATTGCTAAAATCAAACGTAAGTCACATATACTGTATTTTTGTTTGTAGTAATTATCTGTAATAGAAGACAAATTTACAGATTTTTTTCTTTTACCCCGAATGTGGTCTGTCAATTAACCAAGACATGCTGGATGTGTGGAGTTTGCTCCTTTTAATTTTGTCGTAGAGCTTTCATGCTAGTTTAGCTAACTAGTTATAAAAGACTATAGACTCCAAATAGCATTATGCAAACTAATTAAATCATTGTACTTGAGTCAAAGCATGTTGTTAAGTAATCCCAATTAGACTTGCTTGTGGTTTCTGATACTTTGAATGTTATTGCCTTCATTATTTATTTATTTTTTTTAGTAAACAGTGGCTTTAAACTCACGTAGCATTCTTGAGTAATGTATATTATGATATTTCTCTGCTTTGTTCCATACTTTATGTTCTGATTTATCTTGCAGAAATTTTAATGGACCTAGAACTTACCATAAACAGTTTTGAGATGCCCTCGAATAACCAGGGAATTACCAAGCCTGGCGGGTTTGTAGAGTCTTGTTTTTTCTTTAAGTTATTAATTTCTGTTTTTCATTGTTTCCCTTAATGTCTGCTCGTAATGTGTGGATGTCTTTCAGGTATCACAAACAGTCAGAATTATATATTTTTTACCTGAATCAGCCTTTCTTCATCCATTCTGTTCTGATTGGCTGTTTTGTATCATACCTCTTTTGAAAAGCAGCTGAAACAAGCTGTAGTGTGAATAAGTGGGGCTAAACGGCTGTAGGCTGTACAGGCGGATAATACTCGGAAACGACGTTTTTTGCAGCCTAGCTTGTTTACATGGACTCTGTGGTCTGGGCAGTGAATGACATGTTTTTAAACTTTAACAATGTGTACATACTATATATATATATATTTTCATATATTCTTTTTTTCAGTGTGTTGAAATGTTTAAATTTTTCTTTATTGTAAGCATTTATTTTCCTTCTCTGGTCTAGCTTCATTTATGAACTTTTCCAAAAGGCACATGTGAACTATGACACTAAAACGGCAATTGTGGAGGCGATGGAGCAGATCACAGGATATTTGGCTGGAAGTAGGTAGATTAGCACATGTGTCTTGCGCAGTGCATTGATCCTGATGCAGAAAATAACTCCACATTTGTTTGATGTAGAGCCTGGTATCTTCCTTAACACCAGCGGACTGCAGAAGGTTGCAGATATAATCCAGGCAAGTATATTATGCAGACACTGCAGTGCTGCTTTTTGATGTTTATCTTCAGTAAAAAAACCTGGTTTTGGTTTTAGTATAAATGATTGGTAGAACTTTTTGTTGTAATGGAATATTGGGTGGATTTGGAGTTCTTAATAGTTCTGCTTTTTTGATTTGATCAGTTGGTGTTTGCTGTTGAACCTGAAGAGGGCAGTATGCGAGCGCACAAGGGCAACAGCATGCAGCAATTTAAGGTCTGTCATGTTTACTGTTATTACTACTAGATCTATGAAATATTCTCCACTTTATTACAGAAATGTCCTCTTAGTCTCTTTCTGAAGCTGCAACTCTTGTTTCACCTCAGGTGCATATTCATCCAGACACTAGCAATTTCAAGAAAAAGCAAAACACAGACGTATGGGCATCTTCCTCTGTGAAGAAACAAGGTATGAGGGTCAATGCAAACAAAGCTATTATTGGAACAAATAAAGTACATGAAAACTTTTGTAATGAATGTTAATTTTGTGTTTTCTTTTAAATACAATTGTTGATTTGGCTCTGTACTCCAGTCCGTTAGATTTGAAATATACCATTGATTATGAAGTTAAAGTACAGAATGTCATCATCAATAATCTAGGCACTGTGCGTCTCTTAGGGAATGTTCTCAGCTACTGGTGTTTCTCTCCGGGGTTCAGCATGCAAGACTTGCTCCGACAGGAAGTGCGCTGCATCATCCTGACCAGCGGGACCCTTTCACCACTCTCGTCTTTCACTTGTGAAATGCAAATGTAGGTCCTGTCTACTATTACAGTCCTCCTTTCTCAGAAACACTTCTAAAAATAAAGGTCCCAAAAAGGGTTCTTTGGAATGTTGTCGTAAGACAACAGTTATCAAACTGGATGTCACAGGGACCACTAAAGGGGATGTAAAAAAAATATTAGAAGTATTTTTTAAATTTCGTCAGTTTATTGAATCTGTTTCTGCCATATCAAAACGTAGTACTTGGTGAAAAAGGGAAGAGATATCTGTAATGTCAAAAAACAGTGCCATGCCAGGTCAGTAGTAGCTGTGAAGAAACCTGGCAAAATGGACATGGTTCTGGTAAGACATGTTCCTTGTACCTTCAGTGAAATTAAGGACCCGGAGTACGGGAGGACAAGGAGAGGAGCAAGTGGGGTTTGAAAACTACTTTATACAGAAGGACCACATTTGGTTCTCTAATTTTCCAGCTTCTCTTTACCCATTAGAAGTAAACAAGCCATTTCTGTTGCTGTGCTTTAAAAACTGATCTGTGTAGATGAGCTCTGTTCTGATTGGCTGCCATGTATCGAGCTCTGTTCAGAAAGCAGTCTGATCTGAAATAGTTCATATAACTGTAACATGGATGGGTGGAACCAAACTGCTGTAGGCTAAATAGGGAAATGGTTTGCTTTTTTCTGACATGACAAAAACACTTAAAAATGAAAAGGGGCTTTTTTACACCGTAGCTTCCATAAGTGATGGACTGTACAGACTGCGTTTTGAAATGTGCCATGTCACACCAACTCATATTATTTTTATATATATATATATATATATATATATATATATATATATATATATATATATATGCAGCAAATATTAGTGTCAGTAGATCGGAGCAGCCAATGACGGATACCATGGACAGATAAAGCAATTTCCTACATCTCTGAGCGTTACTTAATGACCCTGCATACCTGTAGATGAAACTTAACAACACGTTAGCGGTGTAGGTTGACAGGCAGCAGTAAAAAATGGCAAAATCTGTAGCACCTGTATTTTGTGGGAAGCCAGTGCTAATGAGTGATATACCAGTTGGAATAATGCAACATACATACAAGATATAAAACATGCTAACAGGAGCGCTTGCCTGAATGTCTTTATGCGTATATATATAATCAAATATATAATTATTTGATCCCCTGCTGATTAGACATGAACAGTCTATATTTTTTATGCTAGGTTTATTTTAAAACAGAGAGACGGAATATCTGAAGAAATCCAAAAATTATAATTAAATAAATGTTATAAAATATTTTGTATTTGATTAAGTGAAATAAGTATTTGATCCCCCTACCAATCAGCAAGAAATCTAACCCCCACAGACGGGTTATGTGCCCATGAGGCACACAAATTGGTCCTGTCCCTTTAAGAAAGTACTCTCGATCTCACCACATTATGTGTATAAAAGACACCTGTCACAGAATCAGTCTCTTCCATTCAAACCTCTTGACCACCATGGGCAAAACCAAAGAGCTGTCAGAGGACGTCAGGGGCAAGATTGTAGACCTGCACAAGGCTGGAATGGGCTACGAGAACATCAGCAAGAAGCTTGATGAGAAGGAGACCACTGTTGGTGCGATAATTCGGAAATGGAAGAAATACAAGGTAACAATCCATCGCAATCCCTCTGGAGCTCCATGCAAGATCTCACCTTGTGAGGTAAAGATGATTCTGAGAAAGGTGAGGCATCAACCCAGAATTACACGGGTGGAGCTTCTTGATCTCAAGAGAGCTGGGAGCACAGTCACCAAGAAAACCATTAGTAACACCCTTCGCTGTAAGGGATTGAGATCCTGCAGTGCCCGCAAAGTCCTTGTGCTCAAGAAGGTTCATGTACAGGCCCGTCTAAAGTTTGCCAGTGAACACCTGAATGATTCAGAGAAGGCTTGGGAGAATGTGATGTGGTCAGATGAGACCCAAATTGAGCTCCTTGGCATCAACTTGACTCACCGTGTTTGGAGGCAGAGAAATACTGGATATGACCGCAAGAACACCATCCCCATTGTCAAACATGGAGGTGGAAACATTCTGCTTTGGGGCTGTTTCTCTGCTAAGGGTACAGGAAGACTTCACCTTATTGAGGGGCTGATGATCAGGGCCACGTACCGTAGAATCTTGAATGAGAACCTCCTGGCCTCAGCCAGAACACTGAAGATGGGTCGTGGATGGGTCTTCCAGCATGACAATGACCCAAAACATACAGCCAAGGCAACAAAGGAGTGGCTTAAGAAGAAGCACATTAAGATCCTGGAGTGGCCTAGTCTGTCTCCGGGCCTTAATCCCATAGAAGATCTGTGGAGGGAGCTCAAACTTCGAGTTGCCAAGCAACAGCCTCAAACCTTCAGGATTTAGAGAGTGTCTGTAAAGAGGAGTGGGCCAAAGTCCCCTCTGAGACATGTGCAAACCTGGTGACCAACTACAAGAAACGTCTGACCTCTGTGCTTGCCAACAAGGGTTTCTCCACCAAGTACTAAGTCATGTTTTGCTTGAGGATCAAATACGTATTTCACTTAATCAAATGCAAATTAATTTATTGTTGATATTCTGTCTCTCTGAGTTAAAATAAACCTACTTATATGTATGTGTGTATGTGTACACACACACACACACAAAACCATTTTATGTATAAAAGAAAAAAGAAACTTTGTTAAATCTGGGGTCAAATAAGGGTAATAATTATTATAGTCGCTGCAATAACAGAAGCAGCAGTTGAGACAGAATATCTCCACTTGGTTGAAGAAAAAGGCAAAGAGACCACTGTGTAATGCTGGTGCACCACAGACAGAGAAGGCGGACACAGGGGCTTAACAAAAGGGGCTACCAAGCTAAAGGCTAAACTACGCATAAAGACTCACTCACTCACTCACTCATATATGTAAAAGGCATTAAAAATTCTTAAAAAAGTGGAACTGTATTAATATTAGGACTCGGTATTGGTACTCAGGAATGGCTCATACTCAATGTAAGGTGATTAGTATTGGAAGGGAAAAAGTGGTTCCACTGCATCTGTAGTTTCCATGATGTGATCCTTTATAATTCAGAGTTTTTGAATGTATCAAATTATGTGGTAGTAAAGAACCTTTTTAAAGTTTAAAGAACCTCCGAATGATTCCATTTAAGGCATTTGCTGCAGCTGTCCGTCCAACCCTAGAACCATTTAGGACCCTTAATTTTTAAGAGTTTAGCCAAAGCTCAAACACTTTCACTTCTTTTTCTTCACCCCTGCTCTGCCGTTTCCTCTGTAGCCCCTTCCCTGTGTGTTTGGAGAACCCTCACGTCATTCAGCAGGACCAGATTTTTGTCAGCATTGTCGACAAAGGGCCAGATGGCGTGCAGCTGAGCACAGCTTTTGACAAGAGGTGGGTGCATCTTTTTCTCGCAGTTTGTAAAGAACTGCTCGTTGTGAAATTTCCCCATATTACATCAGCTTTAGCCAACCCATACAAATGGGGCCTGTACTTAAGAGGCATTGCAACAACCTGCCTGGAGCGTCAAGTCACCTTAAGATTGCACTCTGGGAAAGACAACACCACAGCGGGGGCCTAGTCTGTGTCCTGGGTTTTTTTTTTTTTTGATGAGACAAGACGTCTAGCATAGAATTCCCTGTTACACTTCAGCAACAGATTGAGCATTATCAGTTAAATGTGCGTTTTACATATTTTATTGCTTTTGTGATTAATTTTGCAATCATAATAAACAATAGACTTTCTGAGCATATTGTGCATACAATCTGTACACAGAAGAACTGTAACCTCCACACTTTCCCACTCTCTCCTTTTCTCTCATGTAGCCGTTAAAATAATTAAAAGAATGTTGTTTTTTCTAAACTGATTGATACAGTTGCAAAATAGGTTGAAACAGCTTTGTTGGGTGCCTGTGTGTGGAGAAACACAGCAAAGAGAGCTTAAGTAGTCCAGTTTAATTGGATTAGTGCTGACTGATTTTAAGTGTCACACTACTAGTGTCTTGTATCTGTGTTGTCCAATACCATGATGCATATCTAGAGATTTGAAAATGTCTTAAGTGTTGTGATATGATATAACCTGATTATCAATGCATTCTGAGTAACTGTATGATGTGTGTTTTATGAAGGTTTCTTCCTGAGAACATGGCATCCTTAGGAAATACTGTTGGTAAGAGACAAAGACTTTAATGGAATTGTGCATATACACCCAGCTTCCAGTATAAAAAATGAGGAAGCAAATTATTATTCTATTAACCTTTTACCGCAACAAGTCTTTTTTATTTATTTATTTTATTATTATTATTTTTTTTTATTCTGACAGTTAATTTGAGTCGAGTGGTTCCACATGGCCTGCTGGTGTTCTTCCCCTCATACCCTGTACTGGACAAGACACTGGAATTCTGGAGGGTACCTACACTTATAGTATATGCTTTTGGCAAAAAAAGATTCTCTGTAGAACTGAAAAGGTTCTGTGTTTTGTGACAATATGACCCATTTTGGTGCAATGTAATTATGGCTGTAAGTCCTAATTGATTGATGCAATATTTTTGTAAAACCCTGAAAATCTGAAAATCTACACTTCGGTCACATCTAGACTGTGACTTTCATTTACATTGCAGTGGTGTAGAGAGGCAACATAGCAAAAACTGACGCTGGCCAAAAACTTCTGGACCTAACATGACAGCCTTCATAAACTGACTGTCCTTTTACATTCAGTATTCAAGCTTTCAGCCAGAAAATCAGATTTGGACTTGACCTTAATTTATAGAAAATAATCAAAATATTGTTAATCAAATTCACAATTAGATGTATTTGACATTACAGCCTCTGGTAATTAAACGTTTCCCTCACTTCTACCAAGTATTCTGCACACATCACCCCATCCTCCACTGCATCACTGGTTACCAATATCCTCCCATGTCAAGTGCAAACTTCTACTGCTAACTTTCAAAGTCCTTCATTGCCTTGCCCCTGCATACCTCACTGAGCTCCTTCATCCTTGCTCCCCTTCTCACTCCTTAAAATCTTCAGGCATTGAATTTCTTGCATCCTTTTACACATGACTCTTGACAATGGGTGGCAGGTCTTTGACTGCTGCTACTCCTAAACTTTTTCAATTTCTTTGCGACTGTTCTATGTGTTCTTCCTTTGGAGCTCCAGTTAAAACCTTCCTTTTTACGTCACACTATTCTTCTTCCATGTCTTAAGGCTTGTTATGGTTGCGCATTGCAAATCTTTCCCATAGAGAATGAATAGGTTCGAAAAATGCGTGCCCATCTACCCTACTTCTGCTCGACCTAGAGACACGATTTCGGATACACAAGCTGAGCAGGAATTCAGTGTTGGATTGACCCGCACTTGTTCGTTTCTCTTTCTTTTCGCATCCCTTTTTCCTCCTGTAGAGTCCCGTTCATTTTTTTGACCCAACCAAAGTCGGCTGCTTCCTTCGCCCGAAGCTACCAAACTTAACATACTCACTAAGGCCAGGTCCCCAAACACTAATCCACAGCCATACTGACCCGCACTCGTCTATCTGTTGTTTACTCATCCCTCGTTCCTTCGATAGAGTCCCAGTAATTTCTGTCCCAAACCAAACCCTGCTGTTTCCTTCGCCCGAGAGCCACCAAACTTCACATACTCACTAAGGGCAGGTCCCCAAACACTAATCCACAGTCATACTGATCTGCACTCGTTTACTCATCCCTCGTTCCTCACTTAGCAAGCTGCGCAACCATCCCACGTTTCCTTCAGGAAATGCACTTTTCTAGTTTTGTTCGTTCTTTTTTTCTTCTTAATATAAAGTGTTATTGGGTCTGTGAAAGGCACTATGGAAACAGAACATTATTATTATTATTATTATTATTATTATTATTATTATTAATAATTAATAAAACTCCTTATCTCAGATGTAGTCGGCCAGTTAAGACCATGTGATGTTTGGTGAAAAGTATAGAAAGCTTTAAGATGATTGTTGCCACTGTCTTTAGCTGTCCATTTAGACATACCAACAGTGAAATGTAATGCAGTGCCTGAAATCACATAGGTGAGTCCGCTAAAGATCACTCATCAAGTCACCGTGGTCTGAAGCAGGTCTAAGCTGATTTAGGTTTGCACAGTGCTTTTCAATGGCTCTATGTTTGCAGAACTTACCGAAGAAACAAGTGCTGACCCTTTTTACAGGCTTTGAATATTTGTTGATATTTTGGAAGAAGTGCTTGAATAATCGTTTATAAAACTACAGTTAAAACCAATAATGTTTGAAGCGTCTGTCTGGATGTGCTGTACTAGGCCTTTTTTTTTTTTTTCTTTCACACGTTAAGCGGTGCACTCTTAAGGCCAAGTGACAAGGATGACAATAACTTCTGATGCATTCAACCAAAACAGCTTAAAATGATTTCATATAACCCTTTGCTGATTAAACATATTGTAGTTCAGCCTACGTTTATGTGCCTTTAAAAACATCAGAGGCCTCAGAACACCAAATACCTTGCATACCTTACCTAACATAACAAACAAATACTTCAGTATTCATATTATTGGTCCTAAAAGAAAGAAATTTGCACTCTAGGCACATCATGCCTGATTGTCTTGCTGAGCTGTTACTTTAAGAGCAGTCATCTTTATATATTTAAAAAATAATAATAATAAAGCGAATGAAAAGAATGATACAAATGGCCATTCCTTATCTGACTCAAACAGGCTAAGGGGCATGCAGACCGGATAGAGAATATGAAACCCATGTTTGTAGAACCCAAAGGAAAAGGCACGTTTACAGAGGTATGTCTCTTGTAGTTTTTTTTTTTTGGTCCTTTTTAAAACTTGAAGCAGTCTATGATGAACATCAGTGAAGTCTTACAATACCTCTGACAGCATTATCAATCATAACCGCTTAAATACTTGTTTTTTTCCAGGTGATTGATGGTTTTTATGACAAGGTGAATGATCCAAAGTCAAATGGTGGGAGCTTCTTTGCTGTATGCAGGGGAAAGGTAAGAGGACAAGATTTCTGCAGTTGAATTATTGTTTATAGAATTTTCAGGAGACCTGTGCTGTATCACAGTGCCTTTATACACATCATCTGTTTCCAAGGCGAGTGAAGGATTGGACTTTGCGGACACATATGGCCGTGGGGTGGTCATCACCGGACTCCCTTTCCCTCCTAAAATGGACCCCAGAGTGGTGTTGAAGATGCAGTATTTGGACGAGATGTGCAGAAATAAAGCCAGTGGCAAGAAGGTAGCGGACTTTGTACAGATTCACTGCAGCGCTTGGGTGGACCACGTTTGGCCTGAACGCAGTGTCTTGTGGCTTTGTTCATATGTGATGTATGTGTGAACTAGCTGCTGTGTCTGTGTTCAGTATCTGTCTGGGCAGGAGTGGTACAGGCAGCAAGCGTCCCGTGCAGTGAATCAAGCCATCGGAAGAGTGATCCGCCACCGTGAGGATTACGGAGCCATCTTCCTCTGTGACCACAGGTCAGAGGTCTTCGCAGAGTTACTGAATTTTCGCTTACGCTTTAATTGGATGGTTCCTTATCGATATACTTTATTTATGAACAGTGATTTAAGTTGATTTATCCAAACATTAGGGTTAGAGTTAAGCTAAGATAAGGTTAAACCAACAATATACACCCACCAGCCACTTGCCGTATAGGCAGTATATTTAGAGTAGTGCATCTGATTTGCAAATTCAGATTTTCTTACAATAATTCTTAAAATGATCACATGTTAATACTGGAATGCTGGAATTCTGCTCTTCAGAACCACAGCACATTATAATGGACATCATAAATAGCTAATAAACAGTAATTATACAGTATTTTAATACCATTTAAAATGCCTTAAATGACGCCACAGTTACATTCTGACGCCTGTACAAGCTGTAACGTGTAAGTTTGAACTGAACATTCGATTAAGATGCTGGCGAGTAGGAAGCCAACTTTAGCCTAGTTTAAAGATGGACATCAGCCATCGTGGTGAGAGGGCAGAACTTGTAGCAGGATGCCACTTTGGCAGTTGACCAGTAAGAACACAGCAGTTGAACACTTTGGCCTCATCAAGAGGCGGGGCTTAATGACAGCTGCTCTAACAGGCATTTAATATGGAGGGTGAACAGATGTACAGCAAGAGGAAAATTATTGTTTTTGGGGAAAACTGAAGCGGCCCATATATATTCTAGTAAACCCCAAATGAGCATAATAGGTCCTTTTTAAAGACATTTTGGAAATGACCAAGTAAAAAACTGCTGATTGGCTACATAAGACACATTTCAATTGTCCTGTGTGTCTTGCATGTTGAAGACTATGACAAGCAACCGGAATGTTTTTCACTGTCAGCTGATATGGCTGTTAAAGATGCTAAACTTCAACCATGCCCGTTGACAGTTTGGTTCCTTGGGAAGGGTATGAAAAGTGCGGACATTCCGTTGACAAACTGGAGGAGTAGATTACTGCGCAGTCTGTTGTTTTCATTCCAATTGCTCCGTTGTTTTGTTGGGCTAGAATGTGATCTGGTGTACACACAGGTTTGTGGTGTAAATATTAACCAGTCAGGACTGTTACCTAATAGTTTAGAATGTTGGAAATGGTTAAATGTCACAGCAAAATTTAGGTAATAACTGAGATATTTAGGGGAGTGGAAGATAAGTATCTGCAAAGCATCTACAATTGACCAGCAAAATATAGTGGTATGAAATTAAGCTGGTTTCTCACGTAGCATCATTTTTTTTTTTTTTTCCCTCTCCTTGTTTATTCTAGGTTCAAATATACAGATGCTCGAGCCCAGCTCCCTTCTTGGGTCAGACCTTACGTACGGATTTATGAGAACTTTGGCTCTGTGGTCCGTGATGCAGCACAGTTTTTCCGGGTCGCACAGAAACTTGTGAGTAGTGAGTTTTTGTTATCAGGCTGAACTATATATGCGTTTTTGATTATGCCAAAAACATATTTAATTATTATTATTATTATTATTTTTTTACTTCAGTTGTTGAAGATCCCAGTTTGTTGATTCTTAACTGAGGCTGGTATTTCCTGTTTGTTAGAGGCCGGTACCACAGAAGAAGGTACAAGATTCAGAGCACGAGAGTCAGTCAGTTCCAAAGGCTGGCCAGAGTGGAGGGTGCATGCGTCCAGCTCAAAGTGCCTGGCAAACTAGTTCCTCTTTGAAAGCCAAAGTGCTGGACTCCCATGTGCCTAGCTTAAAGAAAAGAAAGCTGGGTAAGATCTCTTTTTAATGGCGTCAGAGAAATGGGTCTTATACTGCCAAGTACTGTTTAAACATGGTTACACAAAAACAAAGCTTACCATTTGAAGACAAAGCTACAACAACAGGCAGTTTTGAATTTGTCATGATTGTGAGGTCACAACCATGAACAGCAGTACACCCGTTCATGTTGGTTATATGGAGTATTGTTACTGCACATTTAAAGTGATATTCCTGGGGATATCAGCTTGAACTAAATAATTCTTACCTTCACTTTTTTTGTGGAAGAAGACATAATACAGAGCTGCCAATCAAACAGTACCATTCTGCCTGTTTAAAGGGGACCCTTTTTCCCCCTTTCCTTTAGTGTGCTATGTAGGGTTTCGTCCATGTAAATAGTCTGTAGTTATAAAGCCCAAAGTACATGCCAGAGGGAGAAACTACTTTACTGAAATCCCTTGTTGGAATTCTGGGACCCTTATGTCATCTCGTAACACAATCTTTATTACCTTCCTACTGGCAAGCTTGGTATGCCCTCACACACTCTAGCTTGCGAAAGTGTTTCAGGTCTCCCAAGGTCTACCTGACTTTCAAGATTGGACTCAAACTCATTTGACAGAACCAATGCCATTATGGGAACAGCCAAAGCTGCTAGGAGGGCGGAACTTGTAGCAGGATGCCGATCTGGCAGTTGACTACTAGACAGAGCGCACTGGGCTCATCAGGAGGTGGGAACTAAAGACACAGGAGCTCTAACAGAGCATTTCAGATAGAGGGTGAATACACATGTACTGTATGGACAAAAAAAAATGAATTACAGTATGAGGAAATTTAAAGTAAGTCTATTCTCATAGATTTCAAGAATTATATTATGAACTTTGAAAATGAGCTTGAAATGTCTACTTTAAAGACATTCTGGAAATGATTAAGTAGAAATCAGCTGTTTCATTACATAAATACATTTCAAATGTGTCTTTGAAATATCTTACATGTCTTGACATGTTGAGGATTATGAAAAGCAACCTCAATATTTTCCATCCTCTGGTGAAATGGCTGTTGCAGAGGACACTGGAAGAGAAGGGACAGCCAGGCTGTGTATCCAGTACGAGATGGAGATGAGCTCCAGCAAGAAGAAGCCTCTCAGCCTACTTGATGCCCTGGACAACAGCGAACCCAGACTAGAAGGGGATGACTGCATGGTTGGGGAGGAGAGGGTGAGGGAGATTTCTAGTGTGTGATCTTTAAATCAAATCCTTCTATGTCCTCTCGTTTTATCCAATATCTGCTTTATGAAAACCTTTTTTTCTTTCTTTCTTATGTTAATGCAGGCCGGCCGCTTGTCCACGCTATCTCTACAACACGATAAGCGATTAGATGATGAATCTAGGGGTGGAAAGCGCAAAATCAGAGTAGTTCAAGATCGGGTAACTAAACCGTATTTTTGTTAGTGTTTTACATCTATGATTCATATTTCATGCAGAAAGAATTGTGAGAGCATGTGCTGCCAGCATACATCATGTCATGTCGAATAGATTTAGTCCTGATAATAAACACACTTGTGCTTGTGTATTGTCCTATTGACATTTCATTTTAGAAACCTGTGGAGTCCAGCGCAGCAGGAAGAGGCAAGAGCTTCATGCTGGAGCTGAAAAAAAGCTTGAGTCAAGATAGTTTCACAAAGATCATGCATGCCCTCCAGGTGTACAAGGCCACAGATAACCTCGACGACCTTGTGACGAAAGCAGTAGAGCTCCTCATACAGGACCCCAACACTCACAGCCTGCTTAGAGGTGTGTATGTAAATCATACATATATTTGGGTGCATACATCTATACCATCCCTGACCAAGGGGACATGTTTTGTTGTTATTTATTTTTAAAAATTTAGAAAGAACTAAACACAATTTAAAAAAAAAAAATTGCATTTTCGGCCTGTTTGGCACACTGTTGCTGTAAGTTGATTCAAGTAAACATAGAAAAAATGGTAATTGTGGCATGTGGAAAAGTTTGGACAGCCTAATAAGTCAGCTTACTATTAACACCCCCTGTTTCAGATATCACTCTTTCTTGTAGACCTTCTATGATCTTCTTGGTCTGTTTTGGATGCACAGCATGTTTAAGATCTACCTTCTGATTTTCAGTGGTGTTCAGTTCAGGGGGCTTTGAAGACCATTCCAAAAGTTTCCATTTATTGAAGCAATTCATGGTGGATTTTGAGGTGATGCGTTAGATCGTTATCCTGCTATAGAAGCCAGGCACTTTTTCAAGCTTTGAGAGTTTAGAGTTTAGTGGAATCCATTCATCCATCGTTCCTGCAGTATTTCTTGGGTCACTGGGTGCCACACAACCCCACAGCATTCCTCCAAACATACCTTTGTCCTTAGTCACTGAATAGCACTTCTACTTCATCAGTCTGTGGCACTTGTTTTCAGAATGACTCTAGCATGTTGACTTTTGTGAGGAGGTTGCAGGTTCCTTCTGATGACTCTTCCATGCAGATCATTTATGATCACTCCTGCCTTACCTAAACATTCCTGCAGGTGTTTTGCTGTCATTTGGGGGTTTTGCTTTGACTTTCTGGACAGCATATGAGCTGTTTACTCGGTCTGATAGATCTTGCTCTGATGTCCGCAGTTCCCATTTCTTAATCACATTTCGGACAGGAGAAATTGCAAGCAGGGGGTGCTTTAATAACCATCCCCTGTGGGCATCGGTTAGCTTCATTTTCAGATTCTCACCCAGCTGCTTAGAAGGTCCCATGGTTGTTGACTTTTAACACAAGGGTCGAAGAGTCAGAGAATTTATTACACTCTGCAATTGTCATCGGTTCTTGACCTACATTACCGGTCCTAACAAGTTATGGCCTAATGAGTTCATTAAGTGGATTAATTAAGTGGATTAAGTCCAAACTTTTGTATATACTACAATGACTATGTGTCATGATAATCAAATATTAAATAAATATGAATTATCTTTGCTTTATTTGTTTTTTTATTATTTGCTCCAAATCTAAACCAAGCCTTGACTAATTTTCCTGGAATGATCCCTGAAGAAGTGGAGCATGGTAGCAGTCTGTGTCTCTTCAGATTTTAGCTGCTTTCTTATAGTTGTCCTAACTCTTTTTGCAGATTTGTTTGGTTTTCCTGAATGTCTTAACGTCTGTATTCAGTACAGCTTGGCTTTTTATAGAGTCCGATTCTTTGCCTGCACTACACATGGGTCACTCAGCGGTCACTCGGATGCAATCACTTTTCTGTGATTATTTGATTTGCCAGAAGGACATGCATTAGAAAAACACAATGACCCCTTCCCAAAACCCACTGTATCATTGCTCTGTCTTGTTAATATTGTTGCCTGAAAACAAGACCAGGCTCTTGGTATTCCACGAGGCTAAGTGATATACATTGATTAGACTTTCTGTCCTAGTTCCTGTTCATTCCTGCCCTGTAACATTGTAATATTTCCAGAGCTTTTACTAAAAAACTGCCCATGATTTACAGTTGAATCTTTTAATCAGTGCTGCCCATTCACATGTACATACATCTCATCATAGGTCTTTGTGCATCAATAGGACGAATTGCTCAAGCCAAACATAAAGTAGATCCTGATGATTCAGCTCACATCTCAGGTTCCACTGGAACACGTGTTCTGACCTCTGTGCCTTCATGTATAATTTTTTCTCTAGGGCTCTACCAGTTTATTCGGCCACACCACAAGAAGCAGTTTGATGAGAAGTGTCAGACGCTTACAGGTCAGGGCTGTGGCTACAAACCAGAACACTCGCTCTCTAGGGAGGAGAGGGAGATCCTCATGCAACAAACAGGTAACATGTGCTCACTGTTGCGTACTACCATTTTCTATACCAAAGAGAGAACATCTAGCCAGCAGAACTTTGGTACCAAAAAGGTAAATACGTGACTACTGCTTGTTTTAGCTATGCATTCTTTTTTTTCAGCCCAAGTAAAGACTTCTGAAATGGGCACAAGTGACCAACTAGACTCAAGCAAACAATTGAATCAAGGTGGCTCTCATTTGGGAACTCATAATTTATGTGGAGGTTAGTATGGCCTTGCATCCTGCGGTTTATATATATTAAAGCTGGACAATAGGGACAGCATAGTAGTAATGCAAATACACAGTCATAGGTAAATGTTTGGACACCACTATTCAGATTACATGTTTTGTTGTTCATTGATAAATGCAAAACAAGTCATCAACACCTTAATATGATTTATGAAATCGGAGTATGTCGGCTGTTTACACAACTACTTAAATAATCAGATAACTGCCGCAGTCTGATTATGATCAGATTATTAAGTGCATGTGAACACGCTCATTATTAAAAACTGGCCTGAATTATTTAGCATTTTTACTAATCAAAATTCCTGGCTAAAATGTACCTAACAAAAAGCAAAAGGGAGATGCTGTACTGAATGTGCTAAACATAAAAACTAAAGAAAGTGCATTTTATTACTATTAAAACCTGCTTTCAGTAATAAAGAACTGAGTCGACGAATTACTGCAGATAAACGTACTAATTTTACAGATTGTGTATATGAAATGCAACAACGTTTTTACCTTTGTTGCTAGAAAACCTTCACTCATCAAAAGACCACAGTAGCGTGCTGGAACTGTGATTTGTCACGGTAGATGGTACAAAATACTGTGTTTGGTTAGAAGCTTCATTTGCATATTTCAGCCTTGTGCCATATCAGTATTGCAAGTGCCAAAATCATAGTAACAATTAACAACTGATATTTATGCATACCTAGTTTGTATAATATATTACATGTATAATATGAATGTACTATATGTGTTTTTTTTTTCTTTTCTTCCATTTATAGTGGATGCAAGTATGAAGGACCAGAAACTCCAAAAGCCACAGAAGTCAGGCAAAGACAGTCAGTTCAGCGCTACCCTGCTCTCTGATATAAAACAGGCCGTTGGTGCTGAAAAAACCAATCAGCTGTTTGCAGCGTTGCAGACTTACAAGAAAACTAATAATTATGAGCAGATGGTATCAACAGTTGTGGGGTTGCTGACGGAGCGAGATGAAGACATTGTTCTTCTAAAACGTGAGTTCCACACATGGAGGCGATCTCTTGGAAAGCCTCTCGACATCAGAATTTCCAGGTGTAGAGACATACGAAAACTTAACTGTTCATATTCCCTTGGTCTTTGTTTAGGATTAGCTGTGTTTATTCCACCACACCATAGTCAGCAGTTCTCTGAGATGTTAGTCTCTTTGACTGGGAGTGCCTCTGTGACCTGCCAAGACCCAGAAGAGGCTTCTAGTCATCCAGTTCCAGGTAGAATTGCAATCACATTTACACCGAGTCCAAGGGTGCACACATGTCTTTGCTAATCTCTGGTGAATTTTATGTTCAGGTCGTTATTAATATAAAGTCTAGACCTAACTGATTATAAAATAAGTTATTGACTTTTATTGTATATATTATTATTGTATTATTTTAATTTATTAATGCACAATAAAATATATATTTTTTTCCCAGTTTCACAAATATCTGCAGGAAAATCACAGAGCAAGATATCGTCCTTCTTCTCCTGACCAGAGAACCATACTGATTCAGTTCTGTTTCAGTATGAAGCAGAGCAGTTAGTTGATTTACATTTTGTATTAATGGGCCAAAAAAAATAAAATAAATAATAATAATGTATGAGTGTGCTTTTATAAACTGTGTACAATAGTATTTTTCCTTTTCGAAGATACATTAAAATATTTTTGCACCTGTACATTGTTTTATTTGACAACGATAAGCTATGCAAATGTGGCAAATGAAGAGTTTAATTCCAAAATGCAGTAACAGATGTCCATTTGTTAAAGATTTTGGATGTGACAAGTTTTTAAAAGAATAACTGGTGGTGTGTAATTAAAAGCAATTTTTATTTCTCTAATAAAGGTGGCTTTAATTATAACATTTGATGGTTTTTGTATGTGTTAAGTTCATTAACAACGTATATTGTGAAAACATGCAAAATATGTGTTTTGGAATGAACGCCTTCAATACAGTTTACTCTTTTAGACATGTTTGATTTTTAAAGGTGCAGTATGTGATTTAAATTGATCCCAGTACACATTTTCAGTGAATGTGTTTTTATGGGCCACTAGCAGTCCATTCTGTGTGTGCACTGGACAAAATCCAGTGTTGGTATACAGCCCTAGCTCTGTAAATGGGAAATAAACAAAATGATTTGGGTCAAACCACACAACTCTCTTCGGTAACAAGGTATTAGTGCTCATGAACAGTACAAGAAGAAGTGGAGGTTGACGAGAGTTGACAGTGAGTCTTTCCGACGATGGAGAAGTTGGCTTCCTCGTCCAGTTTTCTCGTTCCATTTTACATTTTGCAGTAATTCCATTTAAGGTGGAACAGGAAAGTTCCATCAAGAAGCTGACATGCCTGAATGTAACTTCTTCACCAGTTAAGGTGGAACAGGACAACTCAAACAAGAAGCAGGTCCGGTTTGCTAATAATTGCAGTGACAAGTTTGCTAACTCCCAACCATTAGTTACATTACTTCAGAATTGTTCTCCAGAGTTGTACACTGTAAAAAGTGTTTCACTGGTCCAAAAAAAAATACTCTAATTTGTTACAAGCCAATAGATAAGGTTTATTCAACCTAAAATGGGACAAATGATTCTTTCAATCAAATTATTTTTTTTTAATTTTTGAGTTGAGTAAAACGTATGTAATTGCTTGTAACAGATTAGAGCATTTTAGATATTTTACAGTGTATACTGCGCCTTTAACGCGCATTTTCTGTGACGTCGTGGAGCAGGGCTAGGAGTCGACTCCAAAGATGTGAATTGATGTCGTTGAGTCGATTCCAAGAGTACAGTAAAAACTGGACAGTGCATCCTGACATATGGACCTAATTTGCACCCACCTCATTTATTCTTCAGGGTCGTAAATTGTAGGTTTTAATTTATGACGTATTTGACATTAGCAGAATATTTCACACTAATACTTAAACGACTCTGTGCGGAGTCGAGTTCAAAGCTTTAGGAGAGTCGACTCACCGACCTGCTCAGTAGTTTCAGTGTGCTTTGCTGCTAGTAGCTGCTTAGCCCCAAGTACAAAACAGGTTTTAAAGAAGAGACATGCAGACAGCAGGATGGCCTTAAGCACTATGTAATGTAAGGCAATGTAAGACCACGGTGCTCAGTTTTGTTGTGTTATTATGAAACGTCTGTGGAGGAGAACAGTAAGAGACAATAGGTTTGTTAGCAGTTAGCTAGCTAGCCAGCCAGCCGAAGTCAACCGGCGTTTTTGTTATTAGCCTCACTGGCTAGCTTGCTAGCTGACTGTTTTTTAAGCTATATACCGACTTTTATGGTTGTTTGTAGTCGTTTTAAGCCGTACAAACCCAATCCTCACCACAAGTTATCAATTAGCGTTCCAAACACCGTGTAGTTAGGAGCCAGAAGGGAAGTTTCTTAAGACAGTGAGCCGGTTCGAGTTCATGAACTCAGAAAGCAGCTTGGCGAGAGAAGGTCAGTGAAATTTCTAGATCAGACTCCTCGCCTTAAAGTGGCTTCTCTTCCATAGACGTGCCATAACTGCACATCACACAGAGATGTAGTTTCTTCTGCTGAATGGAACACAATTGCTGAAAGAAAGGTGCTCTGCATCATTCCCATGTTCCTGTAGATTCCTATGGGCCTCCTTTCATAGCTTCTCACCATGGATGAAGGCAGCCTGGAACAAGCCATTGAAGCCTACAATGCACAGCTACAGCAGGTGGAGGCTGCCCTGGCCTGTGGTTTGGGAGCTTCTGAGCAAGCAGACCTCCTGAAGTTAAAAGAGGACCTTTTACAGCTTATTGAGCTCACAGAGTCAAGCCTGGTTTCAGTCAAGAAGAGCCAGCTTTTGGCTTCACTTGAGGATTCCTCAACAACACCAGTCCAAGAACAGTCAAAGGAGACCAACTTGGATGCAGAGTTTGCTTCCTTTTATTCGGAGCTGTCTGAGAGTGCTGGCGAGGTAGCGCAAAGCCCCAAGCCTGATGATGATGATGATGATGATGATGATAATGACGACGAGAAGGAGGAAGAAGAAGAAGAAGATATAAGTGGCACTAAAGTACGAGCACCTTATCACACCTCTTGGGGGACGCTTGAGTACCATAATGCCATGGTGGTGTGCTCCGAGGAACCAGATGGGGAAGAGACTCAAGTGAGAGTGCTTTACCTCTATCCTACACACAAGTCCATGAAACCCTGCTCTTTCTTTCTGGAAGGCAAGTGCCGCTTCATGGACAGCTGCAGGTATTCAAGCTTGTTTGAACTATTTCTTTTCATGTAATAGTTATCTTATATCTTGGGTGAGTCAGGGATGGGCACGTAGTTATATTCATGAGCAAATAGTGGATCTTGTGTATATTATATACACAATATAGCATATATATATATATATTTATAGCATATGTGGAAGACTTGGATATGTGCATACATTATTGTGCCCTGAATTTTGATTGAGTACAGAAATAATAAACTGTTTGTGTGTTTGTGTTCCTTGTTGCTCAGGTATTCTCATGGTGAGGTGGTGCGTGTGTCCGAGCTGAGGGACTTTCTTGAAGCAGATCTTACAGCCATGCAGCCGGGATCCTCATGTCTGGCCAAGCATGAAGACGGCATCTGGTATCCTGCCAAAATCACAGGTGCAACTCCTCAGCCGTTCTGTCCAAAATTTTTGCGCTGTGATTTTAAAAGCAGCTTGATGTGTTTGTTTATCCTTTTCATGTTTATTATATTTTCAGTTGGATTATTTTATTTTGAATATTGACATATTCCGTGTTGCTTTACTTTTTCCAGAGATCGAGGATGGCTTTTACACAGTAAAATTTGATTCTTTGCTTCTAAAGGAGGCTGTCCTAGAGGCTGATAGTGTAATTCCTCCTCTCCGGCCAGACGAATCATCTTCCTCCGACTCAGAAAATGACTTTGAAGAATGTGACGCAGGCTATGCTAAAGGTCTGTCGGTTAGCCTAATAATCCCAAATAACGTGAATTAAAACACTCTTTCCAGCAGCACTTATTTGCCTCTCTTGATCTTTATCAAGCCCTTGCTATAATCATGTTTTTTATTAACAGTTTAAAAACCTAGCTTGTTTTATCTTCAGTTTTTACTTCATCTAAAGAGGAGGACTTGGCCCCAACGAACAGCACTGAGTTCTGCGGCTGGGAAGCTCATACTCGTGGAATCGGCTCCAAGCTCTTGCTCAAAATGGGCTATGAGTTAGGGAAAGGTAAGAGACTCCAACAAATTACCATGTAACCTTGTACAAAGCTGAAATATGAACTGTAGTAACATTTATGATCAAGATTAATGCCGCGCTCAAGTAGGAAAAAAGTATCTCCGCATCTCTGTTTGTGTAGGTTTGGGGAAGACCCTTTCGGGCCGTGTGGAACCTGTGCAGGCTGTAGTGCTGCCTAAAGGCCGCTCTCTGGACCAGTGTGCAGAGCTGACTCAGCGGAAGACTCGGGCTGCCATCGGCAAAGACAATCCAGCCTCTGGCAAACGGAAAATGAAAAGAAAGCGGACTTCTACCTCAGCACGCCCTGATGTGTTTGACTTTTTGAACTCTAAGCTGGGGGATGCCAAATGCTCTACTTCCACATCTTCAGTTAGCTGCTCAGTCAGTGGGGTGGAGGCCTACCAGGGAGGAAAGGGTACTAAGCGCTGCCTTAACGTCCAGCTCTTTCAGACCACTGAGAGAGTGAGCCAGGTTGAGAAAGAAATCCAGCGACTCACAGAGTCTCTGAACAGGCGAAATGGAAGGTAGGTAGGGCTCTCTTTCCCTATTATTTTTATCCTTTTCGTGTTCTCCTGAAGCTGTTTTTTTCTCTCTATCTCTCTCCCTCTTTCTCTAACTCCGCAGGGATGCCACTTTGATGAGCCGTGTGGAGGAGAAGCTCTCAGCATCTCGTAAGTTGCTACAGCAGCTGAAGGCTCAGGAGCAGACCATCCAGAGAGCTCAGAAGAAGGCAGATACACATAAGAAAATGACTGAATTTTGATCTAGTGCTTGCCTTCTCGCAAAGGAGGGTGCAAATAATCTATTCTTGTTCATGCTACTGTTATCAGAAATTGTGTTCATCCTCTATTTGAACCACTGAGCATGTTGACTGTTTATAAATGGGATGAGAAAGAAAATGACTGCTAAATGGCCTTTTCAGGAAACCAGAACTCTTTTTGATTTGTCCTTTGTAATTTTTTTTCCACAGTTCCTTTCAGAATGTTTGTCATTTGAAAGTGTTTTTTCATCACTTGAACTGGGACAGTGGACCATGCATTTTATTAAAACTGAAAAAAGAAATCACATTGATTACTCCCATTGAGTGATTGCAGCCAGTATAGGTAGATTAGCTACAGCAGGATTACCCAGGATGTTGATGATAATGTCAGCAATTACATTCTTAATTTTAAGATGTGTGCTCCAGAAATCTTGGTCTATTTGTGTGCTGGGCAGGGCGGGGCAGGGCAGGGCAGGGCAGTGTAGTGTGCATTGCTGTAATATTAATGTGGTTTCTGTCTTCCTCTCAGGAGGACGCTACAGGACATACCAGATTACTGAATAATGCTTGTACTGTTTAGTAGATGTAATTTAGTTGGGATTATACTTTAGAACATGCATTTATATATTTAATAAGCAATCTGGCCAAAAATATACTACATTACAACACTGTTTTTAAGAAGTTGGGCCACTGTGCAAAATGTAAACAGTATGCAGATGTGCAAGAAATTTAAACACTTTATTTCATTGAGAATAGTACAAAGACAACATCTCATGTTGAAACTGAATTTTTATTGTGCATTTTTTATGCCTATTTTGAATTTGATGCCAAAAACAGGGACAGGTTGATGTTTACATGTGTTTTCATTATCTCTTCTTTTAACTGTGTTAAGTGTTGGGGAACTGAGAAAACTGTACTGTAGTTTTCATTTATTGGCTTTTTACAGGATAGCTGCTCAGCAGTTTGGGCAGAATGTTGTTTGT
>CM067489.1:23976784-24020987 GCA_034552555.1 Semaprochilodus insignis | reverse complement strand
ACACACACACACACACACACACACACACACACACACACACACAACCCCAGTACACCCCAATACAATCATGGATTCTGGCCCAAAGAGCCCAAAGATTACTGTTGTCCGTTTGGTTTTCAGGCTGGTCTCGTGCTTTGCGTGGTTTCTCCGGTTTTGATGAAACTTGTAATTATATTTTTTAATGTAGAAGATTGGAACTTTGCTGTTTTGAAGAAATGTCATTTCAGAATATGAACGATATTCAGTGGTGAACCCCTACCTATATTCTGAAAAACTCTAGGAGGCTCTTTTTATATGCAGCTGATCTGTTACCAGTTAGCCTAATTATTTGTGAGATGTTGCACCAACATTTATATAATAATATATATTTTAATTTAATTTTGACCATCAAATTCACATTGGGCATATATTTTTCAAAAACAGTACAATTTCCTGGTTTGAAAATATGTTGTCTTTGTACTGTTTTTTTAATTAGATATGGCTTTAAATAATTTGCTCATTGCATTTTGTTCTTATATACATAGTTGGGAAATTCCTAGTATTAGTCATTATGTCCTAGTTTGGCTGAATTAAAGAGTTTGAGAGGAGTAATGTTCTCATCTGAGTAATAAGTAAACCGGCACGAGCTCCTTTTGATTGCAGGGGTAATTTTCTTTTTGCCTGTAAATCTTCCAGGAAAGGTCAACTTTGTCATGCTAAATTTCAGAGCTGTCTTGAACGGGTGAGGAAATGAATTCTGTTGACTGTTCGTTGTCGCTATCCTAATGCAACTGCCAAACAGGGTGAATTGTGGCACCTTCAAAGGCGCTCGTCACAATTTCTCTTTTGCCTGTCTGTGGAAAGAGACGGGACGTTCTACCTGTATTGGAACATTAATTTAACTTTGCCATCGATATCCATAATGACCTCATGCCAACTCATTTGTCACAACCCGGAAGGGAAGAGGGCTATTACTCACGGTTTGTTTAGACAGCAAGAGATTTGTCCCAAGGGTACAGTGAGAGAGAGAAAGAGACATTGCAGGAGGAGCGCCAGTAACAGAACACCAACAACAAGACTAACAAGAATAAAACATATTAAAGTCATTTATTGAGAACTTTCAACTGCAAAAACTCACAGCTATGCCACAGTACAAACAGTCAGTGCACATGTAACGATTATCTGTTTTATTCGTAACTCCTTTTCCATATCGGGTACAAAGCATCCTCCGCTATTTCAGTGTTTAACTTGAATATATTCCCCCAGATGTCAAAAGTTTCATAGACATATAAAGTTGCAGCGCATAGTAAATGGCATGAAGGCTTGTGGATAGAATTTGGCAACGGCAAGTGTGCAGACAAATTGACACTTTTCAGAGCTAAGTGCAACACAACCCAGAGGAATGAACCCGATCCGCCAATCGGCGCTACAGATTAACTGTGGCAGAAACCGTACAATGCTGAAAGGACAGAAATGAATAGGCGTATATTTGCTTTATGAACGCATATGAAGGAGATATAAGCCGACCTTGAAAAAGTGCTTCATCATTATGTTGGCCACAAAGGGACGGTGTGGGATACGCTACTGTGAAACTGCATATGTACACTGAAAAATACAGCAGATCAGTTTTAATGAGGGCACAGAAAGTGATTGGCAGGTCTCTCTCCCATCTCCCTTCCGCTCACATCCAACTCTGTGTTCCACGGCGAATTCTAGATCATTCCAGCCAGCCAGGGAGGAAGAAACAGTCCAGCTGTCCCTAGAATGCACACCAGCACAAACATCCAGAGGAATATTCTATCGATCACCATGGCAACATACTTCCAGTCTTCTCTTACCTGGTAAAAAAGAAAGGAGATCAAATGAGCATCAAATCTCGGGCTACACCTTCCAATCAAGTCTGTTCATCTCAGATTGATTTTTGTGCACGACCGGTTTCCTGTGAGAGGGTTGTGTTATAGATCTGTCATCTTGCTGGTGAAAAATTAATGACGGAATACATCTGGCCTAAAGTGCCTCAAAGAATTTGTAAAAAGCTGAAGCCTTTTTCGGGTATGTGAAGCTTGTGTCTTGCCAACGCCGGCAGGAATTGAGCTGATATCCACATGAAATGGTGAAAAGTGCAACAGAATTGAATTTCACAAGCATAGAAATGGACTCTGCTCGGCAGAAGGTCCAGCAGCATCTCCTGGCACTTCTAAGCTGTTTTTGCATATGACGGTATCTTTAGCTAGAGTATTCAAAACTTACCGAAAAATCTGAATCCTCAGCTCTGAGGTGGTCAGCGATGTACTGGACTCCCTCAAGGGCTCGCAGAAGCGACTGGGAAAACGGACTGTCCACTTCTTCAGTTTTGGGTTCTTTGCTGCAGTTGGTGCTTGAGTTTTGTGTGTCAAGGAGTTTGTTTCTTGTACATTGCCCGGTGCCACCACCTCCATCTGTACTGCAGTGTGCCTTGCGACTGTGCTGAAGACCCTCTGACTCTTGCGAGCCCTCCTTGCTATCCGCGAATACACTTTCAGCACTGTGGCAGTAGAACTCACACACCTCAGTGAGGGGAAGTGTGTGAAGCAGAGGACCGAGGGCCGTGTCTAAAGACGAGGAGGGGCTGGAGGCGGAAGAGTTGTGTGCATGTGTGTACCTGAGGGCAGGTGCGCGGGGCACCTGTGTGGGTTCCTCTTGCAGGATGGAGTACTGGCTGCTGGGGGAGCTGCAAAAAAGTGGAGCTTTGGCAGCCGGCTCCCTTTGTGGCCCACCTGATGGAGCAGTGGAGATGTCACCTACTTCAGGACAGTGGCTCTCCGATGGAGGGAGGGTGGTTGTTCCTAACAGCATGGCTTGGGGCAGCACCGGCCTATGCATCATCTCAATGAGCTTGCGGCAGTTCCTCTTGCCAGAAGCGGGAGGTCGCTTCATGAACAGATAGCGAGGCACCAGATGGAGGAAGAGTTGCCGTACCCAGTGAGGCATGCGGTGCGTGCGTGGAGAGCGGTGGTGAACGTTTAGCACAAACACTGTGATGATGATGGAGAGAGTGACGAAGATCATGGTGAAAAGCAGGTACTCTCCGATGAGCGGGATCACCAAGGAGGTAGATGGGATGATCTCAGTGATCAGCAAGAGGAAGACGGTGAGGGAAAGGAGGACGGAGATGCACAGCGTGATCTTCTCAGCACATTCCGAGGGCAGGTAGAACACCAGGACAGTCAAACAAGAGATCAGTAGGCATGGGATGATCAGGTTAATGGTGTAGAAGAGAGGGAGTCGACGAATGATGAAGGAATAGGTGATGTCGGGGTAGATTTCTGTGCAACACTCGTACTTCTTTGTGTTGTACTTTCCCACGGCATTGATGATGACCCACTCCCCGCTCTCCCAGTAGTCCGTCTGGTCTACGTTGCTGTCCATGCTCACCAGATCAATCTTGGCCCGGTCGTATGTCCATGAGCCAAACTTCATTTTGCAGTTCTGCTGATCGAAAGGGAAGAACGTGACATCAATACTGCAGGAGCTCTTGTATATAGCCGGGGGCTTCCATTTGATTCTGCCATCGTGGAACAGCTGGGCTTTAGTGAGGTGTGTCACAGCAAAATCTCCATCCGCGCTAGGGGAAAAAATTATGTTAAGTTATGATTGAGGGAATAGTAGCTTATGGTGCCCTGCAGAGTTGTGTATCTTTAAAAATGACCAAAATATCTAGCACTTTCTCACCCTCCTTTTGCCCTCTCTTGTAATACTATATGAGGTGGGAGAGCACATATAAAGGCATGTAACACCATTTTCCCCATTTACTCTGATTCATCAGCGCATGTGGTCCATTATTGTGGAATCTCCTCTTAAGCTCAGGCCCCAGGTTTTCAGTGGGGTTTAGGTCAGGGAACTTGGATGTGACTGTATTTTGGCCTAATTAGGAGCTTAAATTACTTTCCCCTTTAAATTCACACCAAGACATTGCTGGAAAATTGTATTTACACTGGCATAGTTGAATATGGGGAGTTTGAAACATAGAACTGAAATACTATAGATGATGTTCGTCTTTAAACAAGGCTGAAGTTGGCTTCCTACTTGCCAGCTTTCTAATCGAATGTTCATTTCCACCTTAAATATTGTACTTTGTGCAGATTCCAGAACATGACTGCATATTTCACTCCAGACAGTTTCTCAAACCTTGGACATTATGGAGCAGCTTCGCTCAGCGTTTAACACTGAAGGGAATTAAGTCAGGAGCAGTTCCACATTCATCATAATCAGGCATCACAATCCCAACATCAGCCTGTATGTAGCAGCCATGCTGTGTGATTGTGTCCGTGTTTGCTGGTTGAAGCAGATCATCTTAAACTGAGGGTTTCATAGTGAGGAACAAATTTACTGCGTGTTGATGTCCAGACGGAAAGTGAGTAGCTAGTATAGGTAACGTTAGCTACTAGCAAGCTCCAATAATTAGCATAGCTGACCTAACAGTATGACCATCTAGTTCCTTATACAGAGTTTTTTTATTATCCTGTCTGTGTCTGTTTGTTGTTTCTGTGTGATTGTTGAGGCGTCTCACTATAAACCAGCCAATCAGAGCAGAGAAATTATTCATGAGCTCACCAAACAAGGGAAAATGGCTCGTTTCATTCTAGGGCCAAATCATAGGGTGCAAATGGGTGTATAAAACTGCATCTGGGTCACATACTTTTAATGCAGACTAAAGAAAGCAGTTTAAGATGCTAAAGAAATCCATTGTATGGCGTCTTACACAATGGCAATGTTCCTCAGTGAATGTCTAGATACATGCTGTAATCTTTCCATCATACAGTCTCTGAAACAAACCCTGTGATTGAGGTAGTACACATTGTTTGTTCAGTGCCTTTAGTACTGTGGGAACGTAATTGTACTATATTCTGTCCCAGTTATATTTAAAGTGGCTTATAATTGTATTTTTCCGTTTAAAATAGTTATGATAAGGTCCAAATGTGGCCCATGGGAAGCATACGGTGTGGTACAATTAGACAATTTACATGGACCTATATATGTCAAGTTAAGTCAAATTTGTTTACATAGCGCTTTTTACAACAGATGTTGTCACAAAGCAGCTTTACAGAGAATCCTGGTCTAAGCCCCCGGTGAGCAAGCCAAAGGCAACTGTGGCAAGAAAAAACTCCCTCAAGGAAGAGGAAGAAACCTCAAGAGGAACCAAGACTCAAATATAATATTATTTATATATATTATAATATTATGTATTATATAAATATAATATATTATTATAATATATATAAATATACATATATAAATAGGAATTAAACTTGGTGGGTAGGTTTAACATTGTGAGACATACGCAAGAATGGGCCTTATCGCTGTATGTGCCTGACCTAATAGTCGTCGGACTGCGGACATTCAGCGAGCAGCAATGCTCTCCATGAGTCATCCTGTTAGTGCCAGCACCATTGGCAGACCGCTGCACCAAGCAGGACTACATGTATGCGAACTGTTACAACGACTTCCCTTAACACCAGAAGGCCTAATGTCACTCCACCTCCACCCCTCCTGCAAAATCTGCAGGAACACTGTAAGAATATTCAAGCTGCATGGGATGGATTATCGCAGGACACCATTAGGAACCTCTACAACTCCATACAGAGACGTCTGGCATGTTGCATTAGTGAACATGGCAGCCCGACACCATACTGAGAGACACTATGTGTAGATGAATAAATATTGCCCATCAGTCTAAATTTATCATCATTTATTGTTCCTGGTAACCTTTATCTTCCTTCCTAATACCACTGCAATCCAACACTTCCTTCTGGGTGCAGCTATTCTTTTGGTGAGATGTGTATATATGTATTTGCCAAGTTCAAGTAAGTGAAGAAATAGAAGTCATTTCATGTAGTAACCAGGACTGATTGTTTATCTGTGGTCTGGCAAAAAGTGGACTCAGTACAAAGAATCACCCACTTGTTATAAAGCACAATATCAGGTCTCCAGATGAGCTCGGAGGGGATTCTGATGGAGGTGACATTCTCATACTCCTCAGGGTTCCAGCGCAGCTTGTAATCGCTCCATTCCTGTCAGGACACATACACTCTCATCAATGTTCTGAATCAGCAGGCATGACAGGAGAACTGAGAGTGAGGTAATGGAAGCCCAGTTCCAATTAAAAATCTCATTAATTTTCAATTATATGCTCCAACTGATCAAAACATACCTGTTTCACCCACACATTGGTGGTCATCATTTGATTCTTCTCGTCCTGCAGGAAGGTATAAAATAAGAATGTTTTAAATGGTATTTTCAGATCAAATAAGTCTATTTAGTATAATCTTCGTTCTTTTCAATATTTGATTTGATAAAACTGATGCTCAAGAAGTTGGAAAGTATTGTTTGGTATTAACTGGATTCCTTTTAAGTAGATTAGATTTTTTACGAACTGTACTTTGTGCCGGTGAAACTCACTACATCAATGAGCTGCGCGATGGAGAGGCCAAAGTGTACCAGCACCACGTCTGAGATGTTTGCTACAGGACGGGACAGCTTATTATAGCGGCTGAATAGAACCTGAAGCAGTCTCTCTTCTGCATGGGCGCGCGCCGGAACCAGTGTACACACTGAAAGAGCGAGATAAACAAACAGTACATACATACAGTACATTCATTTCTGTTGTGAGACAAGGTCAGGCATCCAGCTTCCTGCTTTGCTTCTCTTTTCCTCAAGGCAGTTGAGTACAGAACATCAATGTGCTGATGTAGAGATTAAAAATACTTTCTAATCATCTGTCAGGTAGCAGCACCTTTCAAACTGATACTGATGTAAGCCTTATGAACACTTCCACATAGGTCCTATAATGATTACTCCATTTCACAATAACCCTGTAAAATGTAAGCTGTCATCAGACTCATTTTCCCATCAAAACAACCAGGATAGACAAGCAAACCAGCATATTGTTGCTGTTGGAACAAAACCTTACGGTTTATCTCTGATTTTGTTGTTTTCAGTTTTGAAATTAGTTGTAAAAGTTTGTTGTCCTTCATATTGTGTGTATAGACTATGAGAAATGGACCGAAAGAAACGATTCAACACGTCTCTGAAAGATATTTGGTTTAATTGCCTTACAAAGTAAAGTATGTTTTTTACCCATTTACATTTATAATTTTGGATTTTGGTTTTGTTCTGAAAACAGCGATACATTGTGTTTTTGGCTGTTGGTATGCTGGTCAGCAGCAATGAAAATGAATCTTCTGGTCACTAAATAAGTCACTAAGCATACGTTATGTTTTGGATACTAGTATGTTTGTCAGCCAGCTTGACCATAAACCAGCCAGCGTAAAACACTTTAGACCAGCACTGAATTTTTGTTGGTTCTGCACTGGTTTATCAGTAGGGTATTTTGAGAATATTTGTTGAGCTGGGGAATGTATTGTCTGTGTGTGTGCTGTGATAGTGACATGAAACTGTTTTGCTATTTAATAGCTGTATTTTTGATGAAATACACTGACATGCCGAAAGTCATGGGATAGCAGTACTGTATGTAAATTGATTATGGAGTGGTGTTACCTCAGGGAACAGCTTGGGAACAATCATACGTGTATAAGTTGTGAGATGTTGTGAGTGCACCTACAGTGGACAGTGCAGTGGCCGCCCACAGGTGCTTAATAATTGTGGCTGGTGGCATCTGGCTAGACTTGTCCATATGAGCAGACAAGCAACTCTGGCAAATCCTTTTAATGTAAGAGGCCCTACACGTATATCCCGCAGGTCAGTGCAGCGTTCTTTAGGTTCCTTGGGATATGGAAGCAAAAGACTTAACTTTGGGAACATCACGACACCGGACATGGCATCTCACCTGGGCTTGTGGTGTTACTAACTGGACCCTAGAGGAGTGGTAAAATGTGGCGTTGTCCAATGAATCACTGTACCAACTGTTTCGGGATTTGTGTGTGGAGCAGACCTCATGAAATCATTGGACCCCAGTTGTCAAAAAGCACTGTGTGGGCTGGTGGTGGTTCCATATTGGTGTAGAGGTGTGTTTTTATGGGATGCTTTGGTTCCACTGATTTGCCTAAATATGTCTTTGACCACCATGTTACACTGCTTGGTGACCATTTGTAGACCTTCATGAACTTGTGTACTCCCACAACGATAGGATATTCCAGCAGGATAATCCACTGTGCCATCAGGACCAAGCTGTCTAGAATTGACTTGAGGAGCATTCAGGTGTGGCCTCCAAATTTGGCCAACATGAGCCCATTTCACCTTGCCTTGCCATAAGCACGCTGGCCAGTTTTTAACCTCACTCACAAGATGACACCTCACTTATACATTCCCAAGCCATCACCTGTGGTAACACCATTTCATAATCAATTTACATACTGCTATCCCATGACTTTGCAACTATGTGGTTGAGATCAGGGCTCCGTGCAGGCCACTAGAGGTAGTCCACACCAAACTCATCAAACTATGTCTTTATGAAGCTTGCTGTGTGCACAGGGGCACAGTCATGCTGGAACAGGAAAGGGTCTTCCCAAAACTACTGTCACACTGTTTTTGTATGCAGTAGCATTCACATCACTCTTCACTGAAGCTGAGAGACTTAAACCCTGAAAAACAGCCCCACACCCTTATCCCTCCTCCATTAAACTGTACTACTGGGACTGTGCATTCCAGTAGATAGTATTTTCTTTCATCCGTTAAACCCCATCAAATGCATCTATTAGACTGCCAGATAGTGAAGCCTGATTCATCACTCTGTAGGACAGGTTTCCACTGAGTACAGTGGTGGTGTGCTTTACACCGCTCCAGCAGACGCTTGACATTGTGTATGGTGATCCTAGCCTTGTGTGCTCGGTCATATAAATCTTTTTTGTGAAGCTCCTGATGCACAGGTCTTGTGCTGATCTTGCTTCTAGAGGCACTTTGGAACTCTTTGGAAGGTGATGCCACAGAGGACAGACGATTTTTGCATGCTACATGCTTCAGCACTTGGCGCCCATGCTCTGTGTCCTCTGCAGGCTGAGCTGTTTTTACTCCTAGATGCTTTAAAACTGACTTGTGACATTCTGCTGCCAGTGTTTCTTAAAGGAGATTGAGTGACTATGTGCTTGAATTTATACACTTTTCAGCAAAGGGTGTGAATGAAAGACCTAAACTCAATAATTAAGAGGGCTGTCCACATACTTTTGGCCATATAGTCTATCTGACCTCCATTTGATTTCTTTTCCCTCTTACTAAAAGAGTTTAAATTTTGTCTCTGGCCAATTGCTCTGGCTTTAGGATTCACCTCTTTTTATTTTCCACATGCAGGTATATCGCACTCCGCAGGCTCTCCTTTTCCGTTTGAATAGTTTTTGATATTAAAGAAAGCAGTCTTGTCTGACGGCGGAGGTAAGAGTTACAGTGAACTTCGACAGCTACATATATTAACAGTGTTATCTGTATGTAGTGTGCCCACTGTTTCCTTTATTACCCCTTCCATTCTTTGCAGGAGACTAGCTTTCAGTTTTTAAAGAAATAGGCAGGGACATTTTTCCATGCCTCTCCAGTTCAGTCTTAGAAGTTGATCTACATTTTTTTGAATAACCCATCGGATAGTCTTCAGAAGTGTCATCTTTCTGTAATTGAAGTCAAGCCCATATTAGGAAGTACAAGACTAAACCAGGTTTCTCTATGACAACAACAAATGCTGTTTAATGGATTGCCTGTCACTGAGCTGTCACAGTTTAAATTTGGTTCCTCTGATGATGCCAGTTCTGGTGGTCTACCAGGTCTTGCATGTTTGTTAGGAGTGTTCTACAATCTTCCAGTTTTGTTAAAACTCCTGTTTCAATTTGCCAGGTTCTTCAGTTTTGAAAATGAATTGTTTAAAATACATGAAATAAATAAATAAATAAATAAATAAATAAATAAATAAATAAATAAATGAAAAAACAGAAAAACATTTCTAGAAAATGAACCAAACTACATTTTGGAATGTAAATTCTTTCAGTATACTACCAACACACAGGAAGAATGAACTCATGAACTTGAAAGCTCATGAAAGCTAATGTATTATTAGCTTATTAATATCATCTAATACTGTGATGCAGTCATATATCTTACAGCCAATCTTATTATACAGAATAATAGAATACGGGGTCCTATCTGCATCACCAAGCATTTTAAAGGAAAATTCAAAAAGTTTGTATCTGAAACTTTCCAGTTCAGACTCTCTCTACTCCTGCATATCATTCTACTTCAAACAGCTGCTGTCAGTTCTTGCCGCTAAAAAGCTATCAGAAAGTTCTGTGAGGAGAGCAGAAGTCAATACGGAAGCGAGACACGTTACCGTAAGCATGCTGAAGGCAGATAATCAGGACAAGCTGGACGCTCCTGGCTGAACTCATCCTGGCTCCTCTCAGCAGTTAATTGGTCAGCTCTTGTCTGAAAATGTGCAGATTGTTGTTTTGTCCGTGAAGAGATGCAAAAACATTTCAAGTCATTGAGCAATTGTGCCTCTTAGCACTAAGTGCTATCAAAGTCCCAGTAGCAGATTCAATTATCCATTAGTTTTTTAATTAGTATTGATCAGAAACAGAACGAGCCTTTTAGCTTTTCAGCCACCTAATGAGCTTTCCAAACTCAAATGGCAGGATATCAGAACAGAGAGCAGCTTCTGTGTGCAGTAAAAAAATATCTGTATCCACTGCAACAGCTCTGGTGATGTTTTTTTTTTCTCTCTCTTGTTCCTTACACTACCTTTCCCCCTGTCACCGTCTCCCACCTTCCCCCTCCTTTCCTCTCTGCTCTCTCTCTTTCTCCCTCTCTCTCTCCCTTGCCTTTTCTCTCTCTCTGCACCCCCACCTTCCAATCTTCCCTTATTTGGCTGAACAACTGGTGGTGGGAGCAACACTGTGCATGTGTGTGCAAGAAAACAGTGTGAAGGAAGCGACTGAGGGGAGTCACCTGAAGTTCAGTATCTGCAAACCACATACAAATGAATAGTTCCAAGCCTCTTATTTAAAACAGTAACACACGCTTTTGACAAGAAAAGGTGTCGTGTGCTACGTATCCAGGGCGGAAACGACCTTGAGAGCAATGTGACTAAGCAGGTGAGCGGTCCAGTAACGCACTGCAGAGAATCATTTCAAATGTCTCTGAAAGTGATCTGAGCATGCAGACTTGATCCAGGGCCAAGAGAGACACAGGATGCTCTCTGCCTGCTAATTACACACCCAGCTCTCTGGCATGCCACTGCTCTTCCACACTGTGGCTACAGTATTTTGCCTTTACATTGATTGGAAAGAGACTAGTGCAGTGCCA
The DNA here is from genome assembly GCA_034552555.1 of Semaprochilodus insignis. Taxonomy (NCBI): domain Eukaryota; kingdom Metazoa; phylum Chordata; class Actinopteri; order Characiformes; family Prochilodontidae; genus Semaprochilodus; species Semaprochilodus insignis. The sequence goes on along the minus strand of CM067489.1, from coordinate 24,009,731 downwards.
GCGATCAGCAGATGATGTTGTTGTTCTTCCTTCTTGCCATGCATTGCCAAGCATGGTAAATATCACCTTGCGACAAGACACGAGATGAAGTGACTTCATAACTTTCTGAAATTTCTGTCCAAGTAAATAAATAAGTAAGTAAGTAAGTAAGGAAATAAATAAATAAATAATTTTTAAAAAATCTGTTCCCACCTACGTTGCCCCATACACACCCTTTAATTCCTGGAATTCTGAAGCTGGGCTGAGCATATTAAACTGGAATCAAGAAAATATTTTTCCTGTGCTTTTGCCAGCTCTGTCCACACCTGCCTCCAGCCTGAACTGATCCAGGAAATTGATTAGCCAGCTGCCTAGAGACGTACTGCTGGTTAGCATGGAAGAAGGAAAAATTGTCCCCATGAACAGGCCTTAAATCTGCTCATATAAATCATATAAAGCTTGTGATGTAAAACTCCTAGTGTTTTTGAAGTACACTATGAAGTACTGTGCAATAGTCAGGGACCAACCAAAGGGACTCTATCTAACAAACATAAAGACGTGGTGCAGTTTTAAGGTGGTCAGGAATGTAGATATTTGGCTGAATAGAGTTGATGAGGTCACTGTCAGGTGCACCAAATAGCCTTTTCTACAATAGAATTTTAGAATAATGTAATTTGTCTGTTTTAAAACTTTAGCACTTTAATTGTTTTGCATTTCTTATGTGTTATTTTCTATTAGCCGTGTGCTTTCTGTGTTTTGTTGTTTAGTTTAGTTTTGTTATTTTCTATTTTCATCATTGACTGTTTTTGCGGTGTCTTGTATGGTATGTCTGTTGGACCCCAGGAAGAATAGTGGCTATTGAGATGGCAGCTAATGGGCATCTGTCATCATCACAGGATCCTAATATAATAATAATAATAATAATAATAAAATCAGAAAACAATAAACTTACGTAAAGAACGCGGAAGCCCAACAAGAAACTGGGAATCAGCACCTCCACCAAAACTGTCACCATCAAATAAACAGTACTTAAAGCTTAAACATTTGAGAGAGAGGAGAGAACCTAGCTCCATTCTTGCTTCCGATCTGTTTCTGTCCATCCTTCCACTCTGAGGAGACAACTCAAGCTGTTACTGTGTAAAGGAACTATACAAACTGGGAGGGCACTGATACGATACTCAGTATCGGTATTGATCTGATTCAGGCCAAAATCACTGGATAGTATATCAGAAGATAAATAAAGTGGTCAGTGGTTTGATCCACTAGTCTAAACATTTATGTAAACAAAACTTTTAAAGTTGCACTTTAAATTTGATACTGAATGTCTGATGGTGTTGAACAATCAAACATGTTGATAAAAGGTCAGTGTATGAAAATGTTGAAATAAAAGAACCAGCAGTATTTCATAATATCTGCATTAATTAAATGTAGCAGAACTGTTTCACAGATGTTATATAGATGATTAGGTAAAGCAACGTGCATCCAGACGACTGTTTAAGGGTGTTTGAGAGAAGAAATAAGATGGTATGGGATTGGTATCGGTATTGGCAGATACTCAATATCTGTAGCAGACATGAAAAAGTGGCATTGAGCCACCCTTATTACAAACAAAGACGCTGCTGGTGTGCTCAGAAGAATGCACTGGCCACCTTACATTGTCAAAGAAAAGGTACGCTGCTGCAGCTGCATTTTTCAGTCGAACAGTGTAAATGTATCTTCAAATGAGCAACCTTCTAATAGCACAATGTTTAAAACTAAATAATAAACAATAATAAATAATTAAAACTAAATAATAAAAAGGCTGTGTGGGGTCAATACACCCTATACAAATACCATTTCAATAAAATATGATTATGACAATTATGCTGCTCAAATACAGCTACTGAAGAAGTACCACAGTGAGCTTTTTCCAGACATCACTGTTATTAAATTTGTTTGGGATTACTTGGATGGGCAAAAGCAGAAAATGCAACCACTTTCTAAGACAGGCAAAATATCCCTGCAGATTTCTTGCAAAGAGGTTAAAGCAAGTCCCTTGCAAAGAACAGAAGCTGAAATAAAAACCAAGTGTAGACACTAAATACTGAAACATTCTTTATAACTAGCTCTGGAGGTTTCTGTGTAATTCTCTGTTAAATGTCTTTTGCTTCTTTCCCTGACAGTGAAAAATGCCTGACTTTTACTGAATTCCCATTTTGGCTGGGTATTAAATAAATAGAGAGCAGTCTCTGAATTAGCACAGTAGTGTATGTCCCAGGGTGTGCAGCTATACCCTTCTAATTAGTGGATTCAGCTGCTTTTAGGTGCACCCATTACCAACATAATTGGGTGCTGTGGAGCAGCTGTCCATAAGGTCATTATGTCCAGAGCCAAGCGTCAGCTAAAGGGGTATAAAGCCCCTAAGCACTGGGCTGTGGAGCAGTAAAACATTTTATTTGGGGACTCATAGAGCGCAGCTCAATATCATTAGGAAGATTTGGAGTGCTGATAGTGGTCCGGAATCACCCAACATCAGTACCTGATGAATGCTTTTGTGGCAGAATGCAATCAAGTCCTCATAACAATGTTCCAACATTGAATGACTTCTTCTTCTTTTTCTATTTCTTCTCCTTGTTCTCGGTCAAGTTCTTTGTCCGCTAATCAGTCCTGCAGTTTTCGAGATATCAAGACTGTTCCAACTCAGGAATGTTTGGTGTGATCGGGAATGGTGTGCTTGTATACAGCTTTTTGATCCGACTTTCCGTTTTTTTTTCCCATTAAAAGTGAATGAAGTGGAAAGTACACACCCATCCACTGTACTTCTGATCAACTGACAGACACCATTTCACATACACTATCTTGGGGCAGACCCCTGAGCAGGAATTCAATATTGGTCTGATCCGCACTCGTCTGTTTGTCTTTTTGTTTCATCCCTCGTTTCTCATATAGAGTTCTATTTATTTTTGGCCCTACCTAAACTCTACTGTTTCCTTTAAACTACAACCACCAAACTGCATGTACTCACTCAGGGCAGATCCCCAAACTCTAATCCACAGCCTTACTGACCTGCACTCCTCTATATGTCACTTATTCATCCCTCTTTCCTCCCTTACACTCCCATCCATTTTAAGCCACACCTTAGCAACCGACAAGCTACAAGCTTAAGCTACGCAATCACTCTGCATTTTCTTCTGGAGATGCACTTTTCTAGTTACTCTTCAAAACATCTGATGAGCAGATATGTTCAAACCTTTGGACAGATTACATATTTCTCTATATTACTGAAGCAAGCAGGTCTCTTTTTATTTCACAGCTGAAAAACGTCTCCAGTCAGCTTGTTGTTGTCATTGGATGGGGCAATATGCAAGCCGGCCTTGCGTAATTTGTCTCATCAGATGCCATTTGCAAATGACCAGAGATCGCTGTCCTCTAAGCAAATGAATTCAACCTTGAATCTCAATTTTCCAGACTTTCATTATGCTTCTGTAAGAAATGGCTGGCTAGCACCAAGCTTTCTCTCCTGCTTCCCCACCAAGCCTGGTGCCCAAGATCAATATCACTCTGATTAAACTTGACATTCCGCACACCGAATATCATTGCTCCTTTAGTTTAATGGAATACATTTGCTACAACGACTCTGATCAATATTAATACAGATCCGGCATTAGCGTGAGTTATATATGTGTGAGTGAATGTTCAATCCAGGGGCTTAATAGACAGAGATCTTGGTTAAACTACCCTGTATTGTGTGGCAGATTTTATTCATTTAAAATTATAGAGTGTCTTTCTTGCTTAAAAAAATGATCATTATGTGAAGCCATACACGTACTGAACCGGAGCTAATTGAAGATGGGCTCTGCTATTGACATTGCTTCCAGGATCTTCTTGTTTGGAGGTGCTGTGCTTCTTCAACACCCCGACAGGATCATATTTAATTGGCCTAAAAGCAAGAAAGCTGTAGCATAAATAGAGATTAGTGGAACTCTTATGAAACCTTGTTGTTGTTGGGGGAAGTGGTAGTTGATGTTTGTGCTATATTGCGATGCAGCTGAAGATATGGTGCAGTGTCTGTAGGAGTCTTCACGCTCTGGTGTTAGGGTGCTGTTCTCAGAGCTGATGGCTGGGAGCCTGGTGGGTTGGATACAGTAAGCAAGTGTCTAATCCATCGAATGACAGGCATCATCAGCAAGAGCACATCTGCTCAGCCTGACCTTTGACATGAGCTGGGTGCTTTCATACTGACAGCTTGCATTGAAGCCTCTCCCACAGTGCATCCATCATTTCGCAGAACAGATCCAAATACCCAAAGGCCCAGCACACTGACACAATGGTCTCCAAAACATACCGGCAAACCCAAATGTTTAGACAGTGTGCCATTATCCGGCTGCCTTTAAATTTAGATTTCACTGGGCTACAAATGAACCTGGCTGTATATATGAAATAACGAAATTGCAACAGTGCTAAACACATTATCATATATACATTTAAAGGTGCCATACAATGGAGAACTGTATTTACATTGCCATTATTTAATAAGAAGAGTTTAGTCCATAGAGTTGATATACCTTGAACCTCAAACACTGCTGTTCACTGCTGTTCTTCAAATCCTGCATTTACAAGAGAGGGCAGTAAAACAAGCCAATTCCGAAATCCTTCAAACTGACAGAAATGTCCCTTTTTCCAGGCTGTGAAGGGGATGTCGGCACTTTTCATATCCTTTCCAATGATGTGTCAGCAGGGATGGATGATGTTCTTCTATAAACGAGGCTGAAGGTTGCTTCTTTTTCATCAGCTTCTTAATCGAAAGTTCATTTCCACCTTAAATGCTCCATGGCACCATTTAAGGTGGAATGGAAAACTCGCAAAACAAGCTGGCAAACAGGAAGCTAACTTCTGTGGCCACTATCTCTAACATGATCCTGGACAACCTTAATTCCAAGTTTGTTTGCTCTGGACATTTCACTCTGGACAGTTTTTCACCTGGAGTGAAGTGACATACCTAGGGATAGAGAACACTTTAAAATGCTGAATAAAGACATTGTACGGCACCTTTAAGAAAATGTCTCATTTCATAATGCAATTATGTTGAACAGACACACATAATGTGGGCAATATGGGGTGTTAATATCTATAGTTTTCATTATTGTATGAACTGGGATTTATATTAGTAGCATGCTTGATTTAATCTGAAACATGATTACACTGTCCCTCTTGCTAGGATTGATTATATAGTAAATGAAACTAAAATTTATTTATGTTTATGTCCCTTTGTTCCCCCTTTGAACCCCAGCCATGCGCACGGGCCCCCTGCTTTGAGTCATGGTCAAGTCTTTTAGTGGGTTTCAAAAGCACGTCTTGGTATTATCGGTATGTGTTTTATAGCTGGATCAATAAAGCGCAACATTGACACCAGGCTATGGTTGATCTCAAAGGTTCATCAATACGGTTTCACTGGCCTTCACCACCTGAGGCAAGGTGAACAGTACACACATCAATCTATTCATTTGTTTACCTGAGGATGTTGCAAAAGCAGCTAGATGTGTTAACGCCAGGAGGGTCAACAGCAAACTAGAGGCACATTGCTCATGTAGTTATCAGGCTAGCAATTACAGCCATCAATCAATCAATCAATATTTATTTGTATAGCGCTTTTTACAACTAATGTTGTCTCAAAGCAGCTTCACAGAAAAGCAGTTTATATAAAGGAAAAGAAAAACATGGAGTCCATGTACAGATATAGGAAGGAAATCCGGGTCCAAGCCCCCCGTGAGTAAGCCAGAGGCAACAGTGGCAAGGAAAAACTCCCTTAGAGTAAGGAAGAAACCTTGAGAGGAACCAGGCTCGAGGGGGGGACCCATCCTCCTCAGGTTGATCCCGGGTTGAGGAGAGAAAGACAGAACAGAACAGCCATGATAAACACTGGCCATTAAACATAGGCACATGTAAACATACACGCAAAGACACCAAGACTTCCTTAAATCCAGAGACACACAACTGTGAACACACTTTCTTACAACCAGTTCTCTCTAATTGCTCTAGTATGATGGTACTGTCATATTAGCACTAGTGCACATTCAGGACCACCCCTCTCCCCGCCCACCATTACTGAAATTATGTGAGACAATTTTGGGGTTGTGAGATGGTTGTCAAAAAAAGGACAACCGCTTATTACTGCTAGCGCTTTGAGAGTGACTTTTATGCAAATCTCCAATACCAGTGATGTCATGTTGTAATTGCAAGCTGTAATTGCAAGTGTGCAGCAACACTTAACCAAGCAGCAGGCCTAGCAGCTAACTTCACTGCCTTTTATCTGTATCAGCCTTACTGTCTATGACTATAGTCTGTCTATGCTAAAACAAGCTCACATGTAGAGCGTTAACCTATCAGCATATTAGACTGCCACCTGAAATATTTTGTTTTTTCACATGAGAACATTCTGCAAGTTTCTGTCATTAGTTTTTAGACTTGTTACATGTACATTATTATATGGTTATCAGTTTTTGTCTTACTTATTAAAGGTTCAGTGTCTAAGATATATGTATGCATTGACATTGAATACGCTCCCCTCAGTCGGACTGAGTGGCAAAAGAGTCCACAACGCGACAGCATTTATTAAGGTTAACGGCATAACCTGGAATAAAATAAAGTGACTATTTGCTTGGATTATAGGCAGCACGGGCAAAATCAAAATTCACGTGGTTGCTGTGATCTTTAATGTTTCTCTGTTCCAAGAATGACTTCCAAATCTCCAAGTTATCTGGCTTCCTTATAAGGAAAAATGGAATCATCATCATGGGTGTTTTTAATAAATGCTCACAATACATTGTACAGTACTGCACCCAGCATATAAACAGAAATGTAATATTTAATTGATGAGTAGTCTATTGATCACGTAACTTATGGTATGATTTTACCCAAAAATCCATCATTCCTGGCAACTTCAAATCCATATTTTGATGGGTTCCAGTCATCTCTGTAAATTGCAGAGATCCGTATCAGTCAGAGGTCAGCTTCCTATTTGCCAGCTTCTTGTACAAATTTTCTGGCCCCTCACGTGTTATTATTACTTCCACTGGCTGTGACTTCTTGTGCATACCTTCTATTGTGGCATCTAGCGGTGGGGTTGCAGACTGCAGCCTACTGATTACTCCTCCCTCACCCCTCTCTGTCCAAGTGTGCAGCAGAACCTACGATGGCCGCCAGGTGCATAAATGTTACATTCCTGGTAGTAATTTAATATTTTTTAACATTGACATGACAACATAAAGGTTACCTGTATTGGCGACTAGCCCCATGACCATGTTGTAGCTAAAGCTAAAAACAACATTGAGTTTAGATTGGTGCGCTAAATTACCGGTCCTGCAGAAAACAGGCAGTTTGGGCACTTCGAAACCAATTGTCCCTCAGTACAGATTTCCATCTGGGAAAGGCCTCCAATTATCAAACTTTGGGTTCCTCAAACATCTCACGTCACCAAACGGTTGCACTTGTTTCTGCTTCTTTCTGTGTCTTCCAACTGGTGCTATAGCAGGAGTGGTGCTATAAAGAGTGTTTTAAACTTAAACTTCTTATATATTGCACCTTTAATAGAGTGACCAAAATAAAAATGTCTAAATAAAGTTACATATTTGTATAACATTATTACAACAATCTCAAAATGAGAATTCTTAGATGTATTGGCTTAGATGTATTGATTTAGCATTGTAGATGGGTTCACCACTCAGGAGCTCAGAGCCTCAACTCAATTCAATCGTGCATCCAGGGCTCCCCATCACCTCATTCACTAAATATGCCTGTGTTACACGACAGTTGCACCCTTCTGTATCAGTGATGGACTGTAAAATCACCACCTTATTCCTGAATAAGCTGACCAGTTTACAGAATGACCTAAAGCACTCAAAGAGCTGGGATAATTTAGCTTAGTGACTCTGGGAGGGAGTTTAACAGACATGGAGCAATTTGCGAACACTTATTCAAGACCTGTCATAATTGTCTTATTATCCGTAAATGCAGAACATGTGAGTTGCATCAGTTTTGTTCTACTCATTTGCACTCCACTGGATTTTAGCATCAAATTGCTGTTGAAATCCCACTGATAAATCATTCGCCCCATCCTGACATGGCACGTATTGCATCAAGTGTGGCTGGGTTAAGATTTTTAAATGAAGCATCATCTATTTAAATGTTACTTGTTTGACACTAATACAGCTATAATGATTTCCAAGATGTCCATCTCTACTATTTCTTGTTTTTTGTGATGATGCTCTCATCCGCTCCATTCTCTCTTTCTCTCTCGCTTCTCATACTGCTGTCAAACGTCACTGTTTCATCACCTGCTGTGAATTTAATGAACAGAATGGCTGAGACCCCCGAAAGACACATGTGGAGATACATGAGTGGGCTGGGGGAGGGGTTGCTAATGTGAAAACAGAGGAGTGATAATTGCAGTAAGACATGATTTAAGTATTATTTGTTTGTGCACATATGCTCATATAAAATTGTGACTCTGAAATTCTCCTGGGGAAGTTCAGATCATGGTGGTCGAGCTCAACAGGAGTCGTTCTAGGCCTACTGACAATTTTGACGCCATGCAAACCTGACAAAATAGTGACGTCAGCACTAGTTTTGCAGTTTTGTTACCATCCACAAAAAACAGAAATATACTAAAAATAGAATCAATAAATCAAAAGCATCAAAACAATAAGTACAGATTTTAATTATGTCAGTGTGTTCATGTAACCATGTCCAAATCTCTAATTGTGGCAGTCCAGTATTATTTGTAGGATCTGGTTTTGGTTAATCAATAATTTATTATGTTAAATCAGGTGTGCTTGAGATTTATCCATGTGATGGCTGAAGGCGTCCAGGACAAATCTGGAACCAAACTTTGGTCTTCAGCCCACAAGAAATCAGCTACTTTTTTCATGTTGGCTGACTGCTCCAGTGTTGGGGGCAGGTTGGCTGACTACTCCAGTGTTGGCTGGCTGTTAACTCATTCGCCATTTCGGCACTGATGCTAGCTTCAGTAGCAACAAAATGTTTGGTTTAACAGTTATTCTTCTGTCTTCTAGGTAACGCATTCTTCCACACGTGAAACGTGTTCTTTATCCCAGTATCCTGAGCATAGTTCCGGTTGTAAGGCTATAAAGCACCAACTGGGTGTACCAGGCCAGTGCTGCATCTCTAGTCAGTCAGGAATAACAAAGACAGCTGGGGATGAAGCAGCTGAGCAATGACAACTTCGTGTCTTAACATGTTTATTATCAACAGCCCCTCATAATTTTGATTTTGGGGTGTTCAAGAGGTCCAGGACTTCCTGTATTTTGCACCTTGGTGTTCATAAGAAATTAAGTACAAATGTACAGTCCCTCCTCCTCCATCTTCACTCCATACCAGTCTTGAAGAAACATCACAAATCTCATCCCTTTACTCGCCAAGAGCCTCTCCAGTGTTGGACATCAACAACAAGGTTAACTCTTGTTTTGCTTCTACTTATATCACTTCTTTTATTTGTTGCTGGACACGGTTTCTTCCCAGTAGCAGGTGTAGCGGCAGCATTATAACGGTCACTTGACCAGTGTTTCAGCCTTTTACTCTTCTTTTTACTGGTTATCTGCCCTTAAATGATCCAACTGGGAGCAGGACCTTCATTGACAAGAGGTTAGAATACATCATCGGGGCAGCAGTGCTACTTCTTCTTCCTGTCTTGTTGGACTGATTCTCCTCAACACTACAGTGACTGACTATTACTTCTACAGATGCAAAGTGGTATTATGAGACAGGATGGGCCAGGGCTAGCTGGCTAGCATGCTAAATTCAGAAGCTATCTGCGCAAACCGATACATAGTCGTCTTTGACACACCACCAAAACTGTTATTTCTTCACATTCTGCTGATAATTTTAGTTCATTTTAGACTAAACTACTTACATATTGCACCTTTAAAATCAATGTAATGTTAATGTCAATGTTATTCCAGGCAAGTTTAGTCTGTTTCTATTGGTCCATTCATAATGAAAAGTTCACACAAGGTGTTTTTTCAATGCCATTAAACAATGAAAATATAAAATAAGTATTGTCATGGTATTGACATGACAGTGGCAATATGCTTTGTTATTTAGGCAATGAAAAAAGAAGCAAGACTGTTTAAAAACAATACCATCACCCTGTCCTGTTTCCCATGTTACGTACCTGCCTGACAAGCCCTGCAATCTGATTAACTCCTAAAATCGAGGTGTTATTTCACAAGGGTAACTGCAATAGAAGAAGTGTTAATTATAGCAAAGAGTGAATAGATGGATAAAGCACTGGGTTTCCCTGATGACCTCTGGTGACTCGGAAGGGTCAGCGACTCCAATATCCAGCCAGACGGTAGTCAGCAAATACCACGTCTCTCATGTAACAACATCCAATAGCGGTGCAGTGACCCTGAAAGGACGCCCATCAGCTGAGAGAGGACAAGGAAGAGAGGGAGAGACAGAGAGAGAAAAAGAAACCCCAAGAGGATGAGGGGGGCCAGAGAGAGAGTGAGAGGGACGGCTCATTTGGATGATGTCTGGTCTATAAGGAGGAAGATCAGATGACTCTTTTTGAGGAGCACTGTGTGTGTCTTCCACCTGTGCTAATAAAAGCGAGGGAGCATGGTGACTTTGCCCTTGCTGCTTTGACAGTACACTGACAAGATCTCTCTGAGATGTGCTTATTCCTCCCATCCTAATAAGACCTATGAACGAACCTCAACTGCACCCACTGTAGAAAGTGTCACATTTTAAATGAATAGCAAATGCATCCAGTGGAGCACAGAGAAAACAAGCAAATTAAACCCTGAAAATAGGCCTCAATACATTGTGCTCATTGATTATTGTAATAACACAGTTAATCAAGGTTAAACTCAAAATCTTTATGGAATAGTCTCATACCAGATATCGATTAGGCTATTTTTTCACTGTCAGTATGTTTAAACTTGGGTTGTTATAATGACACAAAATTAAAGCAGTGAAAGAACTACATAGTGAAGATTGAGTGGAGGATTATAATGTACTTAATGAGGAATTCCACCTAACTTTTGCATTATACACTCGTTGAGATGTAAACAATGTCATTAGGTCTGGTATGATGTCAAATAGTTAATTGCAGAGAAACGTATTGACCCAAATGTCTTTACATCGATGGCAATGGAAACCAGGGGCCATGATACATAACATATATAACAGGGGCCATATATAATACTCTGCAAACTGTTGCTGTTGGGGTGCTTATACAGTATGTCCGTATGTGCATAGGGATAAATGTATGCCTGTATATGCATAAATAAGCTCACAGAGCAAAAAATAAATAAATCTTGTGTGTTTAAGGTGGTAGTAACTTCAGGCTCCTGCAGATGGCGATGCATGTGGATGACGAGGCTATAAATGCCTGTGGTGTGTGAGTGACAGGATTCATAGATTGAGAATAGGTGCTACAGTGCCGTGAATGTCTCATTGGATGTATGGATAACGGGTTCAAAGCAGATGTGAATGATGGCTAAAAGGAGTGATTGCATTTGGGCGTGCCAAAGACCACAGTGTGAAGGAAGTAGCTGAAACTGCAGGTGTATGGAAGTGTACGGTCATACTGGTCTACCAGCAGCGGCACAAATCCCAGTCTACAGGAAATTCTCCTCAGAATTGTGCCAGGCAAGGCATCTACCAAATCTGGACCAACTGCACAATCCTTTGATGCAAGAGTGTCTGAACACTGATGTGGCCTAAATCCAGAAACTTGTCCAGTTCATGCCAAATCCAATCCCAGCTGTTATTCGTACATGCTATTAGGTACACAGTCACAGGTGACTCATTTAATTGTATGATGAGCTAATAAAGTCCATTCATATATATTGTTTTGTTATCCTTATAGTGTTTATTGTTTTTGTATTTATGTTCTTTAAACTGTATTTGTGTTATTTATTTATTGTATGTTCTGCACTCTATCTAGTCTTGAAGAATGATATTTCATCCAATATACAGAATGTATACTGAGGAATGACATTGACAAGACCACTTGATTTGACTTTGTATCTCTGTTGTTGTTGTTTTTCTTTTTTTCTTCCATATTTTTTTTCTTTTTCCTATAATATTTTGTTCCAACAGTGGCAATTTCCACTACAGTATGTATATAGTAGAGGAGTAAATTAATCTACTCCTTTACTATATATACATACTGTTATTTTATTTTTCTGCTTTGTTTTGTAATATGTTCTTGGGCAAAATCACGTGGGAGGATTATTGTAAAACCAGCATATTTCACAACCATTTGATGATAACTTTCTGTGAGGGAGCTTAGAAGCATTGACTGCTGCAGAAGTCTGGTTCCTATCACCATTACTGTGAGCAATTCTGACTCTCTGTTTCTCTAGAACAGAGCATTTCACATTAAACCACGCGGAATGACTGTATTTACATCTTAAAGATTTAATTGTGCAGCAATATTTGAAAATTGGTTTCTGTACATATTTATATAGTTTATTTTATCCCTTCGGTGGGTGTATAGACCTTAATATCAGATATACTGTCTGATTAAAAAGCCCACAGACTAATATTGACTAATAATGTGAGACGAACGTGGAATGAACACTGTGCTTTTCTGTGCACTGGTTAAAATTGTACAGACAGGTTTTGCCATCTAGTGGCTCAGGATGGTGGAACAGCTGTCCATTGCGCTTGTGGATGTGCTATTTGTAAGGAACTAGCATTCAACTGGATGTAAGAGCACAATGCATTTGTTCATGGGGTTATGTCAAAAGTCAGGAAGCACTTATTTTAACATTTTCTCAGATATCTGTTCCTACTATGTGTCAAAGGTGTCCAGTATGAATCAATTAATGACAGAATGAGTTTAGACCCAAACCAAAACACAGCAGTTACAAGCAAAGTCAAGTGGTTTTAGTCAGTCTGTCCAACCCTAAAAAGAAATCAATATTCTGAGAGAATGAATATGAAACAGACGTTTGACCTCTAGTATGTTTAATATGTACGATTATAAATGCTTTTACAAAAAATATCTCGTTAAAAACCCACCTCCCAGGCCAGATGGATAAAACAGAGGCTTTTAAATGGCTGGAAAGGGATTACTGGTGCACAGTTCCAAAATGATTTGGAACTGGGCCACAATAGTGTAATGTTCAGTCAGGGCTTGCAACATCATCAACATCATCACCCCCATCTCTGGTCAGGTTATATTCTGATATGTAGATGATGTTCTACTGTATCTTTTTAATCTCATTCAATCACAACAAGTTTCATGTCTTTGGTTCATTCTCTGTCAGAACCTAGTCGGTTCTGATGCCATTAAATATTGATCCAACGTCTAGTTTCCAGTATGGCACAGCTGCTATACAGGTCAAATCATAAAGATTTAAATCTTTAGGTATACAGATCCATAGTAATATATAATTGCTTTCTACATAGCAGGATTAAAAAGGTCAAAAAGAAGTGCTGTTTGTCTGATGGTGACAATGTTGATGGTCTACCAGGTCTTATACAGTTGTTAGAAGTCTTATTGTTGCTGTGATGTTGATTGTAATAATGATCGTTTTCACTACATATATATATATATATATGAACACTGATGTGGCCTACATCAGGAAACTTGTCCAGTCCATGCCAAATCCAATCCCAGCAGCTCGTAGGGATATTACATGCTATTAGGTACGTTTTAGTCACAGGTGACTAATTTGGTCCTGTGGTCTATATATATATATATATATGGTCAGCCCCTACAAGCGTCTGGGATTGGATTTGGCATGGACTGGACAAATTTCTGGATGTAGGCCACATCAATGTTCAACCACTCTTGTGTCAAAGAATTGTCCAGCTGGGCCAGATTTGGTAGATGCCTTCTCTGACACAATTCTGAGGAGATTGGGATTTTAGCCACTGCTGATAGACCCATATGACCGCGCGCTTCCATACACCTGCAAACTCAGCTACTTCCTTCACCCTATGGTCTTTGGCACGGCCACATACAATCACTCCTTTTAGCCAATCATTAACATCTGCTTTGGAGCCATTTTCCATACATGGAATGAGACATTCACTGCACTGTACCACCTCTTCTCAATCTATTCATCCTGTCACTCACACCCTGCAGGTACTAATAGGCCCATCATCCCCGTGCAGTGCCATCTACAGGAGCCTGAAGGTACAACCATCTTAAACATGCAAGGTGACTCGTTTTTGTCTGGTGAGCTTTGTTCCAGCACGCTTTCTCTTCCTTAACTTGCAGTACTTTGTAATATCCAGACTCATGCTTCCTCAGGTGCAAATTGAAAAACTTCCTCTCTGCACCAGTTCTTTTGGCCTAGTCATTACACTAAAGGGAGCCCATCACAGAGGGTGGTCTGAATGATTGAGAAAGAGGGACACGGAACACAGCCCAGTGCAGAAAGAGAGATAATGTGGAAAAGAAAGTGTAACACCTGCTGGACAAAGAGCTGCAAAATTGTTCGGATCTTGTTCAGCTTCTAGAGACTTCACACTGCACACGCTGACACCCATCTACGCACACACACACACACACACACACACACACACTCACACACGTAAGAGGTAATAGAAAAGGTAATTTCTCTTCTGCTGTGAAGTCGTCCTGCTGTAATAGGGGAGATCCTTAATGCTTCTGTACGCTACATTATGACTTTCTATAAGGCTTACTGTAGGTATAGGTGCCCTGTATAGACCATCACACCTTACAATCCAGGGCAAATTTCCATCACCCCCTGTTAGATATCCAGGCATTGTCTTTTTTATTACCCTGTCTGTTTATTCTCAGACCTGGCCTGTTTCTCAATGACTTAAGAGTGTTTTTCTATTTACCTGTTTTTTTTGTTTCTTTCACTTTTTAGTCTTTCTATACAGTAGTATTAGACTTACTGTCATTTTTCATTGCGTAAAAAGAGATATTTTAATGGTGTACAAATTGCTCTGCGCCAGACTGATAAAACCTTTCCAAGACAAGTATCTCCAAAATTGCAAATTTATAGGAAAGGGCAAAAACCGCATTCAATTTTAATGTAAGTCGATGGAACCAGACGTCTTTCCAAGCACTTTTCATTTCTGTTGGTCCATTCATCATGAGATTCTCACACAGTGTAAACAGAAGCTGCTGTGTTCAAATGATGCATAAAAGTAAAAATGGATAAACATGGAGATACGTGTTTTTCATTGGAGAGTGACAATATACAAAATATACTTACATACATCAGTAATATACTTGAAATATATAGAAAATACCAAAAGTACATTTTTCTTCTTGGTGTATTTTAAGAAAATAATACTTTTCTGTATATTTTAACATGACACATTTTAAATTTGAATGAATGTGAATAAATGTGTTTCTGCTAAATGCATTTCTTTACATTAAGAGGCAAAAATATATGTAATTGTCATCAAATTACGAACATCATTTAGATACACATTTTAAAGCAATCACGCACCCCAGAACAGCCCATCACATGCAACATGTATACACATTTTAACTAACAACAACAACCACTTATTTACTTCACTAAATATATCTGTGCTCCATGAAGCCCCCTGCTCATGGCCACTCCTCTTGCATATCCACAGCCAGTACTGGACTGTTACATATCTCTGCTTCTTCAGTTCAATTCAATTCAACTTTATTGTCATTATACCAATACTGGGTTGTACAGTGTAACGAAACATAGTCACATTATATAAACAGATATACATATATAAATAGTGTACAATGCAAACACAAATAGACAAATACCATATGTGTAAACAGTAACAGTAGGACATCTGCAAAGTGTATAACAGCAGTATCTGTATGTCACCCACTACTCTGTTCGGAGGTCCTTGTAGCTGGCCAGCAGCCAGGCATTCTCATCAGCCATCATCCAGGTGTCCTCGGTGCTGCCTTTTTCACCATCCTCTAGCCAGGTTCTTCTCTTCAGCTTAACTGCAGTGCTTCCTCCTCAGTCCTTGCTGCTTGTTTTTCGCCATGCTGCTTCTTCTACTTAGGCAGCCCTTTTCTGGGATTGCTCTTCTTCGATGCTGTCAGTTACAGAGTTCTTGTGTCTCAGAGGTCAGATCCCACTTCTGACACCAATGTGGTGTCTTGGCAAAAAATGAGACATGGGGACACAGACTACCCCACAACCCAGCACAGAATAGGACATGCAACACGTGCTTGTACATGTCTTTTAGCTAAAAACAACAACTTAAAAGAGTTACTGTTACTCTGCGTCCAATGCTACTGTGATGCTCTGTGGGTGGCCCTTAACAACTGCTTAAATAACTTTTAAGCTGTATTTAATTATTCCTAATAATATATTTAAGCATATACATAATTTTGTTTATAAAGGTACATGTAAAAAATATATTTACGTATATTTAGTGATATTAAAATCTAAATTAATTAGTTATTATTGCAGTAATTGAAGTGTATTGGTATATCTATGATTTTAAATGCTGTGCAATAGCTGGCTATGTTACATTCATTACCTTGAATTGAGAAGTGCTGCCATGAGAAAATCAGGTTCAAATAAGTTCAATAAGAGATACAGATGACTTAAATCATTTTATGCTTACAGTGTAAAAATGAAAAGCATTTAACTGATAAAGTAATTTAGACAGAATGTTGGTAATGTAATTATTTATGCAACATCTTTTCAGCTGCTAATTTGTAAATGGTTTGAGATGAGGTCCAGCTTGACATCATTACAATAGTAGAGCCCTTTTTGGTTCTATATAGAGCCCTGTTCAAAAATGTTGGATGTAGAACCATTTACAACACATTCTCCTTCAATCTGAAGAACAATGTAATGATTCAAATAACCATTTCAGCATGCAAATGGTTCTTTGAGTATTCATGGTCTTTACTAAAGAGCCACTGAAGAGGCATCTTAAAGGATGCAAAGTAGTCTCTATATGGGTGCAACAGGTCAAGCATGTCAGCCAGCGAATAGATGCATCATGTAGTGATTAGTGTACTTCTATTTGAAAAAGCTTCATATTATTTCACATACTTTTCTCCAATTTCAGATTAACAGGTTGCTAGCAAATACAATAAACATCAGTGATAAATATGGATATAAAAAGTATCATCATTTCTGGTTTGGGATTGCTAGGTGCTCTTCTTATATATTTACCTCTGTATTCTTTTTCCTGGCCCTTGGTTAGAGTTCGGATTCTAACCTATTTGTATCTGCTAGAATACAATACTCTTAATGAACACTAAGCACTTTTCTAAGTTGCCCTGGATAAGAGCATCTGTTAAATGCTATAAATGTATATGTAAATGAGATTTACACAAAACATTACTTTAAAAAGTTCTTAAGTAATTAATTAGATGTCCATCATGCATCTTTAAACATCACCAGTCATGTGAGGTACAGGCATGCGTTCAGATCTAAAAGATCTGTTTTAATAAGAATTGTTTGCTGCCTATAATGACTCTTACCAATCCTGATTTTGAAGGGTACAGACAAGGGAACAGGCATGGTACAAACAGACTGTCCATGTACACAGAGGACATGACAGCCTCTACCGATCATGCTGTTGCCATGGATATGGTCCAGGGCAATGTGGAGAAAGCTCAGGTCAGCTAGTGACAGCTTTTAAAACAGTTCACTTGAAGACTGTTCTTAGCTGACTGATTATTGTTTTTCAACTCCTGCAACTCCCTGACATCCTATCTTAAACTCAACACCTGCATTTACTAGCTGGACCCATATTCAATCCAACGTACAGTTTGTAAAGGTAGCATGTTAATGTGTGATTATTGTCTATTTTAACATCAGTGTGTTTATCAGTCAGACAGACTGATAAATCAATGTGATCTCAGTGTTACTGAGCTCTGCTAAAGTCTGAGTAGACTGATAAATCAATATGATGATCAGGGCAGTAAGCTCTCACCCAGTCTCAGCAGCAGAAGAAAGGACTGGTGAGATGAAAAGTTTATATGTGAGAAAATGACTGAAAATTCCAGCTTGAAGTTTTGCTTCTGAGTTTTTTGGGAATTTTTTTTTTAGCTTGGAGTGTAAAATAAAACAGAAATGGCTGCTGCTGAAAGGCTTCCAGCGCCCTTCTTTCTCCCAGGTTGGCAGGCTTGCTCTGATCTCATTAATTCAATCAATTAAATACAGTGCATTCCTGAGCAGCACTGGTCAACATTTGCATATAGACACTTCAGTGGTACTGCTGGACTGAGAATCGTCCACTAACCAAAAATATCCTGTGACCACTGATGGCCAACGCAAACTGTGCAAAACAGATGAAAGAATTTACCACTACAAGATGGATCAAAGAGGTAGGAGCGTCTAGTAGAGTATACAGTGAGTGGACACGGTGTTTAAAACCCCAGCAGCACTGCTGTGCCTGATCCACACACTAACACACACAGTGTCCAGTGTCAGTGTCATTGCAGTGCTGAGAATGATCCACCACCCACATAATACCTGCTCTGTGGTGGTCCTGTGGGGGTCCAGACCATTGAAGAACAGAGTAAAAGTATAGAGTGAATCAGATGGACTACAGTCCGTAATTGTTAGAGCTACGAAGTGCAGCTGTTTGGTAAGTGGAGCTGATTAAATGGACAGTGAGGGTAGATCCAAGGAGGTGGTTTTAATAAAGTGGCTGGTCAGTGTATATACTGTATATTTATTATGTTTATTTTGTGGGTCACAAGTAAACATCAGGTGTGAATCCAAGTTATATTTGGGCTATATCAGAGTTGCCATCATTAACCTGGCATTCCAGCTTCAAGTATATGGTATGTAAAATTCTATGATGCAGCACTGCATCCCTCAGTTTTGACGGGATTCACAGTTTTGTATTTTTACATGCATGCATTATACAAACAACCCTTTGCACCCCCCTCGCCATGTAGCTAAATTAGTCAGCAAGTGGGGAAAAAATACAACAACCTGCCTTTATGTATCTGCTCCAAAACATTAGTAGTTTTCCATAAGATGTGTCAGTGTTTCTCAACCCTGGTCCTGGAAGTACCATGTCCTACACGTTTTAGTGGATTTCCTGCTTTAACACACCCACTGCAACTCTAAAAGGGCTTGTTAATGAGCTGATTAGTTGAATCAGGTGTGTTGGGAGCTGGGCAATCGCTAAAAGGTGCAGGGCAGGGTGCCTCCAAGACCAGGGTTGAGAAACACTGAGATACAGTACATCATCAGAAGGATCAGAAACTTCTAGACTAGGAAATCTCACCCAAGAGGCTAATATGGCACCACTGTATGGGGGCCAATAGATTTACAGCAGATGTAATCCTGATTAGGTGTTTCATTTTGGCTAGAGTGTCCTTTTAAAAAGGAATGCTGCAATTTTCAGAATAATTTAATCATTGAGATGTCGCTGAATCATTGAAAAGCTCACTTCTAGAGAAACCTAGAGAGTCAGAATTCTTCACATTGGCGGTAACAGGAAGTCTTTGAGGAGATGAATGCCTCTAGAAGTGCCTTCACAGAAAGATATTACATAAAATAATTGCAAATACTTTGTCATTGTGCATATTTGCATTTTCTCATATGTGCATCTGTGCATTGTGTCATGTGTGCATTTCTGCATTGTGTCATGTGTGCATTGTGTCATATGTGCATCTCTGCATTGTGTTATATATGCATACGTGCATTTTGTCATATGTTCATACATGCTTTGTCATACGTGCTATTGTGCATTTTGTCATATGAGCGTATGTGCATTGTGTCATATGTGCTATTGTGTATTGTGTCATATGTGCATACGTGCATTTTGTCTTATGTGCATTCTGAGAGATTTTGGCCTATAATATTGCTACATGCTGGGCGATTAAAAATCCCCCCCTCTCCCCCACGTTTCGATCATCAACATTACATACAAACGCTCAGAAAACACATGCAGGTTCGCTGCTGGTTTTGCAAAGTAAATAAAATGGCTATATGATGGCTGAATTATGACCCCGGTTCCTTTCACCTTCACTGTTACTTACGTTTCCTTCCTAACCACTCTCATTGACTTTGCTTACATCCCACAGATTGAATTATGCTGAAATTTGCAAAAATCGGCCGTCAGTAAACAGTGTACATTGTTTTGCTGATACTGTACATGACGAACCTTCTCTTCTCTTCTCTTTGACCGTGCGCGCGCTCCGCCCCGAGACCGCAATGCACGCGCGCAGGTGCAGCACAGCAGCGCACTATTAGGGATGGAGGGAACGGTACTATGGGAGAGCGGATAATCGCAACTACTTGCTTCACTCTCTGTGTCAAGAAGTGTCTGTGGAGCTCGGTAGAACAGAAATGTCCATTTAAAAAGTCTCCACATTGAGCCCTCTACTGCGAGTCGTCACCTCCTCATCCTCTCAGAGACCCTGACCTACAGCTGGAGTTGAGGACCTGCCTGTAAGTCTGATTTCTTAAATACTAGTGTGAGTTCCCGTCCTGTTTAGGTTTCTTGAGGTTTCTTTGCAGTGAGGAATAGAGAACAGCTCCTTGGGTATTTGCAAGGCTACAAAGTTGTGTTGACTTCACACAGTTTGAATCTGGGTTTAAAATGATGGAGCTACAAGATTAAAGTTAATCTATGTTCACTGTTAAACTAAAGCTATGATGCAGATATTACATGATGGATTGCTCACATTCATAGGATGTCTGAAGGGTTTAATTCTTCTGAAAGCTCCCTCAGAGAAAGTGATTGCAGGGAATGGTCAAAGGGGAATTCCACCAAATTTTTGAAATTTCTCTCTGATTTAATCATTAGGATGTAAACAGAGTCATTAAGAGAGGTTTGATGTGAAATGCTCCATTCTAGACAAAGTTACAGAGTCAGAATTGTCCACAGTGGTGGTGATGGGAACCAGATGCCTGAAGAATTTAGTTCCTTAAAGCTTCATTACAGAAAGTTATCATATGAAATCATTGTGAATACCTAGCCTGATACCTGAGAGAAGGTTTTGGTCTAAAATTCCGTTCATCATGGAAATTTAGGAAAAAAGCTGGTGGAGTTTCCCTTTGAGAATACGCTGCCTGATACGTACAATGTCTGATACGTCGTTTTACAATTGGAAGAGGGTTTTGAGATAAAATGTTAACTTAAAACTTATAACACATCCGTTATAATTTTGTCAGGATTACATTACTCATTATCAATGTCATATAAAGCACAGAAGACACATATTGGTTCACTGGTTGGATTGGACAGTTTACAGTAGACCCAAAAAGGTACACAGACACTTTAAAGCATATTATTGTTCTAACTAGACTGCACTAAGAGTGGGGCTGTTTATCCTGCAGTACTGGTGGTGAGATTGTGTTTGTTGATGGGATCATTTTAAACTCAAATCTACAAAAATCTGCAAAAAAACTGCTCTGAGAAGCTGAAGCACATTAGCCGACTTTTGAAGGATACATCCCCAAAAAAAAAATTACTGTCTCCGAACACTCTGCTAAATAATGTAAAAGCCACATGTTTGACCATTTGTTTCCTAACATAGTGAATGCAATATTTCTAGGTGTGGCACAAATGTCCAAATACTTTTAGTGGCGTATGTACATATGAGATTATTAACTGTCCTAATATTTTCAAACATGCACTTCTGTAGTTAATCTAATGTTGGAGATTTTGCTTTTGCTTTTTTTACACAAAGAGAACTCCTTTTATGTGTTTATTTCCCAGTTAAAATAGGCTTTAAGTATTAATTATTCAGCATCACACAACAAAATCTTCAGGGATCATTTTTCTGCATCTTAAAGCTCAGTCTTAGAAGCTGGCTGCAATTTCTGCTTCTCAAAAATCTGAATAATCTGATAAATCTGAATTTGATCTGATCTGAATAATCCCAAACACATTCAGTGATGCTGAGGTCTGGACTGGGTGTGATTAGCCAATTAGAACACCAGCAGCATTTTTGCGTTTTTCGCAAATTTGTCTTTTTCTTTTTTTTTGCCTTGTTCTTAGTAACGGCTTCTCAAAGCAACATTATGTAACAATTTTACATCAAATTAAATTTACATCAAAATCATTTTTATGGTTCACTGTCTTATAATTGGGAGAATGGCATCCCTACCATTGCCAATCTGGGCCTGAAATGCCTGCTATAGCACTATGTAGCTTTACTGCGCAAGAACTGGGTAATGTTGTAGGGCACCACTTCCCGCACCAACAACCAGCTACTAAAATTAATAACTTGTATTTTTAAGGCCGTTTTGACTGGAAATAAATGAATGTGGTCTCTGACTTTTTCAAAGTAGCATTTCTGCTTAAAACGCCTGTTAATAAACTGGAATTCAAAAGTGCAGCAACTAACATTTGAATTTGTTTGTTCTACAGACTAGACTGCTCAATCATGTCTTACAATAAGACAAGCAAAGCTGGACCATCAAGCAGCATGTATAATGAGAGCTGTAGCAAAGGAGATATGTCAGTCACTACCTCAGTTATAACCATGACGGCGGGCGTTGTCTCCAACACTCTGGCTCTCTTCATCGTTCTCAAAGCCTACCGGCGATTCCGTCTCAAGTCCAAAGCTTCCTTCTTGTTTTTTGCAAGTGGCCTGGTGCTAACTGATCTCCTGGGACATGTTATTAATGGCTCCCTGGCTCTATATGTGTATGGCTTAGGTAAGGAATGGGAGAGCTTTGACCCCAAGCAGGTTCTTTGTGGGTTCTTTGGTGTTTCCATGACTTTCTTTGGTCTGAGCCCCCTGCTGCTTGGAAGCATCATGGCTGTGGAGCGCTGTATTGGAGTCACTCGGCCACTTTTTCACTCCATGGCTTTGACCTCCAACTACATAAACAGGCTGCTGGCGCTCACCTGGCTCCTGGCTCTGCTGGTGGCCCTGCTACCAGTGCTAGTGCAGCGACCCTACGAGGTTCAGGGGTCCCGTAGCTGGTGTTTCTTCCGCATGGTTGGGTCACGTGATTGGCTGGACATTCTTCTCCCCATGATCTTCTCTGTTTTGGGATTGCTGTCTCTCCTCGTGTCATTTGTGTGCAACACCATGACAGGATTCGCTCTTCTGTGGTCCAGACTGCACCAGGAACATAGCTACCACTGTCATCACAGAAGCTCCATTCATTTTGAAATGGTCTGCCAGCTCCTTGCTATCATGGTTGTATCCTGTGTATGTTGGGGGCCTTTGCTGGTAAGGATTTCACTTCCGTATAGGTCAGATGTACTGTATGCATTGCTGCAAATGAAGAAGCGTCTCCTTTCCAAGGCACTGCAGATCACAACAAAACTCATAGGAAACTTGGGGAAGCCAAACAAAAGACAATCTGTACTTAATATGGAAAAATACATGGAACCTGTAATAGCCATGTGTCAAAAAACTTTTTTGTAGGAATGACATCATCACATAAAGCCTTTTTATAACTGTACATGAATGTAAAAGGGGGTGCTTGCAGCCAAATTCACAAATACTTTTTATTTAATTGCTTGCGAAATATACAAAAACATGATGGAAACCTGGATAATGTCAAAGGATTGGTCATTTTCCAAAGGAAATGACCATATGAAGTCTTACACTTCTTAAAAATAAAGGCCCCTAAGTTGTTCTAGGAAAAACGTTTCAACTTTACATTACTTCTAGATTATGGTGAGATTTTAAAATACTTAAGTATACTAAATGCCTAATTTCCCATTTTCAGGCAGCAATATCTCAAAATTTTGACTTGGAGTAATGGAATAATGAATCCATTTGGGTTGTAGGTGGAGGGAAGGGAACAATTACTTATTTTATTCAAATTCTGATTGGAATTAAAATCTAAAATCTATTACTTGTTTTTTGTGATTTAGAATTAGTAAAACAAATTCCAACATATAATTCATTTTGGATAATAGATCTTCATTTAAAAAGAGTAGTGGAGAAAATACATGTTTTAAAACAGTAAGTCAATATTTTTAGGAAAATACATCATAATTTTAGGATACTACATTAAAAAAATGATATAATTACAGAGAGGAGGAAAAAGTCATGTCTTTCTCTTCTGAAGTTGCTAATAGCACCGACAATCCTAAGCCTGTTTAATGTGAGCAAATGTATAAATTAGAGAGTGAGTAACAGCCTAGAATCATGAGGTGTTTCTTTAAAGAACCATCCATTTAAAGGTTCTTTTGGAAACCAAAAATGGTTCTTCTATGGCAGTGCTCTAAAGGACACTTCCTTATACCTTTATTGTCAAGAGTTCAATACTTTCATCTGTAAACGAAATACTCTCATTCTTTATATCATTGTGGTTTCCAGGTCACAATCATTATCATAAACCTGCGAGGACAAAGGCAAGAAGAATACAGCTACCTGCTACTGACTGTGCGTCTGGCTACATGGAATCAGATTCTTGATCCATGGGTGTACATTCTTCTGCGCAAGGCTGTGTTGAAGAGGATTTGCCTGCTGGCACAGAGGTGCCGTAGTCCACGTCCAAAACATGCTTTTGGTTGGAGGTTCAGTACTCTGGGGAACTCTGTGGAGACCAGCAGCTCTGCAAACAGCAAACCAGACTTCATCTGTTTGGATGGTAAATTCCTGCCAGACACACTCTTGAGACCTAATGGGCACTTCCCCTGAGCCAGAGAGCTGGGCACAGCAGAGGTTTAGATACGGTCTGGTTAAAGTCTGTAGGAAGACAGTGTAAAACATTACACATGCTTGTAAGATACTAAAATGAATTGTTATATTAAATAGGGTGATCAGGTGTTCCTATCGCTCAGGGACAGTCCCTGATTTTGGTAGGGTGTCCCTGGTAATGTCCCTGTTTTTAATTAAAACACAAAAGTCCTGGCAGCAGA
Organism: Semaprochilodus insignis; assembly: GCA_034552555.1. NCBI lineage: Eukaryota > Metazoa > Chordata > Actinopteri > Characiformes > Prochilodontidae > Semaprochilodus > Semaprochilodus insignis. The sequence continues at coordinate 23,984,993 of CM067489.1, read as the reverse complement.
ACAGGTAGGCAGACATCTCACATTGTGTTTGCTTCGGCCAACAGAGGGGTATGCTGCTGTCTACTAAATGCTTTTTACCACTTGCTTGCCTAGTTTTAGAGAGGACTTCTGTGGAACACTCACCCAGAAGCTAGCAGTTGTCAAGTGAGCCCACAACATCACAAACGTTTTTTCAAGATACAAGGTAACCCAACAATTTAAAGCAGGGGTGGAGTTACCTGAGGTGGGCTGACTGATTTGTACAGGCATACAATCTACTTGAACGTAGCTGGATCTTTAAGTATTGCATAATTTTTCCAGCTGTCCATACATGACATATGGCATATGTTGATAGCAGCCGCCTCTGTCGCGTCTTTTCCTCTGTAGTCACATGGCTCTTTTTACCGCCAAAATATTTAATATGGTTATGAATTATGGGCTCATAGAACCGTTAAACATAATCCTGTCTTAACCCTGCCTAAGCCACTAGACCTTTAAGACCATTTACTTCATTTTATTCACTAAGTTTACTAAGGTTTTACTAAGTTACTTAGTTAGTACCCAATTTTATCAGTCAGTACCCAATTTTATCAGTCAGTGAAGTGATTTAGTTCAAGAGTCAAAAAATGCTGTTTTCAAGTTTTTCCAAGACTTCACCAGGCTAAAAGTTTTCAAAAAGGTGCTCAAAAAGGATGAAAATCATGCAAAAAAAGGTAAACTAAGAAGATCACAAATAGAATAAGAGTGATAACAAAAATTCAATAGTACGTGAGAATAATAAAAAGTAACAGAGTGACTTCCGATCTATTAAAGTAACAGTCAGTCATTCTGTGCAAGGTGTGGTGGCCCATCCGATCAGGCCTAGTCAATAGGTCTTCCCAAAAATGGCATCTCGAAATTCTCCCGGCCTTTTCTGCCACTACACATTCTCCCTGTTCCGGGGCTTCCAGGCCTCTCGGTCCTCAACCAGTCGGAGTTGGTTGATGTCATGCTTGACCGTTCTAATTACCCTCGCTATACGTCAAATCCTTGTTGATGTCCCAAAAGATGTTCAGAAGAGTCACAAGGCTGTACATTATCTATAGAGAGTTATCTATAGGGACCAGGTGTTCTTACCATACTACATCATTTACGTAACTGCTATTACCAGCACAGAAACTCTGAAGACACCCAGGTACAGAGAAACGAATGCTCTTGACTACATTATCGACCAATGCAGAGTATAATATGAGTAAATATGGAATAGGACTCTAAACTCTGTACAATAGTTTATTACAGTACAGCAGTTACCATGGTCCAAGTACATGAAACTGAGACAGTCCCCACTTTCAATCCATATTTCATAGATAAAAACATTGGATATTTTATTGATCCCAAGTTTTAATTACAGATATATGATCGCCTTAATATTAACCCAGTAAAGAATGGTCGTCCGTGGACATCTAAAATGTGTTTAAAGTCAGATACGTGCTTTCAATGTCGTTTCAACGGTTCACACGGTTCAAATGTTTACTGGGAAGCATCCTGCATTCAAGTATGTGTGAAAGAAATAAGATAATAAAACATGGCTTAAAAACATGAACTCTGGTTAAAAACATGAACTGACTTTGGAAAATCCATCTCCGAATTTGTTGCCCTGACACTATATTGATTGAGACTTTACAAATTGCCTACTTCCATAGAAAATGACTGGTGGCCTGTCGTTTAAAATGGCCAAGATAAGATTTCTATTCATTTGCTAGTCGTGCATACAGGGAATGCACGAAATAGCTCAGATATGCTTGCTAGAATACCAAAAAGAAGAATTTATAGCCCTTTGGAAAGTTATTTACCAGACATACGTTTTACATGTATATTGTGTGACTTTAGGTTTGGGTTCATTGGGGCTTAGTCTTTCCCATAGTCTAGGAAAGTCAAATCTGCATGCTTGAGGCGAGACCTGTTAGCTTGAGCGCAGTATGGGCAGTGTACCACATATTTTGATATGTCATTGACTTTTTGCCACTGTAGAGTTAACTTGTTATTTCACATTCAGAAAAAAGAAATGTGAAACTCACGATTGCCGGGAAAACTCATGAAGATTTGATCATAAGTGTATATGTGTGTTGTGAAGAGTCTGTTGCAACCTATCCAGCTGTCAAGCTCTTGAACACAGGAACATTTCTCAAGAGCTGGTCAGTGCTGTTTTCAGTGTCATTGGTTGGGTGTTCAGATTTTTTCAAACCTGAGATTTGAAGTCTCTTCAATGGTTGTCCTGCATGTTAAATGACATTGCACAGCACATTATGTGAAGGATGAAGACAGATGTTAAGGGGGAACATAATTGAATGTCTGCTTAAGTAAACTTTCAAGATGTAAACAGTCATTCAGAATAGTTTAATGTGAAATCCAGCGCTCTAGACAAACTTACCCCAAAAGTGTCATGACTGAAAACCATTATGTGAAATGGTGATGAATACTTTGCATGATGCCCAAGAGTTTGTTTTATAATAGCTTTGAGGCGTAAAATATACTTTTATAATCGGGGAGGGACATGCAAAAGGTAGGGTCATTTTGGACAGTAAATTAATTGGCTATGTTTGTGCAATGTTCAACATTGTGGAGCCCTGGGTTACATCACTATTACTACAAAGAAGTATGTAATGCTCTCTACAATAAACCCCTTCACATCAAACTCTGAATGACTTTGTTTAGATCATAATCAATGAATTATGCTGAATATTTGGAAAATCGATGAAATTCCACATTAAGTTTAACTGTACCTTCTTATGAACAAGATGGGCAATCTACTTCCTTAGGGAGAGGAAGCCTGGAAAACTGGCTGATTCATACTAATTCCTGCTGTCACTTGAGTTTGGATATGGCTATTTTAACTTTTAATTCAGTTTCCTGATATTAGAAATGAAATCTGAATGAGTAAAGCTGTTATTAGCACAAGTAAAAATAAAATGTGACACATGCAAAACAACTCTAACAGATGATAATAACGGAATTTACTATTCACATGTAAGATCTCAGTTCTCACTAAAGGAGCAATATGATGCAGTCTGTTTAATTCCCCTCACACAGTCCTTCCTCCTCCCTTTTCACTCCTGCCCACGTTTATATCCGTTTACCCACCAACAACATCTCCAGCAGGGGAATGTAGCGCCAATGTTAACTCTTGTTTTTGAAGGCAGACTCAACATTACAGTGACTCANCACACAGTCCTTCCTCCTCCCTTTTCACTCCTGCCCACGTTTATATCCGTTTACCCACCAACAACATCTCCAGCAGGGGAATGTAGCGCCAATGTTAACTCTTGTTTTTGAAGGCAGACTCAACATTACAGTGACTCATTATTGCCTATTCAGGTACAAAGTAGTATTACGAGACAAGATGGGGCCACACTGGCTGGTTAGCATGCTAGCTTCCGTAGATACCCCCGCAACATGAAACATAAACATCTTCAACATACCTTCAAAACTGTTATGTCATCTCATTCTGTTGATCATTTTAGTAATTTTGGAATGCTTTAAACTAATAACTGGATTTCCTCATCTTACATGTTGCTCCTTTATGAATTGTTGAAATTCCAGTTTTTGCATACTATTACATAATATGTTTGCTCTTAGATGTAAGAACTACATTGTTACTAATCAAATTTTCACCAGTAAGAATTCAGTTACAGAGTGTCAATATGTGAAATATTTCTATTTGGGAAAATCGAATGATCATGACTTATAACTTAATTTGTTCAAAAATTGTTCATTTGATCAAAATCAATCAATTGGAAAAAGCCATAAGTTACTTGTTCGGGTGCATCAGTATGTTACTCAGTATATGTATCAGTCCGATATTGGCCAAAATCACTGGGAGAAAAAAAAAGTATAATCCGATATGATTCACTAGCCTAACCTAAATGCAACATTTTATTTTGAATGGTGCTGATCAATCAAAAATTCAGCGGAAAGTTATTTGTTTGAAAAAGTTTATATAAAGCTAAACAGCAGTGTTGCGTAAGTTGAGTTATGTTGTGGACTAGGGCTGCAGATATATCATTTCAACATCGTCACTGCAATGTGTGCATGCACAGTACTCACATCGCAGGATGTGAAATCTTAAGTAAGTATTTACCTAAGTTAATTAAATGAAACAAGTCCAGCTACGGATTTTTTGCTGCCTGACACACAAAAAAGACTTGCACAGTTCCTTGACTCTGATAAGGCTTCTCGGATATACAGAGAAGAGTAGTCACAGTGCTCACCTGCTTTTGTGTTTGGTGCCCTGAGGGCGATTATAAAACATTAAAGTTTAAGAAAAAATGGTCCACACTCACAAGAAGTAATTTCTCTGCATTTTCATTTTTTTATTTTCACCCAATTAATTTTACAGTAAGGTGTTTTTAAACATTAATGTTCAAGTCTTCTGTTGAAAATTCCTGAATAGTTTTTATATTGTAATAAATATTGCAAGGGAAAAAATTGCAATGTTAGTTTTTTCCAATATCATGCAGCCCTATTGTAGACTATGTTCTTCTTCCTTTAGGGGAGCAGAATAACTATTTCGTTTGAGCATGATGTTATTTAAACATCTGATTAAGCTATGCCCAGAGGCATCTGGTGGCCCGACGGCATACTGAGAGACACTACTTCTGTTTGTGTAGCTCAATAAATATTGCCGATATCAGTCTAAATTTATCATCATTTATTGTTCCTGGTAAACTTTATCTTCCTTCCCAATAGCATTGCAGTCTGACACTTCCTTCTGGGTGTAACTACTCTTTTGATTACGAGTGTATTTTGAGCTTGGCCTTTTTTGCATGGACGTTTATATGTATCAAAGTGTCTATAGAAAACTAATGTTTCAGTGTCTAACAGTATCAGAGCTCCTTTAGCTTCACTGTGTTCTTCGTGTGTAGTATCTTCATGTGGGCGCTCATTCGTGCTCCTTGTTAGGTGGTCTCGGTGTCCTGTCTGTCCTGTCCTGTCCTGTCCTCACCAGCAGAGGCAGCACTGTAAACCTGCTGCATGTCTGAAATAAACTAAATGTGACGTAACTGGAGTCGTCATTTCCTCCTTCTTCCTGCGCCGCATGCTTTTCTGAGCAGCTGTGGGTAACAGGTTAGTGATTATTATTTTACCTATAAACGGGTCGCCGTTTAGGAAGTTTTGTCTGAATAAAGACGTCTGACTTGTGCGCCTGTATTTTTGATCTCTTCGTTGGGGGCGCGTAGTTCTGACCTGTGGGTTAAATTTTGTGTTGACACTGCGGATTGTTTTCATCCCCTGGATGTAGCGTTTAGTGAGTGAGGGGGGTGAATAGCGCCCTGCCGAGCACCGCGATGACTGGCTGCTACACTAACGCTAGCTGTCTGGACTACTCACGGCTCATATTCACGGAGAAGCGCTTTAGCTTTAACAGACGACGTTTTATCATCTGTCCGTTTATTTACCTGTCTTGTTAATTTAGCCACCTAGCGGTGTGATAACGTAGCTAACGTAGTTTTAATACTGCAGCCGAGGAACACAGACAGTAGCCTGAGCGAGCGAGCTAGCACTGCAGCTAAGCTCCGAAATGTCTCTCACAGACATCTTCTCTGCGGGAGTTTGTAGCCTGCTAGCTAACTCGCTAGCACGGTCACCGCGTGACTCTATTTTGGTCACGTTTTTAGATGTAGTTGTTTTTAGATGTGCTATCCACTTACGAGACGTCCTGACGTTCCAGTGTTGCTGAATGTCGGGAAGCTTGTTGGCTGTAGCTCACCGTTAAAAGGGAATTCCACCGTTTTGCTAAATTTCAGGAAAAAGGACTGATTAGTTTAACCCTGTAGATGTAAACAGAGCCATTCTGAGTGGTTTGATTTGGTTCGTTGTAGAGAAACTCAGACTCCTGGTTCTTCACAGTGGTTCTGGTGGGAACCAGGGGTTGCCATGTCTGACACAAACATATAACCATTTATTTACTCGGGCTGGAGGGGGATCAATACAGCACTTTTTGCCATATTGTATCGATTCACTGCCAAGTATAGATATTTGTATTATATGAATTACAAATACAAATGAAACATTTGGTACTAGAATGATAAAGACCAGTTGCTTTGAAAAAATCTCAAAGGATTGCATTAACTTGTGATGAATGGATGTCAAGGGCAGCGGATACCTATGTGACTATAACAGTGCAAAGTTTTAATTTGCAGTTGAAAGATGGTTAAATCACAATTTTGTAACATATTGTAGGTGTTTATAGTTATAAAATACAACATATATTTATTTGGTATTACAAAAAAAAAAATCTTTGGGGTCTATTTTGATTTAACACCCTGCATGTTCTCGTCCTACCTGAATTTGTTTAAATACACCTATGGCCAAAATTATATTAGAGAACTGTCATAAAACAACGTGTCACACATCAGGCAGTGTGTGTCTAACCATTTCGCATAATAACTTTTAGAGGCATGAAGCTCTTTAGATGTCTGGTTGATATCATCATCACCACTGTGAACAATTCTGACTCAGCAAGTTTCTGTAGAGCGGAGCATTTCACAAGTCTTTCTGAATGACTTTGTTTACATCTCAGCCAGTAAATTATGCAGATTTCTTTTTTTAATCTGTGGAGCCCCCCTTTAAGTTCAGCTTTTGCAGCCTGAGTGAACCAAGTTAGCTAAAGATGGCTTCTGATAACTATTTGTGATGCCTTTTGTTTTACTGATATCCAACTCAAACTCGTACATTGCTTAATGAACTCTGAGAATAAGACAGGAAACCTCAACTTGATCTTGTTGGACAAATAAGAATTCCACAATTATTCAGAATGACTACATGAATACATTCATTGAGATATAAATATTTATTATATACGATCATTCGAAGTGGTTTGTTGTAAAAAGTAAAAAAAATAAAATGCATTATATAATATAATAACGTGCTTTGTACAGAAATGTAGTGAGTATGGGTTTCTGTACAGTGGTGGTGATGGGAACTAGGAGTCAGATTGTCTACAGTGCAATTGTAGCCATTTTGTGTACTATCCAAAATTTTAAGAGTAAGCATGTCTTCTGTGGCTTTATATGTAACTTGAAAGTAGTGGTAAAATAGTGTTAAGTCTGAAAAAGTAAGTGTCTTTGTGGTCTGTTTTAGCATACAATGCCCCGTGTGTACCTCTCTGCCGTGAATAGATTTTTAAAAGGTTTTAGGCCAGAACCTCATCATGAATTAATCCTAATACAACGTCTCGGGCAGCGGTGTATTTGTTGCCTTTGGATGTCTGATTCCTATCACCATCACCACTTTGAACAGCTCTGGCTTAGCAAGTTTCACTCGAATGGTCAGTTTCACATCAAACCACTCTGACTGACTGTTTACATCTCAACTATGTCAGAGAAATTGGTGGAATTCCACCACTGTTATTGTAGTAATACTGTTGATAGCCAAATGTCATCTACACTAATCATGGCTTAGCTTGAACCTCTTTTTATTCCCCTTTTTACATTCTGTTCAAGAAAACAACCACGTTGGGACTTTTAATTTGCAGCTTTGAAAAAATTATAATGGCGATCTGTTCTGTTCATCTCATAACATTATTTACTTTTACAGAAGACACTATGAATCAGGAGAAACTGGCTAAACTTCAAGCCCAAGTCCGAATAGGGGGCAAGGTAAAATGTACCTTTGAATATCTAAGACTTTGTTTGGACTCCAGGCCCTAATCTGATATTTGGCATATCCAGATTGTTTTTTGATAGTCTGCACAGCTAAAAACCAAATGAAAACCAGGCTTTGTTAATCAGATCCAAACCACATTTGGCAGTGGTTTGAATTGTGATCCTAATAGGACTTTTTTACAGATGCGTCTCTGCCTGGACACTCTTCCCACTCAAATTGGATTTCAAAGTGTCTTTTGCATCACTTCCAACCTGGAAAAACAACAACGATGCCAGATAGAGTGATTGTTTGCAACCCATGCAAATAGATTGGTGATGTCTGTGATGTCAGGATCACTTTCAAATAACAGTTTGGACAGTCGTCTGAAAAGATTTGATTTGAAAACCAAATGGGATTTGCCTGTTGTCTGAACACAGCCATGGATGCTGAACATAACAAAGATAAACCGTGTGTGTGGTCGGTTGATGCCCACCACCATGTGACACATAATATTTACATGAGTTGATTGATACATATACCACCCCAGATGCCATATCTACAATGTCAGTGTGTTTCCCTCTCTCAGGGCACAGCACGTAGGAAGAAG
>CM067489.1:23932357-23975405 GCA_034552555.1 Semaprochilodus insignis | reverse complement strand
TGAGTTATGTTGTGGACTAGGGCTGCAGATATATCATTTCAACATCGTCACTGCAATGTGTGCATGCACAGTACTCACATCGCAGGATGTGAAATCTTAAGTAAGTATTTACCTAAGTTAATTAAATGAAACAAGTCCAGCTACGGATTTTTTGCTGCTTGACACACAAAAAAGACTTGCACAGTTCCTTGACTCTGATAAGGCTTCTCGGATATACAGAGAAGAGTAGTCACAGTGCTCACCTGCTTTTGTGTTTGGTGCCCTGAGGGCGATTATAAAGCATTAAAGTTTAAGAAAAAATGGTCCACACTCACAAGAAGTAATTTCTCTGCATTTTCATTTTTTTATTTTCACCCAATTAATTTTACAGTAAGGTGTTTTTAAACATTAATGTTCAAGTCTTCTGTTGAAAATTCCTGAATAGTTTTTATATTGTAATAAATATTGCAAGGGAAAAAATTGCAATGTTAGTTTTTTCCAATATCATGCAGCCCTATTGTAGACTATGTTCTTCTTCCTTTAGGGGAGCAGAATAACTATTTCGTTTGAGCATGATGTTATTTAAACATCTGATTAAGCTATGCCCAGAGGCATCTGGTGGCCCGACGGCATACTGAGAGACACTACTTCTGTTTGTGTAGCTCAATAAATATTGCCGATATCAGTCTAAATTTATCATCATTTATTGTTCCTGGTAAACTTTATCTTCCTTCCCAATAGCATTGCAGTCTGACACTTCCTTCTGGGTGTAACTACTCTTTTGATTACGAGTGTATTTTGAGCTTGGCCTTTTTTGCATGGACGTTTATATGTATCAAAGTGTCTATAGAAAACTAATGTTTCAGTGTCTAACAGTATCAGAGCTCCTTTAGCTTCACTGTGTTCTTCGTGTGTAGTATCTTCATGTGGGCGCTCATTCGTGCTCCTTGTTAGGTGGTCTCGGTGTCCTGTCTGTCCTGTCCTGTCCTGTCCTCACCAGCAGAGGCAGCACTGTAAACCTGCTGCATGTCTGAAATAAACTAAATGTGACGTAACTGGAGTCGTCATTTCCTCCTTCTTCCTGCGCCGCATGCTTTTCTGAGCAGCTGTGGGTAACAGGTTAGTGATTATTATTTTACCTATAAACGGGTCGCCGTTTAGGAAGTTTTGTCTGAATAAAAACGTCTGACTTGTGCGCCTGTATTTTTGATCTCTTCGTTGGGGGCGCGTAGTTCTGACCTGTGGGTTAAATTTTGTGTTGACACTGCGGATTGTTTTCATCCCCTGGATGTAGCGTTTAGTGAGTGAGGGGGGTGAATAGCGCCCTGCCGAGCACCGCGATGACTGGCTGCTACACTAACGCTAGCTGTCTGGACTACTCACGGCTCATATTCACGGAGAAGCGCTTTAGCTTTAACAGACGACGTTTTATCATCTGTCCGTTTATTTACCTGTCTTGTTAATTTAGCCACCTAGCGGTGTGATAACGTAGCTAACGTAGTTTTAATACTGCAGCCGAGGAACACAGACAGTAGCCTGAGCGAGCGAGCTAGCACTGCAGCTAAGCTCCGAAATGTCTCTCACAGACATCTTCTCTGCGGGAGTTTGTAGCCTGCTAGCTAACTCGCTAGCACGGTCACCGCGTGACTCTATTTTGGTCACGTTTTTAGATGTAGTTGTTTTTAGATGTGCTATCCACTTACGAGACGTCCTGACGTTCCAGTGTTGCTGAATGTCGGGAAGCTTGTTGGCTGTAGCTCACCGTTAAAAGGGAATTCCACCGTTTTGCTAAATTTCAGGAAAAAGGACTGATTAGTTTAACCCTGTAGATGTAAACAGAGCCATTCTGAGTGGTTTGATTTGGTTCGTTGTAGAGAAACTCAGACTCCTGGTTCTTCACAGTGGTTCTGGTGGGAACCAGGGGTTGCCATGTCTGACACAAACATATAACCATTTATTTACTCGGGCTGGAGGGGGATCAATACAACACTTTTTGCCATATTGTATCGATTCACTGCCAAGTATAGATATTTGTATTATATGAATTACAAATACAAATGAAACATTTGGTACTAGAATGATAAAGACCAGTTGCTTTGAAAAAATCTCAAAGGATTGCATTAACTTGTGATGAATGGATGTCAAGGGCAGCGGATACCTATGTGACTATAACAGTGCAAAGTTTTAATTTGCAGTTGAAAGATGGTTAAATCACAATTTTGTAACATATTGTAGGTGTTTATAGTTATAAAATACAACATATATTTATTTGGTATTACAAAAAAAAAAATCTTTGGGGTCTATTTTGATTTAACACCCTGCATGTTCTCGTCCTACCTGAATTTGTTTAAATACACCTATGGCCAAAATTATATTAGAGAACTGTCATAAAACAACGTGTCACACATCAGGCAGTGTGTGTCTAACCATTTCGCATAATAACTTTTAGAGGCATGAAGCTCTTTAGATGTCTGGTTGATATCATCATCACCACTGTGAACAATTCTGACTCAGCAAGTTTCTGTAGAGCGGAGCATTTCACAAGTCTTTCTGAATGACTTTGTTTACATCTCAGCCAGTAAATTATGCAGATTTCTTTTTTTAATCTGTGGAGCCCCCCTTTAAGTTCAGCTTTTGCAGCCTGAGTGAACCAAGTTAGCTAAAGATGGCTTCTGATAACTATTTGTGATGCCTTTTGTTTTACTGATATCCAACTCAAACTCGTACATTGCTTAATGAACTCTGAGAATAAGACAGGAAACCTCAACTTGATCTTGTTGGACAAATAAGAATTCCACAATTATTCAGAATGACTACATGAATACATTCAGTGAGATATAAATATTTATTATATACGGTCATTCGAAGTGGTTTGTTGTAAAAAGTAAAAAAAAATAATAATAAATAAATAAAAAATAAAATGCATTATATAATATAATAAAGTGCATTGTACAGAAATGTAGTGAGTATGGGTTTCTGTACAGTGGTGGTGATGGGAACTAGGAGTCAGATTGTCTACAGTGCAATTGTAGCCATTTTGTGTACTATCCAAAATTTTAAAAGTAAGCATGTCTTCTGTGGCTTTATATATAACTTGAAAGTAGTGGTAAAATAGTGTTAAGTCTGAAAAAGTAAGTGTCTTTGTGGTCTGTTTTAGCATACAATGCCCCGTGTGTACCTCTCTGCCGTGAATAGATTTTAAAAAGGTTTTAGGCCAGAACCTCATCATGAATTAATCCTAATACAACGTCTCGGGCAGCAGTGTATTTGTTGCCTTTGGATGTCTGATTCCTATCACCATCACCACTTTGAACAGCTCTGGCTTAGCAAGTTTCACTCGAATGGTCANTTTGTGATGCCTTTTGTTTTACTGATATCCAACTCAAACTCGTACATTGCTTAATGAACTCTGAGAATAAGACAGGAAACCTCAACTTGATCTTGTTGGACAAATAAGAATTCCACAATTATTCAGAATGACTACATGAATACATTCATTGAGATATAAATATTTATTATATACGATCATTCGAAGTGGTTTGTTGTAAAAAGTAAAAAAAATAAAATGCATTATATAATATAATAACGTGCTTTGTACAGAAATGTAGTGAGTATGGGTTTCTGTACAGTGGTGGTGATGGGAACTAGGAGTCAGATTGTCTACAGTGCAATTGTAGCCATTTTGTGTACTATCCAAAATTTTAAAAGTAAGCATGTCTTCTGTGGCTTTATATATAACTTGAAAGTAGTGGTAAAATAGTGTTAAGTCTGAAAAAGTAAGTGTCTTTGTGGTCTGTTTTAGCATACAATGCCCCGTGTGTACCTCTCTGCCGTGAATAGATTTTTAAAAGGTTTTAGGCCAGAACCTCATCATGAATTAATCCTAATACAACGTCTCGGGCAGCAGTGTATTTGTTGCCTTTGGATGTCTGATTCCTATCACCATCACCACTTTGAACAGCTCTGGCTTAGCAAGTTTCACTCGAATGGTCAGTTTCACATCAAACCACTCTGACTGACTGTTTACATCTCAACTATGTCAGAGAAATTGGTGGAATTCCACCACTGTTATTGTAGTAATACTGTTGATAGCCAAATGTCATCTACACTAATCATGGCTTAGCTTGAACCTCTTTTTATTCCCCTTTTTACATTCTGTTCAAGAAAACAACCACGTTGGGACTTTTAATTTGCAGCTTTGAAAAAATTATAATGGCGATCTGTTCTGTTCATCTCATAACATTATTTACTTTTACAGAAGACACTATGAATCAGGAGAAACTGGCTAAACTTCAAGCCCAAGTCCGAATAGGGGGCAAGGTAAAATGTACCTTTGAATATCTAAGACTTTGTTTGGACTCCAGGCCCTAATCTGATATTTGGCATATCCAGATTGTTTTTTGATAGTCTGCACAGCTAAAAACCAAATGAAAACCAGGCTTTGTTAATCAGATCCAAACCACATTTGGCAGTGGTTTGAATTGTGATCCTAATAGGACTTTTTTACAGATGCGTCTCTGCCTGGACACTCTTCCCACTCAAATTGGATTTCAAAGTGTCTTTTGCATCACTTCCAACCTGGAAAAACAACAACGATGCCAGATAGAGTGATTGTTTGCAACCCATGCAAATAGATTGGTGATGTCTGTGATGTCAGGATCACTTTCAAATAACAGTTTGGACAGTCGTCTGAAAAGATTTGATTTGAAAACCAAATGGGATTTGCCTGTTGTCTGAACACAGCCATGGATGCTGAACATAACAAAGATAAACCGTGTGTGTGGTCGGTTGATGCCCACCACCATGTGACACATAATATTTACATGAGTTGATTGATACATATACCACCCCAGATGCCATATCTACAATGTCAGTGTGTTTCCCTCTCTCAGGGCACAGCACGTAGGAAGAAGAAGGTCGTCCACAGAACAGCAACAGCTGATGACAAAAAACTTCAGAGTTCATTAAAGAAACTTGCTGTGAATAACATTGCCGGCATTGAGGAGGTAGAGCATTAGTGCTTTGCTTAACTAGTGTATTGCTGTCAGTAACTCCCAATAACCATACTGCTTGTTACTGTTTGTCCCGTCTTAAAAGACTACCTCTAACTTTGCCACCCGATTTACAGGTGAACATGATAAAGGATGATGGGACTGTCATTCACTTCAATAACCCCAAAGTGCAGGCGTCTCTCTCTGCTAACACATTTGCCATCATGGGCCACGCGGAGACCAAGCAGCTGACAGAGATGCTCCCAGGCATTCTCAGTCAGCTCGGTGCAGACAGTCTTACAAGTCTGCGCAAAATTGCAGAGCAGTTCCCCCGACAAGGTGGGTGTGGGTTAGGGCTGCCTGCCATGGAGTAAATAGTAGTTTTGCTATTATAACACTGCATACTGAAGTGCGCTCCTGGTGTTAGCAACACATTGGTGAATCAGGAATGTGACACTTTTTTAGATGGGCCTCTATTATTTTGAGTGAAAAATTTACTTTTGTTAGATTACAACATTATTATTGTTCAGGAGTCTCACAGCACACTCGTTTCCACAATGTAGCCTTCTGGGATATATGCACTGTCCAGACTAATAATCTTAAAACAGTTAACAAACAATAAATCTCGCAGCTCAAGTGGGGAAACAAATCTCAGATAACATGGAAGAAGGTTTTTAAGAAGTTTGAGGTTTAGTAACTCATCTTTTGTCTTTTTTTTTTTTTTAAAGTTCTTGACAACAAAGCCCCCAAAGCAGAAGATATTGACGAAGAGGACGATGATGTCCCAGGTATATTCAGGTTTCTGTTTGTTTAGAAGGATTTCCAGATGATTTGCACGCATCTCATTGATCTCTTTCCCTCCTCAGATCTGGTAGAGAACTTCGACGAAGCATCGAAGAACGAAGCCAACTGATCATGCAAGACATCTTTAATTGGGACTGCAGTTCAGGAGAGACCCTGTTGCAGTATTTTTAAATTAGATAACAGACATATCATTTCAACACTATTCCAGCAAACCAGAGACTTTTGTATTTTAAATTGGCAGTCTGCCCAGATAAACCTCATCAGCCTGTCTCTTGCACTTAAAACAAGATGGCGGTTACATGCTACGACTTACGGTTCCGAGCGAATGCCACATCGTCGATTTTGGTCGTGATTGGTGTGGTTATGGAATAATTAGTCTTAATTATTATTTTTGTCAATGAAACAATAAATATCATAAACCTTTTTTATATAGTGCTGTGGTTTCTACAGTTGTGGGGTAAAAATGTGGTTTTGGTGTGGACTGGCACTAATTTAAGGGTGTTTTTAGAAAACAGTGGTCACCAGCTCTGCTCCAGCAGGTCCACTTTCCTGCAGGCCTTAACGCCACTGCTAATGTACTCCACCCGGTCTGCCTATTTATGTTCTATTTACAAGGCTTTGAGTAACTGAATGAGGTGTGTCGGTTTGAGGTTGGAGGTGAAGCGAGCGGAAAAGTAGATATCCAGTAGATATGAGCGTTGGTTTAAAAAAAACAAAACAAAAAAACAAAAAACAAAGGTGTTCATCGAGAAAAGGCTATGCTTATATAAAACTGTGAACATTTAAACATATGAATGCAAAAATGCATAGTTGTTCGCTACAACATAAGTGCTTGTAACTTATTCATCAGAGTATAAGCAGTGTAAATGTACCCATAAAGTTTGGCAATGGTTTTAACATCTGTTTGTTCATCTTAAAGTCCACTTCATCCACATTATCAGGGGGAAACGATGTATACTTGTATTTTTCCCATAACCAGGAGTCAAAAGAAAGTATGGAGTCTATACAGCTTAAAGAAAAATGTCGTTCCGATCAAATATGGTATAGTTATGTTCCTTAACTAAAGGAACTGCAGATGTTTCCCACTGTAGTGTTTCCCCACTCTGGTCCTAGTGCATTTAACTGCATTCCCAGCTTTATCTCCCTCAGTGATGAGCTGTTAATGAGTTGATCAGTTGGATCAGGTGTGTTGGGAGCAGAGAGAACACTAGAACATACACAGCAGTAGGCCTCCAGGACCAGGGCTGACAAACACTGCCCTGCTGGAAAAAAACCTGGTGTATATGGAACTGTAAAGAACCTTTAAAGGACCGGTGTGTAAACCTGTAGTGAGGTTGCATATTGTGATCTACTCAACCCCACTTCCCTCCCTTCCCTGAGAAGCTGCTGCCATCAGGTTTTATGCAATTGCCTCAGCACCTGAGCTTTTTCTTATTTGTTTGTGCTAAATAATATATACAATCCTCCGTTTGTCAAAAATTGGGTTTTCTTCCTTCTCAACACAAAATGGCTATCCAGACAGATATTCTAGCAAATTATCTTGCCCATCAAGTGGTCCTACCTAACATGCTCATATCCTTAGTTCAGCATTGTAAATCAGTGTTTTGATCGTTTTACCAGATTCAAGCTGCTGCTTCAATGTAAAAACTGGAACTGAAAGAGGGCAGGCTCTAGAGCCAGCACGTGGGTTGTCTGTTTCGGGCTGCTGTATTGGATCTGCTCCTATGTAGATGTGAAGGGTGTGTTCTAAACTAATGAAAAGAACAATTTGCAGTTACAAGTAATTACACACTCATAAAAACAGTTATATATACCATTTCTGAAAATGGGTTCCCCCCAAATCTTACACATTGCTCCTTTAAAAAGTGGTTCTACTATTGCATGTTTGAAAGCCAGCTTTTTTGAAAGAACCCTTTTTGCTAAGGGTGACTCAGACATTTCACATTAGGTCTAACTATGAGCGAATTAGAGGAAATATTGCATACTGTGAGTGTTGCATATTGATTATTACTATTTCCGCTAAAGAGGTACTGTAACAGCAGAATATGGCATCTTTTAAACAGCTGGACTCTGTATCTCAGGGCAGGTCCTGCCTCCACATCTCAGGACTGAAATTCAGGGATTTGTATGAATGCTGAAAGAACGACAGGGCAGGGCACACTGTGAATTTCTGAAGTTGGCACTGCCAGGACCCTCCCTGAGGTAAGGCTGTGAGTAATGGGACGAGCCTGAGTCACTGGCTTTCTCTCCTAGGGCATCATTTAAAGCAGTTCACCTTCAGTGAGTTTGTAGGAGCGCAGCGAGCGCATAGACGAATGGGAAACGGATGGGAGGAACAGGCTGGGGTGCTTGATGAAGGAAATCGGGTTTTCTGAGAATGTGATGTGGTGTCCGCTGGTGCAGGTGAGTACAGAACACGCTTAACGTGAATCAGTAGGCTAACTAGGCTGTTATTGCCCGTCCGTGATGGGCAACCGGCTAACCGGCTCTTGTTCTAGTTGTCGCATTGCTGCAGTCGCTGGCTCAGGGCGATCGGGTGCCATGTGGCCGCCTGCCTGCAGTTTACTTGCCTCCCCTCAGTCTAGAAGTGCGCTGTAAATGACCGGGAGAGGTTTTGTTGCTGACCGCTCGTCTGTGCAGCGGCTCTGCCCGATAAGAACAGATGCGTGATTGTATTTGTGGCAGCTTCGCCAACTTTTCGTGCAAATACTTGGCGCGTGCGGGAGGTGGAGACGTATTGAATGCGAGCAAATGGCGAATGGACGGATGAGCTACAGCTCTAGTCGCAGTAAAAGTGCTGACAGACCGGTAAAGGGGGCTAAATGAGGTGACAGAGATGAATAGGCTACTAGCCCGAGGGGCTACCGGCTTTCCCCCCCTCCATTCAGCATGCTAGTAACAATAGCGCGCGGGGCTGTGACGCAGGCGTAAAGCCTGGGAATGATATACAGTACGGAGTCAATCCAGACTGTCTTCACCTTGACTTTAAAACGCGTTTATCTTCTATAGTGAAAGTCCTTGTGTGGTTATGACGCCTTGCATCTGACGCCAATAAGGCGAAGTCAGCATATTCTAAACTGCCTGCGCTGATACTTTGCATAGCTGTAAATCTGTATTGACCTCCTGCGTATGCTTGCAAAGCCTCCTGTGCAGAGTGGTGTTGAGCAGTCTTGTCTTTTTCCCCCCAGTGTTCAGATTGGCTCAGTCCTCATCTTCACAGGGAGAAGGGCAGCTATGAGACTGGCCATCAGTCTCAAAGGGAGCAGCATCTGACTGACCGATAAGCAGCATTGTCCTGCGGACCATGCCAGACTGTGTCGACTGGGAGCTAAAACCCAAAGCTGAGCGTGACGTAATGCTGAGTGATTTGGCAAGCCTGGCTGAACTTCATTAAGAAGATGAGGCAGGCAGTGACCGCCACCCTCTCCGTGTGGGGGGAGAGACGCTTCGGTTACTCCACCCTCAAGGACTCCAGGGAGGCTCTGCTGGACGAGGGCTGGCTCATGCCTGGCCTGAAGGAGGACTCTGTCGTAGAGGAGAAGGAGCTGGCCGACAGTGAGCAGGAGCAGCTGGAGGCCGTGTTGGGAACGTCCACTCCCGAGGATGCCCGGAGCCAGGGTGACCCGGGCCGGCCCGAGATGGACACGCTGTCCTCTGCCCACAACTCTGAGTCACCCTCAGCCCGCAGAGCCAGCGTGAACGTGACTGGCCCAGAGAGCGGAGCGTCCCATGTGAGGAGGGGGTCATTGGGTGCCCTCCCTGTGCAGCGCTGCAGCTCCCTGGGCTCTATGGCCCCTCAGTGGGTCCCTGATTCTCAGGCCCCGGCGTGTATGAAATGTGGCTCCAGATTCTCCTTCACGAGGAGGAGGCACCACTGCAGAGCCTGCGGGAAGGTACAAGCCCGAAATCCTGTTATGAAACGCCGAGTTAATTCGGTGTGACTAATTACAAGTTAATTCAAATTTGGGGGGGTGTGCAGAGCTGCAGTCAGTGCTGGGCGATGTTGAAAAGATTCACCGTTTATTATGTCACAATATTACAGAGTATGAGATAAGGTTAACGCAATATATCAGTTATTAATGGTTATCATGATACTGGTACAGTTTTGTTATTGGTTAGTGTGAGCATTGGTCAGTGTGAGGTGTTCCAGATGAGTTTCTGGGTTAGGGTTAGAGGAGTTTTGATGAATCAGGGTATTCTCTACACATATAGAGAAGTGATGTGTCTCAGTATTACGTCGGGCTGCCATGTTTGCCAGCGCAGCATGCCGGATGTCTGGGCATGGAGCTGTAGAGGTTCCTAATGGTGTCCTGTGATAATCCGTCCCATACGGCTTGAATATTCTCACACATCATATGATCGGGCTATCACATGCACGGCTGAGTGTAAAACATGTCTCACAATGTCAAACCTACCCACCAAGTTTCATTCCTCTCAGTTGATTCTTTCTGGGTGCAATGATTTGTGCAGCTATTATTTTGACAATGAGCATAATTACAGAGCCATTCCTGAGATTTTTCACAAATTGTAAAATCAAATTTACTTTTGATTTCTTTACGGTGGTGGTGAAGCCATTTGATTAACTAAACAAACCCACCAGAGAGCCTACATGAGTTTATATGTATGTAATGTTGGTTATGCTAAAATAGAGGTAAAATAATGGATCTATCAGCTACACGGTACTTGGAATAGCCAGGCCTACCTGACCCAAAGACCATGTGTGCTAAGTGTGTTGTGTCCCCAAGCGGCTGATTACGGAACAGGGCTGACTGGCTACAGACAGGTACTCTCAATTAGCTCATGCTAGTGACGCCTCGCATGAATGGGAGAAAAAAATGACCATTCTGTTGCAAACGAGGTTGGGTCTTGGGTAGCTTAGTGGTTCAAACATGTGTGGCTATACAAGTCCAATAAAACTGCTAGACAAGAGTATCCATTTGTCAGGTTGTACTGGTATTTGAGACTTGAAAGATGCTGAACCTTTCCCATGACTGGGTGTGGCTTCAGTGGGCACACCCCCAGCATTTCAGAGCAGAGCATAATGCTGATTTTGAAAGCAAATTTTCTATTTATATCACTTTCATGTAGTTTGACAGTTCCTTCTGAGGCCTTCAGCAAATGACACCGCCTTTATCTGTTTCTTGGTTTCGACCAGTACTGCAAAATCTAGAAATCAATACTTTTAAGAGACATCAGTACCAGTATAGATGATATATGGCCCAGCACTAATTGCATATATGGTTATGTAGATTGCCACCAAGACGGTCCGTGGAGGTCTGTGTCGCAGCAGTGTCTCTGTGTGTGTCTGTGTGTGTTTGTTCTGTGTGATCTGCAGGTGTTCTGTGTGGTGTGCTGTGACTTGAGGTTCAGGTTAACTCACCTGGGTGGAAAAGAGGGGCGTGTCTGTGTCACCTGTCACTCGACTCTCATTAACAGTGGGTATTTGAAGAAATTGCACCACCTTTATGTTCCCACAGATACAGATACAATGGTGTGTTCATTTGAACTTCCCTTCATGTTATCTGAAAACAGTCTTGTCTCTTTTGTCTTTGTGTATCTCTGTCTGTCTTCCACTTCACAGGAACCCTTCGCAAGGAACAAAAGAAAGTTTGGTTTGCTGACAGTGTTCAACCCGGAAACGAGTCTTCCAGTGCCAATACTACTCCAACCCACTGTGATCCAGTCCAGACACACAGTCCTGCAGTAGCTCAAGTGGTGTCAACAGACCTGTCTGTGAGCAGTTTTTTTCACTTACTAGAAGCGTTTCATGATCCAGCACTGTCACTTGACTGTAGTTTCAGAAGTACATATGGGGAATATGTGCAGTTTTTTCCACATTCAGAATGATGGTGAACACATGAAAAACATGAAATAACTGGTTTCCAACAGGCTTGAATAGGTTCCCACGTACAGTCATATGCAAATTACATGTTTCTTTGATGAATAATTAAAAATAAGTGTCTATTACAGAGAACACACTTCTGTTTAAAGGATTACTGCAAACGGTTTATACACATACCTATGCATACATGCAAAGGGACTCATAAACTACTCCAGTGCAACTTACACTGGGACAGTGAAACCCTACAACACACAATACATGCCCTGTGATGGTCTGACGGCCTGTCCAGGTTGTTTCCTGCCTTCCGCCCAATGAGTGCTGGGATAGAAAGTAAGTGGCTTAGAAGATGAATGAACAAATGAACATGCAAAATATGCAGATGTTATCAATGTTATATTTTATTTGTTTATTTATTTATTTATTGCACTAGAAATATGTAGAAAAATGTCATATTTGCATTTGTTGGAGGAAGTAGAGGATGTGTTAAACCGGTTTCACTTCGGATCAACAAAACATCTAATTTGACCTTTTGCATATGACTGCATGCAGAGTTCTAGTAGACTATTGAAAACCGCTTGTTCAGATCACATTGTCTTTATGCTTGTGAAAATCATAGCTTCAATCAGACGTCCAAACTTTGCCCTGTGAGGTGTTGAATGATTTAGGTGCTTTTTTTATTGTAGGAAATGCCAAGCTCACCTTGTTTGGAAAGAGAGGAAATTGTCGACAGTCCCAAAGGAAGCTCAGCTAAGCCTTTACCACACAAAGGACTTCCCCCTATCCTAACATCTACAGGGGTTAAAGGAGGTATAAAAATATTATCACCTAAACATGCAGCAGACATCTGGCTCCGGTGAGTGGAGCACAGGCTACTGCAGTGTCTGAATGCTCAGGTTTCCTATTGCCAACTGGTTTCTCCAAGCATCCATTGAGACTCTAGCTTGCCTATTCAAACAGACTTCAAACATGCTATTGACACTTGCAAATCCTCAGTGCTCTCTGATTTAGGCGTAACCGTCATTGTAAAGGACTTTCACTGCAGTAAGATGTATTTGTTCGTTTAGATTACACGGTGGAGGAGAAACGGACAGAGTCTTCTCTGCTGGAGGAGCTGGAGCAAGGTCAGACAGAGCCGCTGGTGTTTGTCCTCAACGCCAACCTTCTGGCCATGGTGAAGATCGTCAGCTGTATGTCTGCTTATCTCTCTTTCTCAACTACTCATAGACATGTGGTCCGGGCAGAGTGGACATTTGTGTGATAACTTAAGGCGTGGATATGATCCTGGTTGACACATATGCAAACATGCACAAGTGTTCTGTAGACGTGATAAAGCAGTAGGAATAGGGTTGCATGATAACCAATATCAATATTTGAATTATTGTATCAATGCTTTTTTTCTACCAGTTAAATATTGTATTGTTTTACTGAAGGTGCATTTTTAACTGCAACTCTTATTTAAAAACACTTTGCTCAAGCCTGTTTTCATATGAGCATAATTTAGCTTCATCATTCATTTATACTTCATCAGTTTGTCTTCAACTGATCATCGTTTGCCTTCTAATCATTGAACTGGATACCATCAGGCACAAATGGGTGGCAGAGGTATTATAGGTGAAACAGAAACAATTATTAAGATGGTTTTTTGCATGTGTAAATGCCACAAGAGTGGTTAAAGGCGCCATAGAATGGATTTATTTAGTAGTTTAAATTGTTCTCTGATGTCTACATAGACGGTATGTGAAATTGGTTTGGGTGAAAAATGCTCAGATACAATTTCATACACCCATTTACACCCCAGTGATTTGACCCTAAAATGAAATGAGCTGTTTTCCCCTTTTTTTGGTAAACTGATGAATAATTTGATAAGCTCTGCTCTGATTGGCTGGCTTGCAACAAGGAACTGTGTGATGACCTTTATCATGACAATAACATGTGATAACACAAAACACTTTTAGAAAAAAAAAAAAAAACAGTAATTGCATATTCATGTGTGCTGCTGCAGATGTGAATAGGAGATGCTGGTGTGTGATGTCTAAGGGGATGCATGCTGTTGGTCAGCCAGAAGTGGTTGTGCTGTTGCAGTGTCTGCCTGAAGAGAAGAGATTCCCTACAGACATCTTCAGCCACTTCATTCAAATTTACTGGGACGCACAGACAGGTATCATGCTGTCGCTTCCTCCATTTCATGTTTCATCATCTTGGCACTCTTTCATGGCTGTAGGACCAATACTCTTTCTCTTACTCTTTCTACATCTTACAGCAGGAAAGTTCCTGAATCATCTGAGTCACTCTTTGGCAGTGCGAGGCTTCCTGGGCAGTAAGGAGCATGCTGGCTTTCTGTACGTGCGCCCCACGTTCCAGTCTCTGGACGGTCTGCCACTGCCCCCTCAGCCCTTCCTGTTCGGCCTGCTGATCCTTCGGGCTGAGAGCCCCTGGGCCAAAGCTTTTCCCCTTCGGCTCATGCTGCGTTTAGGCGCTGAGTATCGATGTAAGAACCCCAGTGTTTGCTTAAAGAGCACATGCCATTGGAAAGTGAAATGTGGTTGATGTACTGTGTGGTAGTTTCAAACAGCCTGTTTTGAATTTGTCATTTACGTATAACAGCCCCTTCAGTGTACTCTTCAGTGGTTTAGCCTGCTGAGTTATGTAAGTGGTAAGCAGGGTTGTTATTGCAGATTATCTGTATCAGAGTTAATAAAGAGGAATGTTTGTGGGCATATTGTTAAGTGTTGGGCTGTTTCTGGGTGTCGGTAAGCAGATGTATCCCTGTAGCTCTCTAAAAGATCCAGTCGGCCAAAATGCATTGCAGTTCAGTCCGAACTTAACAGTTTGTTCTGTACATTTCAGTCCAGACTTTTTTTAAATGAGGCTCAATACAGAGCAGTCAAGTAGAACAGAGGTAATTTACATATCTCAGTCTTAGATTCAAAAGGCATAAAGAAAATATGGGAAGCCGTCATCTAAAAGGGAGTTATAACTGGTCTTGGTGCATATAATGTCAAAAATGAAATACAATAAAAGTGAAAAATAGGAACCATTAAAATGTTCATAGGTTTGAATAAGGCACAGAAAGTGACCGTGTACTAATGACATCATCCTAATGATTGGTGTTCATGGCTGTCTCTTCTCTCCTGCAGTCTATCCCTGTCCTCTGTTCAGTGTGCGCTACAGAGAGCCGCTCTTTGGCCAGATTAACAACAGCATCATGAGGCTTCTGGTGGTAAGAGTCTGTTTTAATGCTGTGCGTTGTTTTTGTAGTAGAGGATCATAATCTGATCAAGTTCTTGTGTGCTTCTTAGGACTTCCGTTTCTACCGTTACACGCTGCCGGTAGTGACGGGTCTAATGGTCGACTTGGAGGCGCGGAGCACGTGCATCACGATCCCTAAAGCCCGCCATGCAGAGGTAATGAGACCTACCAAAGCATGACAGATTCTCTGACACTGTTCAGTTCTAATCACCCCTTAGAGGTCTAGTGTTAAAGATGGCTATTTGCTATTCTTCAAATGTAATACATAATGACATAATGAATTATAATATATACACTTATAATAGTCACATAATGAATAACGTTTACATGGGATTTAAGCTTGACTCTGATTTTTTTTACTGTTAGCCCAGAAATGGGTACATATGCAATGTATTATTAAGTACAGTCACATGCAGAAGTTTGAACATTTCTACTCAATGTTTTGCATGTTTTGTTGTTTTTCTATGTGAAAATAAGTTAACACG
Organism: Semaprochilodus insignis; assembly: GCA_034552555.1. NCBI lineage: Eukaryota > Metazoa > Chordata > Actinopteri > Characiformes > Prochilodontidae > Semaprochilodus > Semaprochilodus insignis. Next base: position 23,960,055 of record CM067489.1, on the reverse strand, counting down.
TTTTCAGAGTTTTCAATTTTGGATAAAAATAAAAATATAAAAAGTGTCATAAATAATGAATGGCATCACATAAACATGTTTTCAATAGCAGCAAAACTTCTAAGAACAAAAATCCAGAATCCTGTGGCTACTTTCACTGGGAATCAAACATCTTCCTGGAACGTCCTATACTGCTTCCTCAGCATCACACGGTAGCTGTGATAGTGAGTCATTAAATCAGGTTATGTGTCTTCTCTTGTTGCTCGCTCAGCTGCTGAAGGCGCTGAATAAGTCAAATGAGAGAGTGCTGGCTATGGGAGCTTGCTTTAACGAGCGCGCCGACTCCCACCTCATCTGTGTGCAGACTGCAGATGGACAGTACCAGACACAGGCCATCAGTATCCACAACCAGCCACGCAGAGGTGAACACACACACACACACACAGACAAACTTAGAATCTCCACACAAACTAAGAGCAAATATATTTTAAGGGTGTTCAGTGTTTCATGCATATAAGGAGGGTCATATCAATAATCACTTAAACCACTGTTTACTGAATAGAGTCTAATCTCCCTGGACAAAAAAATAAGTCACGCTGTGTGTTTAAGGTGGTAGTAATGTCAGGCTCCTGTAGATGGCATTGCACAAGGATAAATACCTGCAGGGTGTGTGACATAGATTGAGAAGAGGTGGTACAGTGCAGTGAATGTCTCGTTCCACTCATTTTTACGGTGAGCTTAGCGCTAAATATTGAAACTACACATGCACAGACAGTGCAGAGCTTCAGACTGCAGTGCAAATACAAATCAATCAGCTTTTCATCAGCAGCCAGTCACGTAAAGGTGAAGAGACACACACACCCATGTTTGTGTTCATGTTAGGACATGAGTTTATATTTGTGTTGTTACAGTGCTAAAATATTTAGCTTTGATATGATATGTTGAACTATATTGAGATGCGATACTGAAGGCAGATAAGAACTGGAAACGTTTAGACTTTTTTTAGATAAACAATCCCAAGTTAACTTTCTAATTTCTGTCGTAAATCATTGTTCTTCTTCAAAAACATCTCGACTGTGACATTCAAACGTCAAGTAAAGGTGGTGTGACTACAATTCGTAGATAGAAAAATAACAAGTTTTACATTAATCAGCATAAATCCTCATGAGGGTACTGCGCTCTGTTACTGCCACATTCAGACAGTATTCACCTACCTCTTGAAGCTCTCTGTACAGGTCAGTGTGCTGGTCCTTCAGGTGTTTGGCCTCATTTGATGTGTTAGCACTTCTAATTGGAACTGTTCTAAAGCATCGCTTGCATACCGACTTGCTCATGTCCTTTGCCTTTCTATCTGTATTTGCTTTAAAGCTCAAGAATGTCCACACAGCACTCCTGCTGCTTTCTTTGATGACTAAAACTGACTGTGAACTTGGTGCAGCTCCTGTTTAGCATAATAAACCTCCCCGGTAGCACATTTGATATCATATTGAATGAAATGGTACTCTGGGAACGAAGTATTACACCATCAAAATGTTCAGCATCGGTATGTATCGGTATATCAATGTTTTTGAGTACAAAAGTAGTAGTAGTACAGTAGTTTGTTTACTGTCACTGTCAGAACACGCGTATCTCCAAAATGGTGTCAGAAAATGAGAAGCATCCATAAACGTCACTGTCTGAAGAAAAACATGTATCTCCATAATGTTTAGTTTCTGCATAATTTGAGTTGAGCAGTTGTTCTTGATATTGTGTTCTTTATGATTGGAATGCTTTAGCCCTCTCCTGTAAATTAACATTGTGGAGATGTATAAGATATAAAAGTTTCTGTTTGTGATATGACCCATCTGCATTATCATTGAATAATATTAAATATCTGCATGTAATATAAAACAATAAATTAAATAAAAGTATATATATATTCAGTCTCTGAAAACATACATATATATTTAAAGAGCTGTTTTAGTGTTCAATGCAAAAAAAGGTACCTTTAAAACACACACACACACACACACACACACACACACACACACACACACTGCAAAACTGCAGACACCAGTGTAAATACAGACCCAGACTAAGATAAAGCATGTACGAGGGAAAGTGCACACTTACAGTTTGACATGGAATTCAGCTCAGCCCGAGTAAAGACCACACAGTGCTTTATTCAAATACATGATCACCAGTAGAGGAGTAATGTTCATCTGTGGCCACCAGGGGGCAACCACAGTACAGTTTAGAGAGTCTCAGTGATCTTAAATGCGTTCTGCTTTTTTGCCTGTGTAAACTGTGTTTGTGTTTGTTTGTGTTTCAGTTACAGGCTCCTGCTTTTTTGTGTTTAGTGGAGCCCTGAAGGCCTCATCAGGATACCTGGCCAAGTCCAGCATCGTTGAAGGTTTCCTGTTTTCATCTTTTGTCTGAATAGTTTGTTGGGTCTTGTATGTGTCCTGTCTGTCTGGTGTGTTTAGACTGTGGTTTGCATACATCATTAGTGTGAAGGGAGCTGAGAGGATGCATTTTTTTCAGATGGTGTGCAGGTCGGATGGACAAAGCTAAAGGTTTGCATGTGCATGTGTATGTGTATGTGTATGTGTATGCATGTACACTGTAGTCAGGAAGTATAGCTGTCGCTGCTTTCACTCTGAATCTCATTACACTGGATTTGTATTGGAACAAAGAGTATGAAGTTATAGTGCAGAATGCTTCAATATAACTTAACTATGCACCATTAATGAATGACAATTACAACCTAGTTGTCTGATAAATTATTTTGTTAGTCATTAGTTCTTATTAATTATTAGTTTTGGCATATTTCCAGTACTTCACAATACTTTGGTACGGGTGTAGCTGCAGTGTTCACACATAGCGTAAGTGCCTTAATGCTCACATTATTTAGATCATAAAAATAAAGTAAATTGGCTGATAATCTTTTGACTGTTCAATGCAAAAAATTCTCCAGATGAGAATGAGTGTATTTATTAGGGTTACACAGTGATATCTAAATAATATCATTATCAGACCGAAGTTGACAGATTTGACCGATATTCCAAACGTATAGTTGTTGGCTTTATTCATAGTCCTAATAAGAACTTCTGTCAACTCTGCAGCGTTCTTAGCAATGGTGGGCGATTATTTCCAGTCCTGCTTCTGAAACTCCTAAACTGAAGGCAGAATTACCGTTACTAGTAAAATCTGACAAAAATCACACACAATTTGTAGATCTTGCACAATAAAATGTGTTTTTGTCAGGTTGTTCTGGCTACTGCGCTTACACAGATCACTATGACTAAGGGGGACTTTTCATGCTTGCAGCATTCCTAGCTAGCAGAAAGAAAACGTCCCCTGAAAACATTAAGGGAACATTACATGCATATTCTCAGAACGTTTTTAGAACATATCATTTCTAGCTGGGTTACCAGCAAGCTGATTTACTCTTGTTATTGATGGACGGGACATTCCCCATAAACAGACGCCATGTGGAGCGTTCATTGCACAACCAGTGACCTTTATTCATTTCGTAAACCTTTACAAGCAAATATTATAATAATCTATAACGTTAATCCAAGTGTCCCAGTTTAAAGTGGATGTTTTATGATCTGCAGATATGTACGTGACAAATATTGCAGAACAGCGTTGGCCCAAAATTTCCATATCGGTGCATCCTTACTTATTTCAGTCACACATTTCCAGGAGACCAAAAGTAGTTAACCAGCAATAGGTCTACAGTTCATTCTATATGTTCTATTTGTTGTTCTCTCAACATGGGAATAAAAAAATATCAATGTTATTATGACACATAGTCAAATTTTAGGTCTGTAAACTTTTGGTACCTCTGTAAAGGGAAAGCGAACAGTGGCGAGTTTAGCAGTAGCAAACACTACCCAGGGATAGATGAAGACGAGAGAAGAATACAGCAGCATAACCTCAGAGGATTCCCACATGATGCAAGCACTGGTAAGCCTCAGGAACAGAAAGATGAGTTTGGTAAGACTACATTAAGAAGCTGTAGAGCTTTAGTACATATAAGGCAAAGATTAGCCTGTACAGAATCAGGAAAATGTAGGGAAAAAGCATACCACTGTGGAACATGGTGGCTAAATCAGTCTCCTATCCCGAATCCCACTGGGCCCGCATTTCACTTACGGAAAACAAGAGCACTTACAAACAAGCCGGCTGCAGAGCTCCAGCATGCAAGACAGCTGGTGTCTGGTGATGTCTGGGGTTTGCAGACTGCAAAAGACTGGTCAAACCAAGTACTAAACATTTCATTTGATGCCTTTACGCAGAGGGAAAATGAATTCAGCAAATGTAATCATTTTAAGATCAAAGCTGAGAGCAAAACTGAACAATTGTGAACAAGCAACAAAGGCACTTAAAGGGGAATCAGTTCCATCACTTTCAAAAGAATGGATTACAGTGTCTACAAGGACAAATATCTAATAGCTTTTGGCATATGTAAACAGTCCGCAAAGTTATAAAGCCCAATGTACGTGGCAGAGTAAGAAACTCACACAGAAACCACTTTTCTCATCTGCCTCAAACACCTCACTGCAGTTCCAGCCCTTCTCTTAGTTCCAAGGTGACATCACCTCGTTACACAATCCTTATTGCCCACCTACCAGCAAGCTTGTCATGCCCTCACACAACATACAGAGAGCTAAATACTTACCACCCTGAAACGTCCTGCTCCAGCCTAGCTTACAAAGTTTAGTCAGGATCAGACTCTGGCTCAAACTGATACTGAAGAACTCATACCATTGTAAGAACAGGCACAGCGGTGTCGGGGTAGAACGGGGTAGGATGGCACTCAGGCAGTTAACCAGTCAGAATAGAGTGGCTGAGCTGACCAATCAGAGCACACCAGGCTCATGTGGAGGCGGGACTTAAAGACACAAGAGAGAGATTTCAGACGGAGACTGAATATAGATGTATGAAAAATGAGAAAAATATTGTTTTGTGTTAATGTGCAAATGCCAGCTATTATTAATTTAACTTGTTCAGTTGCTTATGAAATGGACACACCATGTATATGGTTTGATGAACTTTCTGTTGTGAGCAGAAGTTTAAACACTCCCAGGTAAATTACATGGTTTGTTGATTTTGTGAGTGAAAAGAAGTTAACACATCCATGGTTACACATCCGTGTTGATCCATACGTTAACACATTCCATACGTGGAAATAGGGAACTTACACATGATATTTCTCTGTAGATTTTAGTTCACAGTTGCTATTAATGTGAGTTCAACATATTGTGAAACAAATAATAACACATGCTAGAATGTTCACACAGGCCGATAGGTTGAATTCAACAGATAAGCAGTAATTAAAGTGGACATACGTGTGTTTCAGTAATAGAAAATCAACAAAATGTCCAGTTCAGAGTCCATAAACATTTAAGGGGGCAGTAGGGCTGTAGTGGGTTGGAGGTTAGGGAACCAGCCTTGTGCCTGGAGTGTTACTGGATTGATTCCCTGAGCTGACAGTAACAACTGAAGTGCCCTTCAGCAAGGCACCTAACCCCCAACTGTTCCCCGGACACCGTGTATAGGGCTTCCCACTGCTCCGGGCAAAGTGTGCTCACTGCCCCCGAGTGTGTGTGTTCACTAGTGTGTGTAAGTGTTTCATTTCACGGATGGGTTAAATGCAGAAGACAAATTCCTCTATGTGTAAACACTAATGGCAAAAAATGGCCCTCAACTCTCTACTCACGCTAATGCTTATTACTCATGACCCGGACTGTAGAATTGTAATAAATCTTCCCTTTATCTCTTCTGTTCAACAGATGGCCTGATGGTGCAAGTAACTATGGATACCATGCTTGAGCTACGGCGAGCTCTTCGCGACATGCGAGACTTTACCCTCACCTGTGGCAAACTGCACCAATCAGACAGACAGGAGTATGTGCACATCCAGTGGCAGGATGCAGAGCCCTGCTTCAACAAGGGGTGAGAGATAGAGTTCATTTGCATGTTATGAAGGACTGTGCTCGTGATTGGTGTCTTAGAGTTCACCTGACAAATAATCAAATAATGTGTCAGCACAGTGGTCAATGATCTGTTACTGTGTTACTTGTAAACCTTTACTGTAGTGCAGTGGTGGTTTTATTGCTCCTGCACTCGTCCATCTGTCTCCACTCTTCTGACTCACAGCATAATCAGCCCCATTGATGGAAGATCAATGGAATCGGTTACATGCGCCAAGACACACCAGCGATTAGAGTATCGAGCTAATGGAAAGGTCATACGTTGGACTGAGGTACACACCCACATAGCTACTGTTGCCACTGAGATATTATCTGTACTTTATGGAGGCACTTTATGGAGGTACCATTTTTGGCTCTGCAGGTGTTCTTCCTTCAGAGAGAGGAGCAGTCGAATGGGCCAAATGCTAATGCCAACCATAACCGCCTGACGGAACGGCTGGCACGAGCCTTCTGCCTGGCCCTGTGCCAGTCCTTGAGTCTGCTAAAGGAGGATGGCATGACCAAACTAGCGTTGCGGGTGACGTTGGACGGGCAGAAGGTGAGGCCTTTGCAAAGAAGCTTCAACCAAAATAAACAATAAAGAATTTTCAGTTGATGGAAACAGTTTTGAGTGACCATTCAAAAGGTTGACATCACTCTTTTCTAGGGATGCAGCAGTATAATATATCAGATTGTATCACACTAAATCACATATTGACATATTAGCTGGTGGTTGGAGTATTTGGTCAAAACCCTGTGAAGCACGTACGTTGTGTGGCCAAAAGTATGTGGACACATCGGCATCACATCTGTGCAAACTTGTTAAAATGAATATATAGTAATACGGAAGAATATAATTGTCTAAATTCTCTTAGTAGGCTGTAGCATTAACGTTACCCTTCACTGGTCCCAGAATGCCTGGAAAAAACGTCCCAGAAAAACAGCCCTAGGCTGGCGTTCTCATGGTATCCACTAAAGTCAGATTAGTCCAACAGATAGTGAAATGTAGTTCATCCCTTCAGAGAACACATTTGCACTGCTGCAGAGTCCAGTGGCGGCATGCTTTGCACCATTCCAGCTGATGCCTTTGCATAGTTATCTGCTTGACTATGGAAACCCATTTTATGAAGCTCCTACTGCACCGAGGCAGTTTAGAACTCTGTAATGAGTGATGCAGAGGACATGTGAGTTGGTATGGTTTATCGCTTTGTGGTGGAGCTGTTGCTGCTTCTAGATGCCTCCATTTCACAATAATAGCACTTACAGTTGACCAAGGCAGATCTTGCAGTGCAGAAGTATCACAAACTGAGGTATCCCGTGACAGTGCCACATTTAAAGTCACTGAGTACTTGCTCTACTGCCAGTGTTTGTCTGTGGGGTTTGCTTCACTGTGTTTTTCATTTAATACATCTGTTAGGAATGGGTGTGGCCCAAACACCTGGACTCAGTAGGAGTAATTCTACAGAGCTGTAGACTGTAAAACTCAGAATGAAGTTAATATTCCCAGTATCTCATATTTGAAAAGTGGTGACTAATTACGGGGAGATTCCACCAATTTTTCTAAACTTCAGTATAATGAAGTCAGTATGTTGACTTGGTAATTAAAATGTTAACACAGTCTAACATGGTTTGATGTGAAATGCCTCCCCTTAGATACACTGGGTCAGCATTGTTCACAACAGTGTTGATAGGAAGCAGACATCAGTGTTTAGTGCCTCTAAAAGCTCCCTCTGAGGCAGTTATTACATGACATGGTTACGGAAATGCTAGAAATGTAGTTTTATAGTAGTCTTAGGAAAATACACTATTTGGGCAAAAGTATTGGGATACACCACATAATAAATTCTTAATAATAATTATTGAACACAGGTGTTTCATTCAAACCCATTGCCACAGGTGTATAAACTCGAATATGCAGCCATGCAGTCTGCCTTTACAAAGAATGGGTCATTCTAAAGAGTTCACTGAATGAGTGTGGGACTGTAATAGGATGCCACCATTACAAGAAGTCAATTTGTGAAATTTCTTCCCTCCTAGATATTCCATGATCAGCTGTGAGTGGTATTATTGAAAAGTGGAAGTGTTTAGGAACCACGCCTACACATAAAAAACAGAGCGGGGTTGGCGAGCGCTGGGGTGCATGAAAGTGCATAAAAGTTGCCAACAATCTGCTGAGCCAGTAACTGCAGAGTTCCAAACCTCCTCTGGCATTAACATCAGCACAAAAACTGTGCACCAGAAGCTTCATGGCATGGGTTTGCATGGCCGAGCAGCTGCATGCAAGCCTTACATGGAACGGTGTAAAGCGCCACTACTAGACTCTACTGCAAAAAACTAGCATCCGTGTCTGACCTCACAAATGCTCTTTTTTGGATTTACTTTTGTCCATATAGTGTATATTTTTAGGCATAGTAATGTGAAATAGTACCCAGAGAAACATGCTTACCATTATCGACAGAACATATACAACAGAAACCATGTGTCTTCAAGACTAGATTGTTTTGGATAGTAAATAAAATGTCTATATTTGGCCCCTGTTTACTATCAAGACCACTGTAAAGAATATGAGTCAGAAAATGTCTCTATAACACAATTTTACATGTCTCCAAATAACTTTTGCAATGAAATTTATAATTTAAAGAACCATAACATGCAAAACTAATGCCATTAAAATGCCATTACTGCACATATACATACATCCATCTATTCAGGTTACAGCAATTAAACCCCAACTATTCACACTGAAGTTATAAGGAGTGTTTCAGCCTGTGCTGCTTTCTGAATGGGTCACTACACAGGACAGCCAGTCAGAACAGACGTCATTTACATATCTCAGTCGTAAAAGGCACAGTATCTTAAAACATCATCTTTAATGCTAATGGAAAAAGAGACTGATGAGCTGTTAAATGTTCTTAATGTTTATTTAAAATGTTTACATACAAGAAACATGTAGGACATGGGCTTTTTTTAGTTAACTTATTGTTCCCAAAAGACCTGAATAAAAACAGCCTGTCGAGTGCTGGGATAGGCTTCAGCATCCACTGTGACCCAGCAGGCTAAGTGGCTGGCTTAGAAGATGAATGAAATGAATGAACAGTTATAATTGAAGAAAATAAGAATCAACCACAGTAAAGTCCTCTGTAAGGACCTGAATATGTCAAAAGACCTGAATAAAAACATAAAAATTAAACTAAAATACTAAAATATACTTCTACTGCAGTGGGTCGCACTGTCGCCTCATAGCAAGGTGGGCCTGGGCTAGATTGTGTGGAGTTTGCATGTTCTCCCTGTCTCTGGGTGGGTTTCCTCCCACAGTCCAAAGACATGCATGTAAGGAGACTCTGTGCTTGATTATATATGTAATAAGGGTATCAGGTTTTAGTCTGAGCTGTTTGTTCTGTTCGTTTCAGATGGAGTTTCTGGCAGGCAGTAACGGTCAGCCTATGCCGCAATGTTACCACGACAGTCTCAACCAGTCGTTAACAGCGGTGGTACAGAGTGTCTCTCAACGCCAAGGACACGCTGCCCTGCAACTAGAGCTCATTTTCTACATCCTGGAGGATATATCCTAGAGAACACCTTCCACCATGCTGCCATCTGTCTGGTCATTCACAGCTGGAAGAAACAGAAGACATATCACGCCCAAAGGCATAATCCAAAGCCCGTCCTAAACCTTGGTCTTGCTTTTTAGGTGACTGAAAAGAGTCACAATGGCAGATTTACATTCTCAGCCTTCGTGTAACACTGATCTCCATATCTCTCCTATAGATCTTCTAGGTGTAGACTGAAGCCAGTGGATTCATTCTAAAATGAATCATGTTAGATCATGTTGTCACCAGCAGCAACTGTTCTGTTGCTTTGTAGACAAGTAGCATTATCTGTACATGTTTAGGGTGCCATATGCAGATTTTGAAATGGACTTTTCCATACAATTAACATGCATGTTGTGCAACACACCATGGAAAAAAATGACCAAAGGAATCAGAAATGAATTGAATGATAATAGCATGATGTAAACTGGATCAAGTTCTTATCATGACTACTTTGCTTCCATGGATAGTTTATCATGTTGATCCTGATTTGTAGATAATCGGGTACCTTCCCTGTGTGTCACTGTACAAATACCATTGACTTCTGCGGCTGTACAAACATCAGGCTTAACTCCATGTTCCACATGAAATGAATCGGATGGGCGTGGCCTGACCTCTGCCCTATATTCTCATGCACTAAAAAGCAGAAGCTGAAAAGCAGTTAAGTGTATGGAGCAGTAAATGATAATCATAATTCGTTCATATCCACTAAACGGATGGAGTTTCTTTCCCTGTACGTACTCATTGACCCTACTCTTTGGTTGCGTCTTACTCTTTCACTTACACACACGCGGCGTAGGATGCTTGCTGAACTGCCAGCTGCGCATTAGAATCTCTGTTGCCCCTTTCAGATGGAGGAGAATGGAAGTCTTGTTTATATCCTACATGCTTGACATAATTGAGATTGCAGAGACAACGCAAAGCATGCAGTGGGGACACAAAAACAAAGGGATGTTGCTCAACCAACTGATTCGAAAGTAACAGCTCTGGGTGCACTGAACCACCGGAACCAGGGCAGCAAGGCAAACGAAACCAACATTCAACACAGAGCTAAAGGGATTGTGAAATGATGTACGTTACGCTGAGGAAATGTGGAGAAAGATGTTAAGGAAATATGCTAATAAACTCAAGAAAACTAAATAAATATTCATTTGGTCCCATTTTCAAATGGAATTTATTTGAAGTTCAAGTCAATATACTTGAGTAACAAAAATTTAGAACCCTACAGTATCAATCCCATTAGTTTTGACAGTAAACCTACAGTATTTACAGTTGGAGCTCAAGTTGACTTAGAGGAACTGTACAGTGCTGTTTGTCATTGGGGAGTCTGAGTGAAGACAGGGAGTAAGGAGTGCATCCACTCTGCTCGTGAAAAGGTGAGCAACATCAGTGAAGATTATATCCAGTCAACATCTCTGCTCTTCTCTTCATACATCGTGCTCAGTTTTTATTTTCTTTAGATTAACAATTAAAATCAAAGACAAACAAAAAAACAAAACAAAAATACAAACAGGGATCCCAGACTCATTCATCTCCCCATGTATTTGTGCATTATTAAAACTACAAAATAAAGAGAAACAAAATACACAGTGAGAAAAACAGTCCCAAAACACTCTTTGGAATCCATGGCGTTTTGTGCAGGCACTCGTGGTCATGCGTTTTGGATGTTCTTCTCTTGCCCGTCTAGGCTTTCTTCATCTTGCCGCTGTTGGAGGTTCCGTTCTCGTGGTGCTTCTTCCCCTTGGTCAAGCCATTCTCGTGGTGCACGCTATTGCCATTAGAAACTACAGAAGCACCATTAGCAACAGCTCCATTGGAGAGAGTGCCGTTAGCCTTGCCGTTCAGACTGAGCTGCTCGGCGCTCTTGGGCAGCCGCTTGCCCTTCACGTACGCCTGGTACCAGAAGTTGGAGAAGAGAACGAAGAAGAAGGTGCCATACATCCAAATGAGGTGGACGATAACAGGCACCTGATAATCACAGCTGTCCATAAAGTAATACTGTGTAGCATGAAGGGACACCAGCACGAACTGTGTCTGGAAAAGCAGATGACAGAAACCAGAATCAAACGGAGGCCAACTAAAAGAGACCAAACTAGTTAGCAATTCTGTTTTTAGTCTACAGCAAAAAGAGATTTTCCTCTATAGCTCTTTTTCTATAGGTCATATGGAAGACTAAAGGAACAACAGCCCAGGATTTACCGAACAACCTTAACAACCTCAACAACCATTCCCCATCCTCAAATTAATATAAAACAGCTCAAGGTCATTCCAGACCAGAGGTCATCAATTCAGGACTTGTAGAGCCATAGTCCAAAGCCGATTGCCCTGCTCTGAATCAAGTGTGATTTAGCAGGTAGATAACAATTTTGTGCTGGGCTAGAATTCATGACCTTTGGTCTAGGCTGGTTGTTCACAACTCCAGTCCTGCAGTCCCTGCCCTGCACGGCTGCATATATTTCCTGCCTCAACAGACATAGCCCAGCTCATCAACTGATTAGCAAGCCCCTCGTGAGTTAGATCAGGCTTGCTGGGGCAGGGTTTACTTGAAACAGTCTAGCATAGGGGGTGCTAAGGACAAGAGTTGAGAGGTTCTAGACCAGTGGTTCCCAACCTTGGTCCTGGAGGACCCGCTGCCCTGCACGTACCTGAACCAACTAATCCAAACTCTTCCTGAGTTGCATTAGCTGTGTTTTGGCAGGAAGACACCAAAAATGGACCAGGGTGGAAACCACCCTTCTAGACCATCAGGGCACATCACACAGGGTAGACTGTACTTAATTGATATAAATCAGAATGTTAAATGGAATGGCCCTTAGAAGTACTCGTCAGTACACACTCTTATTCCTGCCTTTCCTGAACGTACTGCAGCTAACTATGTTTCTTTTATCCTCTGCCATGTTAATAGTCATGAATGCCATAGGGCCCTTGTGGGCCTCTGCGGGCCTCTGCAGGAGACCTGTAACAAGACTTTAATAAAATTACCAGCTGGATGGCGGTCATGTATTTCTTCCACCAGAGGTATTTCTGGAATCGAGGTCCTGCAGCAGAGAGGCCATAGTAGAAGTACATGATCACATGGACAACAGAGTTGACCATGGCATGGAACGATCCCATTCCACCTGCAGAGACACTCAAAAAGTCACATACACATAATCCAGCCTCCTACTCTAAGCAATCATGATGTTAATAATAATTTGTTCATGACGAGAAGCATAAAGCAGCTTGTTACTACTCACCAGGAGCAAAGCTGACACCCCACCACCAAGTCCAGGGCATGAAAGAATGGTGGAAGATGTGCAGGAACGTAATTTGGCTGTGTTTCTTACGAAGCACAAAAAACACCTAAACAAACACAACGATAATTACACTCAAGCCTGAATGACTTGCACAAGAAGTGGAACGCTATTTATGATGGGTATAAAAACAAATCTTACTGTATCCATGAGTTCGATGAACTTTGAGAAAAGGAACAACCAGGCCACTCTGACCATCTACAAAATAAAAGTTTCTTTAAGACAATGCACTGTGTTATCAGCATAAACTGCAAATTCAGTATATCTAGTATCAAATCTTACCCTCAGTCCTTGAGGACTGTCAGAGTAATCAACTGGGTCGCACCTCCACGTATACCCTGTGAGCCACCCCGACATCAGGAACTAGAAAGCAAAAATCACAGATGTTATTCAAAGTAAATAAAGGGTGTATACTACACTTGTTGGTAAAATAATAAAAAAGAGCATTTAAAGAGCATTGATGTAACAACATGAAGTTATGACATGGCTCTTATATCTTAAATTCATAAATTCTTAGAGTACTTTCTATCATTTTGGCTTCCACTGCAGTTATAAATGAAATGTACCAGAATCAACCAGAACAGTACTAAAGTCAGAGAGCACCCTTCATTTATTTAATTTCCAGTTATATTTCCATTAATACAAGACATCGATTTATTCAGCATCAGGAACGGAAAATGACACGGAAGCCTCCACAACTAGATATTTCAATATGTTTCAGTATTTAATTTGTGCATTTGTGCATTTTAATTTTTGCCTTCACTTTGAGAGACTTGCTTTCAGCTGAATGTAACCCTTAAGTATTTTCAGTATTTACATGCTTTTATTATCATTTCTATTCTTTTAAGGAGGCTTGCTTTCAGTTTTTCAAAGAAATCAGCAGTACTATTTTTCCACACTTTGAAAGTTCAGTTTTTAGAAAACGTTTGCATCCAAATAAGCCTAAATACATTGAACGATCTTGAGCTCTGGACTCTCAGTGATCAGTCCATTGTTCTGAGAACACAAGAACCTTTTTGTTTGAACTGCAAGATTTCTATTTGTCCATTTCCTTTTCTCAGTAACAGCTTGACAGCTACACATCTTTCCAGACCCACAGTGATGAGCTGTCTTCTTGCAATGAAGGATGGACAGAAACAGCTGAAGAGTGGATCTCAAATAACTAGTATGTAATGGCAGTTTAGCCTGGACAAATAAAACAAATAAATAATAAAGGGTGGTCTCTGACTTTTGCACAGTAATGTATGTATAAGGACTCGACAGGCCACAACTTTTTGAGTTCTCACCTCATACACAATGAACATAGACATGAAAACCAAAGAGAAGTTGTAGACAATCATAGGCCCTTTAAGTTGGAAGGGTTTACGGTTGGCCATTATCCGAGGGCCTGCATACAGTACGAAGAAGACGTAGAAGACCAGAACAGCAGTCATGGTGACTGGACTGTCCATCAGTGGGTAGCCCCTCACACGTGGGTCTGAGATGGAAACACACCAAACAGCAACACATTTAGTGATCCTTAGTGAGAACAAACATCACGATTCACATGTCATTTCTGATACCAAAGGGTTTCCTCCTCCCAGGCTAGTACTGAAAATTATATTCCATAGACACAGAACATAAAACAGTTTCCAACTGAAGTTCATTCCGATGGGATGCATTGTTTGGAGCTGGATTCATTTTATCCGGGGAGGTGCGGCAATTTGAGTTAATCCAGTATGAATCTGCAAAGTCTGCAATTTAACAGGTCTGTCAAGTAGTAACTCCAGAGCAAATTACCTTCTATAATTCCCTGATCCTGGAACTCCCTCAGTAACAGTAGTCATATTTGAATAGTAACAAAACCCAGTAACAGACAAAGGGACCTCTGCTTTTTTTGGTGACCAAGAAACAAGACTAACCACTAAAAAGGAGCATGTCTTGGCCTTAATGTCGTCTTAATACAAGTTCAAAACAGGACTACTGAGATTCGTAACATTTTTGGAGAAAAGGAGACGCAATAATTCTATCTGGAATTTACTGGGAGTTAGTTTTGTTGTTTGGACTGTTGTTAGGGGAGGACAGGCTAAGTAGGGTAATTTGGGGAAATTACCCCTAACAAATTCCCAGTCGAATCCCCTCTGAATTATATTACCAGACCTCATGGTGAAACTAATCCAGCTTGAATTAGACCTTATAATGGACTGTATGTGATTTTTACTATGTAATGTTTGCATGGTGCCCAATTTGTCATTTCTCATCACTTTGATCATCTACAACATAATCCCAGGTTGACAACACAAGCATTTTTACTCCAACAGTGGCTAGCAGGTCAAGGTTAATTTAAGGCTAGGTTTAATCTACATACAGCAGATTAATTTTACAAAGCAGGATTGCCCAGGTTATGATTTAAACCTGAAACAAGAAAAGAAAGCCAAAAGGGGAAGAGCCTTTGGATAATCCTGAATTTGAATTTAGGTTAGAAGGATTTTACTGGGCACATACCTCTCCATTCTAGGAGCTTGTCGTACACTTCCAGCACTCTGTCTGTGACCGTCTCCAGCATTTTCACCAACTTCTGGACTACTCCTAGGTAAGTGCAAAAAACCCTGTGGAAATTAAACAAAAAAAAAACACAACAACAAGAGGAGCTGTTACAGTTCACTTCATGCAACAGGTTCACAAGTGTGCACACAGTGTAAATAATTACACTTTATTACATTAGTCCCACGGGGGCTTATAAACAGAGAACACCCTCTGAAGGAAATCAGAGACTGGAAGCAGTCATCATAATGACGTGCATGCTGCAGCCATGTGATATGGCTGCCTGGGGGGAAAAAAAAAAAAAAAATGAGGTTAACTAGTGACTCTGCCTGCTCTTTCTCTCCCATATCCCTCCTCCCTCTGAACAACATCCCTTCCTTTCTTCCTCTCGGCAGACATGGCCTGATGCTGACAGGGAGGAGCTACAGCTGGGAGGGGAAAAAAAAACAAGCAAAAACGCAGAGCTCGAGTGTGTGCTGTTCTGACCTTTAGTTCTGTAGAACAAACGCTCACATAAAAACCTGGCGTATGATAAGTTACAGAAGGCAATAATGATTCTTTGACGAGCCTCAACACAGCACATTTAGGACTGTGAGAGAGCTTGCTCTTATCGCTCCAGCTGAGTCACTGCCATGGTGTAGGCAAACAGAGGAGGGGTGCAGGTGTGGCTTAGGGAAGGAACGACATGGAGTGCGGGATGGAATGTAATCAGTATTAAGAATTCCGTCCTGGCTCTCGGGGCTCTGGAGCCTGCAGTGGAACCTGCACATTCGTAGCAGATGTCATGTAAGAGCAAAAGACAAGAGGCGTGCTACAGTGTAAAGTCGCATACCACGACCTCCCACGTCACCAGAGGCTCTCTACTAGCTGTCCTTACGCCTCCATGCACATAACTGACCATCTTTTGTGCTACAGACACCATATCCTTCCTTTGGCTTTCTCATTTTCTGGTGGGTTCAAAAGTACAGTTTGCGTATTCTACAATTCCGAAGTCACACAAGAACTATGATTTCTAGTGTTACAAAACATCGGCATGGTCATTCTGGGCGGGTGCGCTAACTTTGAGGACAAGGTCATCAGCAGCACAGTTTCATACGGCGTGTTATAGGTTTAGTCAGGTCATTTCCAACTACCTCTAAAAGTGTTATCACCTAGAATGGAAAGAATTTCACCAGCAAAGGAGGAAGGATGGAAAGCTACTGCTGGAACGTCACGTGTGACCAGCTCAGGGAGTAAGCTGCAATGTAACACTGTAGCTGTGTATGGGAAACACAGGTAGCAGGCTGAGAGCCTATTTGCCCTATTTACAATCACAGCCTTTAGACATCTATACATACTCCAGCAAAGAGTGGCCAATATGAACTCATATTTCCATCTTCAGGCCATAATAAAGACACAATTTCATTACTGCCAGAAAAGAAACATAAAATCTTGTTACATCAAAGTTAACGGGTTAATAATGTAACACAATAAGTTTCCTATTTTCATCTAGTGAACCATCCACACTTCCACCCTAAAATCCAAATGCTTGTATTGTGTTTCTATGACTCCATAACTGCAGCACAAAAATAGAGCCTTTAAATGGCACATTTCTTTGACAGCTCAACTAATAAACCCAAAATTATTTCCAGCTACTGCCATGCTGAATTTGATTATCACTAAAGGATACCGCTGATGCTCAGAGTATCAGTTAGCACTGCAGGACGCCTTCAGAGGACTACACCGGACAGGGCTCTCGAGAGAACTATGCATAAACTAACAAGCAACAAACTATCAAAAGCAACAGCAGGGCGGAAAGCTCCAGTTCCCCCTGAAACCAGATCTAACTTGGTGCTCTGAAAGCAATAGTCTAATATCAGAGGATATGGAACATGTAACCACTGCTCTCACTGGACGCTGGAGAAATTTAAAAAAACATAGATTTCATGTTCATCCAACATTTACAATACTTCCAGTTCAGGATCATGGGAATAATAAAAACAATATTGAATTATTAAAATGACTTCAAAAGGCGTTTTAATTTCCAGACATATTGCTATTACCAAAAAAACCACTGAATTAAAAAATGCAAAATCTTTTAGAGCAAAATTTGATCTAAAAAAAAAAAAAAAAGGAAGGCGAGTTATCGAGATTACACAAAATGCATAAATGTATTATTGTCATCAGATCAAACTTTAGCATATCTCAGCAAAACAGACAGTCTTGCGTATTTCATGGTGTACCATAGTTCCCTAGATCGTTTCGCGTGAGTACCATCTAAGATGCTGTTGGAATGGCTGGCGTAGGTCCCGCATAAGCATTGAAAGATTGTCAAGTTATGACACTGACTAGTTGTCAGCTAGCTGGTGATATGAATCAACCAGCCCACATTTGTTCACATGCGGTTCTCAGGTTCAGCCACTTCCAGGCCTTATTCCATATTTTCTAACTGTAAAACAGCTTTGTGAGCAGAATTTAAGACACAGAGACCATACTGGCTATATTATCAATCATTAGGGAACTCAGGATGAGATTAATCTAACAATATATAGCAAACAAATAAAGTCTGTAATCCACGCCCAGGTGCAAGACAGTTTTAGGGGTGTGAGCGCTTATTAGTCTACAATGTTGGGCAATGTTTGTCAGATTTATAGCTCACTAAAATTTATTGATTGCACTGTTTGTCCTCCAAGTGCAATCCTAAGTCACTTTTGGAGACTGCTGAACATCCTGCGGAACTTCCTGTGAACTAA
Organism: Semaprochilodus insignis; assembly: GCA_034552555.1. Lineage (NCBI taxonomy): Eukaryota > Metazoa > Chordata > Actinopteri > Characiformes > Prochilodontidae > Semaprochilodus > Semaprochilodus insignis. Next base: position 23,941,978 of record CM067489.1, on the reverse strand, counting down.
TCAGCAGGTGCCTCTAATCTTGACATCCGTGCACGTCTGTCGAGCACATGAATAGTTACACATGCGTATACACCTGCCCTAATCTAGGCAGATCTGGCAGACTTTGTGCAGTCAGATGTACTGTATCACGGTAACATCAGTTTCTGCAGAAAAAACGTCATAGAAAGATTAGAATTCCTAAAAAGCTGACTGAAAGTATTCTGGTGGAAACAACTAAATCACAGTCAGTTTTGATTAACTACTCTGAACTAAGGATAAACTATCTATTACAAATATCCTATCGTGCAAGATATGTCAGGGGGGCGATACATGATTCGCCTCTACAGAGGAAAAGAAATTATTATTGATCTGACCTGGAATTTGTGTTTGTAGATGCACTAATGTACAGGAAGTCACTTATGGTAGATATTTCCATCTTTAATAAATGAATTTTAAACAAGCAGCACAGTGGACAACACCATAGGCCCACACGAAGAAGGTCAGAGATTTGATTCCCCTTCCAGACAGGGACACAACTGAAGGAGTCCTAATGTTCCATTTATATAAGGCTTTTACATAAGTGGCTCTGGAGAAGAGCATTACATTACAATATCAATCATGACTTAGAAGTAATACTGTACAAAAGTCGCAAGATTTGTTAAATATGTTCCTTGGCAATAAATACTGCCTGTAAAAGCACTACATAACATTATAATTAGTGCAAATAAACATAAATACAGCATGAAGTATTAAGACTGTGGTTAGAAGGCGTCAGTCAGAAGAACAGATGTTCAGGCATTGCATGTAAAATTAGTCCACCAACACAACCGAATTAATTGAAGGCAGGATTGATTAACCAAACTGGGTAATTAAGACTAACTGTAATTATTGGGCTTCCATATGAAGTGGCTTCATTTCAATCCAATTTGCTGCCTAACCTAGTGAGCTACTGGAGACATCAGTACAAAGCTGAAGTCAACTTCCTGTCGGCTTCTTGTTCAATTTTTCTTGTCTGACTTAACATGATGCAGCAGTTACCTACTGGCAAACATGAAGCTGAAGAGAAGCTCCAACTTTGCTGTGACTGGGAGCGGTTTCAGAGTGCTAAGCAGACTCGCCCCCATCATTTCAGAGCACTGCATGCTGCTTTTTAAGGAAAATTTTACATACTTGACAATATTTTTTTATTCATTCTAATTTGCCTGAGTGCTTAAAAACACATTTTTTTCTGTGGTAAAACAAACTCAGAACACATATTTATCACAGCTTTACACAGACTTAAAAAATATATATATCAGTAGGGTTTGACCAGATTTGTTGTTCTCTGGAAGAGCAGAATGCTGAAGTGCCACTATATCCCTATTTGTAACCCTCTTTACAAATAACTGTTATGTTTCTTACTAATGCCAATCCAGGTGGATCTCTTCTCGATTTCTACATTTTAATAAATGTTTGGGTATCAGTATCTGCAAATGTGTACATGAAAATTTCTGCATCTGCCCACCATTTCCATATCTCTGAATCTCTAATAGCAAGCCAATGTTGTTTATTATCTATTCTAATGAGTCAAATAAGACTTACTATTGTTGACTTTCCTATGTTCTCACAAAACTTTTGCTCAGCACTACATATCATGGCTACATCAAATGACTTAATTATTCATCTTTAGGATAATTCATCTTTTACTTGGATTACAGTGTGATTTAAACCTTGATAATTGGCCAGAACAGTATTAATTATCAGTACCTAACTAGAAACTCCATAGCTGTGCATCCCTAGTCTAACCAGGTTGTTAAAAGACCAGAGAGGTGGTGTTAACACTGTCCGCAAAGCCACAAGCGGCAAGTGTCATAAAGGGCCTTGGGGCCCTCTCGGCACCAGACAGGGCGACTGCCCTAGACTTTCCCAGCTGCAGGCTCATACTAGAGCTAGAGCTGATTCCAAGATAAGATGTGTAAAGCAATAGCTGCATCACACACGCCCAGCATCTGCCGCTTCTTGTGGAGACCAACCCTAGCAGAAGCAGATGATTGCAGCATAAAGGTCTGGTGAGCTAATCCGCAGTATAACATAACTCCGCGGGTAGCTGATGTAACCTTTGCTACACACCATTGTTCAGAAGGTAACTCGGAATAAAGCCAGGACTTGTACATTGTGCTTCTAATACTTCCTATGCTTAATAAAACGACTTTGAAGTTTTCTCTCCTTTGAGCTAATAATCCAATTCCAGCCAGTTTTAGAAAGAGCGGAACGATTTGCAGCCAGCTGGATTATTAAAACTTGGAACAAGAAAATAAACACTTAATGGTCAAAGATACTGTACAATTGCTGACCAGATACCTTGGTGCTCTGGCCCTTCAGTGTGTTTGACTTCACCAGCAGGCGTGAAATGACATGGTTGCCAATGGAGACAGAGGAACCACCCTGCTCTGTGCATGCCTGTCATGTGATTATAGTCCATCAGGGCAAACCATAAAGAGTATCCAAAAAGTGCAGAGCATTTCCTAACCTCTCAGTCACGTGAGTTTGACCACAAGTCGTCATTTCACTGAAGCCTTATCAAGCTACGAAACAAACTTGAAACCATGACCGTTAAGTGTGACATTGCTTAATCAAAAGCACAAAATGAAGGGTGAGGCTCAGGCTAGCCGCAGTAAAGTCGTCCTGTCAATGAATCATGCAGTGGAAAAAATAAAAAGGCCCACAGTTTGGAGTTAATGATGAACAGAGGGAGGAGAGAGTATCCCAGAGAATCAAGCCAGTGAGTCTATTAGGCAAACACAGGGACCTGCGTCTGTTAATGGGGCGTGACGGCTAGAAAGACAATCTTGCTGATTTACAACAAACACAGCAAGGGGAAAAAGCCATCACCCAGCAACCATCTAAACCGATCAGAATACAGCGTGTTACACTCCCTGAAGAAGTGGCACTAGAGGAGGAAAAGTTTGGGAACGCAATAAGCAGAGAGTCTTTCACACCTACAGAGGTCTTGTGAATCTTTGTAGCGTAGTAAAAGTTTCACTCACCTTCAGGTCAGTTTCCCCTTTTTCCCCCCTTCAGAGGTTGTTAGCGAGTGCCAGCGTGCCCAAACAAGTCCTGCTCTCCTGATACCGATGACAAATAAGGCCTGGACAGCAGCAGAGTCTGTGAAAGCGAGAGAGGGAGAGAGAGGAAAAGAAGGAAAGGCAAAGAGAGGAAAAGGAGAGAAGGAGTGAGAGATCTGCCGGGGTGACTGGTACTGCTGGCCTCAGACTCCTCCCACCCTGACTCACCCAGTGGATGAATAACTGGCTCCCGGACAGAATGTGAGCGAGAGAGGGAGAGAGGAAAAAGGAGCTGTGTGTGTGTGTGTGCATGTGCGTGTATGTGTGTGTGGGCCAAGTGTAAACGAGAGAGAGCAAGAGCAGGAAGAACTCGAGTGTAGTAAAGCAGGCTCTTTTTAACCGATGGTGGTGAAACAGGAAAGAAACGTGAGTGGCTGGTTAAATGGTGACGGCACCGGCTGACGGCTACGCTGTTCCTGCCCTTCTCGACACGCCCCGCCTCTTTTCTCCTGTCCCATCCTGCCGAGGCACAGCCGCAGTTTCCATTACAGATGGAGTGGGTGGGGACATTTTTCAAAATGAAGTTCTGAATTCAATGTTAGTTAGAGAGGGGTGAGGAAATCACTAGAGTGCAGGTCTACTTTCGTAATGCAGATGACAGAAATAGAATTGCATAATGGGCTTCTGGTTAAATACCCCTGTACTCAAAAATGTGTTTTTTTAAAAGGCTCTGATGCCTTATTTTGGTTGTATAGACCAACATTGGTATCGAATGTGTGCCTATTGCACAACGTTCACATTTTCCATTAATAAAAGCGAAGCTTTCTCAGTAAAAAGCGATATGTGGGCAGCTGTGGCAGCTCAGTTTTGTACATCACGAACATGATTGAACCCATAACTAGAGATGGGTATGAATAAACAGTACTAAACGGGTACCGGCTCTTGACTGGTAGGACCAAAATATCGAGACGCTCCTGGACAAATGATGCTGCTATCGGTATTTATGTAAGGCTCATTCTAGCCAGCAGGCACTTTGTATATGGTTGATGCTACTGTGGATCAGAGGGAAGGGGATCCTTGCTTATTGATAAGCAGTATCAATAAAATGATACCCATCCATATCCATACCTACAACCAAATATGCCCCATATACTAAAATATGCTAATAGGATTACAACGTGATGACAGGAAACTAGCTACAGAGCTAATGTAGCTTACTAGTGTGAGATGTTATGACTATGCAGTATGATGCTAGCTAAAATAAATAATATTGGCATTTAAAATTACAACAGTGTCAAATTTAGATTCTAATAAACTGTCAAAGATGTGGCATAGAGTTGTTCTAGTAGTTCCAAACAGCACAGAAGAGGTTCATTACAGTTCACTGGAGCTTCACTGGCAGTTTGAGACTTGAGTTTGTGTTCTGTCCTCATTAGCACTAATAGCTAGAGTTAGCTTAGCGAAAAAGGCTAACAGATGCTTTTGCTTCAATGTCCTTGTCAGCACAAGAAGCTAAGGGTTTAGCAAGAAGGCCTAAACAGATTCACAGTTTTGTTCATTTAGGCTGACTGACAAATTTAGAGAACAAGGGAGGCAAAAGATATATTCGGGCATATTCATGAATCACTGCATTCCTAGAGAGTGATGCATTACATTCCACACACAATCCCAACATTGTGCATATGAAGGAATGCAATATATGATTAGTCATTTGACGAGATTTTGGAAGAAGGGCTACTCCTAAAAGTTAGGAATGCTCTGATATAGGAATTATGCCCTGACTCCAAATTCAATATTTTACATGTACATGTCTTGTGATGCAGATATGTTACATTTTATGATCTAAAATGTTGAAACTGGGACTAAATATACCTGGACTTTGGCATTACAAAGAAACACCAGACTTTTAGAAGGTTTAGAGGGTAGAATCTGTAGAGGGTAACGCAATCAATAAGGTGCAGATATTTCAGCCAGTCGATATAATATTGATATCATAGTGCATCCCTATTAAAATAGAGGTGCAAGAGAGGGTTCTTTGTACAATGTCATAGAAGAACCACTTTTGGTTCCAAACAGTCCTTATCAAACTGGCCCTCAGGGATGCTCAGACAGTCCACAGACGGTCTGAGAACAATCACCACTTCACGTATACAAATCTCTTTTTCAACATGGGGATCTGAGGTTTCTATGGCACTACAGGGCATTACATGCAACTTTTAATATGATGTTATAATCAGTGTACCATACATTGGGTTATGCATACAACAGCATTCTGCTTTTGGGTATGTGCGTGTTGACTTGCCAGTGGGACAGGGGTAGATAGGGAGTCGTTTCTGAAACCAAAACTATGCCCTTGTACTCAGGGGTGAGCTGCGGAGTGCAGCCTGGCCCACAGCTTTCCCCCCGGCCTGCGCCCATAGTATTATTCACCAGCTGAGGGCGAGCGATCAGTAGCCACACTGTTGCCGTGAAGAGGCCTATTGTTCTGGACCAGCCGCCTGGAGGAGCTGGAGGGGGGGAGGCGGTCACAGAAACACACCCTCAAGCACAAAGCGTCCATAAACATACACACACACACGCCTCTAAACATACTAAGCGTCTTCGAAACCTGATGCTGCTCATCAGGACTCAGTTAGCAGCTATGCTGACCACAATTACACCAAACCAGTAGACCAGAAAGAATCACCAGCGATTATCAAAGCATCTTGGAAAACTATGAGGCCTGAATAACCCAAGATTAAAATACCAATCGTGTTATGCATGATTCATTCTATTATTACAATAACAAGTATAATTGGTTTTGGTTGATCAGCAGCTACACTGCCCATAACTCTGACGTCATTAAAAAGCAAGCCAGAGCATTACCGTTATTTTGAAAAGCTCCAGCCATAAAAGTTACAATAGCAACAGAAAGTCTGAATGAGCCAAAGAGGGCAAGTCATTAAAAGCATAAACCTATGGATGTGAATCTGATGCTTTTTGTTGGAGGAAAAACAGAAATGAGATAGTAAGTTAGTTATTATGTAAGGCTCTAGCAGCGGGTAGGACTTTGTTGTTTAGCTGCAATTGTAAATTCACAGTAAATTAGGGAAGAGAGAGGGGGAATCAGGTGTTTGGTTTCCACTGAGACATATTCACCTGTACAATAAAAACAGTACAGCTTCTCAGACAGTCAGATCCTGTCAGACCAGTCTCTCTACTCCCAGAGGATGAACAAGACAGAGAGAAAGAGGGAGAGAGAGAGGGAGAGAGAGGGAGAGAAAGCTGCTCCCTTTTCTCACTCTCTGCCCCACCTTCTAGCCGCCAGAAGAGCAGGCCTCACTGGAAAACATCCACTACTCCTCCTTCCCGCCGCCCCTTACTCCCGATAAAATGCAAAAAACGTGAACACTCTTCTCTTGTAAAAACATGCCTTCTTCACGTTAGACAGCAATGCTGGTTCTGGACTGTTCTTTCAAAGCCCTACATGGTGCTGTTCGGAAGTCCGGTGTAGCGTCTGAATTTGGACGAAAAAGGATGCTCGGAGTGTAAAACCTTATGTGACTGTAGTCTTGCATTGTAGAGGAACTTTCAAACCTAGAGGTCTTTACAGTGGTAGTGACAGGAACCAGTGGTCACAATGTCAACAATGCAGATAAACCCATTTTATTTGCTATTTAAAAACCTTATCTCCATGAACTTTATCTCTATAAACCATGGTACAACAATGTCTCAGTCATCAGGCAATATATATTCATCAACATATTTCACGTAGTAACTTTCTGTGAGAGCCTTCGGGGGCATTAAACTCTTCCGGACTCCACGCCTTGTCAAGAATGAGTGATGGCCGAGAAAAAGTTAATCAATGAAAAGATCTGAAGAACAAAGACTGAAAGAAATTCTCAGACCAGGTAAAGGCAAAGAGCCACGTTAACATCATCGGGGCATTTCAACCGCACAGAAATCTCTGCGAGTTTACTGAGAGGCTGGACTTCTTGTTCGTATTTCAAATTTACACAAACTAGAAAAAGTTCAAACAAGAAGCTGGACAAGTAGTGCCAGCATGGGACTGCTGCACCATTTAAGGTGGAACAGGAAAATTCTAACAGGAAGCAGTTGGGTCGGAATAGAACGGCTGCACCCTTTTTTAAGGTGGAACAGAAAAACCCAAACAACAAGCTGACATCTGTTTCATGGAGAGTTGAAAAGCAGAGAAAGGGATTAGGGGGTTGCTCTGTTTCTGCTTGATAGGTGGGAAGCATTAATGTTCTGTGTCATTGTTCGCTCTAACATTTAATCATGATATTTGTCCGTTTGACTTTTTGGCCATAAGAGATCAGTTTATGACCAAGTTTGCTAGCCCAGTGTCATTCACCTTGGCAGTGCGTGCCCATGAATTTAAGGGCAGAGCTTCTGAAGGAGCACTGAAGGGAGGGGTGTATTTGTTTTGTTGTTGAGTTCAAATATCAACAATCGCACTCCAGAACCGCTAACTGCTACTTTAAATTTACTTTATATCATACTATCTTAAGTGTTCCGTAGACAGCCTAAAGTGGTTCTTCTCAGGCAGGGGTGCCCAACCTTTTTGTCCTGCGGAGTCAAAGAATAAAGCTTGTGGCAGGATGAGGCCTGAAAAGACAAACCTTGTGTACAAAATAAACAAACTGTGGGAAGTTGAGGGATTGAGTGCCTTGTTGAGTACAAAGGCTGGTTAGCAACAACCTTTTTTATTTGTAAGATTATACTATAGCCTATATATTGTTACTAAAACTTCAAAATATAAAATTGTGAAAGAATTTGGCAACTTTCAGGCCTTTTTCAAGTCATAAAGACCTGGCAGGACAAAGGTGGCCTGTAGGCCCCACTTTGAGCAGCCATGTTCTAAGAGGAAACTCCAAAGAATCTCACTTTTTGTTCCCCTCTCTAACCAGAGTACAGACGTCAAATGAGTAAGAAATGTAATGACATTACAAAATCACATCGATGATTGCTCCCATTTTTCTACAGATCAAAGCTACAGTGACACACGTCATACGTCTATTTAGCCTGAACACTGACTATTTTGGACTGCTTTTACCGACATCCAGTGTAACAGCTCTACGAGTTCAGCAAAAATAAGAATTTGCCACATGGCAGGTCATAACATTACTATCACTCTACTCGATCGGTGCGGTCAGCCTTCATCTCAGCTAAAAACATTGCATAAGTGCAAGTTAAAAAAAAAAAAAAAAAAACCCAGAAATAACCTTCCACATTCCACTGAATGCATGAAGGATGAAAAACTCGCTTGACGGAGAGGTGTCACTCAACGCAGCAGCCATGAGCTTGAGTCTGGAAATGCACCCGTTGCTCTCAATTCCTTTCAAAGGTTCAAGCAGTGACAGAGGTTCCCTTCAGGTCAAACTCAAGAAGCACAATTCCATTTGTGTTAAAATAGAATTTACGAAAAAGGCCTGACCGACAGGTTTGTTGAAATCTGACGAATTCACTGGTACTGCACAACCTTCAGACGATGGTATGTGATTGTCTTTAGCTGCTTTATAAGTGATTTGCTGACACAGCAGTTTGCAGTTTGACATTTTCATATTATGGTAACCTGATATATATATATAAAAATTTACAAACCAGTTTAGGTTTGAAGCCATGTAAACAATTAAATATCTAGTTTGTCATCTTCCATATGCCTCCAACATGCAAAACAGCATTAGATCATTAGGTCATCATTAGGTCTTCCAGAAGAAGATTGGGCAGGAACAGGTAAACAGTTTACAGAACCCTTCTGTATTATTCCCTTCCTATATAACTGTGACAAAATCCCAAAGTACTACTACAATATGCTTTTTGACATGGGTGGTACACAGTAGTACCATGTTCTCATATAACATGCATCATGATGGTAAATTATATCACATCAAGTCATGCTTTTCTGAGCATACTGTAGACATCTGTATTTACAAAACACTGACCATCCTCATGTTTCATTACAAGGAAAACCAAATTAGGCCTGTTTCATTGAATTTAGTGCAGAGCAGTATGTAAAACACCTTATAAAACTTGACTATATTCATAGTTTTTGAAAGTATGATTTAAACATGGCACTTCGGGTTCTTTTTGTGTGTTCTAACTTAACAAATCTTAGAAAAACTAAACATTGTGATGTATATCATGTACTGTGAAAAGGTCCTGAGGTATCATGATGATACTGACCAACCCTGGTTGGACGCCCAAGGTAATAATTCCAAATACAAAACATTCAAAGTCTGTTTCCACTCATGTTCTGTATTTAACGCTTTGCTCAGGTCTTCATAAAGTCTCTCTATTCACTGTCCCTGTGAAAAGGTCCTGAGGTATCATGATGATACTGACCAACCCTGGTTGGACGCCCAAGGTAATAATTCCAAATACAAAACATTCAAAGTCTGTTTCCACTCATGTTCTGTATTTAACGCTTTGCTCAGGTCTTCATAAAGTCTCTCTATTCACTGTCCCTGTGAAAAGGTCCTGAGGTATCATGATGATACTGACCAACCCTGGTTGGACGCCCAAGGTAATAATTCCAAATACAAAACATTCAAAGTCTGTTTCCACTCATGTTCTGTATTTAACGCTTTGCTCAGGT
>CM067489.1:23810322-23932146 GCA_034552555.1 Semaprochilodus insignis | reverse complement strand
CTCTCTCTCTCTCTCTCTCTCTCTCTCTCTCTCTCTCTCTCTCTCTCTCAGATGTTCTTCACTGTCCCTTACAAACACGACCCCAGGAAACAATGAAGTCAACGACAACACTCTGTTAGATGCTCACTGTACTCCAAAGGCATGCTCTAATTTTGCATTGAAAGGGTGGCATTTATACAGCACTGTATAAATACAGAAGATAGCATGACAGATGATAACAACCCCCACATTTTTAAATACTCCAACAGGCAATTCTCCATTTCTGTGGTCAAGACAAAACAGTGAAAACGTCTCGAGCAGTGTCAACATCACACTAAACTGCATGCATGTCATTCTTACCAACTGCCCACTCACTGCACGCTCCTAATCCAGTGAGCCAGGTCTTAAACGGTTGGTTAATCGCCAAGCATATGCAAACAGGCATTTATCGCCTTGTGCCAGTGTAACGCACAAGACGTTTTTCACCCAACCTCTACTGTCCTAGATGCCCTCGGCCGCAGTGCCAAAGTTCTACGATAAAATACATTCACTGTTTAGAACACCATGTTGGTTAGAGCGGGTTCTTTATGTAGGAAAAAAAGCGTCTTCAATCTGATCAAATATGGCACAGTCAACTAAATTCAGAGGAAATCCTGCTAAAATAAGCCACTGAACAAACAGGGCTTAGTCATTATTCCACTATTCACGGAATGATCATGTATGAGTCAGGAATGCGCAGCCACTGGTATGAGTGGCGCTGACTACAACTGAATTGTTTAAATATAGACGATTTGATAACACATTTGAAACACTACACTGCCCTTGATCATTTACACTCAAGCTTGCTGTGTAAAGGATGGGGCACCCCTTTTGCCTAAAACATGAGCTCAAATATGATTTCCATATCAAAAAGCCTAACAGAGACCCTTCTCAAAAAATACTGCAATCAACACTGCAAATCAAAGAAACAAGCAGGCCTGCGGCTGATTATGATTAAAGAACGCTAAACAAAGCTGCCGTCTAAACAGGGCTTTTTAATGAGATAGGTGGAGTGACATTGCTTCCAGATGCCAAGATCAAAGTTCAGTGACCAGTCTGGCCATCTGGTGGAGCAACACCCTCTACCAGGGCACACTTGCTTTTCCTCCTGCATGAATGTACTTCGGGTCTCCTAATTTCTTTCCTTGTGCACTGGATTTTAAAACCACGTGGCTCGATTTAGTCGCATTGGCTGGACAAATGCCTGTACTGGATGGAAATCCAAGGGTGGAGGGTGGGGGAAGGAATCACCAAAAAAAGGAACAGAAGACTACTTTCAAAACGATCTATCTAGCTATCACATGGTTCATCCCCTGCAAGAGCAGCGTCAAAAGAGGTCAACCATTTTCAGACTCTTCTTTCTAATTTATGAATCTTTTCATGGAAATACAGTGAGTGTGGCAGTGATACAAGTGTAACCGATTTAATAAAAACAAAAGTGTATTTAAATGTAGAACGGTACCTAAGGCCTCTCATTTCCCCTCTATGCAACCTTTGCAGTATACTGTTTTGATAAAAGAAACAGTTACGTATACTGTACAGTATATAGAGTTCTATGACATTAGCATTAATAACTTACATAAAATATCTACATCTGAAATCTTGAATCTGAAAATATATGTGCTGTTACACCTCTACTGTCCAGGGTTAAAGGACCAGTTGAATTCCTATTCCAAGCAGCAGGGGGCAACACCATCAAAAAACACACAGTCCTTCCTCTTCCCTCTTCACTCTGTAGCAGTCTAGAAGACACGTGGCAAGGTCAGCAAGTTCAACTTCCATCCTTTTACTCCAGCGGTAGAGATAACGCCACAGTTAATTATCATTTTGTTTCCATTTTCATCACTTCTTTTGTTTGCTGCCAAGTGTGGTTTCTTGACGGCAGCAGTTGTTACAACAGTTGCTAGCCAAGCGCTTCCGCCATTGACCAAATGTTCCATTATCATTTCTGGAACAAGACCCTTGCTTAATCAACTAATTTTAGGTGTTAAGACTCTTGCGTCACTTTCCAGTCCACCAGTCTTTAACAGAAAGTCATTAATTAGTCTGACACTGATGTCTATTAGACTTATCATAAGCACGAAACACAAAACAAATGTAATGGAGTAAAAAGTAAAATACTTGAGTTTGAAATGTAGTGGATTTATAGTAAAAAGTCCCCCAGAATGGAAAGACTCCAGTTAGGTACAGATACATGAAAAAAACTACAGATACATGAAAAAGTACTAGTACAATACAGTAACTAATTACATTTACTTTGTTACTGTCCACCAATGTCCTTGAGTAATCTAGCTAGGAGCAGGGCTTTCAACATGATTGATAAGAGGTCAAAATACGCCGTTGGGTCAATGTTACTTCTACTTCCCCTCATGCTGGACTGATTCAACTCAATGCTACTGTGACTCCCTATCGCCTCTTGAGGATATAAAAGTGACAGCATGGCCCGGGGCTAGACAATAGAGTTCAGTAGATCCCTCTGTAACACGATACACAGACATCTTTCACATACCTGCAAAACTGTTATTTCTTTAAATTCTGTTGATAGGTGCAGTTAATGTTGTAATGTTTTACACTAAAAAAGGTTCCATATTGCTCCTTTAAAGCTTACAACTAACATGTAATTCAACTGACAAGGCCTGAAGGAGTCTGAGGCAAATCATGATGACTTGATGAAAAGCAGGTTTCCCATTTGTCATTACATTACTATTACTGTAAGCGTGGCAGCTTTGAATGTGGGCAGGCTGAACGAATGTCATTCATCCGTGATCCATAATTACAGGGTCTTTCACAACTCCAAGAAGCAGAAAGCTGCCATTCTTGCTCAAGGAACGCTGTCTCAGGAAGTTTAATGAGTGTGGACTCTGGGTTTATTTAATCAACCATTCAGAACAGCACAAAGAAGTGCCCTTTATGGAAATCAAACCCCAGGCTCAGGTGGAGGACACACATCGCCTATATACACACACAAACTAGGCCTAGTTTACAGAGACAGCAAGAATAGCCAGAAGGCACTATTCACCTAGACAGGTCAAGCAAATCCGAGCTTGTCTTATTATGTTCTACGTTTCTGCTTCAAACACTGCAATGGGGGAAAGTCACCTTGACATTTCCAAATGAACTACAGTCTACTACACAACGTCATCAGCAGCCACAGATATACTGCTACCTGTGTCACAACTGAAACTCTATCAGAAGAGAATTCAGTGATCAAGCCAGTGATTACTTCAGTGATGTAGATGATCACTTGCACTGAACACAAACCAAGGCCCAACCTAAGGGTGTCAGGAATCTAACATCTAGGGCTGGGCAGTATCACAACATAGATCATCACTGTGATAAATCATGTCACAATACAAGACGCTTTTCTGAACCTCCTCAGTACAACATTGACCAACTGCAGGTTACAGAGACAGCTAAATATTGAACGATAATCAGTGTGTTCACAGTTTTGATAGTGTTTTTAAATATAGCACTATTGCTTCTTTGTTTCACTGTTCTAACTGAAACCTCGAGCAACTTTCTTGAAGTATCGCGACATTATAAACCTCTATTCACATTACATAATAGACAATCGTGTGATACACAACATGCATCACTGTATTTAGTTTTTCTATAGTTGCTACAGACAAAACGAACTCACAAAGCATCCGTGCCACTTTTTAAGGACTATTAAGGAGAAACTTTAAATACATATGTATTTCTTTAGCAAAAGTGCACACGTTTTTTTCATTGGTCTAAAAGTACTGACCACAAACACAAGCGAGGGTATGGCGAAGTACCCTTATACGATGACGAGAACATATCGTCATTTTACCCACACCCACCCCAAACTTCTCCTTTCTCGTTTTTGACAGCGTGTAAAAGACAAAGAAGAACAAACTGAAAGGAGAATAAAGAGACAGTGATTCTGAAGTAAAGCCTGCTCTTCCCTCACCTGCTCGTCGCCCACTTTCTCCTCGTGCGGATGTCGGAGACACAGAGACAACCTCGAGCTGCTCAAGAGGAACACCTGCAAGGGCGACAGCAGGCGACTCAGTCCACCAATTACAGACTCCAGTGACCTGGCAGATTAGCCAATCAGGGTGCAGCGGAGGCGGGGCTACCCAAACGCTGTTGGACTTCATTCAAAACTTCACATTTCCGCGAGAAACATGTGTGATGCCGCGTGAAAGAGCACAACAAGGCGACAAGCCGGGCAATGTAGAACTACTTAACAGATATATATATATATACAGTATATATATATACAGCCAGCACTTCTAAGCTTATTTCCTGCTTAGCTGACTCTCATGTAGCCCAGTGTCCCGCATGACTAAAGCCTAAAAGCCCCTTTCTCCTCATATCGACCCACTCTGGCTTGTTAGCAGTGCCGCTGAGTCAAAGCTACCAAACTAAGATTGGAGACCCTAAACCGCAGGTTTATTCCCACCTACGCCCTGAGTAAACAGACCTACCCGACCCCGCCTGAGTGCTTCCTACTACCGCACCCTGAGGGGGAGCATTTTGTCCTTGATCTTTTGGAAGCTGTGACCAGCCCTTCAGCCCTTCAGACACAGGAAAGGTGGGCGGACAAGGGGAAAGGTGGAGCGGCAAGATAGCTACAGAGCTTCACCACACAGTCCACTCATGGACGTTACAGTAGAAATACGTCTCAACGTGCTTAAATCTCCACATTACTCTCTAAATACATTCAGTCTTTAAATGATAGTCTTTAAGGTATCTGGAATATGTTTTTATGTTTGTTTAGTTTTTTTTGTGGATATGGTAATATGGTCCTATCATCAGGCAGTAGAAGAGCAGATGGGCTGAGTGGACCGTCTTGTCAGTATGCCATCAATACCATGGCAAATATTTCAAAGGCAGTAACAATATTCCCTACTAAACCATTAAACCTCATAGAAGCCATAAGAAGTTTCTGTTGGTTCCTGGTGGTGTCTAGTACCCTGCTGAAAACAACACCACAGTTCAGAATGCATTTCATACTGGTTTAGCTGGTCACCCCAGTATGGTCGCGTTGGTTGACCAGCATCAAAACCCAACATCAGCTTATTAGCTTCCATTACTGCTGCTGACAAGCATACCAGCATTGTACACACAATGCTGGTTTTTCTAGCAGTGTATGGTATTTTGTGTTTTCCTGATGGGCTCATATCACAGTGTAAATAACTCTAATGGTTTAATAGAGCATGATACCAGTTGCATTTGACTGGTTCCTAATGTGATACACAGGAATATAGTGGTCTGCAATAGTAACCATTATTTCTGCATAAATCAGCGGCTGAGATGTAAACAAAGTCATAGTGGCTTGAGGTGAAATGGTTCATTGTACAGACTCTTACAGTTTCTTACAGTGGTGGTGATAGGAGCCAAGGGTTGGAGGGTTGCAATATCTACTGCACAAATATGTCTGTTTTACTTACTATCCGAAACTACCAGTGAACATACACGTGTCTTAAGTAAAGTTGATGACAGTAAAATGGTGGGATATCTGAAATCTTTGGAGACTATTTTGCCTCACAACGCCCTGTATACACCCCATCACCATCAGTGTGTTTAAAGGTTGAGGGCCAAAACCTTTTCAGAGCTATCATAAAGTAATGACATAAGACAATCTGTTTATATCTGTTAGAGTATTTTATAGGCTTGATATGCTTCAGACTTCTGGTTCCCATCCCTGCTGTTTTGGCTCAGTCTGATTCTGAGAAAAATCTTTGGAATCCCCCAGTTAGAAAGCAAAAACCACATGTTTTTTTTTATCCTGATGGTCTTTTCTTCAGCAAAGTTAATACTTTTTAAAGTCATCTTGTGGATGTAAACAGGAGAAATCTTCATAATGTCTGCAGTGAAAAACCTGTACAAATATTAACATCAACAACTTTACTATCAGTGTGTCCATCCCCAGGTCAGATGAGTCACATATCTGTCTTATAATCTATTGTGTCTCTTTCTTATTATTGTTTTACATCATGCTTTTTTGTTGATTGCTCTTTTGTGACCTTTTAAAGTTTACACAGAGTTGACCCTTTATCAGTAGATCATCCATGTTTAGTAATTTGACATTCTTCCAACATGGGTTAAAGTGTTTTGAAGTTGTAAGCTATGAATGACAAGCATTGATCAGAAGCACTGATAAGAAATGCCTAAAAGCATGTCAGGTTAGTATTTGGAATAGTTTGGCAGCTAGGGCTGGGCTTTTTAACAAAGTGATGGAACACCCAGTCTGGTATGGGCTCACAGTCCATTTAGATATTATTTACCGCATCAGAAATTAAGCTTCAGTCTTAAGGTATGTGATATATCATCACCATCCAAGGAAAAACATGTATCTCCATTTCTTTGGCTGCCGTTACTTGAATGCAGTGTCTGTCAACAGAAATGCACCAAAATAGCCTGGAATAAAATATCTGTATGTTAACATACGCTAAACACGAGGAGTGTTTTTACCCTTTTGCCATTATGGAGATACATGTTTTTCAGTGACAACATATTGTGTAATTATAGAACGTTCCTCTTTTCTTTGTTCTGTCTTTTATGTTGTACTGTGGTGCTTGCTGTCCGGTCCAGAAGTGCTATATTTTAGGAATTGTTTTCTTTCATTTCTCAATGTACGTTTTTAATCTAGTGATCAAGCTCATCATTACAAGTGCAAAAACGCTCTCAGCACCTAAAGCACCTGTTCTGAGGGCTGTAAATCATCCAGCTGTAACCCGGCCCTTACTGAGTGGTATGCCTCCCCACACAGACACACAGAAATATATATATATTTTCATATTTACAGCAATGTTATAGTATTATATACATATAGTATTTTATTACAGTATTATGTTCCTGTTTCTATTAGTCTGAAACCACAGTGGATGGACTGTTTGGTGTCTCTGTTTTCTTTTCCATCTAACCAAATTTTGCTTCTTTAGTTTGTTACTACTCATAAACACTGAAACTCAATAGTCACCTAAATACCCCAACTCTGTAAAAATAACAGTTTGGCCTATTTGGGTGACTGTTGAGTTCTAGTGTTTGTAAGCAATGTTAGCCACTCCACTCCCAGTACGGAAGTGGCTCAGGTGATCGACCACATCTCGGGTAAGTGGAGAACTGTGTAAGTTTCATTTTGTTTCGGGGCTGTTTCTTTAATAAATGACAGGCATATCAGTGGAATAGTTTCAATAAAAGATTATTTCCATCCATTCCATATGATTAAATCCACAGATCTATGCAAATCATGTTCTTGAAGAGATGCCTGATGTCTGATGAGATCATATGTTAAAGGTCCTCTTTTTAACTAACTGGGTCAAGGGTCAAACAAGTCTCCAGGAAGTTTTGGTGCAATAGGGCGGGGGGGGGGGGGTTGGCTTGTTTCACTTCCTTTGCTTTGAAAATAAAAATGCAAGCGCCGCAATCAAGTACTGATTCAGAGCATCACTAACACAACTGAACATTCTTAACACCGGTTGGAGTGAAGGGCTGTGTAGAAGCATCTGCGTTCTTTTCATTTAATTACATTCATTTTCTTTGGTTTGCTTTTCTCTACTTTTCATTTGCTTTTGTCTTCTCTTGTGTCAGATGTTCAGAATATAACACCCTTGATTTTCCCTTACTTTCATATTTTCTATCCTTTTTTAATGAGCCTAAAATCATATAGACGTGAAGCTGACAAACACAATGCAATGTAAACTGAAGTTAAAGCCAAGAACCTCTGGGGTGGATCTGCTCCACATTTCCAGATGAAATATCTCCATCTGGTGGACATAAATGGATTGGCCTCTTTGTTGTTGGTTGCTCTTAACCAGTTAAAGTTGTGCTAAAGGGCCCAGATTCTGCATTTGTCTACATTATTTCCCAGCCTCACTCATACAAATAAAACATAACAAAACTATTTTACTGAGCCTTCAAGACTGACATATACTGTCTATTGTCTTTACGCCTCATTGTACACTGGTCTAGAATTTTGTAAATGTATACATTAACATGACTGACTTACTGACTTACTGACTGAATTACTTTGCATGCCAAGTCACTGTAATTTGCATCTTTTTGCACAGCATTGCCTGTACACTTTAAGTATGTATGTAGTATTGTTTCTTGTATACTGCACTGTTTTAAAAGTTTGTATAATTATTTTAGTCTGTATAACTTGTGTATAATTGAACTGTTCATAATTTAACTGTGTTGTAACATGCACATGCTGCTAGATGCCTAAAATTTCTTTGGGATCAATGAAGTACCTATTCATCTATCCATCTACCTATCTAACTGTATACCTAATGACCTATCTATCTATCTATGTATCTATGTATCTATCTATCTATCTATCTATCTATCTATCTATCTATCTATCCATCTATCGATATGTAAATGACCTGTTCTGATTGACCAGTTCTAATTGACTGCCCTGTATCGGGTTTCATTCAAAAAGCAGTACAAACTGAAACATTCCTTATAGCTTCAACAGTTGGCCTAAACTGCTTTGTGCCGAGAAGACAGATGAAATGTGAATATGGTTTTAGCGGCATCACAGAAACCGTGAATTCAGTACGGGCTGTTTTGGCAGGTACTGATATATGTACTGACTTGTAACAGTATGTTTTTAAATTTTTAATTCTCGTTGTTTTCACATCTCAGGAACGATATCTCATATCAGTGGCTTAAATAAGAACCAGTGTTAACATGGGTATTAACGGAATGAGGACTTTTTAAAATAAATTTGCTTTTAATCTATTTGGGTCCAACTATCAGGATCGTACTTTCTCAGTGACCATGTAATGTTACAAAACCTTCAAATAGACAGGGAAAAGAGAGGGAGAACTTATTTCTTTCTTCCCATGATCTTTGTGAAATGGGATGATGCAACTTCTTGTTAAATATGTGACTTATTACAGATATTCAGGTTCGGGTAGCAGGGTTGAGTGAATGTTCAGGGACACAGCTAAAACGTTTCCTAAGCTATAATGGATGACTGGATCCACACATTCCATGCATATAAACCAAGTCATGCACAGTTTATGTAGTGAAGTGCTTAAATGTAGAGAAAACTCACATGTCTTTACAGTGGTGGTGATTCAAACTGTGGGTCACTATATCTACAATGCAAAAATAGCTTATGATTAGTGAACTTAAACGTGTCTTCTGGGTTTAACATGGAATGATGATAAAGTTAAAGTTGTCATAAACCAGAAAAACACTTTTCTTAAGGGACTATTTTGCCTTCCAACAATAATGGTCGTCTTTCAACATTGGTTGAAAAAATGTTCATTCAGAGTTCTTTTTGAGGTTGAATAAACCTAATTCATTTGCTTGTTACAAATTGAAGTCATTTTCTTTTTTTGGGCTGGACCAATGAAACACTTTTTACAGTGTAGTTCAAACGCAAATACAACCAAAAAGAAGTGATTCCTAAATCTACTGTACAAACACAGTACAAAGACAAGAGACATGTAGTTTCATGATTAACTTCATTGGATTTTGTAAATAATATATACTCATTCTGAAGTTGATGCCTGCAACATGTTCCAAATAAGATGGGACCGGAGTAATTTAAGACTTGGTGCATTATTAAATGTTCAAAAACCATTTGAAACACCTTAAACAATAGCGTTCAGTGATTTCGTGTCTTTCAGGTATTTCACTGGCAATAGTACATAATATCATCAAAAGATTCAGGAAATCTCTGTGTATAAAGAAAAAGGTCCATCCCTCAGGCAGCACTGCATTCAAACACAGCCTGTTTCTTTGATGGATATCACCACATGGGCTCAGGAATACTTTGACAAACCATTGTCAGTAAACACTGTCAGTCGCTGCATCCATAAATGCAAGTTAAGACTGTACTATGTACAGTGGAGGTCATATATCAACAACGTCCAGTAATACTGTTGACTCCTCTGGACTCTGAGCTCATCTGAAATGGATTGATACACAGTGGAAACATTTTTTTTGTGGTCTGATGACTCAGTCTTTCAAATTGGTTATGGAAATAATGGATGTTGTGTTCTCCGAACCTACAAAATAAACATTGAGATTGTTGCATGTAGAAAGTTCATGAAAAAAGTGTATATTTACCAACATACATTATAATATTTACATTATAATATTTAGTATTTGATTTATACATTTTAGTCCAATTTTAATCTTAAAACAACGTTTGAGAGGTCAGATAATGTATTTGTAACCATTTAATGTAATACCAGTTTCATATAATAACATTTTCATATTAAGAGGATTTCTATGCTTATGTAAATAGCTAAGATGTAAAGAAAACTCTTAATAAAAAATGTAAGATTTCAGTGTAAAGTGCAGTGATTGTAGGCTGGAATAGCCAAAATGTAATTTTCTAATGTAACATGGATGGATTGTGTTCATGTTTGAAGTTCTAAAACATTGGCTCACCTGTGTTTAAAATGTCTTTCATCTTTAATTTACAGACATATTTGTATATGCAATATCAGTATGACACAACGGCTTCCCAATCATGTGATCACCCCTGGACATTTTGAAACAGATGACCTGTTCTCATGGTGTGAAATTTGCTGATTTGTAATTATGAAACAGTTTTCAAGCTCGTCCTTCAACCTCAAACTTGTCCTCAACATACCACAATTCCAGAGAGCTGAGTCAGTAATCTCGTTACAAATAGCAACGTACCTTGTGGATGAAACTTTTCTGCCATTAGCTTGGAATGTAAATCATCTAGTGGGTCATTTTGATAAGCAACACCGGTACTGTGGGGTGACCTGATTTGCCTTCAGGCTTGTGCCACAGTGTGTTAATTATATAGGCCTACTGCTCTTCATAAATCAACCTAAAATAACTACAAATATGCCCAGAACCAGGACAGAACAGGCCCGACCTCTCCCACAGAGGGTAAAGAGCTGTAGTGGAGTATGAGCTGGATTGTCTAGTTTTTGCATTACGAAACTATAATGCTTGACATCCTCTGAAAGAAAAGTTGCTCATTTGTGGCTCATTTGAATGCACCTTTGTAGACTTGCTTGATGCTAGATGATTAGACGCCGATCTGGGCCCATCTCGTGAAAAACTGAATTTTACTATTTTTATTATAATAATTTATGAGGCATAAAAGTGTTTCAAGACATACTGTTCACCCCCCTGCCCCCCTAGTCCACAAAGTCAGGGTGTGAAATACCCCCTGGTATTCTGGAGGTCCCTCATTGGCTGGCCACCAGCCCACTTACCATTACGTCGCTGATCCTAGCTTCAATGGAAATAAAATGTTTGGTGTTCAGTTTTGGAAATGACCAACAATTCACTCTTTCCACCAAACTCTCTGGAAAATAGGCCAAGTTTTTAAAATTGCACATACGCTGTAGCATATTGTGTAGTTCAGGGGTATCCCGGGTAGTTGCAGTTGCTGGACTAGGGAACAATTGGGTGAAACCAGCTGATGGGTGAAGCAGCACAACAGTGGAAGCATAACATCATAATGCGTTTGTTTTCAAAGGCCCTCCAGAGCTTGAGGCAGAAAGAGGTAATTAGGGGGTCCTGGACCCCCCAGCACCTCAAGTTTTTCTCACCTTTCATACAGTCCAACTAACTTTTACACACCACCCATTTCTACTGAAGTTAGACTATGTTTTAATATGGTACAATACAGTATAGCCAATCAGAGCAGAGCTCATTTACATATAAAATTATTAAAGGTACAGTGACAAAAACAGCATATTGAATTCTTAACAGTCGGAAAATGGTTGTGTAAAACACAAATACATGATAAATATAGAACACAGGCCTTCCCATTCCCATTTTTGCATGATTCACACCTGGATGTTTACAGAAGCAGGGTTTAACATAAGACGAAAAGTAAGACTGTCTTATAGGAATGTCCCTTAGCTCTCTTTCTATTGGACAGACATGGCTTTTGACTGAGCAGCAGTTAAAGTGATTAGTGTATTGTACTGTGATGTTTACACATACCACTGGTCTGGCTTGCTTGACAGTTACAAATGACAGTGATTGTGTGACAGTTATTACACTGGCTTGGTCTACGTTACAGTGGCATATTACAGTCAGACAAGAGCCCCCTAGTGTTATGCAACTGTCACTACAGTGGCTTGATCTACATGACAGTGGCATGTGACAGTGAGGTAAGCGACCTCTAGTGTTTTGTGACAGTCATTGACAGCAGTGTTTGGGAGTGTGGTAAATGCCCCTTGGTGACGTTTGACCAGCTTATATGACAGAGCCTACGTGGTCCTACATAACAGGTGACAAGGCATATAGGACCATGACTAATGTTACAGAGGCACATGACAGGCCCTACATAACAGGTCACACATATTGGTGGCGCCATCACAATATGAGAATATTTAATTGTATCCTGTTAAATTATGAATCATATTTTCCTGGGTAGGTTGTGGATATCGCTAGTACTTTGTCAGTGCCAGATTAAAAAACAGAAACCTCATTTAATAAAGTTATAAAGTAATAAAATAAACAATGGCATAATATCCTCACATCCGCGGACCACAAGTAGGCTATTAAGCACCCTCTAGTGATCAGTGATCTTGTACTCAGATGGAGGCAGTAGCTTGTAACAGGCCAGAAGCACCATACATAACCATATCAGTATTATGCTAAGTATATTAATATCAAGAGTGTCACAGTAGCAGGCTAATTAAACAACTTCAGTTTGAGACAGCATAGCTGCTGGCTAGTCACAGATAGAGAGGTTTCTTGGGGTGCTTTCACTGCGCTCTTATTTGAATTTGGACATATAATTTTTCTTTAACCAAGTTTTTGGGAGAAATTGTATTTATTAAATTTGATTTTTGTGTTCTGGTGGGCCGCTATGCTCTGTAGTTATTATCAGTGGGCCTTGGGGCAGAAAGGGTTAAAAATGGTCCTTTATAGCCCCCAAAAAAGGGTTGACCACTATGACTACAAGTCAAAGAACGCTTTGTGTTGGTTCTTCTATGGCCCAGTATACTTGGGGAAAGTGCACAGTGACCTAGTTTATCATGATGACAATAACATATCATCATATTGGCCACCCATAACATTCTTGTTGGACAAATCCTCATTTTGGTCTTTGAGTTTATTGAGGAATCCTGCTCTGTGAAGCAGCTGCCAGACCGACCAAACTAAAGGACAGTATTTAAAGGGGTATGAAAGAGGAGGGAGCAAAATGAGGGTTGTACCGCAAAGGCCTCTGCCCCTCCCACAGCCAACGAAGTCTCCCCTTTTAGCTTTGCCTCCAAGTACACACATACACACATTCACTCACACACAGAGAGTCAGACAGAGGCAGTGGGGCCTAGCTGACAAAATCAGGACGTGACATCATCACAGGAAGAGAAGCCAAGCGAATTTTCTTTCTGTTTTATCGGCTCCTTTCTTGCTTTTTCTCAGGCATATCTCAAAGAGCCAGGCCTGCTGATGATTGGGAGAGGAGCTAAAGTTTCTTCCGAGGAGAAATCCAGCGTGATCCATGTCCTCTGGGAGATAAGTGGAGGCAGAGGAATTCTCTCGAGCGTTCCCACAGATCCCCACAGCTCCCCACAGCATTCCAAGCGTTCAAAGCGGGCCTTCAGCCAGGTACTGTAGGGAAGAATTCATTCTCTCCCTCTCTCTCTCTGTCTGCCTCTCGCTCTCTGTTTATCCTTGACTCAAACTGTCTAAAGTTCTTTGACTTTATTTGATCTTGTGGTTTTTCTGAAATGCCGTTTCGCTGTATACCAGTCCTCTTGGCTTGATACCATTTAATAAGAATGCAAAGGCTCATAACACCAGTTAGATATGAGCACACAAGGATGTGCAAATAAATCATGTGCTCCACCTCGCCCACATAAAGTATTATGTAAAGTCTTGTATTTCTATTCTCAAACTTCTTACCAAAGTGCAGAACTATGCAAAACTCAGAGCTCAGACTTCGTTTATTTGATTGAATCAAGTAGGAACAAATTCAAGTACAAGTTGTTCATTTTTCAGGAGATATTTTTGAGGAGATTAGATGTAATATAAACAAGGTGAACGTCAGAGGAGTCCATATGAGATAATCCACTTGCATAAGGAATGGGATCAGCAAAGGAAAAAAAAAAAAACGTTTAAAGAAAAGAAAAACAGGAGTTTCCAAAACTGGAGCTCAAAATTTTTAAAAGACACAGAAAAAGTGAGACGTCTGTCCCCATCAGATAAACAGCACGTCTTCAAGCCTTCATCAGGATGAATAGCTGTCAAGAAGCTCTCACTGAGAAAAGAAAATAAACAACAACAAAAACATCAAAACAAACAAACAAGCTGCTGGTGGTCTCAAAACAATGGACTGACCACCCCAGAGCCCAGACCTCAACATCACTGAGTTCATCTGGATCACGAGAAGCAGAAAATACCAATTACTAAGACCGGAATGGAAAGGAATGAAAGAAAAGGGAACAGGTGAATATACTACTTATGGAAGAAATATACAGTTATTATATATAGTTATGTTAGGTTTAGGCCCTCAGTTTGGGCCACAAACTTCAAAACATTATCAAAAACGATCTTAAAAAGCACCTTAATGATAATCCTAATCTCTGTTAATGCCCTATGGTGTTCTAGAAGTGTGTTAGTGTTAAGATACATGTAATTTACATGAATACACATAGATCGTTTTTACCATGCTGGATAAAACAAACATTCGAAGCTTGGTAATCGAGAAATATATGTCTATGTAAATGGTCTCTGACTTTTGCACAGCAACATGATAACGTGCCACGACTTGTCACTGCACGACGGTTGTTTCAAAAGTGCATTTCAGAAATGTTTACATTGTCCCGCCTGATGCTTCCCCCATCAACAGTACTGCCCGGACTGGACGGACTAGGATTAGGACAATAAAACAGGACCCGGACTTACTATAACATACCTCTTCACTGTAGTCTCTTTCAGTCTTCTTTGGACTGAGACAAACACGTTTGAAGGAGACAGAGAGGGAGAGAAAAACAGACAGGAGAACAGACACGACGCAGGCACAGAGAACAAAAAGAGTTTCAATTCCAGCCATTTTGAATGAGTTCCTCACAGATGTCTGGATACAGTATAATTTCACGGTGGAAGGCAGTGGTCAGTGGTATTCGGCAGAGATTTGAAACATGCTCCCTCTCCTGCCAAATTAGAGGCTAATTCCAGGTCAGAAGTGCAACGTGCTCAGGTTCTACTGATGTATATGAAATGAGAGCGTAGAGAGAGATTACAAAGTTACAGAAGTCTGTTGGGAAGAAAAGAAAACAAGCAGTGAATTGAAAGGGTGAGCCCTATAGTAAAGGACTGTTATCTCATCTTATCCGGCCAGACTGCACAGAACGAAAGGTAGAGCTGAGAAAAGGACAAGCATGCAATGTAAAACGTGCACTATGCCTGTCAACATGCATATCTCACTATATGTGAAATGCATGAAAGGGAAAGGAAAAGAATATGCCAATATTTTTCAGTCTAATCTTTATTATTTTAAAGCATTTCACTGTGAAAAAAACCCTAGAAACTTGTTGACGCATTCATGACTCATTCATAATGGAAGTAAATCTGCAGTGTCTGAATTCTATGCCTAAGCATCGTGTTGCTGTTGC
The DNA here is from genome assembly GCA_034552555.1 of Semaprochilodus insignis. Classification (NCBI taxonomy): domain Eukaryota; kingdom Metazoa; phylum Chordata; class Actinopteri; order Characiformes; family Prochilodontidae; genus Semaprochilodus; species Semaprochilodus insignis. The sequence continues at coordinate 23,916,568 of CM067489.1, read as the reverse complement.
ATCTCTACATATATGTCTACAACCATTTAACTCTATTATACCTGTTTGAAGATGAGTCAGACATGAAAGACTGTCTAACCAAAGAGGGTGTATGTGAAGTTTACCCAGCTTTTGAGCACTGGAGCAACTGAGGAAAAACATAGACCCAGCCTCTATATATAATCAAGGAGGAGCCTATGGAGTCTTGACCCACACCTTTACGCCGTTTACGCTGGCAACATTACATAGACCTACCTCTAAAAGTTTCAAAAGTGCATTTTAAGGATGTTCATGTTGTCCCACCTGAGGCTTCCCCCTCCACTGTACTGTCAGACTGGGATTGGTGCTCACACTGAACTGACTTGGATCAGGACAATAATATAGGGCCCAGACTTTATATTAAATACCTCGTCACTGCATTCTGAAAGAAAGAAGTCATTTGTCCTAGAAGAACCCAAGAACTGAGTTTGAAGAACAGAGGGAAAACGGGAGGAGCCTATGAAATCTTCACTCACACCTTTTATGAAACGCTTATATAGAAATGTGTTTCCCATTTTACTGAAACAATTCAGCATCTGCCCATCAGCTTTTATTATAAGTGAGTTTTGAGTCATTGGTTTTTGCTTAGCTACAGGTAACTGAATGTTTGCTACAGATGCGGCAGAAACAGCTCAGATGCTGTATTATTGCTTTGAAAGCTCCTTGTCTATGTTCTGCTTGTTTGATTACTGCTTTGACCTAAACTGCATTGAGAAGAACAAACTAGCGGCTGTCTCATTAGATCCAGAGTCACATGAGTGATTAAAGCATATATTCAGGAACTGCACTGTTGAACCTCTGCATTTCCAGTTCCATTCATTAGTTCTTTTTGATGTTAATCAGACTGTTGGATCCTCCATTACGATACACACACTGGTCTATTCATGTTTGCTGCCTGCAGAGGAAATGCCAGTGTTATTTTGAGACTTTACATGTGAGCCGGGAGGTGATAATTTCCCACTTATTGTTGCTTGTAGCTTAATGTCGGTCTTTTGATTAGATGTGCTCTTCAAATTTGAGTCCTCTTTGAACCAAAATTTTATTTAGATCAAGAAGAACCAAAACATTAAGTTTTGGCACTGTTTAAGACTTGGTACTGTTGTGCAGCAGTGTGTTTTCTGCCTTTGTGAATTTGTTCAAATAAAGAGTAATCTTAGATGAGTTTTCAAAATGTCTCACTCATCAAAAGAATAGTCAGATTGCAGTGCTATTGGGAAGGAAAATAAAGGTTACCAGCAACAATAAATGATGATACATTTAGACTGGGCAATTAGATATATAAATTTATATATGGGCAATATTTATTGAGCTACACATATAGAGGTAGTGTCTCTCAGCATGGCATCAGTAAACCATTTATCTTACCTTATGTAGTCAGTCAGGTACAGCGATAAGGCTTGTCCTTGCTTACATCACATCCATGGTCAAGGGTGAAACTTGAATCATTCAAATGTCTCATGATGACCTACCCACCAAGTTTCATTCGTGTTGGTTGATTGCTTCTGGGTGCACCTTTTGTTTTGATGATGAATTTATGTTTTAGGCCAAAACCTTTTCTCAGGTCTACTGTAAAACAAGGTCTTAGATGTCAGGCCTCAAACCTTACCTGACTTTCACATTAAATCTCTCTGAATGATTGAAAAATGGATGGCACTCTGCTTTAAGCGTTTTAGCGTCATACAGAATATTTGACTGATGGGTGGAACTCTCCACACTGATCCAAGTTTGAGTTCAAAAATAACCTTTTCTCATATTTGGACATGAAGCTATGGAGATATTTTTGGTGCTTTTCTATGTTCCCTAAAGGAATTTTTTATGGAGATCTCCTTCACGTAGCTTCTTTTTCTTCTTTCAAATGTCAGTGTGAATGAACACTAGATTTGGAATAGGCAGTAAAAATGATGGGAAGTAATTCTGATAGCAATACTCATAATATTCTCTTCTTCCTATCCTTATTCTAGGAACGTCCTCAGTTGATGGAATAGAAGATCAGAACTTCTTCTCATCCATCCATCCATCCATCCTAACCGTCACTGGCTCAGATTCCAGCACAGTGTAAAGGGACATGGCTCTGTGCCTGGGGCAGGTCTTCAGCAAAGACAAGACCTTCAGGCCTCGAAAGCGTTTTGAGCCAGGCACCCAGCGCTTTGAGCTGTATAAGAGAGCGCAGGCATCCCTGAAGTCTGGCCTGGACCTCAGGAAGGTGGTGCAGTTGCCTGAAGGAGAGAACATTAATGACTGGATCGCTGTGCATGTCGTGGACTTCTTCAACCGCATCAACCTGATTTATGGAACGGTCAGCGAGTTCTGCACAGAGAAGAGTTGCCCTGTTATGTCCGGAGGCCCTCGCTATGAGTACAGGTGGCAAGACGGGGACCATTACAAGAAGCCCACCAAACTCCCTGCCCTAAAGTACATGAACCTGCTGATGGACTGGATTGAAACGCTCATCAACAATGAAGACATCTTCCCTACACGTGTAGGTGTGTGTGTGCAGGGTCTGCAGTGTTTTCTCTGAGACCTGGAGGCCTTTCTTTACTCGCATGCTTCCTCAGTGAAATTGTATATAATCATGGAAACACTGTCAGATTTAAAAGGATCTAAAGGGCATCTGAGCAGCTGATTTAATGACTGAAGCATTGAATTACGCAAAGACAGCAGGAGCATTTCTTTACCAGAAGCAAGCTGGCCAAGGTTATTATGTTGTTATGTTGTCTGTTATGGACAAATACATGCTTATTGTTCAGCCTGCTTCACCTGCGAAACAACACATTTCGGTCTTAGTTAGTAAGAATATCAAAGCAGTGAGCAGCACTGGTCTGCCTCTGGGTGATGCCATTGCAAACTGGTTGACCCAGTTGGTTCTTCATAGATTAGCAACTCTAAGATTTCATGTAATGTGTGGAAGACCACATGACCAAACTAGAAAGAAGAAGAAATGCTAAAACAAACATTTTCTAGGCTTTGATGGCATCTAGCATCAGCCCTGCTGGGACAAGAGAGTTAGCAGCCGGCCAACATCACACACTGGTGTTGACAAGACACCTAGACAGTTTTGTGCCAATTCTGGCTTTATTATGTGATTGTTGGTTGATAACTGGAAAGTTTGTTCATCATGTGGGCCATAATAGATGCCAGACAGCAGATCTAAGCCTGAGGACCCATAACAAACCCAAGAATGGGGCCCACAAGTAGGATGAACAAATTATGCTAACCAGGGATGCTAATACCTGATATTTGAGTTCTATTATACAAATGGCCGATTCACTAAAAGTGATAGTTTTACCTTACACCAAACATAGTTGAGATGTGTCTGGTCTCCAGAGTTTACTTATTTACATTGTTTTGGAGCCATAAGGTTAATGTAGCCAACCAGTAATAGAGGCCTATAGCCATGGGCTAGCACTGTGAAAAATGTTTGTATGTGTCATCACACATTTGACCTAAACCAGGCTCTGTTAAGTAACCCTAGATAGACTTGCTTATGAGGTTTCTGACAGTGTATGACTGATATTTATAAAAATGAACAAACATATGACTGATGCCTAGCTAAAAATCAGTATCAGCCATCTTTAATATGCATCTTTGTACCTACATTCCCATCCAGTGGATCTTTTATGAAAAAAACGTTTAACGATTCAAAAAGCAGATTAATATGCAGACTACAAATCTGGAAAGTGGCATAAACATTTTATAAATGTTGACAAAGCTTTTTTTTCCATTTACCAATTGTTTGTTGATATCGGCAATGTTGTGAAGAACCTGTATTAGAAACTTCTGGGAACTTCTAGGGGGGGGGGGGGTAATGATGCACTTAAGCATGAATTTAGTGTCATTTCATTAATATTGTTCCACTTAGAACAAACACAAACAACATGGAGGAGAAGTAGAGTTGGACAGAGGAGATGATGGGTCTGTCTTGTAACAGGACCTACAGAGGATTTCCAGAAAAAGTTATAGCCCTTCTAAATGGAAAGTGATCGAGCAGCTATATGTGGCAGAGAAACATATGCACAAGCATTGTTTACATGTGTAAACAAATTTTCCTTTATCAGTAGATTATGGGGAACTCAGGGAAGCCAAATATACACAATGAGACATACTGTACATGAACCTTTTATTACTGATAAACCAAAACACATGCAACCACTGATTTTTACAGGAAATAAACATCATTACATTTAACCTACTTTTAAAACTCAGTTTGATGGAAACAAGTTACTGTGGGCAACAAAAATAGCTTTTTAATTTTAATTTGGATGGAAAGTCAAACAACACATACAGTAGATGCTGTGATATTAACAAGTCTGTTTGAGATTTCCTTACTCCTATCTCCTAACTTTGATTACTTAACTACGTAATGCTGCTTTTACATTGGTCCTTTCTCTTCAGTTGGCTGTATATGGGTGTTACGAGAGCATTCACTACAAAAAAACTGAAAACTTCATAAATAAATATTCATATATATTTTTTTAATCATAAAGTAACAAGTATCATTAATCTAAGAATTAGGTCTTAATTTGACAGATTGGGGTTTAGGAAGCAGAGGCTCTTGATTACCAATAACATCTTATTAACAGCATATTAACATCTAACCTGTCATCTTCCTGGGTTTGGAAATGTTTCATGCTTTGAGCCGTAGACATTAATCATGCAAATCCCATCTGCCTTTAGTTTGGGTAAACACATTGTGTTTGTCAGGGTCATTTGCATGAAGTGAATGAGATCTGTTGCAGTACGCTGCTGTGCTGAGGCCTCAGAGCTCCGGCTCAAAAGTAAAGAAATAAACTTAAGGCACCAAACATGGCTGATTGATCACAGTTGACTAATTAGATTTTTGTCCAAATCATCACTTTAATGTTGAACCCCTAAAGCCTCCAGGGAAGAGTGAGATACTATAACACATTTATGATACAGTTCTAGATTGGAGTTTGAAAACTGAATGGTGCTCTATTTAGATATGACCAAACTGATTATACCTACACTGTAAAAAGTGTAATCTAAAAAAAAGGACTCTGTTACAAGCAATTAAGTTTAACTCAAAAATTTACTTTGATTGAAAGAATCATTTGTTCAAAGTCATATTTTTAGGTTGAATAACCCTAATTCATTTGCTTGTAACAACTTAGAGTCATTTTTTTAGGTTGGACCAGTGCAACACTTTTTACAGTATAAGAGGTATTCGCATTACACATGGGCAGGACTAACCTATGCCTGGGTCAACTTACACACTGTAAAAACGTTTTGGTGTCTTCATTTAACAAAAAGTGAGTAAACTTTGCAAAAAACATTCTGGGTTTATTGAACAGTAATAGAACATAAGACACAGAGTTTCTGTTCTGTTTATTTAATTAACAGAAGTTAATTTAATTTCTGTTTATTAAAATTGTGTTACAGTAAGTGGACTTACTTGTTTAAGATCATAAACTGGAACTGTGTTTTTGCAGTGTGTGAATCTAGACAAAAATATTACTATACTCCAGGTTGACGGAGACTCTTCTCTTGTTTCAGGGGTTCCTTTCCCAAAGAACTTCCAGCAGGTGTGTAAGAAGATCCTAAGCCGGCTTTTCCGTGTATTTGTGCACGTGTACATCCACCACTTCGACAGTGTCTGCAACATGGGAGCCGAGGCACATGTAAACACCTGCTACAAGCACTACTACTATTTCATCTCCGAGTTCAGTCTCATTGATCACTCAGAACTGGAGCCACTGGTGAGAACCACATATTTGAACTTGGAAGCCAGTGGGTGGGGAGGATGGTAGTGGTAGTTATGTTTGCTTATGACTTGAAAAACTAATTTTTACTATAGACAGACCTACGTACAGCCATTTTGGTGAATCACATGTTCACAATGTGTTGTTTAAGAAACTTTGCTTGTGCAAACAGCAACATATTAAAGGGGAATTCAACCAACATTTCTGCATTTCTGGACGTCTAGTTCCCATCATCACCACTATGAACAATTCCAATTTGTTTCACGTTTTCTCTAGAAAAGTGCATTTCACATTGAACCAGTCCTAATGCCTTTCTTTATATCTGTAAGATTTAGATAAGCAGACTTTTTTGTGTGCTGGAATTCCCTTTTAATTCATTCAGAGGTCAGTAACACAAAAACCATGTGTTTTCTATCCAACAGAGACCCATGACGGAGAAGATCTGTAACTGAAACAAATGGACAGTGAAGGAATTCTTAAAGCCTTACTGAGTGCTCTGTGATGGATCAGTGGACCAAACGTCTGGAGAATTTAAGCCAAAGGAACAATGTATTCAGGATCTTGTTGTTTTAGGATCTCATCCTTTACTCAAATGAGCCAAGCAGACAAATAACTGTGGCAGACTTGATATTTGAAAAATGACCATGGTCTTTTGGGTCCAGTAATGCTGTCTGTGCCAAAATCCAATTTCTTTCCCTTAATTTTAGGATCTGTGCTTATGCATCAAATGGCAAAAAATGCACTAGAAATTTATAGCATTACAGTAGTTTTCATGGGTGGCATGTCCTGTTGGCATCATGCTGTATTGGGAATATGACTTTTGTTACAAAATGCCATTTGAGGAAACTTTCTCCATGTGAACAACTGATATGAAACAAAATAGTTGCTACATATACATCAACATATACACCTCTGGACAACTTGAGATGTGTCGTGAACATGTTACATGTTATATGTCCCTGAAGTTGAGAAAGGACTTGTTTTTGCATGCTGTTCTCTAGAACTCCAGCTGAGGCATGTCAGACGCCTGAGGATTCAGGGGAAAGTTTGAAATATAAGAGTTTTGGTCTGTCTTGTGAATGTACCACAGGCCATCGGGGCCCTTCCTTGTATTTTCGCTTCTACAGAAAGGCAGAAAGGCTTTGTGTGGCTTTCACTCTGCTTTTTGTGTTTGTGCATGCTTTTAGAGACAAATGTATGAAACCATTTTCCAAAGAACATCTCTGTCTGACAAACCAGCTGAACTACCAATAGACTGGGGAAATACAAACAGCACGACTCGTCTTTTTGTGCTTAGTTTGAAAGTGGAGTTGATTGTACCTCTGCTAGAATCCCAATATGTGGATCTAAATGTTCCCATTTTACTTAAATCCTGCTTGTTTTCTAAGACGTACATTGGGCAAATTAAGTAAAGGGCCTTTTAAGACCCTCATCTTGTAATGGGAAATACTGTATTACCTTGTTATTATAGATTATACGCTCATCATTGAAAAAATAGCTACACCCAGAAGGCAGTGTTGGATTGCAATGCTATTGGGAAGGAAGATAAAGGTTACCAGGAACAATAAATGATGATAAATTTAGACTGGTATGGGTAATATTTATTGAGCTCCACATACAGAAGTAGTATCTTTCAGTATGGTGTCAGGCCTATATGGATCCTTCATGGCGCGTGCCTTCTTCTATGCAGGGCCACCAAGAGCTTGCTGTGGTAGTGTCCACACGAGCGGCATGGTGCTTAATTCGTCGATAAGACCATCCTGCTTCCCGGAGCCCTACAACGCGACCACTCTTCAACTCTTCCAACTGCTCAAATTGCTTTTGAACTTCTTCTCTAAGACATACTTCGCTTGCAAAAGATGCCACCAACACAACAGCATGAGTCAGAATGGAAAGCACGCGCAACAGGATGACCTTATATGGTCAGTCAGGTACAGCGATAACGCCCATCCTTGCTTACATCACATGCATGGCTGAGCATAAAACTCATTTTCATGTCTTATGATGTCAAACCTACTCACCAAGTTTCATTCCTGTCCTTCTGGGTGCAACTATTTTTTGACGATTAATGTATATACCACACCAATTACATTACATTCACTTAAAGGAGCAGTCTGTAACCACTAGTGATGAGGTTGCGTATTGCAGCCTACTGAACCCTTCACCCATCTCCCCCCTTTTCTGAGAAACTATGGTGGCCATCAGGTTTTCTGCTATTGTTTCATGACGATTTTGGTTTGCTTCTTCATGTTTTTGCTTCATTGATGGCAAGGGTTCACACTCTTTTGCTTTTTCTTGTGTTTTCGTGCTAAATAGTAAGTAGCAATTACTGTGGGTTCTCAAACTCCTCACAACACAAAACTGTTATTGATCACTGGTAGTAACTCATAGTAACAGCTTAGTAACTCATAGTTACCAAGCATAGTTTTAAACACTTTGTTGTGTTTTAAATGTTAATTCAGTTCAGACTCAGCTTAATATCACTAAGTCTACCCTGATATGGTGATTTAAGCCCTATTCAGAGAGGATTAGTTTTACATGGAGAGGTGGGGTAATGTAATCATTGCTGGCATTTCTCAATGATTTTAGTTCTGTCATGTCAGTGTGCCATGTCAGTCATTGTTTCATGCTTCCGCGTCAGTAAAGATCGTTTCATTTCCTGTGGAAAAAGAGTTTTTCATGGTTTTTCTAAAGTATGGAGGCGCTTGAGGAGGCATTTAGTTTTGTTGTGCATGGCACAGATATCTTGGGCATACAACATGCAAATCCAGAAGATGACCTATTGGCCTTCTCAGAGCCACAATGCTTCTGGCAGCTTTAGGTAAGTCACTATGCAGCATACCCTATAGCCTACATATATGTTATGTAGTTGCTATTTATTATTAATATAAGTAGGTTATAAGATGGTTATCATCCTCCATCATTTAAGGTGGACCATGCAGGAAAACTTGAAAGAGTTTTAATAAATGCAGTATAAGAAGTAATAATGGTACTTGGATAAGGAACCTCCACAGCTCCATGCTGCGACATATGCATGTTGCATTAGCAAACATGGAGGCCCAATGCCATACTGAGAGTCACTACTTCTATGTGTGTAGCTACAACAAATATTGTCCATATCAGTCTAAATTTATCATCATTTATTGCTATGCTTAGATATTTGAAGACAGTGTTGCTCTTCTTATCATGTATAACACAATTGAGTGTTTCATTTCTGTTTTAAACATGGATAAATGTGGGACTGAAAAAAATGAAATAATTAATAACATCAATTAAGACAAATAGCAATCATTAGATTGCAAGAGCAGCATTAGAATTTATAATAAAAGGCTTCTCTCATAATAGAGGAGATTCAGAAGGAGGAAAAAATAAGTTAACTGACACTAGAGAGAAAGACGCAATCATAAAACAAGTTTCACAGATTCACTTTCTTAATTACCAAACGTTCATAAGCCACCTGTGTCTGAGAAGTCTGATAAAGGAGATTCACAGGATACAGGGATACATTTAATGAAGTATCTCTGTAGTCTTAATGGGAATGTTGGAGAAATATCGGCCCAGAAGATTTCCCTCTCTTTCGGGTCATTTGACGTCTGGATGGATTATACATGTCTCATTATATGTGTGTTTTGTAAAAGATGGAAAGAGTCCATTGAAGGGCCGGAGGACGGAACCATTTGAGCCGATAGCGCCTAAACGACTGCGAAACTCGTCGGCTGACACGTCAACACTCGCGCGCTCTCCTTCAGCCAATGGGAGCTCTGATAAGTAAAGGCGGGCGGGACTTTCACCTCTGTTGTGCTTTTGCCTCTCTTTCCCTCCCTGTGCGCGCGCCACTATCAGAGAAACGGGCACGGCAGAGGCGGGCACGGCGCACTTTACAGGTCTGATTCTTCTGTTTGTACCTAGTTTAAAATGGCTGACACTGAGTAAATTAATTGTACCGGCTCCAGAAAAGTTATCTGTTTGCGTATTGTAACGTTACAGTGCTGCTGTTTCAGCGTTAGCTAGTTCACTGACGTTAGCAGGCTACGTGTGTAAGCAGCATTCATTACCTGCTAGTATCTTTGACGAAGAGCCAACAGTAGCCAACGATACTCCGTAGTTCTGTGTTCATTGATTTAGCTTGTGTTATGTGTTGTGGTTGGTTATGTAGCTGTATGTTTAGTTAGGATGTGTTGGGTCGTAGTGAATCACCCAGAAATTGTGGCTACCTTCTGTATATTCTGGCTAGCACTCACCCTGTCAGAAAGAGTCAGTTTAGCTCAATATCAGGCTTAGCCTCGGTTTCTGTTGACCGCTAGCAGTAGTATTTAGCTACCTATCTAACGGCTAGCCAGCATACTAAACGTGTACTGCTTGTTGTTGGATGTAAGCTACGTTATAAGCTAAAGTCTTCATACACTCTTACTCGTTAACTAATTTGTATTTCCTTTTGCATTGAATTGAATATACCATTGCTATCAAGTCAAACCACTGAATGTTATAGGGCAGTCCTCCTTGCAGCTTGGCTTACTGTCATTCGTTGTGTGGTGGCAGGAATTTCCCTTTATCATGATTACTGACAGGTCGATTGACCAGTCGATAAGACCGATCACGTACCGAACCAGATCATTAGAATAGCGCTGGATGATGGGTGATCTTTGCCAAACGTCCCACCACAACTTGTCTTTAATTATGTAAAACTGTGTTTTCACAGCTCCCTGGGATGGTGAGGCAGAGCCAGCTCCACTGCACGCGCCAGGTAGGGCCCGTCTGTTGATTGCACTGAACATTCCTCTGTATGAAGTTAATCAACTTAATCAATCTTAACACTTAAATTCAGATTTTAAAGGATTCCAGTGTCGTCTTTCTATATTAATACTTACAGAAACGATGGCAAAGAATTAAAGGTGCCGTAGAACGTGTGTAATCAGTATTTTAAAAGGCTCTCTGATGTCTACATTAGAAGGTATTTGGCTTTCTTCAGGGGGAGAAATGCAGAGACGCTGTTTTTACTTGCACGTTTACACCCCTGTAATTTGGCCCTGGAATGAAACAAGCTCTGCTCTGATCTGCTGGTTTGCATTGAAACACGTTATGCTCATACAGGAGCAACCTGTTGAAGTAGACACACACAGGAAAATAAAACGAACCTCGATGTAAATAAGCTAGATCATAATACTATTTAGTTAGCTATGCTAACGTTAGTTCCTTGAGGCTTGATAGTAGTTCATGTTACCTATACTAGTAACTTGCTTTCGATCTCGACAGTAACACAAAGTAAGGCAGATGAAAAATGCAGACGCCTCCTCACAGCCTGGAATGTACGATTTCTCCACAGAGAAAGTTTCTTTGTGGTTGCTCCGCTGTCGATGTATGTAACCTTTGAGGGCATAAATATTAATGTTACATAACAGTTTAGTGGTTTGGAATTGGCCTGTTTTGTATTTGAAGGAGGAGACAACAGTGATATGTTAGTTCCATATATTAAAGTCTCCTTATTTCAAATATGTCAATGTAAATACGGTTTTCCATTCTAAGACACCTTTAAGAGTTATCTGAGAAAATGAAATGCTGTATCTGAGGACTTTGGTGCTGTCCCTTTGTATCAGTAGTACAACACACTGAAGGGTTTTCAGCCTGATATTGATGAATACCCACTATGTAAGTCCAGTGCTTCTTTCCATTTATTTGTTAATGTGCATAATTGGGTCTTTACCGTTGAGTGAAACCTGAGAACGTAATGCGGGAGTGTGCTATCTATTCTTATAAGCTTGCTCATGCTGATTGATGTTGTGACTCAGAGCTCTTTCACTTCCTCTTATTCTGATAACAGATCAGGTTTAGAGTGTTAAGTAGTTCTGTGTATAGTCTATATATAACTGCTCCACCTGCTGAAGTGTCATGGCAGTCCATTGCTGTCTTGGTATTTTTTGGACATAGTGAGGTAACAGGGAAATCGCATTTAATCTAGGTCACAGTTTGGCTTTCCTGTAAATGTCATTCACCAGCTGGCCTCGTTTCACCTACTTGGCACGCTGCCAGCAGTCCTCACAGAAACCTGTAATTAAACCCTGTAATTACCGAAGTATTTCATCCACATCTTAGCTATAGTTAAGTTAAATGCCTGTAGAGCCACTGGAATGTAATGGACTTCCCACATGTGTGATTTGTTGTGTTCCTTAGGTGGCCAGAGACTCTGGTCCATCAGACAGCGATGCAGACCTCCCCCCTCTCCCTCCTGCCTCCCGCTGTGCCTCCCAGACCTCTGCAGGTGCAGGTATTAATGTTTATTTCACTTCTTGATTGATACAGATCCTCTCTAAAGTTGAGCTAAACATAGATGGAAATTTTGTATATAGTGGACTGCTAAGGCTCAGAACCATCTTGCTGTAAAACTGGCTCAGTAGCAAGAACATGGACATGTTTTTTTTTTTTTGGTTTTACTGCATTGGAGTTTCTTTTTGTCTTCCTGTAGCGGTGATGGAGAGCAGTCAGCCAGTGAACATTGCAGACTCAGGAATACGCAGGAAGAAGAAGCGTAGGACCCGAGCAGCAGACAGCTCCACAGACACATTCAGCGGTATTTCTCCCTAACATTCTGTTCTGTGTGACTTAACAGTACTTTAGATTAAAAAAAATGGGTTAAATGACACTGTTTTGTGTTTGTGTGTCAGCAGTACCTTAATAATTGGAAAGGGACTTTCAGCCCATTACCCCTGAATTTGCTAAGACATACATGCCAAACCTGTTGTCAGTTGGCAGTTTTTTTTGTATTATTAACACACCTTTCTCATGAATTATGAAAGGTTTGAGGAATTTACTGTTATTGTTATTTTGCTGTTTAGTTTTACTGGGCCAGTGAGAACTAGGGCTGCACAACATAGACATACAGTGTGACGTTCGATAAAGCTGTTAGTAATCACAATGACGATATGAGAAGCTATAAACTCTTCATAAAGTAGTGTGGCTCTGGCTGGATGAAACACAAGTGCAGACATTTTTTGTGTGTAAACAAAAATCTGGCTAACCTTTTCTTTAAGCAAATAGTAAAACATTACAAAAGCACTACTAATGTACTACTGCACTACTAAAGCACTACTGACATACCAACAGCTGCTTACCTCAGAACGAGAAGCACATTCTTTGTGCACTGAAAAGCTAAGAAACAGTCAGCATTACCTCAACAGATTTTTTAATGAGGCTACAAAATGAAATAAATATATCTTTATTTTTAGAAAGGCGCACATGGACATGTTTTATTATATTTCTTTGTCAAGTAATTAAATATTGTGGTGTTGGACACGTTAGATCGTATTTAGTGTAATGCTCTTTGTGCCTTTGGTTGAGTGTTGTGGGGCGCTGTGTTCTTAGTTGGTCCCGGACTCTTATTTAGAAAGTTTCTTCGGTGGTGTTTGGGTTGGGGGGCTAACATAAAACCACTAGAGCTGGAGCTAGCCTGTGTACTTTATGCTGCGTGCTGCTGTTTTAAGTTTGAGTTTGCATTAAAGTTGAGCTGTAGTGACGTTCTAATGTCTGCATGTTCTTATTTATTTAGCTGTTTGGCTGAATGGTTAAGTTACTCGTCTCCCGTGTGGGAGAGCAGAGTCGAATTCCAGTGCAAGCACTCATAAGGCTTTAATGGTTTGTGCCACCTTTCTGGGCCTGCGTATATGAGGTGACAATCTGTTTTGTCATCACCACTCTGATGATGTGTTTATCACTCATATAGCAGTAACTATAAGAAATACGATTTATCGCGCAGCTTTAGTCAGAACTATTATAAATTTGTTTCATTTTTGCAAGCTCGCTTTCTTCAGTATATATGCAAATTAGCGTTTTAGCTTCCAATACAGTCAGCTTTTAGACTTTTTTTTTTTAGATTTTTGTCTGAAACCAATGTAGCCCGCGTTATTTTCGTAACTGCTATGAACGCAAAGCAACTGTCTGCGAATGCAAGTGGAGAGCCAAGAGCCAATAGAGCAGAAATGATGGGAGATTTTAGAATGACCTCTATTTATAATAGATGTGGGCTCTCAAAAGAAGATCCCTGCCAAATTCCTAAGGGGTATATGCATTTTTGCCTTGGTGTTGTAATCCAGTATTAAACAAAACAGTCAAATTATCTTGAAAAGCTGTGTGGACATCTTGGCTTTTTAAGTCAACAACCTATTACACAGTTATGGGTCTGGTATTTTAGTCTTAGACTGCATCAGACATTTCATATTAAAATAGCTGCAATTTTCTCCTTGAAACAATGCAGCAGGACGCTGCTACAGGAGATTTGTTTCTGAAAAAATCATCCTTTTTCACTGCTCATGTATGTAATAGGACCTTTTGTATGATAATACGTGGTCGGGTTTCTTCTAGGGAAGGGTGTTTACTGTAGTGCCTTTCATCTTCCTGCTAAAACTGACCATTGACAGGATGTTCTTGCCCAATGTTTTATCACATTTCCGTTTTCAGATAATTGTGGTTAAACTGTTTGACTGTATTGTTCCTTATGTATTAGATCTGTACAGACTCACAGATGAGGTGCTAGGGCAAGGGGCCTATGCTAAAGTCCAGTGCTGTGTGAGCCTGCAAAATGGCAATGAGTATGCAGTAAAGGTGAGACATCGCAGTAGTGTCATAACACCAATGAACATGTTATAATTGATGCTGATGATTAAGTAGTACATGCAATGTCAGGATTTTTAAGTAATGTATGACTGTGTTTGGGCTTAAAAGATTATTGAGAAGATTGCTGGTCACAGTCGGAGCAGGGTGTTCAGAGAGGTGGAGACGCTCTATCAGTGCCAAGGGAATAAGTAAGATCTTTTGTCTAACATCATTCTCCTTACACTTATAAACCTCTGCTAATTACACATTTCAGAATGAGATTGAAGGGAAATTTCACCAATTAAAGACGCTTTAAATGTCGGGTTCTTATCACTGCCACTGTGAACAACAGTCTGTAGGCTTCTCTACAAAGGAACTTGTTTACAGTATTGGTAATAGGAACCAGCAGTCATGATGTCTGCAACACAAATAAAGTCATTTTATTTATTATTCAAAATGACCCATAAAGAAACCAATGTTGTGTATGCCTGTGTGTTTTGATAACAGTAAAATTGTGGTAAATTAAAAAAAAAGTTTTCTTTTGGAACTGCTTTTTTAATTACAATGTCCTACCTGTATTATAGGTGCTTATCCACCTCAAAGGTGTTTTAAAAATTAACTCTAGGACAAAACCTTATCTCAAAAATATCATAAAGCAATATCTCAGGAATTGTACAATTAATGCTGCAGATGTGGGACATATTAGGAAATATGAGTGAAATTATCCTTTAATGAACTGTTTCATGTAGCAAGTCCTTTCTGTGTTTCACAACAGAAATATTCTGGAACTCATTCAGTTCTTCGAGGACGACAGCTGCTTTTATTTGGTGTTTGAAAAGCTGAACGGAGGTGCAGAACTTTTTTATAATGATTAGTCCAGATTTTCCATAAACTGCAGTTTCTTTCTCTTTCTGTTTCTGTCCTTCATTTCTACTTGCTCACTCCCTCAGGCTCCATTCTAACACACATTCAGAGGAGGAAGCACTTTGACGAGAGGGAAGCCAGTCGTGTAGTCAGGGACATTGCTCAAGCTCTTGACTTCCTGCACACCAAAGGTAGTGTTTTTGCATTCTGCTCACCTCTTGAGAATGGTTGAAAAAGAAATGTGTTTACACATCATGTCATACACATATCTAATGTGTCCTATAGGAATTGCTCATCGGGATCTAAAACCAGAGAACATCCTGTGTGTACATGCTGACAAGGTACATTTTTGTTGCACTAAAAATGTATATACATATATAATATGTACATTCGCTATCAAGCTATTAATTAGGGATGGCCTCAATAACTGGAGTGCTTGAAATATTCATTTGTTACATAGTATTTAGAGACTTTTTTTTTTTTCAAACCACAAAATTGCAGAACATTTTAATTCAGATCAGACAATAATACAAATGTTCAGTTCAAAAAGTTGGTATAACATGGAGGCATGACATATTTAAATGAACTCAGATATAAAGCACCGCTATGTGTCTGTTCTGCATTGTCTCTGACTTGGCTCCATCCCGTAATTGCTACAGGTGGGAATATCATCTCTTTTCTGATCTAACAGTTTTACTGCAGGTTTCAAACATGACAGCGCAAACAGCAGGACTGTTTACTGTTATAGATCATAGTCAAGTTTTTACAGCTATATCAAGAGTTGCATTTCATCATCAAAAAAGTAGTTGCACCCAGGAGGAATCAGGAAGCAGGATGATTCAACGTATTGTGTGCCATACCGGTCGTGTGGATATTACTATAGCTCACTGTTGGCAGCAGTGGATAGAAGAAGGCACACACCAGTGACATAAGGGATCTGGGAGACCTACAAGAACCACGGAGAGGGAGAACCGATGGATTGTCTGACGTGCAGAGTGACACGATTGCGGACAATCGGCGAGCAGTGATGTCCTCCATAAGTCATCCTATTAGTGCCAGCACTATTGGCAGGCGGCACAGACCGTTACGGCGGCTGCAATGGTGCCAGACTGTCATGGAGTGACTCAGAATGGCAGCAGGTCATCTTCAGTGACGAGTCCCTTTTTTCGTGGAGACCACCAAGAAATCTGTGTGTGGAGGCACCGTGGTCAGCACCAAGATCAACGGTCCAGGGGGCCTGGTGTCATGGTGTGGGGTGCAATTTCGTACAATGCCAGATCACCTTTGATCTTCATTATAGGCACTTTGACAGCCCAAGGTTACGTTAATGAGGTCCATTTTTGGAATGCACACTCGGTTGCACTATTCCAACAAGACAGAGCTTGTCCACATACTGCTGCCGTCTTAAGAGCTTGCCATGAACACACCTATAATATACCATGGCCAGCCGCATTGCCAGACCTATCCCTGATTGAAAATGTGTGGGATGCTATTGGCGGCGCTGTCAACTGCATGTGAATATTCAAGCTGAATAGGATGGATTATCGCAGGACACCATTAGGAACCTCTACAACTCCATGCCAAGACGTCTGGCATGTTGCGTAGGCAAACATGGTGGCCCAACGCCTTACTGCGAGACACTACTTGTGTATGTGTAGCTCAATAAATATTGCCCATCAATAATTTATTGTTCCTGGTAACCTTTATCTTCCTTCCCAATAGAATTGCAATTCAACCTTCTGGGTGCAACTATTTTTTTGATGATGAGTGTATATCCAAAAAAAAATCTGCTAATTTTTACAGAGAAAATTATTTACCAGTACCTGAGATATTGTGAAAGCTTACAAAAGTGTTTTTATTTTTAAGAAAATAATCCTTTTACAGAGAAATCTAGTATCATATGACATGTTTCACGCTTGTGCCCACAATAAACAAACCTAAACAACATGCCAGATAGGTAGAGCTGGACTTAGAAGGAGACAACAGCGTTTTTTTAACTCATAAGAGAACACAGTGACGTATGTGTCACAAGCCTTTTAAAAGACTGTAAAGTTCTTTATACAGCTTTATCCTTGACTTAAACACATGGGAGTCCCTGAGTGACCTATACTGAACATCCTGGATGCAGTCACATGACAGTTGCTGAACATATGACCTCATTTAGAAAATGGCGATATGCTTGGTTAGTGAATGAGACAAAACCAGCTCATTTTAAAGGCTTCTTTTTTGTACCTATAAGATTCCAACCCATTAAAGAGCTCTAAGGCTTTGATAACATGTTCTATATTATATATACCCATATTCTATATTACATATACCCATTCTGATCCAATTTCTAGAACATAATGATGGAATTCAAGTTATGAAATTGTTGTTGTGACATGTGCTACCGGTATTTTGACCCTATAATACTTACAGAAGACACCATGTGACCTTTTTGTCACAATAAGACCGATCTTTTATGATCTTATAACTGACCCCTCATTATTTTCCCTTAAGGGGAAATGGGTCTGGGCTCTTATGGGTTAAGGAATAGTGTTACTTTTTATGTCTTACAGAGGCTAATGTAACAGGGTATTCATACCTTAATAAAAGGAAGCATGGAAGGGGGAAAGGGCATTTTGAAATGATCTTTTTAAAAAATAGAAGCTGAGCATTAGCACTGAAAGTCTAATATAGCACAAGTAAATATGTACGTGCACACATTGATAGTATTTTCAAGGTCAAAAGATCAAGGCAACAGGCAGAAATCTCATGACAGTACTTATCTCACATCTTGTGTGTAGGTGTCTCCTGTGAAGATCTGTGATTTTGACCTGGGCAGTGGAGTGAAGTTGAGCAGTGCCTGTACTCCCATAACCACACCGGAACTTACCACACCGGTACACACACATACACGCATTTGCTGACCTTGACACTTGAGACTTGGCACTATTTTAGGCTTGCCACAGTCTTGGCATGGTTGAATGTGTTTAGCTACATACATGAAAGGCTAAAGCAGGAATGTTCAGGTTATATATTACTCAAAACCATTATTTAAAAACATTTTGGCAATAACCTCATATTTAACTTGATGTAATAATAATAATAAGAGTTTTTTGCAAAAACATAGCAAGGCAATTTTTTTGCTGTTTTTTTTAAATGACTAGCTGAAGGATATGATCATCTATTACCAGAAGGAACATAAGGAGACACTTCAATTTGTTCTTGCAGGAATATAAAACTTTTATGAAGATGGGTGTGCTTTGCAGTGTACTTTATCACATTTGTTGAAGTTGCCAGGAAGCGTTGCTTGATTATATGCTCTAAAATATGACCCGAGGTTTGTTGTCTCTTTGTTGGTACTGATTAAAAGGAAGTTTCACCGGAAGAGCAGGAAAGTAGCTCGGCAATTAATCCTTAAAATGATGTTTAGAAAACTCTCTTAAAAAGACTGATTAAGGAATAAGCCAGGAATATGCCAGAAATGTAAACAGATACATGCGAACTACTTGTATTAAAATATATCCGTAGAACAGCTGTTTTAAGTACACAGGCTTTGTAGAGTAGCAATAGAAAGGCTTCTTACAGTCTAGGAGGGAGTATGCCAGAGCTTAAATATGCTTATAATCATTAAATTATATTAATAAGACTTGAGATCATCTTTCTGTGAAATCGAAAGACAATTAGCAAAAACATTCCTAAAGATCCCATATCTTGGAACTTTTAGAAATTAGATTTGATATTTGATGTTGTATGTCAACATTGCCAAAATGTACTGTTTACTCCCCTGTCCGTATATAAAAACTAAGCTTTGAATTGCTTTTGGGATGTCATGCAAACATATTTACGTAAATCCATCTATTTAGCTGACAGCAGTTTAGTCCAACCCTTTCACACTAAAGTAATAGGGAGTGTTTCAAACTGAACTGGGTTTTGTCTGAGGCACAATACAGGACAGGCCATCAGAATTAGGTTTATCTACATATGTTGGTTGGAAAATAGTTGTGTAAACTTAAATTATGACTGTTTTTGGTAAATAAATCACACAAATATTATAAGAGGACCTCATGCAGGATATGGACCCTTTTAAAGGTCTTGCATTTCTTGTTTTGTTGCCACCTCGTAATTTTTGGTGTCTCTCCTCTGAAGCTCGTTGTATATCAGCATTTTTTATCTTGATTTTAGTCTTTAATGTGCAGTTGATCTAAGTGATTTGAAGTGTATGTAATAACTAGGCCATCTCTCCTTAGTGTGGTTCAGCTGAGTACATGGCTCCAGAGGTGGTGGAGGTTTTCACAGACGAGGCCTCATTCTATGACAAACGGTGTGATCTCTGGAGCCTAGGGGTCATCCTCTATATCCTGCTTAGTGGCAGTCCACCATTCACTGGTCACTGTGGAACTGACTGTGGCTGGGAGCGAGGAGAAACCTGCCGTGCCTGCCAGGTGAGATGCTATGTCTGTTTGGGCTTTCAACACACCGCTCAGTTCGTGTACACTACTCAGTAAGGTTCACTGAGGTTAACTGATTGTTCTTATGAAACTGAATGCAGTCGTTTGTCATTTGTGCAGAACAACCTGTTTGAACGGATCCAGGAGGGAAAGTATGAATTTGATGATCGAGACTGGGCTCATATTTCAGAAAATGCCAAAGACCTGATCTCCCGGCTGTTAGTGCGAGACGCCATGCTGAGACTCAGTGCAGCGCAGGTCCTGCAGCACCCGTGGGTGCAGGGGGTAAGCCTGCTACACATGCCCAATTTACTTTATCAGCCTGTGAAGACAAGATAAGAAACTTTATTGATCCTCGGATGGGAAATGCAGCTTTTCCAAAGTAGCAGTGTGTATGGTATAATGTACATACAAAAACAATTAAAAATGATTATGAGAGTGCATATATTAAATATACAGTATAGACCAAACGTCTGACTACAGTGATATATATATATATTTTTTAATTTAAACCTGGAAATAAATACTGGAAAGTTTGAGAATCTTGAAGAATGCTTAGAACAATTAACAACTGAAAAAAGTTATAACAATTCAAAATGAAAAAAAGATTTTTCCAAATTCTACACTATTCCTGGGTCATTACATTACATTACAAATTAACCCATTAAAGGCTTTTATCTAAAAGGTCTATTTTTTGTCTTATTCTTTCCTTAGAAACACAGTCACTCAGATGGCATTTAAACTATTTTGCTGATATTATTTGTGCTAAAAAAACTTGGTTTTAAAATAGGAAGTAATGCAAAATAGAAGAGTTTTGGACTTCATTGTATGTTTATTGTTGGGATGTACCCATCATGAATTTCTCCACTTTTTGGAAGCTCACTCTGTGTGGACTAATGCAAATAATGCAAACACACTAGCACATTTGCAGTCTGTCATTCTATCAACCAAAGTCTAATACAACAACCCCTGTAGATTAACTAAACATATTAATTTCATAAATGCTTGCCTGTTATATTGTTTGAGTCAAATAGTGTGTCATGTTGAAGGTATAATACAACTTGACTATTTAACACAATGAGCCATACATAATAATGTTTCATACATTGTGACCAGATTTATCTGGGTTTAATTATTTACATTATACATTTGCAGCATATATATAAATAAGAACAGAATATACTGCTGTGTTTTTAGCAAAAGTCTGCTGACTTTATGTTAATTGATATCTTATGTGCTGTTTTGTGCTTTTGTTTTCCTTGTAGAATGCTCCTGAAAGAGGTCTTCCAACTCCACAGGTCTTACAAAGGTATTTTAATGTAAATCTTAGCCATAAACGTTGGTGTTGGCCTAATTGTCTGGATTGCTGTTAGGCCTGGGCAATATCATCACATCACTCACCTCTAACTGCTGCTATACTTGTTTAAGTATCTTTGATTTCTAACTGGTTGTGTCTATTTGACTGCTAGGAACTTCAGCACTAAGGACCTGACACAGTTCGCTGCAGAGGCCATGGCCTTTAACAGGCAGCTGTCACAGCAGGATGAAGAGCAAGATGACAGCGGTGCCATTGTGTGCTCCATGAGACTCTCACCCCCCTCCAACTCCAGGCTGGCTAGACGCAGAGCACAGTCCCTTGCGCTCCGCAGCACTGGCACTGAGTACCCAGCCAGTGCTCAGGTGCCGGAATAATCCCCTACACTATATAAACACACCTGTATGCTTAACACCTGTTTTCAGCTCAAGTGCAAATGTCTACATTGTTGAGTACTTGCTGCATTTGAGCTTGAGTGACCTGATGATTACATATAAATACATACACATTTGCACAACCTATACACACTGCACCCAGCGCCAGCTGTGAGCAAATGGCAGTGGAGGTTACATTAACCCAAAACGTCAACACCTACTACACCTACTTCAGTATCTTCCACACTAGCTTTAAGAGTTAATGCAGTTGAGAAATTCACCAGTTAACGTAGATGTAGATGAAAATGCTTCAGGTGCTTCATGTACCATATATGATTGGTAAAGTGCATATGAAGATTTCTGTATGTTTAAGTATGTATTACCAAATATTTACGGCTGAAAGTTTATTTTGGCCCAGTACAGAGGTGCTTCAATAGGAGGGAAAATACTGATATCTTGATATTAATATAGCTATGAATGGTACTAGAATGGTTTACTTAGGTTTACTTTGTTTTGTTTTTTGTAATATCCTCTATTTTAAAATATCAGCAGTTTTAGAAGATATTTTAGTTATAGCACTGGTCTTTTTGTTGCACATTTGTTTGCTTTGTCCATTTTGTTTTGTTCTCTTTTTAGTGTTTTTAACTATGTTTCAGCTTAGGACTACAAATTAGCCCAGCAATTCTTAACAGCCAGTGCGAACAGTGCGAGTTGTGATGACTTTTGAGACTTAATGCATGACACCATACTGCCTTTTTGCATTAACATACAATGGGAAAATGTGGTTACTGGGCCTTCATGTCCATATTAATTATGTCTTACCTCAAATACAGTTTGCACATTGTTTTTGCACATTTTTACTACAAGCAGGGCTCTCTGCAATGTTCTACCAGCAAGTAACATGCTTTTTTGTACAATACTGCTTAACTGTCAAACGATTCAGGACAAAAAGTTAATTATTCACTTGCTAATGTCAGCAAGTGTTGCACAGCTATGTTGTTCTCTTTTGTATTGTTTTCTGCACACCTATTTTTTCATTGTTTGTAGAGTATTAGCTTTTAATTTGTATTGTTGAAATGGTCTTCGATATAGAAGTAGCCTCATGAACAAAACAAGCTCATTATTTTGTCCAAAAAAATGGGGGAGTTGGATCATTCTGCTGCTAAGCTACAGTTCTGTGCAAAAGTCAGAGATCACCCTTCATTCACTTCAAGTCAAAACCACCATTAAGTACAAGTTCTTAATTTTCCAGGAGACATTTCTGATGAGATTAGATATAAAATAATCCATCGGCATAAGGAAAGGGAAAGGTGAAAGAGGGTAAGTGAATAAAAACTCACTTTTAAAAACTGAAAATTCCAAAAGAAAAATAAACTCTGACATATAACTACTGTCTAAGACCTGCTAGACCACCAAACCAAAAACAAAAAAATCCACAGCTGTTTCTGTCCATCTATCCACTGAGAAAAGACAGAAAATTGACAAAAACATTTTTGTTCTACATGTGAAGTAAGAGAACTTACCAATGTTTGGGATTCTAAGACTGAAAAATATCCCTGCGGGAAAGCTGAAAGTAAGGCTCCTAAAATTAATGGAAACAGTAGAAATGTTTTGATACTGATGTTGTATTAGTTATTAAAGCTTCTGTATAATTCTCTGACTTCTGTACAGTACTGTATGTAACTGAACTGGATTTGCAATGGGAGTGCTGGAATGTGTTCCATTTCCATCAGAAATGAATAGAATCTCTGTTCTGTTGATATAAACACAGTGTATGTTTAACACTTGTTAATGAGTCTGTATACATCATTATTCCGACACTCAGGCTAGAGGAGTATTTAGTTTACAGGAATATAATTATACTTTAAAACCTAAAATATGGCCAACAGAAAGCAGCAGTGTTGGACTGTCCTGCCTTGTTTTTTCAGTGTCACTAGAGGGCACCATTTCTTAGCTGGAATTCACAGTTGATGGGGAAACTTAAACTGGATGGATGAGTTGATGAGATGTTTAAATTTGATTTTCAATGTAGAAGAGTATTTTACATTTATAATTGAGTAAAAGTGATTGACAGTATTACCACCATGATAAATAAACCAGGGATTTGCTCTGAAATGGTATTGAAGTGCATTGCTTCAAGCTCGGTTCCACAGTGCTTCTGTTGAAACAGCATGTACACTTTTGTCTGCGTAAAAGTAGAGCTGCTTGCATTTCATAAAGGGTATATGTACATATCACGTGCACTGATGTTTAGCAGCTGGCTTTCATTTGTTTATTCCGTCTGGTCATTTAAAGGAGGAAAACCACAACAAGTAATGAATATTCCAACAAGACAAGAAAAGATATTGCACAGTGAGCAAAACACTAGTGAACCACCAGCTTTACCGACAGTGGACCACCGTCCTCTTGCTATCAGGGTGTTCTGTTTGAATAGTATGTAACACCTCTGCCCTCCACGGGATGGACTGGGCTAGCACTAATGAGTTCTCGGGCTAGACTCCTAACACTACCTTCCTCCACCTTCCTTCCTTTCACAAACGAATAGATTGTAAGTCACTCTAGATAACAGTGTCTTTCTGTAATTGTAAATTTAAGACTTTAAAACCCGGGTAGGGGTGTACAACACTCTCACTCAAACAGGCCCTCCTGGACTACAGGATCCACAAAATGATTTTAAACTCTACATTTTAGCATGTACCTAAATTTTAGTCATCCTGTTAGTGCCAGCACCATTGGAAGATGGTCACCCACCGCAAAATCTGCAGGAACTGTGTGAGAATATTGAAGCTGCATGGGATGGATTATCACAGGACACCATTAGGAACCTGTACAACTCCATGCAGAGACGTCGCCATGCCCAACACCATACTGAGAGACATTACTTCTGTATATGTAGATCAATAAATATTGCCCATATCAGTCTAAATTTACCATCATTTATTGTTCCTGGTAACCTTTATCTTCCTTCCCAATAGCCCTGCAATCTGACACTTCTTGGTGCATCTGTTCTTTTGTAGATGAGTGTATATCATTTGTTCTGGTCACCTTCCTTTAAGTAAAGAGACTGGATAAACACATTATGAACAGTTGCTAAACATCTGAGCACCACACGTACATGTGAGCGACTGTTTTAGTCTTTTTGTGCTTGTTACATTTAGGAAACCAGAATACACATGGTGTTTAATGGTAATATATTATGTTCAGTACACATTTCATCTTCTATATGTCTTTTTAACCATTACTTAAGACTGGTCTTGTTTTTCTGGTATGTTATGGCACTAATTCGGACACAGACGGCTTATTTCCTCGCCCCATTATATCTCAGACATTATTCACTAATGTGTAATGCTTTCCCAGTTGCCATAGATACATTATCCCCATAGCAACTAAGCAGGCCTTCCTTGGTAGCCAGAACATCCAACAATGAGGAGAAGTTTTCCTCATATTTCACATGAAGAGGAGCTACAGCACATTCGGAGGACACCCATACATTACCCCGACTCTATAAAGATGCTGTACATTACAGACTCTACAGAGACGCTGTACATTACAGACTCTACAGAGACGCTGTACATTACAGACTCTACAGAGACGCTGTACGTTACAGACTCTACAGAGACGCTGTACGTTACAGACTCTACAGAGACGCTGTACATTACAGACTCTATAGAGACGCTGTACATTACAGACTCTACAGAGACGCCGTACATTTATGCCTTGGCCATATTGTGCATCTGTACCTTAGTACACTTCATACACCCAAACTCATTTGGAACCGATCTCTAAAACTCAGAGGTAAAAACAAACCAAACAAGAACAAGTGCAAATTTGTCGTTGTAGAACAGCGAAGCAGACCTGGACAGGCGTGTGGTATGTGCAAATGAGGACTGAATCAATGCAACTGTGTCATTTTGGACAGGACACGACAGCAAAATGAAACTAGGGATAATCTACAGGTAAACGGGTCAAGCTACCAAAAGCTGATGCGAGATTCTCCAAGTGTCAAGTTCTCTCATGTAAAACTGTAAATGTTAATAGTTTCTGGGTTTAGCCTATTTGAGTCGCAGTTTAGTAGATGCGTTTAAAGGGGAATACCACCTAATTTCTGTATAATAGAGGGGTTGAGATATACACAAAGTGGTCTGATGCAAAGTGGTTCAGTTGCTGAAAACTGACTCTGATTTCTTTCCAGTGTTGGTGACAGGAGCCGGGAGTCCCAATGTCTACAATGCAAATAAACATAGTTTTGTTAACCATCCAAAACCACCAGTGAACCTACCAGTGTCTTCATTATTTCATGGAACAATGATTTGTTAAAATGATGATCAGTCTGAAATATGTTTTCTTCTCCCTTCATGTATACTTCCACCATGAATGGGTTGAAATAAATGAACTAAAATATGTTTTAGACGAAAACTAATCACAGAGCTACCGTAAAACAGTGTCTCAGACATCAGGTAGTGTCTTCATAAGCATTTCATGCAATAACTGTCTGTGAGGGAGCTTTTAGGGGTGTTAAACTCTTCAGACGTCTGGTTCTTTTCACCACCACTGTAACTGTTCTGACTCTGTAAGTCTCTGTAGAACAAGCAACTTTGCAGGCATGATAATCATCTAATCGTGTAGAACTTCTGAAAAGCTGGTGGACTTTTCCTTAGCTTTCCTAGCTTGAATGGCCAGTGAGAATGAATTTCCATTACCATGAAACACAAAAACCTTAATGTAAACAGACAAGAGTGTGGCTAGGCCATGCCTAACTTAGAATCAATATGTCTCTGTTTTTAGTGTTACCTCAACAAGACATCGTGTGCCAGCATCATCCACTGAGCAGGAAATAATTGACCTCGTGTAGAAGAAAAGGGGTGCCTGTCATCTTACAGGTTGGCTGTGGGTGACATAACTCACAGTGGCTAAAAGCTTTCCCTTCACTTTTGAATATCCGAGGCGGTTTACTTAATCAAAACCATTATGTGTATAAATGCCCTCCTCTGTCTGCTTCCTTTGTGCTGTACAGATGACGGAGAAAGTAAAATGATCATTAGCAATACACAAACCAATTACAAGTTCATATCATTTAGTCTGCTTGTGGTAGTCGCTGTTATAAGTTAGCCTTTAATTCTATCAGCAGTCAAACTAAAAGGCGCCTCCCGACAGCTGGGTTACTACATTGTCTGAGATGATCGAGTGAGGGGACAAAGAGCGACTGATTACACATGTCTCAAAGAAGAATGTACACATCTGTGGCTGAAAAACAGAAAAGAAAAAGAGAAGATGCGAGGAAAAAAACCCTAAAGATAAAGAAATATTGTGACCCCTGTGTGAGACCCCTGGATAAAGAATGCTGAAAAGATGAACTGTAATTCAGAATGCAAATTATTAAAAGCCCAAACGAGCATCTAATCATTAGCAATACACAAACCAGCTATACATTTCTGTCATTGAATCATCTTGTGGTAGTCATTGTTATTAGTTAGCCTTTTATTCTATCAGCTAACAAGATGAGGGGGCCCCAAATAATCCTGCCTAGTGCCCTGCAGACATGTGCAAATGCAATAAACAAGTAAAGGTAATAAACTTCAGTAAAGGCTTCTGCCATTTACACTCAGCCGAAGCAGCCTCTGTTTTTAGCTGCTGTCTTCTAGTCATGAGTGGAGCTTTAGGCTGACTATCGAGCACTGCTGATGAACTTGGCAAACACGCAGAATACCATGAAAGAAGCATTTTATTGGGGAGGTTTGTTTTGTACTGTATCATCTGTATAGCAAACCATTTATTTGTAGAGATACTGAGCATGTAGCTTAAAGAGGTGTTTTTAAAATAGGCCTTTGTATCTGAGATCTCTTTGCATTTTTCATTATTAAATGAATTGCAGTACAATTATTTTGTAATGTCAATGTTATTTTGAGATGCTAACTCATTTTCAGATGTAAGATACAAGTCAGTATTTTGAGATACCAAGCAATTATTTTGAGATACTGAATCATTATTATGAGACACTAAGTCATTATTTTGAAATGTTAAGTAATTATTTAGAGATATTAAGTCATTATTTAGAGACACTAAGTCATTTAGAGATCCTGAGTCATTATTTTTGAGATACTTTCCTATTATTTTGAGAAATGTTCTTGTTATTTTGATTCATTTTCTCATTATTAATAGATGCTATAGAAAGTTTCTTAAAAATAAGTCATTAAGTCAGTGTTTTGAAATACTAAGTCATGCATTTGAGATGCTTTTGAGAAGTCATTATTTTAAAATCCAGCACCCATATATTTTTCCATTATTAAATGAATTGCGGTGCCATTATTTTTCAGTGTCAATGTTATTTTGAGATGCTAAGTCATTTTCAGATGCTAAGTCAGTATTTTGAGATACCAAGCCATTATTTTGAGATATTGAGTAATTATTTAGACACTAAGCCATTATGTTGAGATGCCGTGAAGTCATGAATGAATGTTGAGATACTCAGTCATAATTCTTGAGATAATGTCTCATTATTTTAAGAAATGTTCTCGTTATTTTTAAACATTTTCTCATTATTTATCGATGCCATAGACAATTTCATCATTTCATTAATTTCAGCATCCCAAAATAACAAAACTGTATGTCTTAGCACAAAATGGACTATTACTTAAAAATAATAAATAAATAACTAATGGCACAAGCAATTTATGTAATAATAATAATGAAAAACAATAACAAGGTGGTAGATTGTTACGTTAAGTTGTGGGAATGGGATTGTATATGATATGCTCATTCTGGGATTCTTAACCTTTTTCCTTTTTCACAGTGCAACATTTTTGGGGGTTAAAACATATTGCAACCCCCTTGTTAACAAGACACCCCCCAGCCCCAGCCCCTCGCACCATACCCACCAGTTTACCCCTTGCAGAGATTACAGAGAAGCAGTCAAATAGTAAGTCTACTCACTTATTGGGCCTCCCTTTCCTTAGCTAGCACTTCACCCCATACCACAAGAGGGTCCCCCCTGGGGTTCTAACTGAGTCTAACTGAGATCTAACGCTACCTGAGATTATGGCGCCACAAGAGGTTAAAACTCAGTCAGTCTGGAGGATCACCGTGTAGGCTTCTGACTAGCTACAGCCAGTTTGCGATTTTCTCCCCTCACCTGTATTGCGACAAGCTCCGCCTTCTGCGCGTGCGTTAATGAATTACTAGCCAATCCTGTTCCAAAGGGCGCGAGACAACCAGCCAATCCTAGACCAGGAAGGAGGGCTCTGCCAGAAAACGGGTGGGAAAAACATAACGCGTTGAATGAAGCTGCAACATGGTGTGAGTCGCTGGGACCCTGACGCGTTATCTACTTACACGACCTCTCCAGGTAGCCTCAGCGTCCTCAGCGCTTTATAAAGCTGGAAGAATCAACGTGTTAGTCAAGTTGTTTGGTGAGTGAAAGTCTTCTGTTCTCTATGGAGTCTCTTCCCCTTCTCTAATGAACAGTGGATGACGGGTTCTGGGTGGATGAGTTTTTAAACGCGAATGTGGTTTGTAGTCTTCACTTCTGGGAAGCGTCTTCAAGGTGATATAAGTGATGTTATAAATGACGAGGGATCTGCAGGACATTTTCAGAAGGCCATTGTAAGTAGCTTTCAGTTTTCTGGTTATGAAGTTTCATCAAATTTTGAAGGGACGTGAGATGAGGCCATGATGGTGGTAATAATATCATCTACTGATATGATAATTAGGTTTTCCACTGGTTCCAGTACAAGACTATAGTTGCTTCTGAATTTGATCTTGTGTTAAATGTTGTTCTTTTATACACATCTGTTTATCACCCATACTCAGACATTTCATGCTTTAATATTCTGTTTGTTTTCTGTGTTTACTGTATTTAGCCCTGATTTTCTAGCAGCTGGTGGTCCTGATTTTTCCCTTTCCCTTTTTGTGCACGGTGAAATCTCTTTCCCTCCATAATGAAATCGCTGGCTTTTCCGGGGTGAATTCCTGATTGCAGCCACTAATGACAAAAACCTACCCAAAGGATCTTTCCATAGACATACCAAGTAATAAAGTTATATGGCACAGTAAAATCGTCCCCTTCCAGAGCTCCTCATCGTTGCAGTCATCTGGACCTGGCTGCACTAATTGAATTGCCCCTCCCATGAGCTACTGCTGAAATGACACAACAAACAACCGGACGGATATTAGAAAAGCAGGGAATGTTGTTCCGCAGCTCTGCTCCATTCATTAATTCTGCTCTCTGATTCTTTTTTTTTTTTATTTCCTCTTGCTGTTATCACCAGAAGCCCATTATCGCTGTGTTTTTCCAAACAGTATCACAGAATCAGACAAGGTTTAAGTTTGCATTAAGTTTGTTTGGATACTACAGTGCTGTACAAAGAGTCACAGAGCACTCCCAACTATTTAGTTTCCAGTCAAAACAACCGCTGAGTACAAGATCTTCATTTTTCAGGAGACAGTTCCTTCCACTGTGAGACGACAGTTATGGGTCTGAAAGGATGAGCAGCTGCAGGGAAACCCGTACTGGGAAAAGGAAACAGACAAAAACAAGAAGAAAGAAAGAAGCCACTGGTGTTCATAGAACAATGGACTGGCCGCGTCCAGGTCTCAATGTGTTTGGGGTTATTTGGATCACGAGAAGCAGAAAGTGGAACCGGATGAAGGTGTGGAAAACATATCCCTGCAGATTTCCTTGAAAAACTGAAAACAAGCTTTTCAGAAAGAACGGGCACTGTAATAAAGGGAAAGCGTGGAAACAACTTTCAAATGAAAAGCACTCAGAAACTGATTTCCATAAAGAACCTCATTATCAATCATTATTAGCATTACTTATCAAGGCTGCTAACTTACAGGAGCAATATGTAAGATGACGCAACCTGTTGAATTCATACTTCAATCAATAGGGGGCATCATACCACCAGAAAATGCCTAGTCTCTCCTCCTCCCTCTTCACTCTGACTCCAGTCTAGAAATATTGCGAGTTTAGCATCAAACTTGATCCCCTGGGAAAGCAACAATAATCACTTCTTTTCTTACAGAGAGTGGGCAGCGGTGGCCATTATAATGGCTACTTCCAAAAACTTCAGCCGTAGTTGCTTTTACTCTTCTTTTTATGGACTACCTGTCCTTAAGTGATCTAACTGGGAGCAGAACCTTCAATTAATTGACAAGAGGTTAGAATATGCTATCAGAGAAGTGCTACTTCTCCATTCTCTCATGTTGGACTGATTTGACTCAATGCTGCAGTGACTTACTACTCACTACTACTCTTGAGGTACAAAGTGGTATTACAGACAGGACGGGCCAGGGCTAGCTGGTTAGCATGCTAACTACAGTACATATCTCTGCATGATATCCTGTTGATTCACTTCATTTTGGAATCTTACATATTGCTCCTTTAAAACAATGACTGTTGTTGTGCAACACAAATGCCAGTATCTCGATGACACATCACTCAGCACGACTTGCCGCCTATCCCTCTTTCACTCTCTGTCTCCTTAGATACCTTGAAAAGTAAACTCTGAGAAGGTAAGGAGGTCCCACTACAAAGATGATCTGCTTCGATAAAGACCCACCTCTGGCCCCAGCGAAGAAATCCGGACAGAGGAGATTGATGCGTGCGCAGGGCCACCCGTCCCCAGCCCTGTGCTGCGCTTGTGGACTTTGCATAATGCTGGCAGGCATCAACATCACTCTGGTGGGGGCTTTCGGCTTTGCCAAGATGTTGCCACTAAACAACCCACCCATCATCATCGGGCCTCTCCTTTTGCTGGTGGCACTGTCATTTTTCGGGGCATGCTGCGTGTGCAGTCGCCAGCCCCCTGCCCACCCGTCCCGCAAGGCTGCCGGGCAGAACCACTGGGGCTTAATGAGAGTGGCCGGCACCGCGTTCGAGATGGAGGCCAGCGAGCACACGCTGCAGGACACCACCGCCATTCAGCTCAGCCCAACCAACTCCCCATGCTCCTCCCACCGCTCTAGCCCCACCCATTCACCCGCCATCGTCCTCCACCCATCAGAGACCAACAACTTATCGAATGATAGTTGTTTATCCTGTCAGCCACCTTTGATAGGAGACGACACCAGTCCACTCAGCCCTTCACACGATGAGACAGATACATAGCCTGAACACATGCACTGAGGTACTAGGTAGATACACCTAGATTTTCCTACACTCATTAGCCATCTTTATTCTGTTCATTTATCATCTTCTAGTCCTTCATCAATGGACAGTTCCTGACGACAGGACCACTGGTAATTTTGATCATTCTAAATCAGCTCTATGTCAGAGGCCACCTGTTGGCTTAACCTCCAGTGAAAACACCCAGGACAAAATTGGTGTCTTCTAGTGCTTTATCAGAGGTCAGTTTCTGACCACAGGACCACTGATAGCTGGGTGGTGGATCAATCTCATCCCAGCAGTGACATCGAGGTATATGAAAACCTCACTTGTTGATGTCATTGCTATGGCTAGAATGGTTCTTCACCCAAAATAATATCTGGTCAGGGGTGGTCCCGTGGTAGCTCCTTGTCAGTACCTAATAGTACCTAATAAACTGGTGAGTCAGTGTATAAAGTTTGAGATCACAGATGCTACAGCTTTCAGACCTCTACTCCACCACACCTTTACTGCAGCATACCTCAAACATCTCAAGAGAGACGTGTGTATTCAGAGGACTGCTACACACACAGAGGCTTGCTTTAAAAATATCAGTGGTTTATTCTTCGTAGTTCCATTAGGCACATCAGGTCAGCCTGCCTGCAGACACTGCTGGAGTGAGAAAAGCTCATCACAAAGTCTTCATATCACACCTTTGAGACTGTAGAAAGAAGAAAAGACTTCTACCTCATCCCGCTGACTCACTGTGACAAACTGCAAGCTGAAGCTTTCAATCAAAAAGTTTTGCGTTATTTAGGGGCATCTTTCCTATCCTTGTGTTTAGCTTCACTGAATGCATTTAAATCTGTGTTCCTACAGCTTAAAAACGCAAGAATGATAATCACTTGTATACTGGTCAAAATCATTGTTTATTTTGTTTATTACTAACAGGTGACTCTTCCTCCTAATAAATAAGGAGCTGTGAATTTTCAGTGTGTATGGTACAATTATTATATACACAGAGAGAGAGTGGAGTTTTATATATATATATATATATATATATATATATATATATATATATATATATATATCAACAAACAATTAGTTGCACCCAGAAGAAGGTATGGGAATGCAGTGCAATTCGGAACATACAGAAGTAGCGTCTCACAGTATGGTGTCGGGCCTTCATATTTGCTAACGTAACGAGATGTAGAGTGGAGTTGTAGAGGTTTCTAATGGTGTCCTGTGATAATCCATCCCATGCAGCTTGAATATTCTCACACAGTTCCTGCAGATTTGTGGTAGTGGTGGAGGGAAACCAGGCCTTCTGGACGTGTGAAGCGTGACGACAAGCCATTCATCTAGGTGCTGACCATGGTGCCTCCACATATGGATTTGTTAGTCGTCTCCACCAAGGCAAAAGCGGGACTCGCCATTGAAGATGACCTACTGACATTCTGAGTCACTCCATGACAGTTTGGCATGACACCATTGCAGTCTTTGGCGATGTTGATGTGGTGTTAAGGGACCCTGTGTTAAAGGTCTGCGTGCATGTAGTTCAGTGTCATGCAGTCGTCTGCTGATGGTGCTGGCACTAACAGGATAACTCATGGAAGGCATCACTCATCAGAGGGCATCACTGCTTTCTGAATGTCATTAATTAGTCTGATGTGTATAAAAATGATCATTAGTACAAAACACTGAAGGAGAACATTTTCCATTGGGTAGAACCAAGCTCTGTCCAACAGGTCAAAACAAATCAAAACAAAGTGCAGACTGTACCCTGATTGGTGGGCTCCTTCACGCTTCTTTCATTTTGACATGTTACTTCTTTTAGTAAATATTTATTACTTATAGATGCACACGAGCAAGACATTTGTAGGCAAGCAGCAAGGCCTGTTTGGATAGCTTGTGTCCAAGTGTCTCTTTAAAGGAGAACAGGATGTTGGTGACGCCTTTGGCAACAGCTGTTGACACGTGTTAACTCGTTTTCACCTAGAGGATCAACAAAACATGCCGTTTGACCAGCGGTGCCCAAACTTTTGGACGTGACTAAAAGTTTCTTGCTTTTCTCAGACACTGGAAAACACAACACATGTACTTTCTGTCTGTTTTGACTAGAAATTAACCAACCAAACGGTTTTGCACTGTACTGTATCATTTTATTACAGGGGTATATAAAGTGTATTATGGCTGTTTACTTTTGTTACAGTGAGTCACTGGCATTTTAGCCGTTATGGATCGACTGCATGGAGCTTTCACTACTGCAGACACTGAATGTTCCAAGATATGTAGCTCCTGTCTTAGTCATCAACCAATAAATAACAAACTGATAGAGTTTGTGTTTGAGAGCATGTCTAAACTAATGTGTGATCTCATTAGCTATTAATTAGATTGATATTATTAATCTGTTTATTGGCTAGAGAGGCAAAGGTTGTGTTCTTCAAAACACTGCTCGGGTTGTCTGTTTTTCTCTTCATGAAAAATGAGGCCTGTCTGCAAATTTCTTCTGTGAAGCTAATTTGGTGAGGGTTATAAGTGAATTACAGGACAAATCATTATCTGGGGGAGAAGAATGATCTCCACTGCTTGCTTATGCCATCTAAAGTATTCTCACAATACCATTAAAACTATGTAGCCCGATCAGCACGTCGTATTGCGAAGGACATTTACTGATTTACTGTCCCTCGTTACACAAAATACTGTGATCATGTCTTATCGTGCAGGTGCCTGTGCATCCAGGACAAACATTCTGAAGTTGCGGTGAATGTTGTTCGTGCTTCAGTTGTGTTTGCTCAGGAGCGCAGCAGCACCATCTGTGCATGCTGCTCTATCACAACGGCCACAAAACAGCTGCACTACAGAACTGTAAATATCTGGGAACAGGCTGACAAACAACACAGTGTAACAGAGCTGGCAGGGAAGAAAGAAACTATGGACAAACAGACTACAATACTGTAATTTAAGCTTTTCCATTCAGAGAATGCTACACTCATTTTGTGACCAGAAGGAAGTGTGGGATTGCAGTGCTATTGGGAAGGAAGATAAAGGTCACCAGGAACAATAAATGATGATAAATTTAGACTGATATGGCAATATTCATTGAGCTACACATACAGACGAAGTGTCTCTCAGTATGGAGTCGGGCCACCTTGTTTGCTATCATAACATGCCAGACGTCTCAGCATGGAGTTGTAGAAGTTCCTAATGGTGTCCTGTGATAATCCATCCCATGCAGCTTGAATATTCTCACACAGTTCCTGCAGATTTTGCGGTAGGGGTGGAGGTGAAGTGACGCCAGGCCTTCTGGACATGTGACACGTGACAACAAACTGTTCATCTTGGCGCTGACCACAGTGCCTCCACACACAGATTCGTTGATCATCTCCACCAAGACAAAAGCGGGACTTGTCACTGAAGATGATCATTCGCGTGTCTCACAAATGTCAAACCTACTCACCAAGTGTCATTCCTGATTCCTTTTGGGTACAACTAGTTGTACAAATATTTTTCTGATGATGAGTGTATTAGATCTTTATAGAGCCATATTGAATTTTCATAGCACTGAGTGGGATCTCTTCCATGTGCATATATTTAAGCTTGTTCTCTAAAGAGGCTGGATTTCACTGGGCTTGGTCAAGGAGCCATTCTGGCCCATTAAACATCCATTACATGTTCAGTGCTGGAAAACACTCATGTACAGGGTCACAAGCAGTGAGCGAGTTGAAGTAGCACACACTGTAACAAAATGAGAGTACATTAATGGCTACTAGCCAAATTACTTTCACAGTATTTTACTGTACTGTATTAGTTAATTAAAAACACACACATTAATAAACATATTTATTCACCATGTTTGCACTGTACATGCACAGAATACATCTTAAAGAATATTTTTAAAGATGCCATTGAATACATTTATTCAGTACTTTAAATTATTCTTGGTTGTCTACACAGACGGCATGTGAGACATTGAAGAACAGGGTAACATTTATGCTGTCATTTGCCTATTTACAATTTAGCCCTAAAATGAAACTCATGAATAATTTGATGATTTGTGCTCTGATTTGTTTTAATTTGAGACACCACGATGATCTCACAGAAGCAACATGTAGAAACAGAAATAGACAGTAATATAATATGAACCTCTGTGTAAATAAGCTAGATCCTCATACTACAGTATTTCGTTAGCTATGCTAATGCTGGTTACTTGGAGCTTGCTAGTAGCTAACATTACCTATACTCGCTTTGCTTTTGATCTTGACATTTAGGCAAAATACATTAAAGCTGTTACTCATTATAAAACTTTCAGTTTAAGATGATCTGCAAACACTGATACAATCGCACAGCATGGCTGCTGTTGGGGTTGTGATGCTAATAAAGATGGAACTGACCCTGTCTTCAGTCTCTTCAGTGTTGAACGCTTAGCAAAGCTGCTCCATATTGTCCAAGGTTTGATTAACTGTGTCCAGAGTGAAATGTGCAGAGCAAGCAAACAACTTGGAATTAAAGTTGTCCGGGATCCTGTTAAAGATGTGGGAACGTTTTCACAAATTTTCCGTTGCAGTTTAAAAGATGCCTCAGTTACTTTCTAGCGCCTGCAGAAGCTGTAGCATTTAAGGTGGAACAGGGCATTTCATCAAGAACCTGGTGAATAGGAATACAACTTCAGGCTTGTGTAAAGACGAACATCAATCATACCCGTTGACAATTCGTTATGAAAAGTGTGGACATCACCTTCACAACCTTGAACAGTAGTTTTCTGCACACAGCTCTTTTGTAAATGCAGGATTTGTATCTGAAGGAGGAACAACAGTGTTTGAGGTTCATGGTGTGTTAGATATATGTACTGAACCCTCCTTATTTAACTATGCCAATGTAGATACAGTTTTTCATTCTATGGCACCTTAAAAAAACACTTTAACTTGATATACTGAATGATTAAAGAAGCTCTACTGCTGAAAAAAGATAAAAGTGTGAGGGAGGGTGAGAAGGACACTCAGTGGTATAAGGTTTAACCTTAAAAACCAGAATATATAAAAACTAGAAAACACATTTGTTGCTACTTGTCAACGCTTCTTTATAATGTACAGATGTTGACAGTTTCCTTCTCATACTATGCAATAATTCATGTTCTGATTTCAGGCTTCTCCTCATTAAGTCCTTGAGAATTGAATTTAAGATCAATGAAAGAATGGAGGGAAGGACTGACTGATTCACAGATCATCAGGTTTATATATATTTATAAATTTATTTCCACAACAATTTCCAATAATTCTATACATGTCAGCTGTTGCTCCTGGGAATTAGACGTTTAATCAGTTTTATTATTTTCCGGGTGTTCTCTGGGAAATGTCCATAAATGTTCAGGTTTTCCAGGATATGTGGGAATCCTGAATAATCTTTTGTATTATAATCTAATAATACATATCATATAATCTCTAACATAATAATATAATATAATCTCTTAGTGACATTAAAATATACTCTTATTTGCTTTTTTAGATTCAAAATTGTGTATTTCTGTCCTTTTTAACCCCTGACCATCTCTTGTATATGTGACAAGAGGTGGTCAGGAGTTAAAAAGGATAGAGGGAAACAGATAAAGGGTCTGGGGGTCTTCACTCTTTTCAGTCTAATTTCAATAGTATTGCAGAAGGTCACCAGACCTGGGCCCATACCAGTTAACACATCAGTATTATTTGAAATGTGGCATGTCATCATGGCTTACTTGTTCCTACATCCATTTTTCTGAGCCAAGCCTTTCACAGACTCAGCAGGTAAAACAGCTCCATCTAGAGATCAAAATGCTCCAAATAACATTGGTGGGCACCACAGCCGAAGAAGCACGTTTTATATGCACAAGTAATCAAAGATGGAGCGTTTAAGTGTAGCTAAATCTTCCCTGGTCAGCAAGATTATTTTAATTTCTTTGACTCTTATTTTGATTTCTTTGCTGAGACCTTTCCCTTTCACACAAATAGCTACCGAACTGACAACTATGAACTGATCTTAGAATTCATTTAAGCCAAAAACCTGTTACAGTACTCTGACTATATTGGTACAAAGGAGCTAGACTGGTGTCGGACTGTCGAGATTAAAATAGAAAGTACGACACCTCTTGCTCTCCATTGACTGTTTTCTGCCATAGTTGTCCTTCAGAATACCGACGTCCGACTCTTGAATGAATCGTTCTTTTGAATCGGTTCAATAAACAATGCTGTCTAACAGAGATTTGTTCTCTAACAACTTGCTACGTAATGTTTACTTCTGTTACACTAAAATTGTGTTATTCGTATTTCTAAAAAAGAATAATAATATTTGACAATTTAGCAATACCAAACGGAGCATATGGATACACAATTAACTACCCTTTGAATTCAATTATACTAAATGTATGTACCATATAGCTAGCTGGCTTCTGGCTTTTGTACTGTGTTTGTGCTTCATCCATGAGGAATAATAACGGATATTAGGCTCTGTACTCAGTACCAAAATGAATGGTTGAATCGGACCTTCAATTCACTCCAACGGGAGATTCAAACGAATCGGTTGAACTGAATCCTCGCTCCTTCACAGCAAACGCATGCGCATTGAAGAAACTGTCGTTCTGGCGCATGCGCAGTGTAGGGCTGAAGCGGGCCCTATATAAAGTGAGAGGCGCCGCTGTCCCGTTCCACCTTCAGCCATTTTAACCATGTTAGGAGCTGTGGGACGCTGCTGCACCGGGGCTCTGCAAGCTCTCAAGCCGGGGGTTACCCCCCTGAAGGCCTTCACTGGGGCTCCAGCAGCGCTCTTTTCTCGTAAGCTATGCACTTGTTTATCGTTCTTATCGCCAGATAGCGCTTTTACATAGCCTTGTGCGAATCAATGGCGCGGTCGTGGTGAGGCCGGCAAATGGCAGCATGCTGGCTGCGAGCGAATGCAGGCCTCGAACTTTAAACAGCGGAAGATTTATTAATATTTTCTGTTTAATCAGGACCTGCGTGTAAACATGACAAGAAAAATCATTACTTCGAAAGCGGACGTAGTCAACTAGTAGCAGTTAGTGGTAGTTGTCAGTTAAAACCGGAATGACCTTTAGCAGAGTGTCATGGGGAGACGGCTAGGACGCTAACATGGCTAGCAATGTTAGCTTAGCTTACTTCAGCGCTTTTACTTGTTCTTAAATGTGGCCACGGTGGCAAAACAAGGTGCGAAGGCACACTTAATTCCACAAAATGTATGTTTAAATTTTTAGGTGAAGTGACAGTTGAAGTTTGCGCAGACCACGTAGCTGCTCAGCCAGATGGGTTAACCGGAACCAAACGCTTTTGCTATACGTTATAATGCTAGCGGCTAACGTGGCTAATGTTTTGACCTGAGGTCACCGAAACGACGTCCTGTAATATATTTGCGGATTTCCTGAACTTGTGCTGTAACCCTGCATACCTTCTGAGACCATTGGATTTCCTATTACGCTGCCATTAAAGATTATGTACTTTCAGCAAGTGTTCAAGGTGGACGACAGTGCAGGTTATTGACCATTGAGTCTTCTCCATGTTGCAGGCAGGGATTATGCCGCACCCGCCGCAGCTGCGGCCGCCGCGAGCGGAAAGATCGTTGCGGTCATCGGTGCCGTGGTCGACGTCCAGTTCGACGAGGGCCTGCCCCCAATTCTGAATGCCCTGGAAGTGGCCGGCCGCGACTCCAGGCTAGTCCTGGAGGTAGCTCAGCACCTTGGTAAGAAAGTTTGTGCTGACCATTGAGTAAACGTTACATGTGTCACTTTTTTAATATGTGTAGAAAATTAATTTTAATGTGTGAAGTTTCCAGTTCATGTGTTGACTGTTCCTAGTTCTTACAGAATTGATTGTATGCTGTCTTGTGCTCCAGGGGAGAACACTGTCCGTACCATTGCTATGGATGGTACCGAGGGTCTGGTGCGTGGCCAGAAAGTTTTGGACACTGGTGCCCCTATCAGAATCCCTGTGGGACCTGAGACCCTGGGCAGAATCATGAATGTCATTGGTGAACCCATTGATGAGCGAGGACCAATCACAACAAAAACGTATGTTCAGATGTTTGTTTTGCAGCACTTGTTGATGGTTTCTTTTTAAAAGTTGCTGTTGCAGCATAGTAGCATCTGCCCTTTCTCTTTAGAACTGCTCCCATCCATGCTGAGGCCCCTGAGTTCACAGACATGAGCGTGGAACAGGAGATTCTGGTCACAGGAATCAAGGTGGTCGACCTCCTGGCCCCCTATGCCAAGGGTGGAAAGATTGGTATGCTTGCTAACGATTTCCACTGAGCATGATCTTCAGAAGGTTATAGTTTACATCTGTTGCTCTAGCTTTAAATAGGTCATCACTTTGAGTTTTGTTTCCAAACATTTGTGTAGGTCTGTTTGGTGGTGCTGGTGTAGGAAAGACTGTGTTGATCATGGAGTTGATCAACAATGTGGCCAAGGCCCATGGTGGTTACTCAGTGTTTGCTGGTGTGGGGGAGAGGACCCGTGAGGGAAATGATCTGTACCATGAGATGATTGAGTCTGGTGTAATCAATCTGAAGGATACCACATCTAAGGTAATTTAAGACTGGAGTAGACTTTTATTGGAGTGTGGCAATTTTCCCCTGAAATTGAAAAACGGGCAAACATTGAAAATGAGTAAATGGTTAGTGTTAACAATGTCTTCTGTTCTTGTAGGTCGCCCTGGTGTACGGACAGATGAATGAGCCCCCAGGCGCCCGTGCCCGTGTGGCTCTGACTGGACTCACCGTTGCCGAATATTTCCGTGACCAGGAGGGACAGGATGTGCTGCTCTTCATTGACAACATCTTCCGCTTCACCCAGGCTGGCTCAGAGGTAACTGCTTTCCAAGGTTTAGAGTGACCTTTTTAATTATTTACGTTTACTTGTTCAGTAGCTAAATCTGCATTTTGAACGTCTCCTTCAGGTGTCTGCCCTGCTGGGTCGTATCCCCTCTGCTGTGGGTTATCAGCCAACCCTGGCCACTGACATGGGTACCATGCAGGAGAGAATCACCACCACTAAGAAAGGCTCCATCACATCTGTACAGGTGTGTACCATTCCCCTTAACAGTTTCAGTGTTTCATATTAAATATTGGCTTAACTTGATTGACTTGTCTTAGGCCATCTATGTGCCTGCTGATGACTTGACTGATCCCGCCCCTGCCACCACCTTTGCCCACTTGGATGCCACCACTGTGTTGTCCCGTGCCATTGCTGAGCTTGGTATCTACCCTGCCGTAGATCCACTGGATTCCACCTCTCGTATCATGGACCCCAATATCGTAGGAACTGAACACTATGAAGTGGCCCGTGGTGTCCAGAAGATCCTTCAGGTGTGTTGAGCCTTGTCTTGTGAAGGTTCTGAGCCTTGTAGAATAATTTAAAACACTAATGTCTACTGATTTATTGTGGTGCTTCTGCTTCGGTGACCCTTATGCGATCCCCTGCATTTCTTCACAGGACTACAAGTCTCTGCAGGATATCATTGCTATCCTGGGTATGGATGAGTTGTCTGAGGAGGATAAACTGACTGTAGCTCGTGCTCGTAAGATCCAGAGGTTCCTGTCCCAGCCCTTCCAGGTGGCTGAGGTCTTCACTGGGCACTTGGGTAAACTTGTGCCCCTTAAGGATACCATCAAAGGCTTCAAGAGCATTCTAGGAGGTTTGTCAGTAATATAATTGTTCTTATGTTAATCATAAATTTTTAGAATTTATGCTGTGTAGGTAACTTTTTGCAGTGGTGA
This sequence comes from Semaprochilodus insignis, assembly GCA_034552555.1. Taxonomy (NCBI): domain Eukaryota; kingdom Metazoa; phylum Chordata; class Actinopteri; order Characiformes; family Prochilodontidae; genus Semaprochilodus; species Semaprochilodus insignis. Next base: position 23,875,427 of record CM067489.1, on the reverse strand, counting down.
ATCAAAATAAAGGCCTAGTATGACCTCCTGTAGGTCCTAGTTACTGAAAATCATTTTTATTGCAGGTGAGTATGATGCCCTGCCCGAGCAGGCATTCTACATGGTGGGCCCGATCGAGGAGGTCGTCCAGAAGGCCGAGAAACTGGCTGAGGAGCACTCGTAAAGAATTTGTCATACAAATATCTGGGCAGGGTTGGACAAAGATGGAATAGGAGGAGGAGCACTTGGTTTGTAAATTCACATTCAGAAACAATTGTACCTGTATTGTCAGTCATTCTGAAGTTCTATTTAATGTTTCCAGTTAAGGTGGAAATAAATCTGTCTCTACCATAAACTGTCTTGTTTATTTTTGCAGTTATTAATTTGAGTATAACTAGGCTGTGTTGGCTGATGCTTGCTTTAGAGTGCCTGTCAGTCCTTAATTTTGTTTGTCTAATTACACATTGCAGAAGAATTCCATTAAAAAAATACAAATCTGAGTCATTGGTGGATGTAAATTCAGTGGTTTGAGAATGATTCGGACTTGGATGCATTTACCATGGTTGTCTAGAATTCAGTGATTTACTATCTAGAACCACCAGCTTGTCTCTGCATTTTTCAAATGTTGAATGGCAAAATGGTGACAAATCTGAAATGGATTTTTATATGCTGGGCTTTTTTGCCCTATCGGCCTTCTATCCATCATGAAGAGATTTAACTTTATTTATTTATTGTTGGACTAAAGCCTTAATGCAATTATAGAGATGATCTCCCAAACAAATGATTTCCAAAACCTTTTCATGTAGTTTCTTTTGTGCTGGCTTTTAGGTGTTAATCTATTTCCCAATTCAAAAATTGACTTGGCAAGTTTCTGTAGAACAGGGTAGTCTGATCTGCAGGCGTACTGGTCCTATGTGGATATATTGGACACCCAAATCCTACAATAAGCTTTTTGCACCAAACCACTATAAACTACAGGTTATGAAGGTATTTGAGAAAATTGACTGTCCTAAATTCAAAACAACTAGGCTACAAACATGTACATGGGGTTGTTTGGTTTATTTTTATAAATATGGCATTTGACATGCTGCACACTTTATGGGGTTGTTCCTGTGGCTCTGTTCCTAAATTGAGTCACTTATTGTTCTGTAGTCTGTTAGGCTGGTTCTGAAGAGCTGTTAATGTATTGATATTGGTATTTAGCTCTTTCAGGGCAGACCTCACTGAACAAACTTGAATTTATAATAAACACAGAAGGAACTGAAATTCATAACTGTTTGTAGCCACTGGAATGTTTGAGTGCCAATGCAATTCACATACAAATCTGAACACAAAGGTATTGCTAGTCTTTGGATGGGCAACAACAATGTTGCTTTTTCTAAATGGACTACAAGCGTGTTCTTTTGAAAAAGGGGTAAAAGGAATGCAATTTAGAGCATCCAATTCTGCTGTGTGTGTGTGTGTGTGTGTGTGTGTGTGTGTGTGTGTGCACCCACCTGCTGGCCACGATTAGATACTCATTGTGTCTACACTCACTGTATTTTATCAGCTCCACTTACCATATAGGACCACTTTTACAATGACTGACTGTAGTCCATCCAATTTTCTGTGAACTTTAATTCTCTTTCAGCTTGTTCTTCAGTGGTCAGGACCACCACAGAGCAGGTATTATGTGGGTCATTCTCAGCACTGCAGTGACCCTGACCTTGTGATAATGTTGGTGTGTATTGTGCTGTGAGTTGATCAGACACAGCAGTGCTGCTGGAGTTCTCAACTGTTTTTTGACACCTCACTGTCACTGCTGGACCAGCCAAAGCTATCCAGCCAGCAGTGTCCTGTGACCACTATTTTTTTCTGGCGTGTTCTATACATCTCGCACAAATGTAAGTTTACCGTTATTCCTGGTGCCAGTATTTCTGAAGTCCGGCAGAGTCAACATCCACATATTAGGTTCAGATATTTTAACAGAACTATCAGGGATTTCGTTCTAAATGGCATTTCGTTCTTTAATGTGTATTTAGTATTCAGGAAAGTCTTTCATTAGAGTCCGGCTGCAGACATGCACATTAACCTTTAACCTCAGTGACGTCACGTGCACATGCGCTCTCTGCCACTGGCAGAAGCGGCTCAGCGGCACGCTGTTTCTGCTTAGCGAGTCGAGAAGAATCTTAAAATAGTAAAATATTTTCTTTTTTATCTCAGTACCCGTATCGTTACTTCATCTAACTGCTGTATATACCACAGCAGTAGAATTACTTCATGTAGTTTTCATGCGGCTCAGTCCCGTTTGCCATTTCTGACAATAAAGTCAACCTAATGTCATATAGTCAGAAAAAGTTTTACCATATTAGTTTTCATTCCATCCTAACAACAGGACAGAGCTTAAATCAGTCCAACGTATTTGTTCACGTAGCCCGGACAGTAGCCTGGAAGGTTCGCTGTTTTCTATTAAATGTATGTTGTAATGTATGTATTAATGTGGCTCAACAGGAGCCTGTTTGCTGTTTCTGGTAACAAAACTCATCGTCAGGGAAGGTTTTGTTTTGTAAGATGCCGTATTGTTTAATTAATATTATATATTAATATACACCATTTCAATGCACTATGATATGATAAAGGTTAAACCCATTTAGTGTTATTTTTTTGTAGCCCGGCAGCATGGTGTTTATATCTTTGCTTGTCAAACCGACAGAATAATCTCGTGGTAGTTTTCACTTTTCTTTCACATCGTTATTGCATTCCATTATATTTACATGACAAAGCTAAAATTGCATTCAGTCTAATTTTCGTATATAACCTTGTATGAATTATGGGTTCATTGTAAACATTAAATGAAATAGTAAAAAGTACTAAAAGCTGGGCTCAGTAATCTGTCTTATTGGTGTAGCCTGAACACTCTTCTCTACATCAATGTACGTATTGAAAGCATTATGTAGAAATATAAAGAATATAAGTGTTTTTTTTATTACAGTTTTACACAATAGACAACTAGAAACACAAACAATTTACTAAATAAGGTCATATAATTTCTTACATATTTTTTAAACATTTCCTTACACCATCAATAAAGACAAAATACATTTTATTTATTAAACAAACTAAACTGTAGGCATTAAAATGAAAAATGAATGAATTAAAAATGTGACTGAAACAAATTATAGGTAAACAAAATAAAAGGCTTTTGAGCAATATCAGACTTTAATCTTTCAGTAAAAGATTTTTTAAAACAACATCTAAACACACCAGAGAACAGAACAAATAATCCTTCACGTGATGAACTCTGGCTGCAGGACACAATTAGATTGGTAGTGCAGATGGTGCCGGAACACTGGTGTCAGATGTTAGTGGAGACGGTGCAGGAACACTGTCAGGTGTTAGTGGAGATGGTGCAGGAACACTGTCAGATGGTAGCAGAGGTGGTGCAGGAACACTGTCAGATGGTAGTGGAGATGGTGCAGGAACACTGTCAGATGGTAGCAGAGGTGGTGCAGGAACACTGTCAGATGGTAGTGGAGATGGCGCAGGAACACTGTCAGATGAAAGTGGAGATGGTAGGGCAGATGGTGCAAGAACGCTGTCAGATGCTAGAGGAGATGGTGCAAAAACACTGTCAGATGACAGTGCAGATTTTAATGGAGATGGGGCAGGAACACTGTCAGATATTAGAGGAGATGGTGCAGGAACACTGCCAGATGGCAGTGCAGATTTTAATGGAGATGGTGCAGGAACACTGTTAGATGGTAGTGGAGGTGGTGCAGGAACACTGTCCTATGGTAGTACAGATGGTGCAGGAATGCTGTCAGATGTTAGTGGAGATGGTGCAGGAACACTGTCAAATGGTAGCAGAGGTGGTGCAGGAACACTGTCAGATGGTAGTGGAGATGGTGCAGGAACACTGTCAGATGGAAGTGGAGATGGTAGGGCAGATGGTGCAGGAACGCTGTCAGATGTTAGAGGAGATGGGGCAGGAACACGGTCAGATGTTAGAGGAGAAGGTGCAGGAACACTGTCAGATGCCAGTGCAGATTTTAATGGAGATGGTGCAGGAACACTATCAGATGGTAGCAGAGGTGGTGCAGGAACACTGTCAGATGGTAGTGGAGGTGCTGAAGGAACGCTGTCAGACGGTAGTGGAGATGGTAGGGCAGATGTTGCAGGAGCACTGTCAGATGTTAGAGAAGATGGTAGTGCAGATGGTGGAGGAATACTACCAGATGGTAGCAGAGGTGGTGCAGAAACACTGTCAACTGGTAGTGGAGATGGTACAGAAAAACTGTGAGATGTTAATGGAGATGGTGCAGGAACACTGTGAGATGTTAGAGGAGACGGTGCAGGAACACTGTCAGATGGTAATGGAGATGGTAGCACAGATGGTGCAGGAACACTGTCAGACAGGAGTGGAGATGGTGCAGGAACACTGTCAGATGGTAATGGAGACGGTGCAGGAGCACTGTCAGATGGTAGTGGAGATAGTAGTGCAGATGGTGCAGGAACACTGTCAGACGGGAGTGGAGATGGTGCAAGAACACTGTCAGATGTTAGTGGAGATGGTGCAGGAACACTGTCAGATGGTAGTGGAGATGGTGCAGGAACACTGTCAGATGGAAGTGGAGATGGTGCAAGAACACTGTCAGATGTTAGTGGAGATGGTGCAGGAACACTGTCAGATGGTAGAGGAGATAGTAGCACAGATGGTGCAGGAACACTGTCAGATGGTAGTGCAAATGGTGCAGGGACACTGTCAGATGGTAGTGGAGGTGGTGCAGGAACACTGTCAGATGGTAGTGCAGATGGTGCAGGAACACTGTGAGACATTAGTGCCGATGGTACAGGAACACTGTGAGACATTAGTGCCGATGGTGCAGGAACACTGTTTGATGACAGGTGAGTGTAGAGAAAGTTGAGGAGGTAGCACATGAAGTACATACTAGCAAATGAGCCACCAAATTATTGCTTTATTCCAAACTGGACCCTGATGGTGGTCGTCTGTCCTGGAAAGCAACTTGCAAAAGAACAAAATGTAGATGTTAATGCAGTGATCCAACTGCCAAGCTAAAACAGAATTATTATTAAACAGATACTGAATCTTTTACATTTTTATGTTAGTTATGTAGCAAGAAAATCTATATAAAGGACATCTGTGTATAAATGCATTTATTTGGGAGTATAGGTTGTTGAGAATTATGATTAAGAATAATTACTGCACTAATGTAAGTATTATTGCTGTATTCATCTAGCTAACAAGAAGTAACCTTGACGGCTGACAAGCAATATTAAGATCACAGATTAGCTAGTTAGCTAGTCTGTTAGCTAGTTAGTATTAATAGCAGGTACTATATGAAAACTGCAGTCCACATAATCTAGCATTCACAAAACAACAAAACAGCTGTTCTTTGCTATCTGGGTGACTGAACTCAGTAGCTGCAAGATACTGTCTCCTCTCTCTGAGGGATGCTGGTATTCCTGCCATGCAGACATCACTCACATGAGGAATGCTAGAGGAATACTAGGTTCAAGGATATCGCCATCTCGACCAAGCGCTCTCTTTTCCAAGTAGTGTAACGGCACCTTTAAAACTGGCCAGTAGGTGGTGCAGAAACACTGTCAAGTTATATTGGAGGAACACTGTCAGATGGTGGTGGAGATGGTTGCGCAGATGGTGCAGGAACACTTTTTGTGCAAGCAAGCTTTTTGATGAAAAAAAAATAGCTGTAACGGTGCTGTTTCAAATGGTTGGGAGATTTGGGTGGGCACAGCTTATCTCTATGTGGGAAACAACGACCCCAGCCCACCCTATAGACACACCCCTCAAATATGAGCAAAACTTCACAACCTGTTAAAACTTGTATGTTTCCTCTCTGACTCACCGTGTTGCTGCACGTCAAATACCTGAAGTCTTTCAAAATTCTTGCATAATTCAGTCATTAAGATTTATAGACGTTACAGTGGTGCTGTTAGGAACCAGGGGTCACCATGTCTACAACACACAGCCATTTTATTTACTACCCATAACCACCAGCGGACCTACATGTGTCTTCTGAGCTTTCACATGTAATGTTGAATGTAAAATGGTAAGAACCTAAAAGGGGCTTTAAGAGGCAATACACTCTTTAGATGTCTCGTTTCTAACACCACCACTGTATACAATTCTGCCTCTCTAGAATGGAGCATTTTACACCAAACCACTCAGAATGACTTTGTTTAATAGGCCTATTAATGAAGTTTTCCACCGTCACACTGCTCTAACAAAACTAGAAAAAGTATGCAGAAAGAAAATATATCAATTTGATAAAAGGTGATTTCTCTCCATTTTTGGTGGTTTGCGAAAGCCTAAGCAGTAGTAAGCGACACATTAGCCTGTTGCCTACAGCATTAAGGTCCTGGGCATTAAGGTCCTGGGACCCGGCTAGGCAGCCAGGGTCCTTACTGTGTGGAGCTTGCATGTTCTACCTCTGTCTGCGTGGGTTTCATCCCACAGTCCCAAGAAATGCAGTTTGGCCAATTGGCGATGCTAAATTGCCCCTAGGTGTGAAGGTGTATGTCCTGCACTGGTGGCCTGTGCAGGGTTTTCACCCAGTGAGTGCTGGGATAGGCCTCAACACCCCTGGAAACCCAGAAGCATTAGTGGCTTAGAAGATGAGGGAGTGAAATAGTAATCGTTTTGTCCACCAAGTGGCGCCCTAGCATAAGCTAGCACTTCAGCAGCAATCTGTATTACTTTTGCAGTGGTGGGATAGTGCATGAATGACACAGACTCCTGCAGTAACATCAGGTACACTCTTTTGTGAATTGCGTATTTCAATGAATTTAAAGCAAAGTGACTCCAGACGCATTTGTTTTAATTTAGAGTTGGGCTTTTTTAAAGTTGGCTCAGGCGGATGTTTGATTTGGCCCACCCGAAAGTTTGCCTTACCCTGTTACCCAATGAGAGAACAAATATTTTTATGCTACATTTGTCTGGTTTACATTTTAATACACACTCAATTTGAAATCTACCTATTTATTTGTATATTGTTTTGTCTTTTTGGGTACTGCAATACAGAGTAGCTGTTTTGGAACTGCAGGAAATGGTTTTATTTAACTGGCTAGTCTTTACCCGGAAGTGGCTGACTGCAAACTGGTAATGGGGTTATTTGCTTGTGCTACAAGTTGACCCTTCTGTTAAGACATGTTTATTTGCTTGTGCAACACCGACTCTCTGGCCTTTTTTATGTCTTCATATCAGCAAGTCAAGGCTGGTTTGTTATCTCAATATGATGCCAAGACTCCTCTACCAGGTGAACTTGGCCCCCTGTTAACACCCGTTGTGTGAATGCAGGTCTCGGGCGGAATCGATGACATGACAGCATGTAGGGATTCTTTGGTTTAAAGGTGGTCAGAGCGTGTAATTCTGACATTTTGTAGATGCTGTATTGTAACTGTGCACGTATTGTTGGTACTGTGTGATCCTCTACAAAACAGGTTTTAAGTGACATTCAAGTACAGAAATTTTCTGATATACCCATAGCACTTTTAAGGGCCCATATCCTGCCATTTTATTTTCCCCCATTAAGTCCACTTATGACCTTTTATTCGGTTTTATGCATCGAATACAGTCTTAATTCATTTTTTTTTTCACTTTTCCAGCCTCTCTTTCTATCTTAGATTTAAAGAAGCAATGTGGAATATTTAGAAATATTTAGGGAATCTATTGGCAGTATACAAAACCATGTTTTCATCAGTATATAATTAGCTTTAACTACAAATCATTGTACTTTCATTAGCATAGAATGAGCCCTCTACATAGGAACGGGTCCTCTACAAAAAATACCAAAATGCACTGAAGCGAATTTGCTGGCATAATAGCACTGGTTGGAGGATGCAAAAAGAAGAAAATTCCTCACAGTGCATATTTATTAGTATTTATTTATTAGTATGTATTTATTATATTGCCACTGTTCTTGGATGTTCTGTCTTCTTATGATGATCCCTAGAAATGCAGCCATTTTACAACCGAGTCAAACAACAATAACTGTGTCCGGTCACCAAACTGCACTGTATAAAATGCTTACTCCACAATGGCAGCTACCCGAGTGGCACCTAGATGACACTTTTGGCAGGTTTGACACTGTCTTTGAGCAGCAGGTAGTCGGAGAACCAGGTGGGAGCATAAGAGAGCGGCAGCCAGAAGAATTTGGCATCCCAGCCTGGAGAGTAACGGGTGCGCGGGTGCACGGCAGAGATGGCATGCTCCATGCAGCTCACAACCTTCATCAAGTTGCTGTCTGGCATCTTGGAGAACCTCTCATCCATCAGCTTCTCCACTGGTAGGCACAGTAAAGCAACAAATGACATTCTGATGCGTTTGATGCACATTTTCAGAAATCATTCTGCATCTGGAATATAAACTAACCCTAATACTCGTAACATGTCGCAGATATGTAAATTACAATTTACATAGTATTAAAATATGTCCCATCACTTCAGTGAATGTCATAAAACCACCTTAAGCCATGATGCTTTTGATGATGGATTGAGGCGGTTTCATGGAAATGATGCATATCTTCTTGCTGAATGTAACACTCTAGCTGTTGAACATCAATATGAAGATATGCATCATTTTCATGAAACTGCCTGAAAGCATGTCCTTAAAAATTTGGGTCATAATCATCATGCAGATAAAATATACAGTATTCATATAATGTAAGCTGATCAGCTGGAGCGTTCAGGCACAGCAACATATTAAGCTATTCAGTTTTCTGTTTTTAAAGTTTATTGGTAATTTTCCCTCAAGTCTTATAACTGCAGTAAAAGCTGGAACTGGGATCAAAATTTTTGCGAATCCCATTTTGCCTCAGACCTACCACACATGAATAAAACCAACTGCTGGGAGTTGACCAGCTGTTCATTTCTTCTGTTTTTCTTCCTTTTGTCAGTGCTCCTGTTCTTCCCAGTCATAATTGTTATTATAGGTGTAAGACAATATTAATACATTGGAGTACTGCAATATTATTGTGATACTGTCTCAATTTTTATCTATTAGCATATATGCAAAGATTGCCATCAGAAAGTGGTTCATTTTGTGTTGTGTTTACACCCCTGACTGCTAGATAGCAGGACTGTAATGCTAACATTAGCATTAGCAAACCTAGCTAATAAGTTAACGTGACTCCTGTCTAATGATCTGATTTCAGCTGAGAGAGAATCGCTGCCTGACTGGGCAGCCTCATCACTGTTTCACTGCATCTCATAAAACGCTTCCGAAACATCATTTTCTTTTCCCTAAGCTTCTTGGTGTCCTCATGCTAGTTATGAACATCACCAGCACTGATAACAAACTATATGTTTGATGCAACAACAGATAACAGCAGCTGTTATGCAGTGATTGGAGGACTGAGAAAATAAGGCGCTCAGCAGAGAGCGAGAGAGCGTAAGGATTTTGAATGGTTGTAATACAGTGACCACATAAAACAAATCAAATAAATAATAAACAAACAAATAAAAAATATTTAAGAAATACAGCTTAATAAATATCCCATCCCCTTTTGGTTGGCTAGGCCTGTGTTACAGTACCTATGGACCCACCTCTGAGTAGACTACTGCATTATCAAAGCACTGTGCTCTATGCTAAATCTCACAAATGGAGATTAATGGTTTGGACCTCTGTGTCCTCATAGCTAGTCATGGCCAAGACTGCAGTGCACCCACTTATTTGTTGCATGACTTTTTTTATTCCTTGTTTTTTAATTTGAAAAAACAAAAAAAACAAAAAACAAAACTGCAATCGTTTTAAATAATGCAGCCCTTAATGTTTCCCATCTAAGCTCTATGGATATGAACCAAAACATCAAAACATTACGTCGCACAAGTTGGAAGAGAAACCTCAGTGGCTGTCAGTATGTTGCGGTAATGCGGGAAAATAGCAAAACACTCCGTTTTGTAGTATATTGTATAGGTTTTATAGTTACCTTTATGGTATTTTTATCAGACCACGGGTTACAGATTACAAAAATAAAGCTGGGAAACATTATTTGCAGGTTTTGTCTCGTGTTAATCTTGTGTTACGCTAATGTGAGTTTGGAATTCTGAAACAGATTCAGTCATACAGGTTAAATTCTAATTATGCAATCAGGCGTTACTGTTCATACAGCCAAATAAGAAGATTTAGTCTTTTTCATTTTTCAAGTTGGGTGTATTAGTCATGTTTGTGAGAATAACTCATACGTACCTTTGCTTACGTAGTCATCTCCGTAGTCCTCCTTGATGTCTTGCGGCAATTTCTCCCAAAGCTTTCTAACACTTTTGATCAGAAGATCTGAATCTGTCACGCTGGTCTTGAAGAATCCTGGTTCTATACACAGGACTTTCACGCCGAAGGGGTGCAAGCACCTCCTGAAACAGAGAAAGCCCACACAAAGAAGTGTGCAAGGTTTTTTAGCAGATGGAATCGATTCTGCTGAACAGACCCCCCCCTCCATTGTTTCACATGAACATACACCCACCAGCCACTTCATTAGGTAAATCTCCTGGTATCTGCACTTGTTTTCCGTTATCAGCCCTGCTTACCACATAGGTGCACTTTGTAGTTCTACAATTACAGACTGTAGTCCATCTGATGGACTGAGGGTGAAAGTGGGCTAACAAAGTATGCAGAGGAACAGATGGGCTACAAATACTACAAAGTGCATCTCTATGGTAAGTAGGGCTGATAAAATGGATAATGAGTATAGACAAGGAGGTGTACCTAATGAAGTGTCCGGTGGGTGTGTGTGTGTGCACATGCTAATCAGGTTTATGCTGTCTACCTCAAGCTGTCAGTGAACGCTTCCACACCATATTTGGATATGCAGTATGGTCCTCCGACTGGACTGATCCTTCCGAACACGCTGGACATATTCACCACTCGACCCTTGGCCTTTTTGATGAGTGAGAGGACGCTCAGGGTCACTCCGATGACACCGTCCAGGTTGACTTCCATCATGGACTTGTAGTCCTGCAGAGTCATAAAGTCACAGGTACCCGCAGGCACAGAGACTCCTGCATTGTTGACCACCGCCCACAGACCTGCCAATAGTTCAGAGAAAATATGGTCCTCAGACACATTTCCCTTATTTGCCCCTTCTTAATGACCACTTCAACATTGCCCTACTGCACTAGTAAGCATCATTACACTGCAAGAGCCCATATGTGGGCCACACGCTGATTCCATTCTATCATGGCCTTGTAACTAAGTTTCATAGTAGTTACTGAATAACTCAGTCATGGTAAATGGTATCACTGCTGATAACAAACTACACCTTTCTGACAATAATTTTCTTTGTGTTGGCAGAGTGATCGTGTGCATTCAGTGGACCCACTAAAGACTTTCTTTATCTCTCTCTTTACAGTTCTCCTATCAGACACTGAATAATGAGTTCTGTTGCACATTGAAAAGACGAGAGGCTCCATCAGTGCAGTAGAGGCTCCTTCATATGTCTAGTACATTAGATGTTTCATATATGTATATGTACTCTCTTCACTTTTATAACCTGCTCTATTTATTCTGATTAACGTATGTACATACTGTGACACTGCAATTTCCTTCGGGATCAGTAAAGTGTTATATCTTATCTTTAACCCAGATGTCTAAGCAAGCGGACTGGAGTTCAACAAATTTAGACGCTTGGTAACCTTCGTCCGTTGACTTTGAGATCTGAAGAAACATTTAGACCTGAAAATGGCTATTATGTCATGACTTGATATGTAGATGGTATCCCAGGTGGTTGCTAAAGTGTTGTTTGGCCTTTCCTATGGTATCCCACTTCATTAGGTACACCTCCTTATATCTACACTCACTGTCCATTTTATCAGCTCGATATACCACATAAGAGCACTTTGTAGTTCTACAGTTACAGACTGCAGTCCATCTGTTTCTCTGTATACTTTGTTACCCTGCTCTTCAGTGGTCAGGACCCCCATAGGACCACCACAAAGCAGGTTTTATATGGGTGGTGGATCATTCTCAGCACTGCACTGGCACTGACGTGGTGGTGGTGTGTTAGTGTGTGTTGTGCTGGTGTGAGTGGATCAAACACAGTAGTGCTGCTGGACACCTCACTGTCACTGTTGGACTGAGAATAGTCCACCAAATAGTCCAACCAAAACCCTCCAGCCAACAGCCCTGTGGGCAGGGTTCTGTGAGCACTAATGAAGGACTAGAGGATGATCAACACAAACTGTGCAGCAGCAGATGAGCTACCGTCTCTGACTTTACATCTACAAAGTGGACCAACAAGGTAGGAGTGTCTAATAGAGTGGACAGTGAGTGAGCACAGTGTTTAAACACTCCAGCAGCACTGCTGTGTCTGATCCACTCACACCAGCACAACACACACTAACATACCACCACCGCATCAGTGTCACTGCTGTGCTGAGAATGATCCACCACCCAAATAAAACCTGCTCCGTGGTGGTCCTTACCACTGAAGAACAAGGTGAAAGGGGTAACAAAGTATGCAGAGAAACAGATGGCGCATGGTCTGCCATTGTAGAACTATCAAGTGCACCTAAATGATAGGTGGAAGTGATAAAATGGACAGTGATTGTAACTACAAGGATGAAGTGTCCAGTGGTTTATGAGTGTGTATGTCTTTTGTGACCCATATGAAAGCCGTATGTGTGATCGGTTCGAAAAGCACAAGTGCACTTTGGTAAGTCAACTTAATGATAATACCATATCAGAATGTTTACACTGCAATTTCCTCACCCTTCTGCCCCACCAGATTCTTGATGAAGGCCGCGGCCTTGTCAACACTTTCAGTCTTCGTGACGTCCAGATGGATCGTTGATAGTCTGTTAGAGCAGGACTTCTTCAGCTCTTCTTCACCCTTCTCCGTGAAGCACGCCGCCACAACGCAAAAGCCACACTTGTCCAGATGGCGTGCTAGAAGGTTTCCAAAGCCGGTGTCGCATCCAGTGATGTACACATACTTACTGCCTCTGTCTGGAACTCTCTCCAGCTCACGGTACCAGCGCACCACGTAGTACAGGACAACCAGAGCTGCTATGTACATCCACATGGTTGCTACCTAAAGAGAAGTTCAGTTGTCATTATAAATCAGTTCATTAATAGTACAGTACAGTCATGTTTCAGAATTAAGACTCAAATTTAACATTTGCATACACAAAGACTATGGCTAAACACAAATGGCTAAAAGTGAAAACATGAGACGCTAACTTTAATTTACTGAAAGCATGTAGATTATCTCCCATAATTAAAATTGAATCTTCTTATTACTGAATATATTTCTTACATATAAGAATACAGTTCTTTAGCCTTTGGGCTGCGGAGTTAATAGTGATTTGGGAAAATGCTGAGGAAATGTAGTTTACCATCATATGAGCTCTTTGAGGAGTTGATTCATTCGAACTGATTCTGTTTTGCAGGTCTAACATTGATGGGGCACGGCAACCACAAAAGGGCCTTTGCACTCAACCCACTAGAACATGGGGTCATTTCTGTCCAGTGAACGGCAGAAGTACTGTAACTAAAACCTCTCATGGATTTCACAGATAAACACTTGAATGACTGAAGAATGTGGACAGCTGCAAGTTCTAGTGCTTACACAACACTATGATGGTCTTGTTGAGTATGTGGTCAAGTTTATTTATGAGGAAAGGAAGTTGTTTTATTGAAGCCCTTCACATTTAGTTCATAACAGAAATAGCACATACCACATTTTCATTTCTGGTACTGATATTAAGACCTTCATTATCAGCCAATAGAGATCTGAGAGTTTCCTTTAAACCTAGGCTTTAAAATGAGTTCATTTTAATTGAAGAGCATCTGAAAAGCTATCATACTCAACTACTTAAGCGCTCTACTGCCCCACAGGAAGAGACAGTTACACCACAGTTGTATGCAACAGTTTGCAACACAAATCTCAGATAGACACATAATTCCTGATTCCTTTACTGTGTTTTATTTCATTCATTTCTATTAGTTCAGCACCTGGACGGCTTTGCTGTGGCACAGACCTTTTGCACTTTTGCTTTTAACCTTTTGTTGCAGACCAAAATGATCCCAGAACTTCACATAACAAGCTGGATATATTCTATAAGTCATACTCACATTTTTTTTCTATGTCACTTTTTCTTCCAGTTATTGTTATTTAGTATTAGGAACAACACTTGGAGTTTAAGGCTACTCCGCTTGAGATTCAGTCCTCTTGTAAAGAAATGCCTCGTTTGTTTCAGACTTCAACTCACCCGAGACACTTCAGGAGGAGGATTAGGAGAAGCATGTATATAGACTTACGGACTGATAAAGTGCACAGGGTGTGTTGTGCAATCCAGAGGCTCTTGCTAGTGGTTGTAGCTGAAAAGCAAACTGTCTCTGTTTCTATAGAACCTCTCCAGAGGAGATTATGTAGAGACCCTGTCTGCATGGTCCATCAGCCACCACCTCCAAGCTTATTTTTTTACTTTGACATTGACATGAGCAGTACCTGATAATGCTGACACACCTTGCATGAGTAAAACTCAAAGATTCCTAACCTAGTTCTTCTGTTAGGTCTTTGAAGTAGTTTGGCTATGATCACTTTACACAGACAGTATAAACAATCTGTCAACCTACAGCATCAACAGGCTATTAATACTACTGACTTTTGACTTGTTTTGACTGGCTGCTGCATTAAAGCAGTTTGAGTCGTTTAAAGAGCGTTAGTAAGTTTTAGTGCACTGTACCTGAGATGTCTTCTTGCTGCAGAGGAAAGCTCGCACTGTGAATTTCGACACTGTCTTGCGCCACATATAACGAAGGGAAATGTCCAATCCGGAATGTGCTGTCTTGCACGTGTGATTAATAGGCTATCTACAGGCACTGCAGTTCTCTAATCCAGCCACAGGGGGCGCCAGCAAATCACATACAGCACTACAAATGAAAAGGCTGTATGGTTTACTCAGTGTAACGTGGCGTTAAGATTCAGGCATGGTAGATTTCCCATTCAGTCTGCCTGAAAACGTGTTTATACTGGCATAACATAACATAACATTAAAACACATAACATAACATAACATAACATAACATAACATTAAAACACATAACATAACATAACATGCAAATGATTCCGGTTTCATGCTCGGCCGTGCATGTGATGCAAGTAAGAACGGGCCTTATCTGTGTATCTGATGCAGGACCACATGAACACAGAACATTAAGATGACTTCCCTTAACACCACGTCAACATCACCAAAGACTGCAATGGTGTTGTGCCAGACTGTCATGTGACTCAGAATGGCAGCTGGTCATCTTCAGTCACATCTTTTTTTGTCTTAGTGGAGACGACCAACAAATCTGTGTGATTATTCCAGGACACCATTAGCTCCTTGCCATCTGGCTTGTTGAGTTGATCATTATTTATTGTTCCCGGTAACTTTTAACTTACTTCTGAATAGCAATCTGACACATTCTTCTGGGTGCAACTATTCTTTGACAATGAGTGTATAATGCATGTAAAAGAATAAATATAACTAATAAACACAGTAAGTTAAAGTGAATACCTAGTGAAGTTCAACATAAAAACATATTGAAACTATTAGGGAACAGGAGAAAGGGGGATATCAAAGTATACAGAGGAACAGATGGACTACAGTCTCCTGTAGTAAGTGGAGCTGATAAACTGGACACTGTGTGTACTTAATAAACTGGCTGAATGTACATTCAATAGAATAGATTGATATATATTCAATAGAATATATATATATATAATGCATATTTTATTGTCACTTCTTCCCCTTTTGTCATTTCCCAAGATGCCTTTGGAAAAACACATTGTATATTGTACGTTGGAGTCTGACCCTGGACTGTTGTCTGTTGTCTAGTGCCCCCATAAACACAACACGATACCGACCGTGGGTTTGATTGGATCCATTAATGAACAGTAATTAAGTAGAGAGTGATTTGTAAATGCATATCACATCCCACCGGTCTGAACGCATACAGACATTACCAGAGTGCCTGTAGCTCCCCTTTGTGGTTAATGTTGTTACATGTGAGTGAGTTACAAGTCTAGCCCATAAGGTGCTTTTTTATCTAAGAAATTGGTTTGGTTATGGCACCCTGAAGAAAGAGAAGTTCAGGCAAAAAGAAGCTAACTGTCAGACCTCAGATAGTTGATTAGCCAAGCATTTTGAAACAGCAAGCAGAGAGAAGAAGCTTTAGCTGGAAGAAGCAACGTAAACTCGCACTCATCTCCTGTTTAGGTATACTTTGTTTACCAGTTGAGTACAACGACTGACTAAGAGTGATAAACGGGATATCAAATAACTGAGCATCTAATACCTTTATTATGCCAACTCAGTTGTGAAGACTCACCATGAAGGCCAGAATGCCTCAGTTACCAGAGCGAGAATAAAATGTGATTCACAGCTAACCCATTTACTGTGATACACGAGCTAATGAACTCTGTTTACGTTTCTAAACTACATGGATTTACTGAATGTCAGTTTAATTATTTCTTATTGCTAAACTGAGATCATTTTCAGATCCACCATGGCCGATGCACCCTGTCATACTTCTTCTTTAGTTTGGTATGTTTTATAGTGTGATCACTTGCATTTGCGCCCACATCAAACAACTGAACCGTGTTAGTTAACGAGAGAATTCAACACCAGAGCAGAGTTTTTCTCAGTGCACATCAGAGTTGTACTGTCTACACAATCTGCCTGCTTTGACAGCAACTCTTTACAGACCATTCTTGCACATACAACAAAACAATACAATAATGGAAACAGTAACTGAATAGCAGAAGTAACACAATAGCATGCGATTCTGGTACATGAAACATAAAGCATAGTTTTATCCAAGCATCAGCAACCAAAATGGTTAAATTCAAATTAGTAAACAAATTAAAGAAGCAGATATCAGTTTAAACGTATTACTATGGCTATGATTGTAATAATCATGTATGATAAATGTCTCTATTAACAGAGCACTAGCTTGTTTTTCTGCAAAACTGGTGTTGACTTGAACTGGGTTTGAAAACAGCCTGTTGTTTCTCAGAGAGATGTTAGCTAGGAGAACTCGCTATATAAGACAAAGCCTATTTTGTCAGTCAGCTAGCCAGGTTTATTCATTTTTGAAACAATACATTGATAAAAGACAGAATAAACACAACTATGGCTGAAGCTCTTGGCAAGAAATTGCCGCCCCCCACTATCGGCAGGAAACCACCTTCACCAGCAAACAAAAGAAATGATTGACATTGGTATTGCTTTCCACCACTGGAGATGCTCTTGGCCAGTG
This sequence comes from Semaprochilodus insignis, assembly GCA_034552555.1. Classification (NCBI taxonomy): domain Eukaryota; kingdom Metazoa; phylum Chordata; class Actinopteri; order Characiformes; family Prochilodontidae; genus Semaprochilodus; species Semaprochilodus insignis. Next base: position 23,858,185 of record CM067489.1, on the reverse strand, counting down.
AAGATGAAATTTGATGCAATCTGGTAAGTAAACAGCTGTTAACATTAACATTAAAGAACATGGAGTGTGCTGTCCCTTGTGCCTTATGATAGGGGTGGACACCACAACTTTCTGGTGATATTTTGCCTCCATGTTGTTTAGAGTATGAATTTGACAGGTTGCATTATCTTATGAAGTGCTCCTTTTGCAACTGTCATATCAACAGCTGTCTTAAAGCAGACCTTTTGTTCCATTTGTTATGATCAGTCTCTTCATCTTGGCTTGCCATCGTCTGTCTGGCTCTGTGTTAGGTGATCTTCTAAAGAGCTGTCTCCACATTTGGAACTGCTACCATTTTGCAATGGACTTATGCAGACGTGGCACTCTGCCTCTGCTGCGAGGACAGTGCCATGCATTAGCCTTTGAATTGTAAAGGACCATCCCTCTGCCCAGTCTCCTCTAAGTCGGCTCATGGACAGATACATACAGCTCTGGAAATAAATAAGAGACTACTCCAGTTTCTTCTTAAATCAGCATCTCCACATGTACAGCAGGTTCTTAGTGAGGAACAGAAGGTTGGGTTCTAGCTTTACTGGCAGATACAGTGAGCGTCTGGTTCATAAGAACAAGGTCAAGCAGCAAACACACAGGACAACACAGCTACAGACTGGCAGAGGGCCAAAACCACTCTGCACTGACCGTGATGAGCACCTCCTCATTCCAATGTCACTTAACCACAGTAAGATGACCTCAAGTGACCTACAGAAAGACTGGCGAGCGGTGGCTGTGGGTGAAATGCACAGCGAGCATGGTTCAAAAAACAGGCTTCTGGAGGCGTCATTAGTGATTTTCTAAATAAACAGATCTAAAATACAATATTTGATCTGGAATTTGGGAGACATGTTTCCAGCAGTGTATAGAATAAAACAGAACTGCTCATTTTGGTCAAACACAAACCCAGAAACTGTAAAACTAGAGAAACTGATCATTTTGAGGTGGTCTCTTATATTTTTCCAGAGCTGTACACAGTGTTTGTAATCAGGGTCACCAAGAGGGAATGCGAATGTGATGCCTTCACTCTAAGCTTGTTTTTGTTGCACTGTTAACTGTTTCATTATCACAAAACCATTTCTGTTCTATCAACTCTGGTAACACAAAGTTCTTCAATCCCTGTATCAGGATCACAGTATTCTACTGATTCTACTGATGCTTTGTGGAATTGCGGTTCTGCTCGGCTGTGCTGAGGCTGCAATGGATGTGAACATGTTAGATAGATATAAATATGAAAAGCCAAAAAATGGAGAGCACTTGCTAACATTAACAGAGGTGTCCTTTAAAGTTCTTTAGTTATTGTATGGCCGGCCTCGGTCATATGATAACTGGTAATATCATATAATGGAGCAAATATTTAGTAAAAAGTCACATGAGGCTGTTATAATGTTTTTACAATGGGTGTCGGGGATCGTAGTCAATCAGATTGTGAAACTAGACCAAAGGTGAACAAGAGGTATGCCAGCATTACTTGCGATTGCAGGTCAAATTAGGATTAACATACAGGTATAATTATACTTGTATAATTATTACATATTTTATAACTAGGCATGCACCGATATGAAAAGTTTTGGCCGAAACCGAAACAGTACAAAATAAAACATACCGAATCTTGCCACTTTTTCACCACTGCATAAATTAAATAGGTTAAATCCTAGATAGCAAACGAATGTGGGCAACATCTGGCAAAGATATGGCACTGCTGGCCCACATATTTACAACATGCATTTGGCCCACCTGTCCCAAAACAGATCTGATCCACTTCTGGCACAGATAAAGCAGGGCTAGCTACTTTTGGCTGAGGCGTGGCCCTAATCTGGCAACACATTTGCTGCATTCACTTAGAGCGCCTCACTCCACGCTGGGTGCGATTTATATTTATTGCTGTCATCCTCGCTGTAAAGCTTGTTAAAGCTAACAGCTCTGTTCTGTTCTTTGCTCTGTCTGGAGCTCCGTTTGGCTCAAATGCTTGAAAATGTTTAAAAACTGGGAAACGTCAGCCTGCTCTGGTGTGACTCGCTGTGGAAAAAGAAGGCATCATTATTTGGTATAAATGATTCGGATTTTTTTTTTGAACTGCTCACTTTCAGATAATAATGTTTTCTGTTAAGTTAGCTTACTGTTACCCTAATCAAGCAAAATTGCTATATGCTTCTATCACACAGCTTAGGAACACCACTCTAATATTGGGTGGGTGCTCCCTTTGCTCTCAATTCCTCATGGCATGAATTCCACAAGATGTTGGAATCATTCCTTTCAGATTCTCATCCATGTTGACATGATTGCATCATATAACTCCTTGCAACTTTTGCTTTGTGTCATGGTGCAATAGCCATGCTGGAAGTAGCCTCAAGCGATGATTGACTGGTATTAACAGGCCCAAAGTGTTCTAGGAAGTTTCCCCACGCCATTGCACCACCTCCACCAGCCTGGACTGTTAACAACAGGGCAGGCTGGGTGCATGAGTTCTTGCTCCTGGTGGCTCAGCAGCAGGCTATATATTTCTCATCTTCCACTGTCCAGTCAAAAAATTGTCCATTTGGATGCTTTCTGAATGATTTTCTGCAATACACTGCTGCCACACGATTGGCTGATTAGATCATTGCTTGAATGAGTATTGAGTGCATGTCATAAACAACAGTAATTCATAGCTTACCACAGCAGTGAATGTACAGTGGTGTGAAAAAGTGTTTGCCCCCTTCATGATTTCTTTTTTTTTTGCATGTTTGTCACTCTTAAATGTTTCAGATCATCAAACAAATTTGAATATTAGTCAAAGATAACACAAGTAAACACTAAATGCAGTTTTTAAATGAAGGTTTTTATTATTAAGGGAGAAAAAAAAATTCAAACCTACATGGCCCTGTGTGAAAAAGTGTTTGCCTCCCAAACCTAATAACTGGTTGGGCCACCCTTAGCAGCAACAACTGCAATCAAGCGTTTGTGGTAACTTGCAATGAGTCTTTCACAGCGCTGTGGAGGAATTTTGGCCCACTCATCTTTGCAGAATTATTGTAATTCAGCCACATTGGAGGGTTTTCGAACATGAACCACCTTTTTAAGGTCATGCCACAGCATCTCAATAGGATTCAGGTCAGGACTTTGACTAGGCCACTCCAAAGTCTTCACTTTGTTTTTCTTCAGCCATTCAGAGGTGGACTTGCTGGTGTGTTTTGGATCATTGTCCTGCTGCAGAACCCAAGTTCGTTTCAGCTTGAGGTCACGAACAGATGGCCGGACATTCTCCTTCAGGATCTTTTGGTAGACAGCGGAATTCATGGTTCCATTTATCACAGCAAGTCTTCCAGGTCCTGAAGCAGCAAAACAGCCCCAGACCATCACACTACCACCACCATATTTTCCTGTAGGTATGATGTTCTTTTTCTGAAATGAAGTGTTACTTTTACGCCAGATGTAATGGGACACACACCTTCCACAAAGTTCAACTTTTGTCTCGTCAGTCCACAGAGTATTTTCCATCATCAAGATGCTTTCTGGCAAAATTGAGATGAGCCTTAATGTTCTTTTTGCTCAGCAGTGGTGGTCTTGTTTTTGGTCCTGGCACTCCGCCATGCAGGCCATTTTTGCCCAGTCTCTTTCTTATGGTGAAGTCATGAATGCTGACCTTAACTGAGGCAAGTGAGGCCTGCAGTTCTTTGGATGTTGTTGTGGGGTCTTTTGTGACCTCTTGGATGAGTCCTCGCTGCGCTCTTGGGGTAATTTTGGTCGGCCGGCCACTCCTGGGAAGGTTCACCGCTGTTCCACGTTTTCGCCATTTGTGGATAATGGCTCTCTCTGTCTTAATAATAAAAACCTTCATTTAAAAACTGCATTTTGTGTTTACTTGTGTTGTCTTTGACTAATATTTAAATTTGTTTTTATGATCTGAAACATTTAAGAGTGACACACATGCAAAAAAAAAAAAAATCATGAAGGGGGCAAACACTTTTTCACACCACTGTAATTCCAAAACATGGAACATGTTCTGTGGCACAGTAGGCATGTCAGTAACAGGCTGATAATGCTACATGCTTTTATACAACATCCTATTATCAGGGAGCCATTGACGTGCATTCAGACACTAAAACTACACTGTTTGTGAGGTTGACCCAAGATATGCACTGGCTGGACAGAAACACAGGGGTGCAATGACCTGCAGAACATTTACCTCACTTTAGAGTTCAGTCTTTCAGGGAAAGAGGTGCCTAAATTTCATCAGAACATCAACAAATGTAAATGAAATGCTCTTATAGAAACATAATGTTACTATCAAACATAATGTTACCAATTCAGTTATAGTCTGAGTATACAGCTGTAGATCATTAATAACGAACAGACACCAAAGGACTACAAGACAAAATCACCAATGGTGACTTACTAGCTGCAGCATTCTTTTCAGTCAAGCTAGACACTGAAAATGAAAACACTGCATTGAAATTCAAGTGAAATTAAGCACTGGAACCACACGACCACTGGGATGCATGACCACAGAATTAATACAGGGTGGAAAATAATGTGTTAAGTGAAGAAATGAAAAAGCTGTTGTTGTCCTTTGACGTGTCACACATTGTCCTAATTGTTGTCCTGCTCTTTATTCTGGTTATAAATGATCTTTTGAGAAAATATCTGACCCACTAAATACTTCTAATGCATTATAATCCTTTTCATTATTCAGGTATGAATACACGTGCGTATTATGTAATCGATTTCTGGTTGATTATCTCAGTTGTGTTTACATAGGTTGGTCATTCACCCTTTTTCCAGCACAAACCTGACGGACACTTACCTCGCAAAGCCAGAACGACCACATGGTTCAGTCACACTCGCATATTTACTCGAACTCCACGCTAGTCAGGTCTGCTTTACCCTGGCATCTGAACGCTGATCTCGCCAACACCAAAAAGAAATGAACTGTAAAATTCATTTCTGCACGTCTTAGGAAGATTCAGTATTGCGGAGCTGAATATCTGATATCTGAAGTTTTTTTACGGTTTATACTGATCTGGAGGAAGACCCACCATGCCAGGGTCTGTGAAGCTGCGCAGCATCAAGAAACTTGGACATGAGAATGATGGCTATGAGTTTTCACGTGAAGGTGAGTATGGGTTGAAGTTATTTATGTCTTCAGTACGCAGTAATACAAAAACACTTGATTGAGTCTGCGTATTGAGTAGCTACGCTGTGATGTCTTTAACATTTTCATTCTAATTGCAGAGCAAAATGCAGACTACATGTAAGTAGACCATTCTTACCTCACTTCGTTTAATTCACACATGCCTGAAAAATGTCCACATACTTTGAGGATGATATATAAAATGCCACACGACATGACTGGCCTGAAATCTGGGTGAAATTTTGTACATAACTTATATGAGCATCTAGCACTAGTATGTTCATATTTCCTTTATTTTTCACTGCATGCCATTCTTTTACATTACTTTACAATCAAATTTGGAAATTCTATTGTTGAAAAGTGCTCAGGCAACTTCAGAGAACATGTGAACCAAATGAAATTTAAAACTTCAGATTTCAGTAGATTAAAAACAAATGAAAGTTTGCTAGTTTGTTTCTTGGTGGTTTTAATGACCATGAAAAAGCAGGAGCTCTAAATTAGGCGATGCGTCAGTAGAGAAACCGTGGGCCTATGACACATATTTTTCATTTACAGTTATATGCAAAAGTTATATAAGTTAAGACTGATTTACAGAGAACACAGTTCTGCACATTTTAATGCATAAATGCTGTTTATTTTCCTATTTTGACATATTGAAAAAATTAAATGTAAAATGTGGTGCAAAAGTTATGCCTTATTTTGTTTTATATTTTCTATTATCCTAATTTTACATAGTCATCTTTTTCAGGATTTTTTTCTTTCTTTTCAGTGCAAATAAATGGAAACAATGCACTCCAATACTTTGCAGAAAAATGCCATAATGATCCCAGTAAAGGATGTTTTAACTTATTTTACTTATTTATAAAACTCAAACCTTCAAACTTTTGCATTTCACTGTACGTTATCAAATGTATATTTTCAGAGATTGCATTGAACCAAACCTGTATTTAGATTTTATTACAAATGTTTAATTCCTCATGTTTCATTTATGCCATTGTAATACGATCTGAACTGTATGTCTCATCACAGGACAATTGCATCTTCTAAAAAGGATAAGAAGTAAGTTAACATGTTCTCCCATTTTGATCAAGAGTTTGACAGTTTGTCATGTTGACCTGAACTCTGTTTCCCTCGTTTTGACAGATCCAAAGCAGACAAAAAGAAGGATGAACCTACTATCCGTGTTGGGTTCTTTCAGCTGGTAATGCTATTTGTCGTTTGTAGAAGAACATAGTTGAAGTGAAAGTGAAATAACACTAAAACACTGATGGAAAAGCTCAGAAAGAACACATTCTCAGGGCCTGTTAATCCCAACCTCCAGTTGACAATTCTACTGTTCAAACATTCCTGAGGAGAAATAGCATTAGACAAAGAGGAGACATCAGATACAGGAGAGATAAAGAAGAGATGAGAGTTTCAGCTGCAGATAAACATGAGTGTTAATTGTCTTGGCAAACCTAAGCACAGCGTGACTTCACTGAGATCCCTCTAAAATTACATGTACATGTGAGATTACTGGGTTCTTTTACTCAGGGGAGTCTGGACAGCAGGAGAGATGACTACTTTGTTTTTAGCCTGACCTCCTGACTACAGACATGTTAAGCAGATATCTCTCTTCTCATTTTGACTTACATGCCATAGTCAGAATGGTTCTTGGGTTGAATTAGCCTAAAGCAGTTCTTCTATACAGAGAGAGATTCTCAATTCACAGAACAATCAAATCCAATAGCCAAGACTTTAAGCCAAGGTCTTAAATTACCAATTGACCTGGGGGTTGGGGTTGGGAGGGTCTGAGAAACTGACCAACACTGACTAGCCACTGTCTGGGCATGCAAACATGATGTAGAAAGTCAACTGATATCTAAGTCCTCCACTTGAGTGTAGTTAATGTTCCCATTTTTCCTTGACCAGTTCCGGTTTGCTAGCTGGAGAGAGGTGTGTATGATGATCTTCGGCAGTTTGTGTGCCGTGCTGCACGGTTCAGCTCAGCCGCTGATGCTGATTGTGTTCGGGATGCTGACGGACACATTCATTGAGTATGACATTGAGCTGAACGAGCTCAAAGACCCAGAGAAACACTGCCTCAACAACACCATTCAATGGCGGAACCTCACTGCTGAGGAGAACCTGGAGCTCAACATGACTACACCCTGCGGGTAATCAAACAAAGCACTGTCACAAGGGTTAATAGGCCCCAGTGTGTTCCTGTTTTCCCTTGTAAGTGCTACTTGAGTGTAAAATAGAACACTGTAAAGTAGGCTGGTTATATTTTGCAAGGCAACAAGTAGCAAAGTCCGACACCTGAACAAATCTAATGAACGTGCAAAACACAATCATGTTATATTAAACACCAGCCAAAACCGAGTCAATATAACGTTAACATGATTTTCCTTTCATTTTTATTTGTTCATTTACAAAGCAGTCAAAAGTTTAGACACCACTATTCATAGAAGTTTGTCCTTGTGTTTATCTTAATGCTTTACTTTAGAATAAAAGTGCAGACATCAAATATAAATAGCACTCATGGAATTGTACAGTCCACCTTAATAAACCTCCAAAATGAAACTTTACAGGAGGATAAAACAGCTTTCTTAACCTGCAGTGGAGGCTGATATAACAAGATATTTGTCTAAGCAGTTTTGGACCAATTATTCGTCTGTCCATCATGAATATGCACTAAACTGAAAGGGGAACTGGAATGTTTAAACTGTGCAGAAAAAAGAAATAAAAGTTTTTAGTTCAACAAAATATATATTAAAGGTGACGATATGGCAGAAATATAATACAGTGATCCATCAAGAGTATATGTGGTGAGGAATATAAATCGTATCGCTTGGAACTTTAGGGTAACCAAAAACATCCATTTAGTGAGGTGTGCCTAAACGTTTGACTGGTAATGTAAACTTTAATACCTGGCCGTCCTCTTAATTACTGTCTATCTAGTTTTGATGTGTTGCTCATATTAAAAATCTTTAGTCAATTTTTATTTCCATATTTTTATCTCCTTTAGGTTATTAGATATAGAACATGAGATGACCAATTTTGCTTACTACTATGTTGGCATTGGAAGTGCTGTCTTCATCTTAGGATACTTACAGGTCAGTCAATGCACTGTCTGAAACATTGTTTTGATTAATGCCAGTTTTTAACTTGTATTTTCTTCTGTAACAAAGATGTTTCAGGTTTCAAACTGCAGTGTTGTACTGTATATGTAACTGCACTTAGGATCAGTCTATACCAACTCACCTTATTGATTGACATGAAAACATTCAGTACTGTACTGTAATTTCAAGCTACAGTCCAGTGTTTTAAAGCTGTGCTCCTAGGAGAGATTTAGGTGAGAATTGTTGAAGATTAAAAATGAAGTATATGCCTGAGAAGCACAATATTAGCTACACGTAAACATGTAAATGAAAAAAGAGTAGATTCATTTCTTGTTATGGGTCTTTTTTGAGAAGTAATATGTTCTTGTGCTTCTTGTTGTTGGGGAAATATTGTCATGATATAATACACCGTCCGATCCATTCATTTATCGTGGACCCAAAAGGAGTTCATTTAAGTTGAGATATTTCTTCTATTGTTGTCAGTTTTTTGAAGCCATTTGGAACCTGCAATGGTAAACTTAGAGCTCGAACGTTGGAGCACAGCTTTGAACTCTTGAAATAAGTTCTTGACTTGTTTAGAATTACTGCACTTCACACTGTAATACTGCTGTGGTTATACTCACTGGGTATTAATCTACCTCATTCCATTTAGTGCAATACCTGCTCTTGTGGTAATACAACATCACTCTCAAATGCTTATGTAAATATAGATATTAGCTTATGTAAATAACCTAATAAATATACTTTTATTTCTACTCTTATGTAATCTATTTTCATTAATGTTTAATCCTATTTCTGTCTAATATATGTACGTCACACATAAGCCATGGTACTATAACACTGTTAATCCTTTGGCATAGAAGTAGAAGTTTAGACTTGAACTGATTCATAGACAACCACAATGTAAACACACACGCCTGTGGTGAGTTGGATTGGAATGACCCTGAATTTCACTGTGGTCAGATTTCCTTGTGGGTGACGTCCGCTGCTCGGCAAATTCAGATCATCCGCAGGCTGTACTTCGGCAAAGTCATGAGGATGGAGATCGGCTGGTTTGACTGCAACTCTGTGGGAGAGCTCAATACACGCATGTCTGAGTAAGACGAGCCCACACATACACACAAACACATAACAACGTTCTAGCTTCACTCTGAACACGCCTCAGACTGGAATATGTTTTGCACCACAGTGACATCAACAAGATAAATGATGCCATAGCAGACCAAGTCAGCATCTTTATTCAGCGCTTCACCACCTTCGTCTGTGGCTTCCTCATGGGCTTTGTGAGAGGCTGGAAGCTGACACTAGTCATCATCTCTGTGTCTCCGCTCATTGGATTGGGAGCTGCTCTTATGGCTTTGGTGGGTTGCACAATTACACCACCAGTCAGTATCTCCCACACTGAATACAAGCTCTTTTAGACCTGTAGTCTCCTGAGCAAGAGATATGCAGTTATTAAAACGTTTAAAGTCACTTGCCATAGTAATAATTTGTGTAATTCTTACAAAGCAAATACAGCGTACATTCACACATTAATACAGTGCAGATTTAAACATTGTAAACTGGACACCAAACCAAGATAATATATTTACAGCAGTATAGCACAGTTTGCTGTTCCTAAGTTTTCAATCAGTGTTTTGATTGTTTGCAGGCAAGTGTATAATATAAATAGTAGCCTGTAAATAAAAAGTAGGACCTTTTATATGTGTCAAGAATGATGAGTAGAGCTGTTAAAAGACTCTAACATGACAGAGTTGCACATCGTCTAATGCAGTTAACATGAGCATATAGCAAAGTCAGAGAATTAAAACAGATGAATGCAGATTAAATCACAATGTCCATTAGCAACACCCTATTAACCATTAAGGATATCATAGCACCCACTAGCAAACACCTAGAATACCACAGCATTAGCCTAGCAACTTCCTAGCAATCACCTGGGATACCAACTTCTTAGCAACCCCCCCAGCAACCATCTGGAATGCCATAGCAACAACCTAGAATCCCCCTAACAACCACCTGAGATATCATAGCAACAACCTTGGAACACCTATAGCAGTTCTTCTATACAAAGTGAGATCCAACTTACAGAACATCACATTCACTGGGCAAAGTCTGAAATCACCAACCATGTCTTCAATCAGCTATGTTGGAGGTGAGGGGGATCCAAGAAGCTGAGAAACACTAACTAGCCACCATCTGGGCATGCAAACATAATGTATAAAATCAACTGATATCTACGCCCTCCACCTCAGCCTAGTTAATGTTCCCATTTTTTCCTTGACCAGTTCTGGTTTCTTAGCTGGAGGGAGGTGTGCACCATATCAAACCAACTGGGATACCATAGAAACCAAACCACAACACCTTAGCCTAAGATGCACCCTCATAATCACTCTGCATTTTATTCAGGAAATACTGTTCTCTGGTTCCATTTGATTAGATTTCATTCATTATTCCGGATATTTTGGGAGCATCAGAAAGTTCTTATTATATGTTTGCAATGGTTTTTGCAAGGCAGATAGTATGCAGTAGTCCAGTAATGTGGCTTGAGATTTGATCACCAGTTTTCTCAATTTTCGCGTTTCTGTTTCATTACAACTCTATTCATTATTTCGGACCATTCTATTTTATTTACTGCTTCCTGGATTCCTACTAATTATATGACCTGAGATTTACACAATCACAGTGGGACTGAACGATTTGGACAAAATGTCTAATTGCGTTTTTTTTAATCAATACTGCAATTTAAATGCCGTTTGTTTTCTTTTCTGATGTCCATTGCCAAGAATACCAGCATATGCAGTTACATTGATTTAAGGCTTTAGCACTGAATTAGTTTATGGTCTAATTTATCTAGAAGAAGTTTGGTTCAGTTTTATTAGGTTACATTTCCACACCTCCATAATAAAAATTGCAGCTTTTGTGATTTGAAAATTGCACTCTTTCAAATGGCAGTTTCAGTATTGATCTTTCAGTCTAAAATCACAATGTTTTTGTTTCATTTAAAACGTTGATTAGAAACGTATGAACTGTGGTTCTAAACTTTGGAAGTGTGTGTGCTGACCAGTTATCATTATAACACATAATTTCTGTTGCAGTTTGTTGCTAAGCTGACGGGGTGGGAGCTGCAGGCATATGCTAAAGCAGGTGCTGTAGCAGATGAGGTCCTATCCTCCATCCGAACTGTGGCAGCCTTTGGAGGAGAGAAAAAAGAAGTGGAGAGGTGAGATAAGACCTCTTTAGAGATAGGAGATAAGTCCACTTTTTTGGTCTTAAAGGGGAACTCAGTCCTTGAGATGGTAACAAAGTCATTCAGAGTGGTTTGATATGAAATGAGCTGAGGTAGAGAAACTTACAGGCTGATTTCTTTACGGTGGTGCTGATAGGAAGCAGGCATTGTGATGTCTACAACTCAAATATGGTCATTTTATTTACTATCCAAAACCACCAGTAAATCTACATGTCTTCTGGGTTTTTATGTTGATGGTGAAACAGTGATAATCCTCGTCAGCAATAAGGCATAAGGAAAATAACTATTTTGGAAAAAAGAAACCTGCGTATATCTCTTCACCATGAAAGGATACAACAAGTATATAGATTGCAATCTTATATCATGATTACACTGACATACCAAAAGTCATGGAACAGCGGTATGTAAATTGATTACTGCCTCAGGTGATGGCTTGGGAACACCCACACCTTTATAAGTTCTCACAACTTATGTCTGGCACCCACTATTAGGCCTCATTTGAACTCCGATAATTCATGTTGCCTTGCACTCTGGCTAGTGTTCAAGATAACTCCTCACAACTTATACAGCTGTGGGCGTTCCCAAGTCGTCCCCTCAGGTAATGCCACTTCATTCCAACAACAAATTTAATATCTTGCATTCCATTTTCTGTCTCTTCCTTAAGGTATGATCATAATCTCATCTCCGCTCAGCGCTGGGGTATTAGGAAAGGTCTGATCATGGGATTCTTCACCGGCTACTTGTGGTTCATTATATTCCTTTGTTATGCACTGGCCTTTTGGTATGGCTCCAGTTTAGTCGTAGACACGCTGGAGTACAGCCCTGGCACACTGCTCCAGGTCAGTGACACACATCAGTGAAACCCTAAAGATGTTTCTGTAGAGCTGCATGCACACACAACCATTCTCACTACTACTCTGTATGCATTCACAGGTGTTTTTTGGAGTGCTTGTTGCAGCTTTGAACTTGGGGCAGGCTTCTCCCTGTCTGGAGGCCTTCGCTGCAGGCAGAGGCGCAGCCACCACCATCTTTGAGACTATTGACCGTGTGAGAACTCTTTCATAGATGTAGTGCCTTCTAGCGGTATTTGAACAGTATTTGGTGTTTTGGCTACATGGTGCATGATGATGGCTTAGAGACTGCATGCCTGTGCAGGAGTGAATGTAAAACAAATTAGTCAGAGGAAAAGACAAAACTCAGAGCAAGATGAGACAGGCAATGTCAGGACATGGACAGCTAATAAACCTCAGAAGGCATTGTTAGAAACTCTAGCGATTCCAAAGAATATACACTCATCATCAAAAGTATAGTTACGCCCAGTAATGAAGTGTCAGACTGCAATGCTCCTGGGAAGGAAGATAAAGATTACCAGGAACAATACATGATGATACATTTAGACTGATATGGACAATATTTATTGAGCTACAGAAGACTTGAAGAGGTTCATAATGGTGTTCTGTGATAATCCATCCCATGCAGCTTGAATATCTTCACACAGTTCCTGCAGATTTTGTGGTAGGGGTGGAGGTGGAGTGACTCCAGGCCTTCTGGATGTGTGACGCATGACAACAAACCGTTCATCTTGGCACTGAACACGGTGCCTCCATGGATTTGTTGGTCGTCTCCACCAAGACAAAACAAGGACTCGTCACTAAAGATGACCTGCCGCCATTCTGAGTCACTCCTGTTAAGGGCAGTTGTCTTTACAGTCTGCATGCATGTAGTCCTGTGTCGTGCAGCCATCTGCCAATGGTGCTGGCACTAACAGGATGACTCATGGAGGGCAGCACTGTCTGCAATCGTGGCTGTTGGGTCAGACAAGTACAGCGATAAGGCCAGTCCTTGCTTACCTCCCATGCGGAGCTGAAGGTGAAACTTAAATAATTCGCATGTCTCAGTTTCATTCCTGTCAGTTGATTCCTTCGGGGTGCGACTATTTATGCAACTATTCTCTTGATGATGAGTGTATATAGGTCTAAATGTGCGTAAAAAGTGTGTAAAGCTAAACAGCTGTATTACTGAAAGATCTTTCTAGGACAGCATTAAGAGTAAGACATGTCCTTTTGCAGGAGCCTGAGATCGACTGCCTTTCTGAGGCCGGCTACAAGCTGGACAGAGTGAAAGGAGATCTGGAATTTCACAACGTGACCTTCCACTACCCTTCGAGACCTGAAGTCAAGGTAAAAATATTTCAGCAGCTCCACCGATGCAAGATCCCTTAGTCCACCCAGCGATCTGCATTAACCCTTTAAAGCCTTCAGAGACGTGTACATGGCCCTACATTTGCATAAGCACATGATAACTTAATAGTAATGGCTAAATAATAAATAAATAAATAAATAAAGTGATCACAATGAGATTCACTGAAGCTGAGCTATATTCTCACAGATCCTGGACCAGCTTAGCCTGCAGGTGAAGTCTGGGGAGACCACTGCATTCGTGGGGCCAAGCGGAGCAGGGAAAAGCACAGCCATACAGCTTATCCAGCGCTTCTACGACCCCAAAGAGGGCATGGTAAGGAGCAAGGAATATGTCACACCTGTGAATGGCTCAAGCTTTAGATTTCCAAGTCACATTAAGTGTTTATTATTTGTACAGATTATTAACATTACATAAATAGAAAAACAGAGTGATTGTGCAGCTTCACTGTTCATGCAGGATGTTGCTGTTAGGGGGTTTCAGGTGGTGACTAGTGTGTTGCTCAGCTGTTGCTCATGTTGCTCATATTGTGGTAACTGCCAGAGTCATATGAATTTAGACTCATATGGGCAATATTTATTGAGCTACATATTCACACATTCTGACGCAGTTCCTCCAGATGTTGCGGTAGGGGTGGAGGTGGAGTAAAACCAGGCTTTTCGGACGTGGACCGCATAATAACAAACCGTTCATCTTGGTGCTGACCAACGTTGCCATTGACCGTGTGAGAACTCTTTCATAGATATAGTGCCTTCTGGTGGTATTTGAATTTGGTGTTTTGGCTCCATGGTGCATGACCATGGCTTAGAGACAGCATGCCTATGCAGGAGTGATGTACTGAATGAAAAACAAATTAGTCCGAGGACATCTATGAAAAAACAAAACTCAGAGCAAGATGAGACAGGCAATGTCAGTACATGGGCAGCTAATAAAGGGGTGGAGTAAAACCAGGTATTCTGGACGTGGGTCGCATAATAACAAACCTTTCATCTTGGTGCTGACCATGTTGCCTCCACACACGGAGTTGTGGCTGTCCCAACCAAGACAAAAGCAGATGACCCACTGCCATTGTGTGTCACTCTGTGACAGTTTGCTGTAATGATGCACTCCATGAGTACCAGCACACCTGGCAGGCGCCTGTATGACACAGCACTACACGCATGCAAACCTTAACACCACCGCTTTTGTCTTGGTGGAGACAGCCAACAAATCCGTGTGGAAGCACCATGGTCAGTGCCAAAATGAACAATTTGTTTTCACACGTCCAGAAGGCCTGGTGTCACCCAACCTTCACCCCTACCACAAAATCTGCAGGAACTGTGTGGGAATATTCAAGATGCATGGGATGGATTATCACAGGACACCATTAGGAGCCTCTACAACTCCATACTGAGACGTATGTATGTTGCGTTAGCAAACATGGTGGCCCAACGGCATACTGAGAGACACTACTTCTAGCACTGCAATGCACTTCCTTCTGGGTGCAACTGTTCTTTTGATGATGAGTGTATAAAATACTAGCATAGTAACCCAACATCACCAAAACATTCTGCTTTTCTGGAATACGAAAATACATCATCATATATTGGTCAAACCTCAGATTGCAATATCGTTGTGCACCCCAAGTATGCTTGTTGCAAGATAATTTGATCATTTGTTATCGTTTCCAGGTCACTCTGGACGGTCATGATATTCGAGGTCTGAATATTCAGTGGCTCCGTTCACTCATCGGCATTGTAGAGCAGGAGCCAGTTCTGTTTGCCACCACTATCGCTGAGAATATTCGTCACGGACGTCCTGGGGTGTCTCATGAAGACATTATCAAAGCTGCCAAAGAGGCAAATGCCTACAATTTTATCATGGATTTACCACAGGTAGGCCTGCACCTCTCGTTTACCTCTCCTCACGCTTCACTTAGGCTATGTGCACCCTCAATGTCATTACAAATGCTAATACAATATCAGAAGATCAACAGATTGTCTTTTCTTGTTTCAGAAATTTGACACACTGGTTGGTGAGGGTGGTGGGCAGATGAGTGGTGGCCAAAAGCAGAGAATTGCTATTGCACGAGCACTGGTGAGGAACCCAAGGATCCTTTTGCTGGACATGGCTACCTCAGCACTAGACAATGAGAGTGAAGCTGTTGTGCAGGAGGCGCTAGACAAGGTCAGCGATACACACACAAGCAAGCACACACAACCATGCTATCAATGAAACATATATCTAAGTCAGGGATTAGCTGATAAGAGAAACTGAAACTGAAGAGTGCAATTTAAGGGCAGATTGGTCTTGACATTGCGGACCTGAGATGGTTCTGTATGTATAATAATGTATACTGTTATACTTGTGTGTTTCTGTTGAAGGTCCGAATGGGTCGCACCACCATTTCCATAGCCCACCGATTGTCAACAATAAAGAATGCCGACATTATTGTGGGATTTGAGCATGGGCGGGCCGTGGAGAGAGGCAAGCACGACGAGCTGCTGGACAGAAAGGGTGTTTACTTCACCTTAGTGACCCTGCAAAGCCAAGGAGACAAAGCCCTCAACAAAAAAGCCCAAGAGAGTAGGTCATGCACACACATACTTTTGATCACACAGTTATGGTAAACACACAGTAATGATCATTTGTGTTTGGAATTAGTGGCAGAAAAAGCTGCTGGAGATCCTGATGAAGAGAACAAGAGTCTTTCACGAGCAGGAAGCTACCGAGCAAGCCTAAGGTTAGAAAAACTCAAATGTTCCACATGGGTGTCTGTTTATTGGTCAGGACTAAGATGATTATAGAAGCACACAAAGGAATTAGACCTCTGCATTTAACCCATCCATGCAGTGAAACACCCATTCTAGTGAACACACACACACTAGGGGGCAGTGAGCACACTTGTCCAGACCAGTGGGCAGACCTATCCACAATACCCAGGGAGCAGACGGGGGTTAGGTGCCTTGCTCAAGGGCCCTTCAGTCATGTCCTGTCAGTTCAGGGAATTGAGCCGGGGACCTCCCGATTACAAGGCTAATTCCCTAACCTCCAGCCCATGACTGCCCCCTTTTTTGCATGGCAGCTTTATTTCTAGCTGTACAAGAAGGACCTGGGTTGGATTCCCGACCGGCCTGTCCATGTTCCGTTCTGTATGGAGCTTGCATGTTCTCCTTGTGTCTTTGTGGATTTCCTCCTGGTTCTCCGGTTTCCTCCCACAGTCCAAAGACATGCAGTCAGGTTGATTGGAGATGTTAAATTGCCCCTAGGTGTGAGTGTGTGAGAGAATGTGTATAAAGTGTGTCTCTCTGCCCTGTTATGGATTGGTGGCCTGTACGGGCTGTTTCCTGCCTTCTGCTCACTGAATGCTGGGATAGGCTCCAGCACCCCACGCGACCTAGAAGGAAAAATTGGTATAGAAGATGAAATGAGTGTCAAGCTGTATGTGTCTTTATGATCGATTGGGTTAATTATCTGTCCTTTTCATTTGAATCAATCATCAAGGCTAGGTTTCCTGAAAAGCATCTTAACACAAAGATCATGCTTAAATAGTAGGACAAGCATCACCCTTAACTCCCTCTACCAGTTAAGAGGATCTTAATGCTGAGATAGGTTTTGGAAACCGGCCCTAGGTTGCTAATGTCTGGCCTAAACTATCAAAAATATGCAGGAGCTCCTGCTGCCAGAACGAGATGGGTGTCTGTAAAGAGTTCAATGTGAAAACAGGTAATTTAGACAGACAGTACGGCACTGCACTGACATGCACTGAGAACAGCATACTCTGATTGATAGGCTGTGATAGGATTTACCCATGTTACCTTTGGTTTGGAACACAGTGGTTGGATATGGGTTGTAAATTCTGTGCTCCTCTGTGTCTTTCTGCAGGGCCTCCATTCATCGGAGATCTCGTTCACAATTGTCCAACGTTATTCCAGAGTCTTCGGTACCGATAGCAGGAGAACTGGGTCCTAGGTCATACTCCCAATCCTATGTTTCTCAAGAGGCCAAAGAAAAGGTCAGGAATCCCAAGAAGTGCAAAATTATTAGTGAGATGTCTCATTAACGCGGAATAATCCAGAAAACCCCTGTAAAACATTATTAAGCATTTATAAAGCATTATGAATACAGGATTCATAGAAATTGCTACCAAAATATTTTATTTATTTATCAAACAGTCTTATCTGAAGTCATTAATAACACTATTTGAATGCAATATTGGCACTATGGTTAATATAGCCTTCTACCATGTGTTGGGTGAAGGTGTAGCCCACTATGCTGTACATTTGTATGAGTTGAACAAACAAAGCTTAACCTAACCCACCATTAGTAACGACACTGAAAAATAGGATGTTTAATTATTGATTGTGATTATCTGCTGCATTTCAAACATAGGCAACTGATAAAATTAATACAATGTATGCATTCTTTGGCATATGATACACCAACTGCTGGTATATTGTGCTCCTCATAAAATAACAGCAGTATCAACATATAGAACAATTTTTATCGAGGCATTTTAACCACAGTTCCAGCAGTTGTGATGCTAATGTGATGTGTGCAGGATGTGCTTCTTGAAGATGAGGAAGAAGAGGTGGAACCGGCTCCCGTTGCTCGTATTCTGAAGTACAACGCCCCTGAATGGCCCTACATGGTTTTCGGGTCTGTTGGGGCGGCTGTGAACGGAGGAGTCAATCCAGTGTACTCGTTACTGTTCAGTCAGATCCTGGCGGTGAGGCTCATGCCATGCACTGCTTCTGTCTAGAGAGAAATGTTAAGGAAAGCTTTTCTGTTGTCCATCTTTTTACTGCTAGAATTTTCACTCTCGTCTCTACATTTAGACGTTCTCCATGTCTGACCCCATAGCCCAGAGGAAAGAGATCAACGGAATTTGCTTGTTCTTCGTCTTTGTTGGATTGATCTCCTTTTTCACACAAATACTTCAGGTAAGCTCTGATTCAGAGTCATCAACTACTGGCCCACAGCTTTTGGTGTGCTGCTTTAACGGAGGGGTTATTCTCACAAATGATTAAAACATGTTTTCTTTTTTTAATGTGCAAACAATAATGCCTGGTTCATAAATTCAAAACCAATTTTTATATATTTCTTTTCACAGTTTATATATTGTTGTCAGACCAAGTATTTTAAAGGAACAGTATGTAAAATAAGCGTTTAAAGTTGATACTGCAGTCCAGATTCAAAATACTGGAAAGCCCTGTCTGCCCTCCCTCCTCCCCAGACTACGGTCGAGTAGAATCTAACTTTATCTCGGCTGATCCAGTTTGTTTGCTTGCTTCCATAGCTGTAGCACAAACTGTTTGCCTGCCAATTTGTTTCATATCTGGCAAGTCGGGATGGGAAATGGCGAAGCAAAAACACAAACACTTTCTGCACTAGAACAGAAACTTCAAAGGAGAATATATATTGTGTTTAGCATTGTTCTCAGAGAAGCCATTATTTCAATTTAGCAGTCCTTAATCCCTGATAAGGAGTGATCATTTTATGATTTAGCACAGTAAAAATATAATATATTGCTCCTTTAAAGCCAATTATATATATATTGCAGAATAAAGTATTTTATTACTGCAACACACTGATGGGCATTAAGGTTTTTTTGGGAAACATTAAAGTCAAGGGATTCAGTGGTTAAACGTTATACAGGCATTTTAATACAAATAATAAAAATATATACTTCATAACTTTTAATAACTTTTTCTAGTTAAAAAAGGAAATAAATAAATAACGCTGATGAGAAACACTTGTGTGGGTGCTTTGCACTAATCAGAATTATGAGAATGAGAATTATTAAAAAACCTCCACAAACTTTTAGCATAACTGTAGCATAAAGAGTTTCAATTGATCTTCTGAATCATTTGAATGTCTATGGTGATGTTTTGAGATGGTTTCATGAGTTCTTATGGTTCCTATGAACATTGTGAATATGCTTTATAAAAGAGAGAATCCACTTACTTTGTAGTCTAGCTGTAGTGCAGTAGGCAGACTCTTGTATTTCCCTTTTATCGTTTTTTTTAATCTTAAATCACTCTTCACATTCCTAACTCTCTCTCTACATCCTTCAGGGTTATTCGTTTTCTAAGTCTGGGGAGTTGCTGACCCGTAGACTCAGGCGCCTAGGTTTCCAAGCAATGTTAGGCCAGGAAATTGGCTGGTTTGATGACCACAGGAACAGCCCTGGTGCTCTGACCACAAGACTGGCCACAGATGCTTCACAAGTCCAGGGAGTAAGTTTCATCAACACTGGCTCTTCCTCTTACTTCACCTGTATCTCTCCCCAAAGCTGACTGGCTTGTTGTCTGTCTGTACAGGCCACAGGCTCACAGATCGGAATGATTGTGAACTCTCTGACCAACATTGGCGTGGCCATCATCATCTCCTTCTACTTTAGCTGGAAGCTCACCCTTGTCATCATATGCTTCCTGCCCTTCCTCACCCTTTCCGGGGGCTTCCAGGCCAAGATGCTGACAGGCTTTGCAAGGCAGGACAAAGAAGCCATGGAAGCAGCCGGGCAGGTAGAGTCCGAAGAAGCAGTAGTCATTCAGCCAAGACAACTTTATGTTGCTTCTGTAGTTTTGCACTTTGCTGTGAGGCTAATTTAGATAAAATGAACTTAGAACATTTTACATTCTGAAGTTTGTCTGTACGTTTGTCCATTTCAGTAGTTATCAGTAGGTCACAGAGCATCAGAAACCACGTGTTTGAGGCACATGTGTGTGGATCATTCTACTGAATTTGATCACAGATCAAAAAACATTTCAGACTAAACTCCTTCTAAAGTGAGTAACTCCATACTCATAAGAAAGGAGAGCACTTTCAATTTCAATTAACAGAACAATACACCAAAAAACTACATTAAATATGTCAGTGGCGGCCAATTTTTAAGAGCTGTACATGTTCTAACATGTACAAATCATAACACAAAAATGAAAATATGTGTTTCGGGAGTGACAATGTTACACAGTGATTTTCAGACATTGAGACACATTTACTTCAAAACAATGGGATCTAACTGCTCACCGTTCATTCATGAGGGACAGGCGTCACCCAATTTGAACCGAAAACCTGATTTGGACTAGACTTTGTGGAAAATGTGTGTTCCTTTGTGTTCTACCATGTCTTATTGGTACCTTGATTGTATTATAGGTGTATGAATTATTTCCACATTCTGAGTGAAATATGTCAATAACCAGCCAGGATACTGAATGAACTTATAACCTGCACAACCTCCCCACACTCCCGGCCCCCTGGGGGCCCCCAGCCCTGGTTTTAATATATTTCCCCTGGTAATAAAACACTAATTCAGATACAGATTACAGCTACTTTCTCCTTTAGAGTGCAGTCAGCTTTTCTCAGGCTTTAGGTTTAATAGGTTATGATCGTGGCTATTTTGAGTATTTGGCTACGATGTCTTTCTTTCTGTAAGAATAAATTCTCAGCTGGCTAAAATAACTAATAAAATTACGAATTTATTTGGAACGCTGATAATCCATTTTATTGTAACTAATTTTAAATATATTATAATATTTATAGTGTATTCAAAGTGTTTATAACGAGAGAGCAGTCATGGTCCTGGAGGGCTGTAGTGAGAATTCTAACAATGTTCTAGTGTTAAGTAGACCTGTGAATTAGGTGTGATTAAAATATTATAAATATTATTGTATGTTTAAAAATACTCTCTTAAACAGAACTCACTCCTGCATTGTGGGCAGTCAGGCAGCAACAGCAAAACAGTAGCAGCATTGATATAGATTTTCACGCATACACAGTCCAAATCTGGTTTCCAGTTTACATCAGGTAATGAAAGTCCCCTTTCTGTTCTAAAATGCAGGGGTGTGGCTTCTTAGTAAGACTCCGCCTACTCAATAAAATTATTTGTGTTTAAGTAGTGACAGGAAAACATGGAACAGTATTTTTTTATTTAAGCTTTTATTTAATTAATAAATGAATCAAAATCAAAAAGATCAAAAAGTATGATTTTCACACCTTGGGATACTGTTTTTTATTTATTTATATGATTTTTTACTGTGGGACTGCAGTCTGTTGCAGGTAGAATGTTCCTTATTTGATTTAAGCATGCAGTTTGCACAATATTAACCATATAGTATGCAGATTAGCTATGTTAGCTTCATAGTGCATAGTGTAAAAACACCAAACATGGTTTTGGGCACTAAAAAAAAAAAAGTCACTCTTCATCTCTGTCTTTGGAACTGGTTGCAGATATCTGGTGAGGCGCTAAACAACATTCGCACCATCGCTGGCCTGGGCAAGGAGCGCAGATTTGTGGAGATGTATGAGGCTCAGCTGGAGGCACCGTACCGTGCTGCAATAAAGAAGGCAAACGTATATGGAGCCTGTTACGGCTTTGCCCAGTGTGTGGTCTTCATGGCAAATTCTGCATCATACCGGTTTGGTGGGTACTTGGTCCGCCATGAGGGTCTCCACTTCAGCTTGGTTTTCAGGTGTGTTGCAGTGCTTTTGACCTCAGGAAAGCTTTTTTAAGTTTTCACCACAAGTGGTTTCTGTAATCTCCTAAGATTAATTTGTCTAACCAATTAGATTAGTTTCTTCATTCAACATTATACTTCCAGTAAAACTGGAGGCTCTGTGCTGCTAGACACAACTAAAGTTAAGCTTTATCCTGGATATTTAGGATATTTAGGACTAGTGTCACTGGACCATTTCCATTAGGAGTCTTGATTAAGGAATCTTGGTTATTTCCTGAGCAGGGAATCAAAACCCAGTCTGCCAGATGGACCATTTCTCCATCCAGTAGACTGGATTTTGATTCCCCACTTGAGAATGTAAACCTTATCCAAACGAACGTTTTCCGTCCGAATCCTCTTTATCAACAGCTTGAATAAAACCAGACATTTTCATTTCAATGTAAAACTGTTCTGAATGTGAAATAAGAGCCTAGTGAGCCATTATTGCTAACAGAGTAGCTATTGTAAGTTATGTTTGCTGTTCATGATGAAGACCAGCCTACTGTGGCCTGATTAGCTAAATGCTCCTTTAGCTAAAAATATTAAGTCAATTTTACAACAACCAGAACAACAAATTCATTCACCTCTACAGGTTTGGATTGGTGTATGTTGATCTTATCATATTTTAACAGTCTCTTACATTCTTCATTTTTAATTACTCACAAAGTTTTAATTTAACACGCCTGATAGAGCGTCATTAAGAAAATGAACAGTTAGTTGTGCACTGCTGTTGTAAATTAGTCCACTATTTCTTGATAAGAATGAATGTCTTGTGTTTAGTTTTACAAAGTTACTTCCAGAACTTTATCCTACAGTGTATTTAGCAGGATATGTATCATATTGATCATGGCATGCAGAAAACTCTTTTTCTCTCATTGTAGAGTCATTTCTGCCATTGTGACCAGTGGAACAGCCCTGGGAAGAGCCTCCTCATACACACCAGACTACGCCAAGGCCAAGATCTCTGCAGCTCGTTTCTTCCAGCTGCTTGACCGCGTTCCCAAAATCAGTGTCTACGGTGAAAAAGGAGACCAATGGGTGAATTAAATCATAAACCTTTACAACCAACAAATAGTTCTCAGCAGAATAAGCAGAATGTATAAAGAAAAGGAAAGCAATGTATTTAATATTCTGTGCGTTCACTGCTTTAAAATCAAACCCTGTCTTGGTATTTCCAGCCTGAGTTTAAAGGAGATATTGAGTTTGTGGACTGCAAGTTCACCTACCCGAGCCGGCCCGATATCCAGGTATTAAATGGGCTTTCTGTGAGTGTAAAGCCTGGACAGACCCTTGCCTTCGTAGGCAGCAGCGGCTGTGGCAAGAGTACTAGCGTTCAGCTACTGGAGAGGTTTTATGACCCAGATTTTGGAAAAGTGGTAAGAAAACATTAACACTGCTGCTAACGCAGTGAACAAAGCTTCAAATTGGATCTGCACTGTTTGTTAATGCATTTCAGCTTTTGTTCCTTCTATGATTAGAAATGACTATACTGGGTTTATTTTGTTTTATAGCTAATTGATGGACGTGAATCTAGTCGCATCAACGTTTCGTTCCTGCGCTCCAAGATTGGGATTGTTTCCCAAGAGCCAGTTCTGTTCGACTGTAGCATTGTGGAGAACATCCGCTATGGAGACAACCAGAAGGAGCTCAGCATGGACGATGTCATCTCTGCAGCCAAGAAGGCTCAACTCCATGACTTTGTCATGTCCCTTCCTGAGGTAATATAATAACCTGTGATTAATTTCTCAAATATAATGCAGGATCTACTTCTGGAAGAGTTTCCCAATGTTCAATCCTTAAGGTCATTTGTTACGTGTTGTGTAATCCCTTGACTTCATCAGTTCAGTAGAATTCACTATTTTTCCTTTATGAAGGTTCTCTGACTAAAATACACAGCATGCATTACACAAGCAAATCATATAAACCAGTTTGGAGTGGTTGTCATGACACATCCGCAGAAGGCGGCTTAAAAGAGAAAATATCCCCCTAGAGAAGTGGTCTCCAGCCCTGGTCCTGGCAAGCTAATTTCCTGCAGTGTCTAGTTCCAACCAAAATCTGCCCCACCTGGTTTAGCTAATTCTAACTTCTTCAAAAGGACCTGATTGCATTAGGTAAATGGAGGGGCAGCATGTTAAATGGTAATGTTAAATGGTAATGCTAAACTGTGCAGGAAAGCAGCTCTCCAAGACCAGTAATGGGGACCAGTACTCTAGAGACTACTACAGCACCACTGTAGGATGGTCAGCGTGTGCCTTTAGCAAGTAACAAACCACTTGCTATGCAAGTACTTCCCAAATATCTTCAGCATTGTTAAACGTACAAGCTTTAGTATTTATTTGTTAAATATGCCTGAGAAAAGCAGCTGTCTGTTTATAACAGAACAATTAAAATGTCCTTTTGGTCAAGGCTTGATAACTTTGGTCATGACTGTGACAATATTAATGCTATTTTGTATTATTTGGATTTTACTAAATATTTGATTACTTTAAAAGTAATTTAAAGTAGTAAAGGATTAGGATAATAATGATACTGGTTACATGGAACGGGTAGATAATTATATCACAGCACAAGAGGACTTTCAAGGGAACATAGGCACCTTGTCTGTCACTGAGAGCAAAGCAGGCCAGAATTTATGAAGCCCTTTAGCTTCAGCTGGCTCATTAAATTAAAACAAGCCCAAAAGGTAGTTCCAGGTAGTTCCATTTACGCCTTGTTCAGACTGCCAGCCAAAATCCAAGTTTTGGCATATCCAAATTGTATCCAGATTGATTTTTGATAGTCTGGATATCAAAACCCCCACATGAAATCACACTTTTGCAAATTGGATTCAAACCACTTTTGGAGGTGGCTTGAAATGCATCTCAAATTAAATTTCAAAGCGTCTTTTGCGTCACTCGCAACAAGCAATGACAATGTCAAACCCTGAGTGAAGTAGTGACTGACACCTATATCGTTTCCACAGCAGCTCATGGTTCATAAAGCAATTTTGACCCATTTCTATTGGTCCATTCATCATGATTTTTTAGACAATGTAAATGGAAGCTGTTAAAATAATGCATAAAAGTAAAAATTAACAAAAATGGAGATACATGTTTTTCTTCGGGTTGTGACAATATTCACGACCGCTATTATCTTTTATTTCCATCCTTGCAGAAGTATGACACTAATGTGGGTGCCCAAGGGTCACAGCTCTCTCGTGGTCAAAAGCAGCGCATCGCTATCGCCAGGGCCATTATACGGGACCCAAAAATCCTCCTGCTGGATGAGGCTACGTCAGCACTGGACACAGAGAGTGAGAAAGTAAGAGGGGAGCAAAGCAGAGCGAGTTAAACAGGCTACTATATGTTAAATTATACAAGCGCTCACACTGTGTTTCTCTTTCTTATCTGTCTCTTTTCACCTCCTGTGGAACAGACTGTGCAGGAAGCTTTGGATAAAGCAAGGGAGGGCCGAACCTGCATCGTCATCGCCCATCGCCTCTCCACCATCCAGAACTCTGACATCATAGCGGTGATGTCACGTGGTTATGTCATCGAAAAAGGCGCTCATGATCAGCTCATGGCCTTGAAGGGCGCTTACTACAAGCTGGTCACGACTGGAGCACCAATCAGCTAACTGCGCACTACCGAGCCAGCTAGTGTCTCATGAAACCCAAATGGTTTATGTAAATTGTACAATTGTAACAGTGAGGAAACTAATTCCTGGTTTTAACATGTGCCTGATTTGCACTAATGCACAAGAAAGTACAAATCAAATTCCTGTTTAAATCTGTTTTTGAATGTAGAAATTACATTTTATGAAATACGATTATATGTATTTAATCATCACAGTTCTCTTTTTGATAACATATTGTACAGCCTGCTGTTATGGTTTTCAATTTAACATGTATACCCATAGAGAAGGCATCTGCACATTTCATGCATGATCATGTTTTATTATTTCTAATATGTTAAACACACCAAATTAATAGAAACTGTGGATTAAAGTGTGCAGAAGGAATGTCATATTTTATTAGGTTTGTTCTCGGTAGGTGATATGTTAACTTATTTTCTTGTAGAAAATCAACTAAATGTAAGTTGACCGGGGTGTTCAAACTTTTGCACATGACTGTAACAAAGAAAAAGTGTCTGCAAACAGTGAAACTTCGTTGTAGAGAAACTATTGCAGTACATGTGCTTGTTTTAAAAATATGACAAATGATATTTACAATAAATGATTTAAAATGTCCATATCCATATGTCCAGAATTGTGACTTACTTTAAATAGCGAATAAACCATACAGACAAATATGTGCACTACCCCCCTTTATGCTGTTTGCCACTTCATTATTTCCTGTTTTACCCTTATTTAATATATGTTATGTACATTTCAAACCTTGTTTCTTTCCCCCCACTGGTCTTCATAAACTGCTATACCCTGTCCATAAACTGCTATTCCTCTTCATAAACTACTGTTACTCTTCATAAACCGCTATTACTCTGGCATAAAGTGCCATTAGTCTTTCACAACCTGATATTGGTGTTTTATAAAGTGCTTTAACTTTAGTTAATCTGTTTATTTACTTATTTAATATTGATGAATTCTGCTGACCATTTTTTCAGGTAAACTACATGTTAAGTTCTTCAGTTGATAGTTTTGCTTTGGTTTTCAGGAAGCTAGTTTCAGTATATTTTTTATTAAGAATAAAGCAATTTTTGAGTTCATGTAAATGTATATTTAAAGATCAAGACAGTTTGCTTTGGCTAATCATTACTCAATTAAATCAGCAGAGCTGGCAATGGAATTTCAACAAATCCATGTTCATGTTCATACTAGGTCACAGTAAATAATTACAGGTAGCAGTAGTAAATTATTGCAACTTTTATTATTTTATGCATATATAGCTGCTGTCAAAGCAAAACTTTATCTATTGCTGTTGTTTTCAGTTTTCTGACATGTCGTACATGTTGCCCTTTACATTGTGTGTACATTTATGATAAATAGACTGAAATGAAAGACCCACAATTTGTTTGGGCTACACTGACTTTGAGCAACAAATTACGTATTTTAAATAAGTATACATCCTCCACAGGAAACATTTTTCTGTGAGTTGCAGAGCATAGCTTCTATTTATTTGAGTTTTATATATTGGAAAAAATATAGACTAAAGTATAAACTTCACAAAGGTCAAAGTGTATGTTGTATTTTTTCCAATGTTTCAAATCCAACAAATAAAAGCAAATATTCCATAAAGAACGGTTAAAGACCAATGTACTCTGAATGTTTGAAGGGTTGCAGCTTGACAAATAGCATTTATTCAAGAAAATACTTTATTTGGATTACAGAGTTAAAAACATTAGTCGTTTTCGTGACTTTTATATAGATATATAACAAAATCTTACACATATACATACATTTTCCTTACATAACGAGGAGGATGGTGTTGGCACTAATGTATAGCTTGTGTAACTTTATTTGCACTTTAAAAACACAGGTTAAATGTATAAAGTCAGTTTGAACTGTAGTCGTTCCAAAAAAAAAAAAAAAAAAGTAAATAAAAAACACTTTTTTGTAGCTCATGGCATCAACAAAGACAAGTCTTATCAAAGAAAAGAAACACAAATCTGCCTTTTTATATTAATTATTAGAATATGTTCACCTTGAAATGCTGTAGAAGTTCAAAATGACTGCACTTCCTATAAATCCTGTATTCATAATACACTATAAATGCATGTCTGAGGCATTATACAGCATACATAACACCTTATAAAAGCTGGTGTTCGCTTGTTTAATGTCTCCTAACTAGTTATAATGACATGCCTAATGCAAGAGTATTCAACTTCATAATGTCAGGTTTCATAACACCTTAAAATATCCGGCTGTATGAAGTAATGCTGTAATCTACCATGTAATTTACAGAGTTTTATGCCAGGCCATTATAGCCTTAAACTGAAGTGAGTTTTCTTGTTTACATAATTTAAATGTTTAATAAATTTAATTTTAGTACATTAAACCCTTATTGAGCATTATAAGTGGACTTTACAGGTATGTCTAACCGTATGTGTAACTGTATTACAAGTTAGACAAGTGAGATTGTCTAGTTAACTGGAAATACGGGACATACAATGTGATACATTGCTCTACTTTTTAAAGACTTGAATAAGCAAGGCTTGTTTAGAACCACAGCTGAGCTTACAGTACAACTTTCATGTTCACAATGTTCTTATGAACAGATATTATAGTGCATTATAAAACCTGACATTATAAAGGTGCATGCTCTTGTTTTATAAAGCGTTGTGTATGTCATTATAATTGGTTGTAAATAATTACGCAAGCTTATGCCTGGTATTATGAGGTATTATGTATGCCTTTAAACACCTTAGAAACGCATTTAGACAGCATTATGAATACAGGGTTCCTAGGAAGTGTTACCTTTTTAAATAACTCAAAAATGAACCATGTCTTACAGTATGGCTAGAGAAATTAACATACCTGAAAGGTGTAAAAGGACAAATTGTTTAGCATTTGCTATTGAAGCTAAAAAGCATTTCTAAAGGAATACAGTAGTTGCATTTTAGCTGGTGAATTTCTTGTCACAGATAGTTTAACTACTGACTGCTACACTGCTGATTACTTCTGCGACTGGTCAATAGCTCATGTATGATACAGATTAATCCAGTACCTAACTATGATAACTGATGTTTCCTGTAGGTAGCTCAAAATGCTCCCGCTGACGAACCAGCTTGTCTATCTTTCTACCTGCTTCCTCAAAAAAGGTTTCAGTTGCTCTGATGTTTTGGGCTGCTAGGATCCTGGCTATGATTGCACTGATGATGCCTTGCAACTGGCAGGGGTTGTGGACCACCCGGTGCCTAACCTTTTTGTTGGGCTCTGTTATTAGAAATCCTGCCTTTACAGGAGGACTCGGGGTGGTGCTCCTCTCCTTCACATTGCGGCGCAGGTACCCAGCATAAAGCTGGATGATTCGTCCTAATCCAGTTCTGTAGGAGAGGCGCAGAGATTCAGCAGAACCTTTTGGAACCGACATTAAACGAATGCCATGGATCCTCATGTGTAGGTGAATGGCTGCCCCATTGATCCATTGCTTGATGGCAGCTGTATTCAAATGATGGTCAATGGTCATATTCTCATAAAGTTCAATAAGTGCATGTTTGAGCTTCTGGTCGTAGATTTCAGTCATTTCCGCCATGCCCTCATCGTCGTGCACCTTCCAAGGTACTTGTCCCAGATACTCACGGGCAATACTAGAGATCTCGGAAGAGTTATCAGGTCCAAAAATCCTCTGGTAAGGGTCACCGCTGGTTTGACCGACTATGCTAGCAGCAAGAGTGTCCAAAAGGAAAGACAGAGCAAGAGCCACAACCCCCACACCTCCGTAAGACACCTTAGTGCGCTGTCCAAAAATGGAGGTCAGGTTGTTGTCTAACAAAGCAAGTTGCTCCCTTGAGAGGTGCCGTTGGATGGCAGCATACTGGACGTTGAGCGCAAAGCTTGAGTTCAGAGAGAGGTAATTAGATAGTGTCCTGTCAAGGGTGATATCAGGAATGATCCCGCCGGCCTGGCCAGCCCAGAAAATACTATCTACTGTTTCAGGAGATGGGCTACAAGCATTATTTCCCATGTTTAGAATGTTGCCTCAGCAGTCTCACGCGGTCTGCACACCATTTAAGGCACCAAGTTGTTCCATGAAGTTGAAGCCAGAGGTTTTCAAACTGCTGAATGGACACAGCTCCAGGTTGCAAGCAGTGTGTCAAAGTACATAGCCCAGTCCTCCCAAAATCAAACAGTGAATGCAAAGTGCAAGTTAAATATTAACTGTTACTGAATGAACCCTGATTTTGGTGTGACAAAGGGGTGCTCGTTTGATTTACTACAAGGCCAAATGAGACCACTGGATGTGACTGGCTTCAAATTCTCAGAATTCTTGATGTAGAAACCAGTGGTCAGTAACCAGAGAAAACCAGGGTAGGTTGAAGGCCCGTTGACAGGCCATGTCCCTTGACTAAAGCATACTGACTAAAGTATTCAAAATCCACTACACACCTCATATTTATTGTTAACCTCTTCACTTCAATGTTTTGGAAATGCAATGCTGACGGATGAAGAAAACCAAGTGAACTGTGGGCGGCACTATAGCTTTGTCTATCTGACGTTGGACTGGGGAAGGTGGAAAGGTAGTGAATAAAAGAGTCCAAGTACATACACCGTCTCCTGGAGGCCATCAGTTTCATGTAAACTCAAGTAAGCAGATGTTACATGCAAATATTCTTATTTCAGATTTTGGGCTTGGTTGGAACCAAAAAAGTTAATTCTTGAAGCAGCCAAAGGAAATGTATTTTTCTTGTAGAATCTAGGAAGATCGACAACCAAACAGGTTCTACCACTTGTTAAGACTTTAGGAGCTGAACTCATACCCTAACATGTCAGTTTAACCACTAGCGTATTTCAATCACATATTCAGTTTTGATCAGTGGGGCCACTCCAGGTTTTCCAAGATACGTCAGTTACCAGTAGGGCTGTTTGGCCTTTTTCAGACAGCCAGCCCAAATCCGACTTTTGGTATGTCCAGACTGAATCCAGATTGAGTTCTCATAGTCTGGGAAGCGAAAAACATCAAAACACATAAAATATGATTACAAAGTCTTTTGTGTCACTCGCAATGTGACAAACTACAACGTCAAACCCAGAGTTACGGAAGTGCCTGCGGATTCACCTGCAGTCATAAGTCTTTCATTCAAGAAAGTTGGAGTCGACTCAGATTTCAAGTGATGGTAGCTAATCACAATAAGGAGTCGATTCCACACAATACATTTGATTCGATAAACCAAAACATGGACTGAGGTATTTGTCAGAC
The DNA here is from genome assembly GCA_034552555.1 of Semaprochilodus insignis. Classification (NCBI taxonomy): domain Eukaryota; kingdom Metazoa; phylum Chordata; class Actinopteri; order Characiformes; family Prochilodontidae; genus Semaprochilodus; species Semaprochilodus insignis. The sequence goes on along the minus strand of CM067489.1, from coordinate 23,827,158 downwards.
AGGTCATCTAGACTAGTGGGTCCCAACCATAGTCCTGGAGAACCCTCTGTTCTGCACGTTTGGATCATCCATGTGCTCAACACACCTGATGCTAATTACCAGGCCTTCTCTGGGTTAAAATGGATGTTTCAGAGCAGGGAGAACACTAAGGGTGTCTCCCAATTGCACACTTAATACTAATGCTAACTAGCTTTTGAGTATGTCGTATGTGGTGTAGTTACATGTGTTACAAAAGTACACTCAAAAATACATACTGCACACTTAGAACCAGTCGATTTCTGAGTACGGTACTATTGTCCAACAAATTCAATGAGAAATGGAAAGGGAGGAGCTTCCCAGATCTAGAAATTTTGAAAAAGCGGGTGGCATGTGCAATGGTGGTGGGAACAGGAATAGTGTAAAAATGTAAGTCCAATCCAAATCTGTCAAAACAGCCTTTAAAAATAAATATATTTTACTTAATAATGCATTTATTTGTTAGAAGTTTGTAAGAAAACCTCCAATAAAGGGACCTTTAGAGTCTAGCTTGGTATGACGATCATTGTCATAGCAAAGGTTCATCACTTCCTGTTAGTAAGAAATGATGTAGCATGCTGGTATTTTGTGTACTAGCCTGCCAAACTAATACTATTAAGATTAGTACATAGTATATACTGTGTAGTATTAGTGTGTAGTACACAACTGAGACACAGCCTAACGTGTGCAGAACATGGGGACCTGCAGGCCCAAGGTTGGGAAACATTGATTTAGACAGCGGCAGCAGAACGTGTCACTCTGTGCTGGCAAATTTGAAAGCCACTGTGTAGAACCGAGTTCTGGAGAATCAGTTAGCTTACAGCTAAAATAGTACTAGATTTCCATAGGAGCGCTAGCAGAAATTAGCGTTCTTTTCCTCTTTGTCTCCCCAACAGAGTAGACAAAAAGTCACTGTTCATCACTATAATAATTCTATTCAACTATGATCAGAATAAAAACACTCAAGACTGTAACTTAGATCAAGAACAGGTATATCATTGTTGGGCTCCAGCCATGTTCACTTCCCTCCCAAAGCCACCACACTTGGGCTCCTAGTCTAATGACAGCGGTATTTGATGTACACCGAGTTCCTGATTTATAAGGTTTACACCTAAATCAGGCTGACTGGCGCCTTCGTCATCACTAAGTGTTATGGTTAACCACTAAGGTGAATGGTTAAAAAAAATGGCATAATAGTTTGTGCTAGGCGTTTCACTTCTAGAATCTTTCAAACAGCTGTGTGGTCCTGGGCTTATTTTTGTTTTTGGTGCACAAAGCAAAATAACTACCGAACCCGTTGAGGTGAACAAGTAGGAATTGTGCAGCATGCAAACAGACGGACACAGTCAGGCAAAACTGAAGTTAACACTGGTGTGCAACCGCAGACAACATAGGGGAATGTCAACGCATTACTTGTTAGACCTTAACTGAATCTAAAGTGGGCTACAAGAAGAACGAGTTTAGCAACCCTCAGAACAAGAACTCTGCAGATACCCAATTTGCATTAACTGCCAAATACATGCTGTTCAAGAGGCACCCTACGAGACAGAAGCTGCCATTAACTGGTCGACTGATGTCCAATCACTGCTTAATTTAATCAAAATTAGAGATTTCCTCTAGCACATCAGATATGTATCTAAAATATGCAACGTTCATAAACGTAATGAATTATTTTTGTCAGGTGTGGCTCTGAAAACCAATTCCACTGATTTAAAATTCCCAGCATAATTAAATCACTAAGATGTAAAGCCATTTAGGGTATTTTGATGTTGAATGTTCACTGGAGACGGGCTTACTCAGACTTCTTAACAAAAGATATAACTCCTCCCATTTTACGTCCGGTCTTCTCCTGCAGTTTTTGAGATATTGACTCGAAACCAGCTTTTGGAAACACGCACTCCTCCACCCACGTCACCTACAAAGCAGATACCTGGTTCCCATCACCACCACGGTGAACCAGGTTTTCTAGAGTGGAGCATTTAATATAAAACCACTTTGAATGACTTTGTTTACATTTTAATTATATAATGATGCTTTCAAACAGCTGGAAAGACAGAATACCTGCAGAAGAAAACAGCTGGAGCAATTCTCTGCCAGGAAAGGAACTTTACAAACGACTCCACAGGTATTCGTTTGCATGTTTAATCAAGTCAGATCCAATGTATTAGCCCACACTGGTTAATGTCTAGGGAAGAACAGTACTCAGCATTTAGAACCAACACATGATGATTTATTACAAAACATTGATTAGGCTGGCAAACAGGTATAACAACATTACAAAATATATATAAAAGTGTTTTTTCCTTGTTTTTACAAACCAGCACAGACCAGAAACCAACAATCCCAACAGTTCAAGAAACAGAGGAAGAGGAACATCACTATTGCATATAAATGTACAAAAACAGGATTTGCTGGTCGTCTTCATAACTTTAACTTCACTGGGACCAGATATAGAAGGGATAAAACAAAGCTGGGACTAATGGGTTTTTTTTCCACCCTCATCAGAATGTTTTAAAAGAGGTTCAGGTGCTACTCAGCTAGTTAGGAAAGACCGAACACTATATTCACAACAGAAAGTGAGCAAATAAACACGTCGGATTATGTAACTGATTTTACGATTATATCCACTGCGAGTTTTACAGAAAGTCAGAGGCTTAGTTAGATCGCACCAAGAGACACATATTGCACTGAGAATGCCATGCGAGCATTTGTGCTCACCATAAAGTACATGCAGCATGCAAATATCGGAAGGTCTCAAAAGTTAGCCTTTATGTGTAAAAGAGATATTAACTACTGTCAAACATGGAATGCATTACAGATCCAAGTAGCACCAAATATAGTAGCAATATGCAGTTATGCACTATAACAGTACAACATAGACTCCAAAGTACCGAAGTGGTTTAAATCAGAAATGTCAACCTCCCAAAAAAAATATAGTTCTGTTCTGTTGACCCTACATGTGTTCCATCTCCTCTTGTCTTTATCCAAATCAGAAAGGAAACATTAGCATATGCAATCAACCAAAGTACCATGCAGTGAAAATACTATCCTTTGGGTTTCTTGTAATTGTAGAAGAGAAAACACCTTGACAAACAAACGGCAACATCCAGTTCTAGGGTAAGACTATTTGTGAGATCGTGTCGTTGAACGACTTTCCTTCCAACACTGAACCTTTACAGTAAGCTTCAGGCTCCTTCTTGTGCATTGCTCCCACCATTTGTGGTTCACATGTACTGAACATTCAGTAGGTATGGACAAGTTAAAACATACATGGTGCATATGCATTGAGCCTCTGCACAATAGGAATTCAAGTTGAGTTAAAATATGTAAACATTGCCTTATACAAAAGGTAGTTAGATAACTCATGGAAAACAGACAATATGGCTTAGAAACCACATTAGAATTGCATGCATAAATTAGGCATATCAAGTGACGAAAAAAAAAAAATGAAATAGTGGGAGGTCAGGTAAAACTTGCAATTGTAAGGGATTTTACAATCCAATTATAAATATGCCTTGCGAGTAATCGCAACCACAAAAATGACACAGCTCATCTTCAGGACACAACCTCGGACACTCCCTGAAGCAGGGGGTGTGCTCAATCACGGAAACACTCTGCAGTATTCCAGTCGGCATAGTTTTTTTTCCCCCCAAAGACGACATGAACGTACAAGAGTTAAATCGGGTCAAATGGTTAAAACGGGTCACTTAAGTCTACAGGTTACCTCGCCACACCACAATATCCAGTGAAAGCAACTCTATTTAAACGCAAAATCTGATGGTAATGTGTTTAACATTGTTTCCAAATGCCAAGTGAATGGTGAAATCCCTACAGCCAAAAGCCCTGAGCCAAAATACACTTACTTAATAGTCAAAGTGTGGTCAGATGGTGCATAATGAAATATATCATGTGAGAACTACATTGAAAATAATACAGTAAAATCGGTGCATGAAGCCAAAAGAACACGCACTAGACTAGCTGAATATGAGCAAAAAATACTGACAAGTTTAGGCTGAAAACTAACTGATCAACTAGGTGCGTGCCCGTGTTTAGCCCTCGCTCAAACGTTATAAGAACTCTTCACACCCAGCTATGAGATCACCTGCTATGCTAGCTACCCTTAGCGCACACATTCTGCCTCAAAATACATTTTCATAGAAAAGTCAAGTCTTTCCCTCGTTTAGGTTAAAAGACTGGCTGGTTACCATCAGGTTTCATTTTCACCATCGTTAGAATTCACACACAGTTAAAAAAAAAGAAAGAAAAAAAAAAAAGTTATAAATATTCCCTGTAAAAATCTAGCTTCATTTTCAAATTACATGTACAAAACGCTAACTAGCATTCCAACCCAACTGCCCTCTGAACACTGTGGAGACAAATCATTCAGCAGGAGCAAGTACTGGGTACAGACCACTCGCTTGTCTAATCGAGCGTAGGCAAGATTTTTAAAATGACATCAACATTTCGCCTAGTCATTTCTCTTTGGGTTTCCCCTTCCTTGGACTCATGTTTGAGGCTTCTGTATTAATACTGTGAGCTGTGCCCTTGGATGCTGCTGCTGCTGCCGCTGCTGAGCTGTCTGATGCCTTTTTGGAAGAGCATGTGCTTTCTGTTCCTCCTTTGGACTCTGTCTGCGAGTCCTCTGTTGAATTCATCTCTGAGCTTTTCCCATCATCCTCCTCCTCATCTGAACATGGCTGCCAGTCTTCTAGTTCTTCACTCTCAGACCCTTGCACAGCAATCTGGGGCACCAGAGGGACCCTCCTGACCAGACATTCTTCTCCAGACTGAGAGTCTGCAACCACCCACTCTGCCTTGTGTTTGGGTCGAGCGCCAGTGGCTGGTGTGGAAGTCATAGCAATCGGGGTAGGGGTCTGTCCGGCCCTCTGGTCCTCAGGCTCATCGAAACTCACCTCCTGGACGGCCTCTTGCTTTTTGAAAGAGTCACGGCGCTCTGAAAGATTCAGCTTCCGCATTACCACAATCTGCTCCATGCGCTCCCCTGGCCAGTCGCGCAGTTTCTGGCCACTCAGTCTGCAATGATCACCCGAGTAAGAACCATCCGTGTCTCCGGCATCCCCACCCACGTCCACTTCACAGTGAGGGACCTCCAGAGTGTGCCTGCGTGTGGCATGGGCCTTTTTGTCCCCGTGGAAGACCCCAGAGAGCTTTTCGGCAGACTGCACTCTTTTTAGCAGCGGCGAGACAGGGTGTTCGGTGCCGCGGGGGCGAACACCGTGCCGGACTATGGTTGGTGGGGACAGTGTCTTGCCATGGAAGGCATGAAGGGTCTTGGTGATGCTGGGCAAAGGGGAAGGAGAGTGTTGTGGAGAGAGGGCCTGAGGTGAGGACGTGCAGGCCAGTGGAGAGGGAGGAATGCTGCTGGTAGACTTCCGCCGGCCCACTTTAGTATACCGCTGTGCACTCAATTTGGGCCCGAGGCCATGCAGGGAGCTTGGCCGCATCTGGACAGCTGGAGAACTTGGGGAGCTGGAGCATGGGGAGGCACTCTGGGGGAGGTTTGCATCTACATGGGCACATACAAATTTACATACAGTATTCAGACAACAAGTATGACTCAGAATCTCTGAATTTGATGGTAGTCATCCAAACTGGATGAGAGGAAAACGTGGACATTTCAGAAAAAAGTTTATGTAATCTGAAAATGGCACATAAAGCCTGAGTCATTAAAGCACTTAAGACTGAGACACACCAAACAGACTGTTGGCTGATTTCTGGCTGTTAGCTAGAGTCACAAACAAAGCGTCAAAATGAAAGCAGAAAAGCAAGATGCAGGTATACAAGTGCTTAAGCAAATGTTTAAGATGGGGTTTTGTAGTCATTGTTTTAGATGACTAAAAACAAAAACAAGACAAAAACCAAAAAACACAGCTTACCAGAGCAGTGGTCTGGGACAGGGCTGCGGCAGGGCGTGGAGGGGCCTGGGGACAGACTGTGCGTGGGGGAGCCAGGCAGACTCTCGCTAGAGGATACAGAGTGATGGAGGCCAGAAGAGAAGCTGCGGCTGCTGTGCATCACAGTGCTCTGCTTGGACAGCTTCTTCAACACACTTCGCCGTCTGGGGGAAGGATAAACCACAGCTTTGTTAATTCTCAATAGGTCATACAACTAGTTATCAGTCCCTGAAATATACATATTCTTCTGTATTTAATAACCAAAACTAGGATTAACAACACATTACTGGAACATCCCTTACCGGTCCTGATTGTCCTTTCTTTTGCTCCTCTTGCTGCGGCGAGCCATCTTGCCTTTGTAACTTGTTTTCCGTGCTGGCCCAACCTTTATGGTTGTGTCCTCAAGGGCAGTGGTCTGCAAGGCCACCTTATTACCACTCTGGAAAGGAACATTATTTGTTAAGCAAGTTCACATGGTCAAAAAAAAAAATTCAATTTCGATCAGAGTGGGCCTTAACACTCACAAAACAGCCTTGTGTGTGTGAAACCAAGCTATTCTTTACTGTTTCAGTATCTTACCTTGAGGAGCAGCTCCATCATCTCTGTGTGCACCAGACCCTGCACTGACTCTCCATTTACATGTGTGATTAGGTCTCCTGCTCGCAGGCCAGCCTCATGAGCAGGGCTGCCTTCCTCAACATTCTATACAAAAACAAAAGATTCCACAGTCAACAAACTATAACTTCAGAAGTTCTATTATTTACTATATGCAATTCCTGAAAGGATATTTTAGATCAGATAACATCAAAGAAACAGCTTGCTAATTCTGATATGGTCATTATTATGGCATTAAAAGGGGCTGATAAATGTTCATGTTTATTATTATCATCATCATCTAGTGCAGATTCTGTGATGCAGAGCTCAACAAGTGCCAGTTCCTGGTACCACTGCTACAAGCTGCTCACCGAGACCATGTGGTGGATGGTGTAGATGTCACTGTTGCCCATGTAGACGCGAATGGTCTGGAGGGTGAATCCGTACTTTTTGCCTGAGCTGTGAATGAAGATGGGTGGACGCAGGCAACTGATGCTAAGGGACAAGTCTCGATTTGGTGAGGAATCTCTGGAGGAAGGATTGGAGGAAATGGAGTGTGGAGAAATTGGACTTGGCTGCAGACCCCCACTCATATCATCTAGAGAGGTTGGAATCAATAGAAAGGAAAATATGCAGCTGTTAGCAGTAAATTTAAAGTTTGCTGCTCTGCATAATATTCAAACTGTTAATAAAGAATCTTCACTGATACATCAGACCAGCCTGTCTCCCGTGGTGGTGGTCTGTTAGTGTGTGTTGCGCTGGTACGAGAGGATAAGACACAGCAGGGCTGCTGGAGTTTTCACCTTATTGACACTGCTGGACTGAGAATTGCCCACCAACTAAAACATCCAGCCAACAACATCCTGTGACCACTGACTAGATGATGATCAACACAAACTGTGCAGCAACAGATGAGCTATCGTATGATCCATCACCCACATAATACCTGCTCTGTAGAGGTCCTGACAACAGGGTGAAAGGGGGCTAACAAAGTATGCAGAGAAACAGATGGACTACAGTCTGTATTTGTGGATCTACAAAGCACACCTGTATAGCAAGTGGCACTGATAAAATGGACAATGGGTGTAGCTACAAGGAGGTGTACCTAATAAAGTGGATACATTTCACAGCATGTATGGTTTCTCACCCGGAGTAATGATCAGTGAGAGTGTTGATATGGAGGCAGATTTTGGCACTTTGCCCCCTGGAGAGAGACGCTGCCTGTCAGGGGTCTCAAGCTGGTTGCCAAAGCACCGTGGACTCCCATGTTCCCTTGGAGATGAGTGCTTCGTTCCTGTACTGTTGCTACGCAGTCTGATTCGCCGCAAGTTGGACACGACCACCTCTGCTACAAAGTGAATGAGAATAAAAATTCACATACGTTTCCACATTTTCTAAGATTACACTACATCATACACAAACACTATTATAGCATTAACGGTTTTAATTCAGTGATAAAATGTGATCTCCAACTTCTGCTCCCTATCAATGCTCTGTCTGCCACGTTATGCTGCATTCTGAAACTCTTTACAACCATCTTGTCAAGATAGCAGGCACAAAATACATCAACTAAACATTAGCCAGAGTGCTGACCTTCATCATCTGTGGACAGCGCAAAGCGTGGCATGGCCTCCAGGCTGTGTGTGCTGCTCACCACCAGAGGGCTGACACACCTGTCAGACTGAGACGAACTGGACGAAGCTCGTGGACGCAAGCTGTGACCAAGTGACATATGTTACAGAATCTTAAAAGGATCACCAAAAAACAGTTTCTATACACAATCAAAATCATCCTGAGAGCGGAAAGCAACAGGTTGAGTTTGTGTAGCCTGGGTTAAGTAAATAATGTGGGCTGAAGCTAGGAGAAAATGAAAAGAATAATAAAAGATCTTTAACTGATATAACCTTACTGTCTCACACAGAATCCTGGATCAGTTACAAAAACATCTCAAAACTTCCCCTGCAGGGATATTATATGCAGGTCATATGTAGGTTTATTACTATACTATACTTATTATATTATACCACCCTCTGAATGATAATGTTGCATATTACAGCTTTTGGAGAAATCTGTGCAACTGGAGGACATGTCTCTCCACCACTTGGGTACACCGATAAAGTGGTTCATAAGGAGGTTCATGAAGGCATTAGGAATTGTCAGTAACAGACAGTCTGTTGCCACTGACCATGCTCTCTGTCCAGAGAGTCTCCTGTTGTCCTGTGCTCCTGTGCTGCTCTGTCTGCGCATCTCTCCTGGTGAGTGGCTCTCTCTACCTTCTGTGCGGTCCTCATGCTCTTCACTGTGACTCCGGTCAGATGAGAAACTCAAGTTGGATGGTGTGGCCAGATATTCTGTGCTGCTATAAACCTAAAAACAGAATGCCAGAAAATAGTTTGATGTGCATAAACTAAATGCTGTAATTAATGTATAATTTGACACCATCAAATCAACAAAACCAACCTTGCTGAAACGATTTGACCATGAGGAGAACCGACGAATTTCAAGGGAAGACTCATCATCATTGGTTTCATCATCTTCATCAGAGCCCAAATGATGGTAACGATCAGACCGAGCTGGGTGAATAAAAACAATTAAAAAGAGTTCAAAAGTACAGTAAATAAATACAAATCTTTAATTTCTTAAGACGAAAACATAAAGACATAAACCGAACACAGAGAAACATTCCATATGTGCTACTCACTGTCAAAATAACTGGTGTCATCCTCTCCTTCTAACTGAGGGATAAATTCAGCTTTTTGGCGCAGCAGGCCATTCCAGTCCAGACCAATAAAAAATGTGTGTTGTTTGACTTCTGTGGCTCCTCCTAAATGCACAAAAAATGCAAGATATTGTGGGGTTCAAGTACTTACTGACCTTTAAGGTGGGGGGAAAAAACATTTTTAACCTTTGACAATATGCAAAAAAATAAAAATAAAAACAAATAAAAGAGAGACAGGAAAAATACATTGTTAGTAAAATCAGTGTTCACAACTTTGTACAAATAGCACAAGGCCTGTCAGTGCTATCTGAACAAAGCTGTAAGCACTATCAGATATCAAACCACTACATTACCTGTTCCAAGCCTTTCAAGGGGACTTTGCCTCAGTAAACGTGTTATCATGTCCTGGGCATCCAATGGCAAGGCATCATCTCCATCTGGCCAGATAATCTCATCTGCAAAACGGAGATAAGGCAAGTACATTCAGTTTAGTTATTCAGTAACTGTACTGAAATGTATTTGCAAAAACAACATTAAACATCAATTCACATATTCTATCAAATCTAAACAAAGATTTATCATAATCAAGCATCTGGACTTACCACTAACTACTTGGCCAAAAAGTTCTTCTGGTGTGTCTCCAAAGAAGGGTACACAGCCCACCAGAAACTCATACAGGATGATTCCCATGGCCCACCAGTCTACTGGCTTGCCATAACCCTGCCGCAGAATAACCTCTGGTGCAATGTACTCAGGAGTACCACACACCTACAGTGGAAAAATTATTATTGAAATGTTTAACAAACTGATTATCTACTTCTACACTACATAAAAGGTATATGTTTAAAAATGCATGTGTCTAAATTAGGAATAAAATTTCATATTGAACTAAATGACACAGAATCAGAGGTTAGACTCAGAATCCAATTTACACTTACAATTCACAAACACAAACAACGTACACCATACATATGCCACATATTTATAAAAAAAAAAAAAAAAAAAAAAAAAAAGGGTAAGTACAAGTGTGCTCTAACCTGTTTGTCAATGAACTCCCTGGTGTCTTTCTCAATATGACCTTCGTAAAGATTAGTCGTCATATTCATCAGGCCAATCTTGGACAGGCCAAAGTCTGTCAGCTTAATGTGTCCCATTGAGGTTATCAGGAGGCTGTGGACAGTTTTGAAAGACTTTACTATACTGAAACATGCAATGACATCAATAAAACTAATATCTCAAAGTGAATAATGTACAAAAGTAAGATTTTTTTTGCATACTTGTCAGGTTTCAGATCTCTGTGGACTATACCATAGCTGTGAAGGTACTCCAAAGCCAGAACAGTCTCCGCAAAGTACATTCGTGCCATATCTACCGGAAGTGGACCCATGTTTTTGAGAAGATTAGCACAGTCACCACCTGTGTCACAAGATGAAGGTTATTGATATTTTTAAAACAAGTAATTTTTTTTTAAATTTGCCAATTAAAATGGTTGCTTCTGATGCATTCTAAAGAACTGGAATTGTGCAATTTGTCACATTACTTTTTTTCTTAAACTAAGTTTGTCCTACAGTCCAAGAGCAAAGCAAAGGGGGGGAAAAAAGAAAAAAATTTTAATTATATATATNTGTGCCGTCCCCGTTGGAGGGTAAAGGTGAATAAAGGGCTTTTCAGAGGGATGCTGAAGGAGAGCCTTTGGCCCCCTAAGCAACCTTGCAGTGGAAGCTCTTTCAGCATGCCCCCTAGTGGAGGTGGAACGGAAATCAACGGATGTACATCTAATTAGTAGAACTCTGGTATCAGATTAACTAGGACACTAGGTGTGAGATGTTGAGCTGCTAGTGGGCAATGAGGGTTAAAGTGGAGTTAAAAGGTTAAAATCACATTTCTCATTTCTGTTTTATGTAATAGTTTATAATACTGTAGATATCAGAGTGAATCATTGTGAGTTGATCACTGATATGCTTACCATTACTGAATTTCATTTTTAATGACACACACACACATATATATATATATATATATATATATATATATATATATACATAAAAAATATTTTTTTTTCTCCAGTAATGTCATTAAAAAAACTGAATACCAAATCTGACCTAGATGCCCATCTCTGTTACAAACAGGCTCCAAAACTTATTAGCTGTTGAGTTGAATCAGGAGAGTCTAATGAAGCATACGACTAACGTCTACAGGGCTGCGGCCTGCAAGTACTTCAGTCAGACACGTCACACAGTACTTTTAATGATAACTCTGTAAAGTTAGGATCATTTTCCAGTTTTCTGCTTTTGCTAGAACTTTACCTTCCACATATTCCATGACCATGCAGAGGTGTCTACGTGTCTCAAAGGAGCAGAACATACTGACAACGAACGGGTTCTCTGCAAATGTCAGGATGTCTCTCTCCACAAACACCTGCTGGATCTGATTCCTCAGGATCAGGTTCTGCCGGTTGATCTTTTTCATTGCAAACCTTTGGCGAGTTTCTTTGTGCCTCACCAGGTACACAGCCCTAAAAGAGACAGTTAACAGATGCAGAATCTGTGAAAAAAATGCTCTCTCATGCGGTGAAGAGGCAGCATCTGTGGCTACAGTGGCAAACAGCAAAACCTAATCGGTGTAATGAACTGTAAGTTTGGAAACAATGTTTGCTTATGTCCTGCATCCACTGTGCCAGTATCATGCCAGGTATTCCGAGTTGATCTGCTTACCCGTAAGCTCCATTACTGATCAGCTTTATGGTTTCAAAGTCACTCTCCAGTGGTTTCCTTCGTGGTGTAGTGAGCACAGACTTATTCTGCTGGAAAATAAAAGCAGCAGGAAGAGAGGTTTTGCCATTTTACAATTACCTAACTAGGTATTAGGATTAGGTCACTCGGAACAATCACTGATAATAACTTACTTCAGAGTCCTCAGTTTCTACATTGAGGGAGGGTCCAGAATCATAGTGTTCCTCTAGCTGACTCACTTCTGCAAGAGGAGGCATAAGGTCAAACATAACTGTTGTTTGGGGTGCATGACAACACTGCATGTTACATAAACAATCTTATACCATCTAAGGGGTCTCGATTCAAGCCCAGCTGGCTGATGATGTAACGGGGAATGTCCGTTTTGATGCCTTGGCCAACTTTAGCATGACCCTCCGCTGCCTCCAGCAGGTGATAGAACTCCTCAGGATCAAACTCCTGTCAGTACAGGCCAATACAAAACATCACAATCCATCCACTCCAAAAGGTCGTTTGATGTGGAAGTGCATCTGTACTGTACTTCTTACCAGACATTCCAATAATCTTGCCGGGCGGGATATGATAATGAGAATCTTCTTCACAAGCTGGGTAATTATTGTGACCTCCTCACTCTCTGAACGATCCAATGCCTAGGAGTACAAAACTGATTAGTTTAGGGACACCTCACACTTTAAAACATAAATTAATTAAAGCTCATTTTATAAGAGAGGTTTCGGAGAGACTGTGTGCTATGTTGTGTGGGCTGTCATAAGTAGTGCTTCTCATACATTTTGGGATATGAGGACCAACTTCTCATTTGAACCATGACTGATTTAATTTAAGCTTACAATATGACACAGCAAAGAACAGAGTGGGCATCGCATTTGCAAGAGAGGCGACGTGAGTCCAGAGCAAAAAGAGAGCCGTCCCATCAAATCAGTATAAAAAGATGCCTCCTGTTGTCATCTCTTGGAGAGCAAGTAGATGGAATGCTTAACAAAAAAAGGCAGCTTTGAGGTGAAAGGGGACAAAAAAAAACAAAAAAACCCAAAAAAAAACACCACACACACACACACACACACACACACACACACAACAAGCAAGATCAACAGAAAGTATTACATCAACATAATGAGCAATTTCCTCCAAGCTCTTCTAAAAGGAGTGATTCATATCTGTCCTTTCATCTGTTCTACAAAACCGAAGGGTACAGACTCCATATAAAGCATCACATAGTTGTTGGTTAATGTCATTTTGTGACATGATTATATAACAATGCTATGCACAAATATTGGAGCCCCTGGTAAATCCAGGAAAAACCGGCTCTATTAAATATTCTTTATTGCCTAGGCTTTCAATCTTTCATTTAAAATATTGTCAAAAATCTAACCTTTATTTGAAGTACCATGACCAAAAATAAAAACCTAAACCTAGCCATAAAATACATTTTTCTCAATCCTGAGCACACCACAATTGTTGGCACCCCTTGATTTTAAATGTTGTTCAGCTTCCACTTGCATATATAAAGACCCAAATCTTCTTTCATATTGCTTAAATCAAGCTGGAGAACACAGGGTAACAGATCTGAATCAATTCCACCACAGAGAAGCCCGCACTTGTGGACTCTTCTCTTCAGCTCACACCACAGGTTTCTAAGGAGTTCAGGTCAGAGAACTCACACGGACATGGCAAAGCCTTGATTCTGTGGTCAGTTAATCATTTTCGTACCAGTTTTGATGTGTGCCTTTGAACTATTGTACTGCAGAAAGACCCAAACAGAGCCTATTTTGAGGATTTTAATTTAATAACCGTGGACCTTTGAATCCATATCATATAAGCAAACAAGCTGTTCAGGGCCACACAACACCCCAGATCCATCCCTATCCACAATTTTCCCGAACTTCAACCTTTCCTGTGATTTGTAGCCAAAGCTGGTTTTTGGTTTCTGGTTAGAGCATTTATGTTCTGAAGGAGTATTATTGTGCAGGTGTTACTAGGTGGTTGCTGAATAAAGACATTTTAAAACTGTGCTGAGCGCATTTTGAAGCTCGCTCAATTCCTTACTTAACAGCAAAAGTGTGTCCAAATGTCTTCCGTTGCATTGCAAAGCCTTCAGGATGTCAACATTAGAAACATCAAATGTGCTTGTGAAGTCTGCTGCTTAACTGACAGAGCTATGCTTTTAGGATATTTACTAGCCTGTAAAATGGGTTGTTTATTCCCATAACAGTCGACCACATAACATTATATTAGTAATAAATAGCATCACACCACAACAACATTGGGTATCCCTGTTGTATCTGACAAATCTAATTAGCTACATGTCCTTATCAATCGGAAACACAAAACAAACAGCATTCATCAAAAGATGTCCATGAGTTTCCTCTGTTCCAATTCGAGGTAAAATGGCAGAGCAGTGCAACACATCAAAAATAGAAACGGGGAGTCGGTTAAAAACAGCGCATTGTATCACACCATGTCATGCAATTCTGCTTGCAGCTGGTGTAGACAGCTTCACTGACTATAATGGCAACATTCTGATATTGTTGTCACTCACTCATCATTTGCTGATAGGACAAGATTGGTAAACATCAAACTACCTTAAAATTAAAGGCCTTTATGGACAACTCACTTTAGGAATGAGGCACTTTGTGCACACCACCCCAATTCTTGTGTTTGCGGCCAAAAAGCTCTCATCAAAAAGCTCTCTGTATCATCTAACGACAAAAAGTTTCAGTCCTTGACAGCACAAGACATCTTCTGGCAACTCTCCCAAACAACCTGTGGTCATGTAGGTGGCTTCGGGATTAATTCTGGGAGACGTTCTGACCCAAAACACCAAATTAATGCCTGCAATTCCCCAGCTGCGATCCTTGGAGATTTTTTGGCCACCCAAACCAACCTCATTATCCTCCTCTTCCCAGCAGATTAAGATCTCAGTTTGCTTTAAATCTTCTTCAATATTGTTCCGACAGTGGAAACGAATGCTTTCAACCGTTTTGCCATTTTCTTTGTATCCATATCCTGAATCATTGTAATGGATGACTAAGGGAATTTCGCCTCATATTTATTTCCCCGGGAAAACAGGAAGTAACTGCTGACCATTTAAATGTTCCTAATTGCTCAGGTGAACTTTAAAACATAAAATATGAATAGGAATATACTTTACATTCATAAGATATTTCTCCACAGGGTGAACAACTGTAGCACACATAGATGAAGTATGTATTCCATGATGAGCTTTAGGCTTTCCTTCAATCACTGCATTGAAGTGATCCAAGTTTTTTGGTTAATATTTTGAACAGAAGTTCAAAAGGATAAGCTTTAAAAGGAACGCCTTTTACCACTATTGCTCATGTAAGCTCATTGCTCATGCACCGTATCACACGTTACACAAAGGCAGGAGTTATTAGAGGTTCAGAAAATCTAGTACCCGCATACTTGGAGCCAGTGACTCAGGGATGTGGGAAACACTTTAATAAGCTTAGCTCTGTGCATAATGTCCACACCAGCCCTGCAATCTGACAGCAAACGATGAGTCCTGCCTGGGGTTGTCTGCACACAACCCAGGAGGTGGGCGTAAGGGTTGCTATGGAAACTAAGGCTCTCTAGTCGTACAGATGAAACTCCAGCCAAACGGGAGCTCTGCATTTCCAACCAAAGCCCAGAGCCACAGGCTTGGATGACACACAGAGGGAAATTCCCTCCCAAATACCACTGTGATCCTCCAGCTCTGCAAATAACATTTTGATTATGAGTGATTAAGATCTTTATTAGATGGGGTTCTTCACGGAACTCGTTGCTCTTCCTGAAAAAGAAAAAGAAAAAAAAAAAGCCACAAGCATAGAGCTGCACAAAGGAAGACGGGGCACGTGTACATTTGCTAAGCTGGAGACAGGCACAGCGTGGCTGAGAAGAGTGCGCCATGTTACTTCCCCTGTCTGTGACAGCGGGGGTTTGTTCTGCTTGCTTCCGCCTGGTACCAACCACGAGCAGCACAGCAGTGAACCTCAGCTCACTGTCAGAACAGCTAGCACTTTGTGCCACAGTAAGCAACAAACAACTTGCAACAAACAAGACAAAGACCTGATATGATAAATTGGTCAATAAAATCAGAGAATAAAACCTGACCAGAGAAGTAAATCTGTCAGGTCCCCCTTTTTAAAATGTTTCTTTACCAGACCACATACAATTTTTCAATCACAGAGAAGAATCATGTCACAGTGCAAAAAAAAAGCAAAAAATTTTTTATACACATACATACATACACACACATATATATATATATATATATATATATAAACCAAATTATAAATGAGTCATCTGTGACTGAAACGTACCTAATAGTGTGTAATACCTCCATGAGCACGAATAACAGCTGTGATTTGATTTGACATATACTGAACATTGATGTAGGCCACATCAATGTTCAGACACTCTTGCATCAAATAATTGCACAGCTGGGCCAGATTTGGTGGATGGCTTCCCTGGCACAATTCTGAGGAGAATTTCCTGTAGACTGGGATTTTAGCCACTGCTGGTAGACCTGTATGACCGTACGCTTCCATACATCTGCAGACTCAGCTACTTCCTCCACGCTAAGGCCTTTGGCACATGCAAATGCAATCACTCCTTTTAGCCAATCATTAACATCTGCTTTGGACCCATTTTCCCAAAAACAAGACATTCACTGCACTGTACCACCTCTTCTCTATGAATCCCATCACACACATATGTATACATCTTAAAAGATGTCCAGCACTTCTCTATGTGGTGCTTGCCACGAACGTATTTAAATTCAAAAGGTTCTTTAAACTTGAGACCACCTCTGTAGACTCCAACATTTTATTACCCCCCCCCCCCA
>CM067489.1:23781245-23810222 GCA_034552555.1 Semaprochilodus insignis | reverse complement strand
GTTTCCTTTTTCTTCCCGTCTAAAGAACCCTTATGGCACATTTTTAATAGTGAAATTAAAACACATGCGTGGTCCATATAAAAGTAACCCAAGGCGGCCTTCTGGAAGTTTAAGAACCCATTTTTTTGTAATGGAAAGAGATGTCAAATGGAAAAGGCAGACTTCACTCAAAAGGAGACTTAAAGGATATAAATATAAATAGGTAGTTCATATTCTCCATGGAACCAATGCGTCTCACCTCGTGAAGCAACTTCTCCAATTTCTCCTGCAGCTCCAGGAAGTAGAGGGAGGTAACCAGGCCTTTCTGAGATTTGTCCAGGCAGTCTCTAGCCAGCTCCACCAGCTGGTGCTGGATGAAGCCCAGCACTCCATCTCCCAGAGGCAAAGTGCTGTCTGGAGAGCAATGTGTGACGATGTCCAGCAAGCGATCCTCCATCTGAGCTGTGGCCTGCACACAAGAATTTATCATTAGCCTACCAGAATAATAATAATAATAATAATAATAATACATTTGTGTCCTAAGAATTCAAACCGAAACATCTTGTAGAAAGTGTAATAACTCATAAGTCAGAACTACTTCGAGAACAACATACCTTAGGAAATCTCTCTTTGTAAACATGGTTCATCATCACAGTTTCGTTGTCAAATGAGCCACTTGTTCTTCCAGGACTGTAAGATAAATAAATAAACAAACAAATAAATAAATAAATAAATATTCTTTTAGCTCTCTAAAAGAAGTGGCAGTATATAATCTCAAATAAACAATAACTGCTTGGTGTAAACAAAAATATTTTACAAGTTTATATAATATTTAATATAAACAGTGACCAGGTGAGCAGAACACACTTTAATGACCCTGTTGTAGTGTATTGCACTAGTACCCATGAGAAGGTAGTGTTGGGAGTGTGTATGTCTGTGTGGTAAGCTGTGCGTGGGAGAGAATCTAATCTACAGAGAACTGCTGAATCCTTTAAAGCAGAGAGCTACACTGTGGGCTAGGCAAGCCAACAGTCTCTAGCTACCGCAGGCTCTTTATAAAAGCACCAGTTGAAGAGGCCCTAAATTAAAACCCCAGTATTCAAAAAGGCTTCTACACGCATTTAAAACCAATTCAACTTGTGGATTTCATGCTCCCACTCAGTCATGCTGATGTACTTAATTATGGCTCCAATGTACAAATTCACACATATTAAAACATCAGAAATACTGATGTCTAAAGGTGTATGAATCTATCTAACAGAGAACACACTATGAGTGTAAAAATCAAGGTGTATAATGGGATTACCTAAGACTACGGGACCGTGGGCGTATGAACGATGAGGGCCGGCCATCCTCATCAGTCACGCTCTCAGAGCTACGGAAGTGTCTGAACAGGAAGTGGAGCTCATCCTGTGTTGGCTGGTATGGAAGCTGGTGCAAGCGTTCTTGGGAAGAGGAGGAGGACTGCAACAAGAACAAAAACATCTTAATCAGAGATTTATAAGACTGATAGAAAGCACTGCTTAACAACAAATATGTTTACTAATAGTGCTGGCCGAAATAATTTGAATATTTTTCTCTATTAGCTATTAAATATTCTAAAGCTTCAACCTTTCAAAGCCACAAAATGTTGGTGCAATTATATGGAGAATGTTAAACATAAGTGTTATAGAGCACACCAACCGACACCCCTTCCCATGTTGCTGTTTAAGTTTAAAAAGCAAAAGAAGAAATGACATTCTGGAGAACGTAAATTAAACTAAAATAATTTGCAATAAGAAGCTGGTATACCATGGAGGCACAAAAATTCTTAAGAATCTGTGCAAACATGTAAGCAATCCATAACTAAACTGTTCTATAGTGGGTTTAAAACATAAGCAGTAGAACAGTAGATCCCCCATGAAAACTTCCTATACACACTCTTAGTACAGCACAGAAATTGCTCTGAAACTACTACACCAACAAGATCACCACATTTCATTAACTTAAAATGGGAACAGGTGACTTGACTGGAACTTTATGCAGATTATCCCTCACTTTTCACTTAAGTGAAATATGTACTTTTATTTATTACTTTTTACCGCGTAAATAAGGGGCTTTTCTTGTCTGGAAATGAAGAAAGATGAAAGACGAACAAGTGAACTACCAAACTGACAGCCAAAGACTTTTTTAAATTAAATCATTTTGCTTTTAAGCACTGCAATGAAAAGATGTCCAACATCTGGGAACACCCCATTCTACAGAAAAGACAATATGAAGAGCTACCTCACCAGAGAAGAGCTGAAGGTATTTTACAGATGTCAGTGGGGGCATTTAAGGGTTTGCCTCTGCTTGTTGCTCCTCTCATTAGACAGGGAGGCTTCATTAGCGAGGAATGCTTATATAGTTTGTGGATCTTTGTGCACATGAACAGACTAAAACCCCGGCTTTATATAGTTGCTGTAACATACTTAATGTCATTTGTCAGCCTTCCAACCATGACCCCCATACACCATCTTTAACCTTTATACCATTTTTATAGTAAGTGCGTTGCTTGTTACAAGCTTCACATGTTTTTTCCTCATCCATAAAAACCAGAAAATAAATAATTAAAAATACAAAGATATCTGACCTTCGACCCAAACTTTCTTTTTGAGCCTTAATACAAAATGAAAGCATTAATACAGAAAAAAACAGGGCAGTAAATGCTAAACATGTAGCAATTTTCTTTTTAACTTTTTAACTGTGATACTACTTGTTAGATTGACATACATATAATTTTAACTACATAATAAATACAACAAGATGCGGTACTGAACTAGACCAGCTTGAACTAGGAATGCCACTCATTTGCTAAGGGGCTTTCTGAAAATTGTTTATACTCTGTCCCCCTCCAAGTACCCTGAGCTGGTTACGACGGAACCTGAAAATGCCTTTGACAGCCTTTGACGGTGATCCCTTTTCCATACTCCAACATTATCTGGCTCACCTCACCTCTCACCTATGTGTGTACTAATAATAACTACTATTCGTTCTCCTCTCTAGGGGGACATGATTGTTCTCCCTTTGTTGTTTGCTATTGTTATTGAACCATTAGCCGTGGCCCTGGCATCCACCGGGTACTGACCATGAGTGCAATTTGTGTCATAATAGTTCCACTGCAATTCCTTGTACTTATTTTAGAGATCTGTTTTTTTAAACACTCTGTCCGTTATTACATCCATCAATATCTCCCCTCCTCCCAGTTGGTGGTCTCGATCTCACTTTCCCCCCCCCATTTGCAAAGCAGCTAATCCCAATTCTTTGAAAAAGCCCCACACAGCACCCCACACCTGTTGGATTACAGACTCTCTCGGTTTTATGAAACTAGAAAGTATTAGACATGACTCAGATGAAGATTTCACTAAACTTCGGCAGCGTTTTTTAAATCATACACATAATATACACATCTACCTACTGAACTTTCTTTTTCCTTTTTTTATGTGTGTGTGTGTTTACAAATAAATCATCATAAAAGTGGTACTCACAGAGACAGTGGAGCTGGGGGGATTGGTGCCATAGCCAGATGATGGAAGAGAGGCCAGTGACCACCTTCTACCTTCCACTCTGAATAAAAATAAAAAAATTATTATTATTTAATTCATATATATATGACATGCTAAAATGCAGTACTGAAAATAATCACAACAGACATGCGTCAAAGTTTTCTATTATTATTATTATTATTATTATTATTATTATTATCATCATCAGGCACAATAGTATTAGCCTGTGCAATAGTGTCACTCTCCTGGCAATAATACAACATAATGTTACACATGAACAACATCTGAAATCCCAGGGTACACTAAATGCTTTTCACTTAATTAGTATGAAGGGTTCCCCGTAGGAATGAGAATGTATTAGCTGTAATTAAGACACCACTCAATTCTACTCTAAATTGCTGAGATAGCATGAGAGATTTGAGCGCTTTGCACAGCTTGAATTAGGTCCAGTAAGGCCCATTCCCAAGAAGTCTAGATTTAGAGTAAAGCACATCCATATGGAATGTTTTCATAAATCTCATGCAAAACAACAGAGTGAAGGAGAGATTTGCTACCTGTCAGCTCGAGCCAGGTGGCTGAGAAGACATGGAAAGAAGTGAAGAAAGAGATCATGAGAATTGAATATGAGGCACAGCACAGACAGAACTCAAACACCTGTATAGAAAGCCTTTGCGGGGGAACCTGTGCATCAACTCAGTGAAAGAGTCAGCCAGCTAATATGTAAACAAATCCATAAATATGATGTTAAATGATTACTTACCTGCGGGCAAAAGGGAAGTTGAGAGAGCCAATGGCAGACACATTTCTTGGGCTGTCTAAAGGGCTGCTGGCAGCTGGAAGGAAAACAATACAACGTGAATAAAGCAAAACACTATGAAGTAACTAGGAACTCACAAATTGACCAATGTTTCAATCCAGTGCATCCTTCAGACAGGCTAGTCCCTGTCTAGGCAGCATTTGGAATTTTAAACCTCCAATTATATGTAATTCAGGCAAGTCTTTATTTTCCCTGACCGGGACACCAACTTTTGACAGAGCAGTTCTAAACTGGATTCACAAAAAGTAAAAAGTTTCTCACGTACAAGTTCAAAACTGAACCCAAACATTCTTTACGTTCTCATATAACATATCTACATTTACATTCACTGTACAGTTAAATCACAGTAACATTACGCAGCTATTAGCTAACGGAAGGGGTAAAATAGCCACCAAGGACGCAAACACTGGAGCCCAGCCAGGGCTTACGCCCTGCAAACTACAGCCAGCATTCCAATTTGTAAAGCCCATTAAATGAAAGATCCTGATCCCAAAGTCTGCCGGTGTGGCATAAAGACTTCCAAACAAAAACTATAAAGCCAGCTTAACAGGGACTCTCACCTGTGTGGACCGAGAGCGGGGACAGAGGACGTGTCGGGGACGGTGTCCCAACACCGAGACTTTTCCTGTTACTGCTGCGGCAACTGTGACAAAGACACACAAACAATATAAAGCATTTAAACTAATCTGCAACACAAAAAATAAAAACCTCACAAGGGCAGTGGTACCCAGCATGACACAACCTCAGAAGAATATGCAAATACCAGTATCACATTAAGACGCAGTAAACAAGTAAATGCATGGTGCAAAAAATATATATTACTGCTCACTGTTTGTGGCACCACTTGGTACATCACTGCTTATATCATGTGAATCTACTTTTGTACAAAACAATCATGTCCACTAGCAAGGAAAGCAAAGTAAAGAGCCCTGGCCTTTATTCCATCACTCATTTAGCATCAGTGATCATTAATGAGATTAAACAGATTTCCTAAGCCAGCTAAGGTCTAGGTAAGGTCAAAGAAGACAGTGAGCAATGCCAGCATGTCTTCATGCAGCACAAGTCACATGTACAGCGCTAAAAACAACAAAGCTGTGTCACATACCATGGGCCAGTTTGTGCAAGACAAATCAGAAATCACTCTGAACACCTACTGACCTTATGTTTAGCCTCAGGGCTTCTGTTGCATTACTTACCTTTTTGACCGCTTAAGCATCGCACCCGTCACGAAATGAGATTTGCTGCTCGCTACTCCACTCCAGCAACTCGGGTCAGACATGGCACTGCTTACTTAATGAGCCAGCTAGCTTCTTGTGGTCAGCTTGTCGTCTCGGTGTTAGTTAGCTAACGAAGTTTAGTTCAGTAGGACGAAGTCCCCCTCTCGACTTGGCTCTCAACTGCATAGGAACCACAGAAGCTGCTAAAGAGCTCCCGCGAGCGGTACGTGGACATAAACTCCTCTCATTACCTTGCTTTGTTTTACTCAGCTAGCTAGCTGACTAGCTTACGTTAGCTAGCTAGCTGGGCGACTGGCACATGAAGCAACTGTAAACTTTTTCATCTTATCCGAGGCACGGTCCACCACCGTCTCACCCAGGAGGAGCGTCAGTCATTTAGCTAGTTTTTCTGAAAATACTTCGCGCTGTCTTCCTTACGTGAGTCGTCCATGTCTCACTCCTCACTTAACCCCAAAGTTAGCTGCTGCTGCTTTTGTGCGAGTTGGGTGGCAGCGGTCTCTGTTGTGTTGATTGCCGGGCGATGACGTTGGAACATACCACCTCTCTCCAAGAAAAGGGGAGGGGGCGGACGGCAGATGATCTAAACCCATGCTTTTCATCAAAGGCTCTTTGTATCGTGGAACCGTCACTGCCGTTGAACAAAACTTCACTGTTTAAACTTTAGCTGTGTTACTGCGACTATGTGTGTTCACTGATATGTGGAAAAGTTCCCCTCTCCACAAGGTCAGTGGTAGAGGGCCGAGGCACACTGACGTCAGTTCTACACGTGTAAACTTAACTAATGAGAATAGAGCAGTGAGTAATATAATCATAAGCAAAGTACTGTAGAGCTATATTAATAATGACAGGCTCAGAGACGTGCTTTCATCTTTATTATGATATTATGATATCACCACTGTAACGGGATACTTATAGCCTACGGTTTTATGTCATGACATTGTTATTTATTTTGTAATAACTTCCATGGCCTGGGGGATAACTATGAGTTTAACACCCCATCTTAAAAAGAAACTCCACTGATTTTTAAAAATGCCTTCATAATGAAATATTGGAGATGTAAACAAAGCCATTTAGAGCAGTTTGGTGTGAAATGCTCAATTCTAGAGAAACTTTCCTAAGTCAGAACTGTTCACAGAGGTTATGATAAGAACCAGACGTCCACGTCTACAAGCTCCCTCACACAAAACAGTTATGAAATGCAGTGGTTAACTATACGCTGCCTGATGTCTGGCACTTTGTTTTATGGTAGGTTTGTGTTGGGTTAAATGTATTTTAATCCATTTGTTTTGATCCATTCATGGAGGAGGAGTATATGCAGGTTGTTATGAGGCAAAATAGTCCCTTAAGAAAACTTTATTTGCAGGTTTATGACTATTTTACTGTAATCAACATTACAAAAAAAAAACAAAAAACTCAGGTTTAGGTTCACTGGTGGCACTAGTAGTAAATCTGTGTATCTGTAGCTATATCTGTGTTGTAGACATGGCGGCCCCTGGTTCCTAGTACCATCACTGTATAGAACTCAGTCTGTAAGTGTAGCTACAATGAACCATTTCACATGAAATCACTCTAAATGATTATTTAGGGATTTAATTATTCAGAAATGTTTAAAATACGGTCAGGAAATATGCTCTGGCAATAATGACACACATTTCGTCTGTCTTGCCATTGTCACAACCCAAGCTCGACTCCCATTTGAACTGACTTTGTATTCTTTCAGCATGTAAAGCATCTGTCTTACCTCCACGGATGAAGTGTTTGTAAAGGGCTGCAAGGACTGCATGGGCTGCAGGGGCTCGGGGTGATTGGGCTCTGGTTGGGTGACAAACTGAAAGTCAAGACACGGTCACATGCATTAGTGCTCTGACTAAGTGTATCTGCCTCTGTTTTCCCCCATTGTCTATTATTTTTTGTCAGCTTGCCAATAGAAAGTCGCCTAACGTTGCAGTTGCAGGAAGTGAAAGATTTACAAATAGCATTAGATACAAATCAGCTTGCACTGAGAAATCTGGACACTGCTATCAGATCTCCCTGATCCCATGGACTGTTCCCGGGGTACGTTTGTATAACGTCTTTTTTCCAAACACTTGGTCAGGGCTGTCACATGTCAATGGGTGCATTCATTATTGACAGACTGAAAGACTGATTCAACGAATGAATGAATGAATAATGAATGAATGAAGGAAATAATGAAAGGATCTTTGTGTTTTTGAAAACTTGCTTGCGATGCGCAAAGTATAAAAGGATCATTTTGTGTTTGAATTTTGTAAAAATAAAGTTGTATAAAGATTTCTGTTCAGTTTCTGCTGCACCTTTTTTAACAGTCTTCCACAAAGGTCTTACATTTATAAAAAACACAATAAATAAATGTTATCTTTTCTTTTCAGATAGCCAGAAAGTACAGTCATGCAGTCACAGCATTCTCTATAATAATCATCATAAAATCATTTTCTGTACAACATCAAGCCATACTGATGACAATAAGTTAACACAGGGCTGGACAATATGACTATTTATATCATTATAGTGATAAATTATGTCACAAAACAATACAGCATGCTTTTCTGGACATTACATGTATATCATCAGTACTTGTAGAACACTGACCAGCTGTATGTTTCATTATGAAGGGAATGAAATTTGTCCTGTTTAACTGGATTTAGTGCAACAGTGCAAAAAACTAAATAATGTGTTCACAGTTTTTGAAAGTATGTTTTAAATGCAGCACTTCTAGTTGTTTTCCCATTTCCAGCTGGTCAGATGTCTGAACTATTTGATATCAGGACGTATCAAGAACATGTCTTGCAGTATTATGTTATTATATTTCTGCAATATCGCCCACCTCTACACATTACACGTGATCTACAGAGAACACACTTCTGCACATTTTAATACACAATTGCCGCTTACTTGCTGAATTTAACATGATGGAAATAAATAAAACATGAAACATAGCATGTGCATTATTTGGTTTTCTTTGCAAAACTCCGAAGCTCCTGCTTAAGTCTGAGTAGACTGATAAATCAATATGATGATCAGTTATTAATCTCAGTGTTAATGATGCTCTGCAAAAGTCTGAGTAGACTGATAAATCAGTGTGATGATCAGTTATTAATCTCAGTGTTACTGAGCTCTGCAAAAGTCTGAGTAGACTGATAAATCGGTGTGATAATCAGTTATTAATCTCAGTGTTACTGAGCCAATCAATCTCTGAGCAGAGAGTTAAGGGCCATAATTTTTCCATTTGTGTTTACACACAGAAAATATCTGATTGTGATTTTCTGACCAATATTCTGACCAATGTTCTATAAACTGAGGTCTAGGACCCGCATATCACTATTTCATAACTGAATGCTTAAGCATAGCCACATCACACGCCACACAGCCAGTTAACTGTGGTTCTTGTTGTGTTTGGTGGCTTCTGATTGGTCTGAACCATCTACGGGAGGTTCACAAGCTCCACGTTGTTCAGTTCAAGATTGTTGGGATGACCTTTTTGATAAAGCAGGCTATAATAAAAGATGCAGCTATGTGATATGAAAATCGTGCTCTTTCAAATTATGATTTCAGTGTAAAAGTACTTAATCTTTTAACTCTAGGGCAGCGTATCCAGTATTCAGAGATAAAGGATTTTGCCCAACTCCAGTTGTTATATAGACAGTAACAGCTCATAATGTTCAACGTAGTAATGCACTGCATATAAGCTCTTTCAGAGATTTTCATGACACACAATATGTCACAATATTAATTTTTTCAGACATCTGGTCAGTTGGAACTGCGAAAAAAAGAACCAATAGGGCTACATTTCAGAAATACCACCACAAACTGTGAATACAATGATTTTTATTCAGTAGAGTACTGCACTAAACCCAGTTAATCAGGAGTAATTGTAATAAACCGTGCAGTTGTTCAGTGTTCAACAAGTACGGACGATATGCTCAGAAAATCATGTGGTGTTGCACTGTAGCTTTATTTATTACGGATAACTTTATACGCCCACCAGCCACTTTATTAGGTACACCAATTGTCCATGTTATCAGCTCTACTTGCCATATAGGAGCACTCTGTAGTTTTACAATTACAGACTGTAGTCCATCTGTTTCTCTGCATACTTTATTATCCACCTCTCACCCTGGTCAGGCCACCACAGAGCAGGTATTATGTGGGTGGTGGATCATTCCCAGCACTGCAGTGACACTGTCACGGTGGTGGTGTGTTAGTGCACCTATATGGTAAGTGGAGCTGATAAAGTGGACAGATACAAGAAGGTGTACCTAATGAAGTGCCCTTTGGGTGCATACTGTCACACTGCCCAGCCCAGAGTTCTTTCAGCTATATCAGCTCCCATTAACGTCCAATGTCCAACCACAGGACAGTGAATCAAAGCGTTTGTGTTGGGCATAACGGATCGAGGAATCAATTGATTAGTGTGCGTCACTGAGGGCACTGTCCCACTTTGACACTGACGGTAACAGCCTCTGCCCTCTATTACCCCCGAAAGGTTTCATAACGTGCATTTTAAACTTGACTCGACTTTGACTTGATGAAACAACAAAAAAAAAAAAGCTGGCTTGAACGTTAGGCCTGCACAAAATGTACAAATGGTGAAGCCTCAGTCTGGCGGCATGTAGCATCTAAGAGCGCAAAGGATAGCAACATGTGCTGCAGTGAGATGAGGGTGTTGTCATAGTGATGCGAGAGAACTGGAGAAGAACCAACTGTGTGCAGACAACCCTCGGTGCTTTTGCAATCCCATCATTTGGTTTGCTTAATCATTCTGTATGCTCGTCGAGAGTAGCTCGGTTGTCAGTGTCCCAACAGATACGCATCACAATTAGGAACAGTCCTGTCACACATGTGCTGCTTTGCTGATGTTTAAGTCAGAAAAAAAAGAATCGGGATAAAATAAAAAATACAAAAAAGATCACATGTTTTTCAGGCACCTTAATAACAGAGCAAACTGATGGCAAGGCGCAGATATAAGTCTGTATAACAGATCTGCATCTAGTGGGCAGAGGAGGGCGGCTATATTTACTAAGTGCTCGGAGTGGGAGGACAGAACGCGAGCGCTGCAAGGATTATCTTTTTAGGCAGGCAAACATTCCTTGTGAGCGTGAGAGGGATAGTGCGTGTCAGCCTTTGTTCTCTGCTCTGCCAGTTACATGATGCGCTCACGTGTGGATGCAGGCAGACTTCAGGCCTGGTGTAATATTCCTCGTGTCTGCAAACATCCTCAACAGTAAGTTTAAGGGAAAACCATTATCTAGGCTGTTTTCCACATTAACCCTTTAATGGCCGACATTAAAAAGTCTCTATCTCTGCTGTTTAGTCTGCTCTTCTCTTTTAATAATGTTATTTCTTAATGCATTTCTTAATGTTGTTTAGGGATGCACAATAATATCAGATTCATATCAGTATCGGTAAAAAGCTGATCGATATTGGGAAGATGTTTATTTTTGATTAATAAGCTCACCAGACAAAAAATGAGTCACCTGTGTCTGAAACGTCCCTAATAGCGTGTAATATCTCCACAAGCATCAATAACAGCTGGGATTGGATTTGGCATGTACTGGACAAGTTTCTGGATGCAGGCCACATCAATGTTCAGACACTCTTGCATCACAGACTTGCGCAGTTGGGCCAGATATGGAGGATGCCTTCCCTGGCACAATTCTGAGGAGAATTTTCTGTAGATTGGGATTTTAGCCACTGCTGGTAGACCTGTATGATCGTATGCTTCCATACACCTGCAAATTCAGCTACATCCTTCACACTATGGTCTTTGGCACACCCAAATGCAATCACTCCTTTTAGCTAATCATTAACATCTGCTTTGGACCCATTTTCCACACATGGAGCGAGACATTCGCTGCACTGTACCACCTCTTCTCAATATATGGATCCCGTCACCCGCAGGTATTTATAGTCCCATCATTTTTGTGCAGCACCATCAGCAGGAGCCTGAAGTTTCTACCACCTCAAACAGGCCAGGTAACTATTGTTTTGTCTGAGCTTATTTCCGGATGGTACTGGATTTTTTTATTTTTATCATCATTTGTAGTACTCTGGTATTTATAGTACTCTGGGAGAGAAGATTGTTGAGGTAGGTCTTATTAACTGTACTAGATTTTTAACCCTTTACCTTTAATAACATGTTCTATGTATCAATGTCAATCCAGATTTAGGTTTATTTATTCTACATTTCATACAATGTTTATGCACTGACATATATGTACATGGCAGATACGTACACAGAATAAAAAAGACTGCAGAGTTGGGCAATATGGCAACAGTATAATGTCATTTATATCAATATCAAATACTTTAATATTTTTTTTCTGACATCTTATAAGTTAATAATGCACATAAATGAACAGGTAGTTACACATTAAAAATACATTTAAAAACTGCAAACGTGTAATTCATTTTATTTGTCACTTTTTTTTAGCATGTATTCAACATATTCACATACTGCACTGCACTAAATCAACTAAATTAACCAGGACTAATTATGGTCTCCTTGTAATAGATCAAGGTTCTAGAAATTCTGACGACATCCGCAACATGCTCAGAAACATATTGTGACATAATTAATCACATTGATGATAAATATGGTCATATTGCTCAGCCTTAAAATAACAAGATCTAATGAACAGATGAAAATGTGCGTAGATTTTCATTTAATTTATGTAAGAAACAATGCAGTACAGTAAACAAACCAAACGCACAAATAGGAGTTTACTTTAAGTCTGTTTTATCGTTACTCTGATTAAACAAAACAGTAATTAAGCGCTATTAGACTGCACTCTAAATGAACCTAATGAAAAATCCCAGATAAACTAGGTAGCACACAGAAAGCTTTTACATGGTGCTACATTTAGCCTTGTGCCTTAACACCTTCGGGGGCAGTTTTAAACAGGTTAAAAGAGCCAGGACCAAATTCTCTGAACGGATCGATGGTGAGATGCTTGGTTCGATAGAGTTAACCGTATTCTGCTAGTCCTGCACCATATATCATTTGTTAATCATTAGCATGAAATTGACCTCTGCAACTTTCACATTATAGAAGGCAATAAATAAATGAGTCCTATATGATATGTGCTATGACAGTTCTGATCAACCTGGCCAATTCAAACCACCATTTGAAGGCATATTTATGACATACTTCAGAAGAGCAGAATGTATAGGTGACGCTGGGTTACTATGTTAAAAGGTTTTATTCATTTACTCCAGCTTACATTACTCTGCAAAGCAAATCCAGGTGGATCTACTCCTACTTTCTACAGTTTCTAAGTGTTTACGGATCAGCACCAGTACTGCCCTCAAAAGACATGTAATAATCAGATACTGGCCTCAGTTCACAGTCCCCATATCAGCGCAGCCCTATTTACAATCCACAAACCCGGCTCACTTTGGTACGCATGAATGCACCGAAGGCCGCGCCTTGGGCAAGTGTCTGTAATGATGCTCAAAACTTCCAACATCATGTTGGGAGTGAGAACGAAGCTGTGCAGATTCTGGCTGTCACAGTGCTGAACAGTCATAAGCAAAGATGAGATTTCCACAAAGAGGTCCTTTCTATGAAGTCTGCAGCAAATAGGCAAGCATGCACTTCTATATGTTCAGCGTCACATAGATGTTCCATTGCGAAATCAATGTCTATTGAATGGAGCCATAGAAATATGGCATTTATAAGTGTTTGGCAATGTTCAAGAAGGATCAAAAGCGGAACAAAGGTTAAAGCCCATATCTGTTCACTGTAGGTGTGCACTTTCATATAGCCTACTCAGATTTTAACCATAGGAGGAGTGAATCTAAACAGGGAAGGTCTATTCTCCGGTGCATTGTCATATATACCAATAGGTGAACACCCTCAGATCTGTCTCTCAGTGCAGTTCTGGAGAAGATGTATGCTGCGAATGAAATAAAAGGGATGCAAGAACATCCATGCAAAGACACTCAGCATTGCTAACAGCATCTCTCAGCATGAGCCCTTGTATCTATAAGGCACAGACAGTTTCTCAAAACATCTGACTGGAAAAACGTGTTCCTTCGAATATCACTGCTTTGATCTGATGTGTAGTCTAAATGTCAGTGTAGCGTTTGTCAAATCAATAAATCAATAAGCATACATACTACAACACATACATAACAAAATACAACATATTTACCATATATACATATACATACACACACACACACACACATATATATAATGTGTGTGTGTGTGTGTTGTAGTATGTATGAGGAATGCATATTATACATATATATACATACACACAACACACACACAACACACAATATATACATGATGCTACACTCGCAGCTTCCCACTGTGCCTCATCTTCGTAGCCTCTACTCACCACCACTGGGGGGGTTTCCCCGCGTCTTCCAGTTGCTGCTCCTAAATTATTCATCAATGGTGAAGAATAAAAAGGCGAACTTACTCCAAAGTGAGGGAGGGGATTTTCAGCTTGTCTCTCCTCTTCATCCCGCGGACGGAAAGAAGCAGGAAGAGCCGGCGCGAAAGCTTTCTCAAACCTCGAGGAGGAAGGCACAACAAGTGCAGCCGAAAACGACCCACCGTTTACACATTGTCGAGAAACAGATGCTCGGTGACGATCTGGTGCCCTTTTTTCTCCATGGCTGAATGTATAAACGCCATTTGTCAAATCGGTTTACTAAGAAAAGCAAGGCCGAAGTGAGTGGTGTGTGGCAGCGCTGCTCACCTCTCGGAGTCTAAACACGCTTCTGATTAAAGATGTGCGACTCATGAAAGAATCGTTCTTTGGAACCGGTTCTTTTCAATAAAGAGGCGGAATCGACTCCTAATGATTCGAGCACTTGTGTAGCACCGACGCAGCAGTGTTCATGCCCGTTTACGTTCAAGACTTAAGACTTATAATAAATTCGTATTTAATCTCATGAAATCTTGTGTTAAATGTTAATAACTACCTTTACTGTTTACAGATAGTTGCATTAATCGGTCTGTTATGTGTCTTCTTTGGTACTCACTAAATTAAGCCAATTATTATGAAGGTGAACGAAGTTGAGCCGTTGAATACAATTTTACGGATAGAAAGAATCGGTTCAGCAAACTGAATCGAACAGCCCATCACTAATGCTGATTGAACTGATGCGGTCGCATCTCCCCCGTGACCAGCTGGCTGAGGGGTTTGGGGAAGTGGTTGGAGTTTGGGGGTTGGGTTGGGTTGGGTTGGGGGACCTGATGAGAGGCTGATAGGCAGTTCAAAGACTTATAATATAGGAGAAGCAAACGACACCAGCAGGAAGCAGAAGTAATCAATGGTGCACGTGTAAATTAGCATTCATTTAACCTGTAGGTGTCAGCAAAGGTCAGTCTAAGCGATGGTTCCGTCTTGTCATGTTTTGTTCTGTGGAAATAATGCTGGCATTGTTGGTGGGCTCAGCTCAAACGTATCCACAAGTCAGGTCTATCATCTCTTGTAAGTGCTGCTTGTCTAAGACAAGAGGGGTCATAAAGGCTACTAAATATTGATCCTGTGATAACCCTACCAGGGGCGTATCTATATGCAGTGCAGGTGGGCCGGTCGCACTGAGGCCTAGACCCTTAAATCTCCTTATTAGATTATTATTAAGGATTATTAGTAAATAGTGTGGGGTTGGCATAGAGTAAGAAGTGGCAGCTTTAAAAGCAGAAGCTCTTCTACTGAACGGACAGGTGACCTCCAAAAACCCAGTGTCCATTCATGGTGGACACTACACTTATTCCAGCTTCCCCTCACAGAGTGGCACATGGAACACATGTACACATTTTGAACTCGAACAACAACTTATTTACATAAAAACATATGTCTCTAGCCTAGCGCAGCACCTTCCGAGAGCCTCTATGCATGGCTGCTCTGCATCACCACGCCTCCCGGACTCTGCAGCAGCCTGAGCCAATAACGAAATGCTACAGTAACGTACAGGGTCCATATCCAGAGCCATGTAGAGAGTCTCTCTTCATGGCTCTGTCCATATCATCCTACTTTCTGTGGCTTGTTTAAATAAAAGACTTTTACTTTGATTTATGGGAACGTGGGAAAAACGCACATCTGTAATTTTTAGTTCATTTTAATCAATCGAGTCATCAAAACACTTGTATTTAAACTCATGTATTATAGTACTGCTGCTGTTTCATTTCATTTGGATGAGGTTCAAACCTTCTCAGTCTCTGCGATTGAAAAGTCTAAGTCTGCGTCAGTCCCTGTCCGTCTTTAGCGTAGCTAGCTAGCTATCTTCATCAGCCCTTGTCCGATCATAGCCAAGCTAACTAACTATGTTGGTCAGCCCTTTTACTACCATAGCCAAGCTAACTAGCTATATTTCTCAGTCCTATTCTTACCTTGACCCAGCAAGCTAGCTATCATTGTCAGCCCTTGACCGTCCAATAAAAAAGCCTAACAACAAAGTAATAAAAAGGGCATGGCATTAGTCATGTCCAACTGAATTATGATGGACAGACAGCATAAAAGACATAGGATATTATCTATTTAATATGCAATAACAATAACAACCGTTAGCCTAGATAACCACACCAATTTAGAGCAAGCAAACTTACACAAAATCAAGTAGACAAGCAAAATTTAATTGTTGGTTATTTCTAAGCACTGCAGGTATTTTTTTTTTTTTTATGGTGGGACAATTAACATTTATTACTCTGGGGCCCATCAATTCCTAGTTACCCTATTTCCCCCTGCCCTATATTGTATTGTTTACCCTGCTCTAACACACCCAGTCTAACTCAGGAGGGGTTTATTATTTACTGATTAATCCAGTGAGGTGAACAGTGCAGGGTAAGTCCAGGCCAGGACTGATCAAGTATAGGCTGAGAAACACAACGCACAGTGCACTGCAGAAGCTGTCCTTTAATCATCTTGTACAGGAGGAAGAAAGCTCAGGCGTGATTAGTGTGTTTATAGATGGTAACACTATAGGCAGACAGAGCATAGCATCACAAACAAGCACTGTGGAAAAAAAACATGGATCCAGATATTTAGGGGCTTTCCTCTCTGTTTTGTCTCTACTATGGGAAAATGCTTAGTGCTGCAAAACAATAGGCGGAGAGGAAGAGAGGATGAGGAGAGGAAAGATGAGGGTCTCGCAGTTACCATGGTGATGAGGATTACCTATACCATGACTATCTCTGTTCACTGTTGCCTTGAGGGAGAAGAAAAAATGTGATGCCTAACATTAAGGTTATATACACACCCACACAGATCCATGCGCACAACAAGCTGTCCCACTCACATACACGCATACACACACACACACACACACACACACACACACACACACACACATACACCTCCATGCACACACAGTAAGCACGTGAACGTTTCATGACTCAGTCTGGCATCATGTGGCAAAGGTAACAGGCTAGTGACAAGACAAATGTTATGGTCAAATATTAAGGTTATATAGCATAACTAAACATCACCTTTCTGGCCACCAGTAACACAATCCTGTTTATGTTAAGAAGAATGTGTTCCTCTTAAAGGAGCGGGTCACGAAAAAAACAAAAAAACATAACCACCTCACCCCTCCCCCCATACTCAAATGTAATCAATCAGCCAAGGCCCATTTGGTGTCTGAAGCTTGCATCTGAAGCTAAGAGGCCAATATAACAGAAGTCTATATCAGAATCTAAGCCTAAGTCTATTTGCATTACATTAAAGGAGCCATATGCTAATATTTTGAGCAATGTTGCTAGGTAAGGTCCAAGTGTTGCAGAGCCTATTAAAATATTGTAGCACTGAATTAAAAACTGCATAATGATGCTTATAAGGTGTGCTTGAAGTGCCGCAAAAGTGTCGGCACTCTCCTTATTCCTTATTATACATGTTGGCGTGTGTATTGTCCTGTATCAGCAATCCAGCAATCCATTTCAACCAATCAAGTGTTAGACTCTGAATTTCTACAGTGAATTAAGATGTTAGCAAATAGTCTAGCAACAGATTATCACATACATGTATTTATTCAAAGGGACAACCCTTTACAAATCTATTCATTTTAGTATATATTATAGTAATACATATTAATTTAATAACGTAGTAATTGCATGATACTATATGTTATGTATGCGTGTACTGTTATGTGGGTCACTTTTATAGCAGGCTGTCTGCAGTGTTCACATATGAACGAGCTGAGAATTTTGTTGTGTAGTCACTGCATACACAATATGTTGTCTTGTGATAACCACGAAAGCAATGTTTAGTATGAACGTAGTCATTAATCAGACATCAGTTTCTTTGAAGTTGCACATAGCACACCAATGTCACTGCAAGTGTTGTAGCTGTGGATGTCCAGCAGGTGGCCATGTTGTAAGATGTGAGAAAGTTGGTTTGGCTTAGCCTCAACTTCACACAACAACAATCAGATCCTTCCTGTGGGTAAACTTATAAAGACATTTTCATCAACCACACAAATATCCTGAGGAGTGAAAGTGTGAAGTCTCCCTAGTGCATGCCTGGGTGTGCTGCACAGGAGAACCTCTAGCTGTGGAACACCATCTTCTGAGTGGAAAACAACACCACTGATGTTTGACCTTAATTCATTTTTCCTGAAAGCTTGCAATTTTTTTTCTCAGAAAAAGAAAATAAATTAGAGTTTTACGTCACGTGTCCCACTTTGGTGAGTTTAGTGGCCAGTTGCTAAGCAACGGCAGAGCGCACATATATGGGGCGCCAAATGTAAAAAGTCAGTTTCTCTAGTCTGACCGAGTGACTAATGCAGACCTGAGTCTTCTCTTATCATTATGGCCATGTGTATGGAGTGGGAACAGACAGATTTGTTTACCTGCGAGATGGCTAGCTGTTTTAGCTTAGCGTTTAGCGTTTTGTTTTAGACTGAAAGCATCCCTCAAAAACATGAGAATTATACAGAATAGCTTCATTTCAAATGACAGACGCTTAGAAGTGCCATAGAATGCATTTATCCAGCAAATTAAATTATCCTCTGATGTTCTACATAGGAGGTATGTGTCTTTGGTTGGAGTGAAAAATGCCCAGAAGCGGTTTTACGTCCCCATGTACACACCAATGATTTGGCTCTAGACTAAACCACACAGCATGGCTGCTACTTACAGGCTGCTGTTGGGGTGGTGATGCTAATAAGGGTGGATCTGCTCCTCTCTTCAGGGTCAAACACTGAGCGAAGCTGCTCAATATTTTCTAAGGTTTGAGAAACTGTCCGGAGTGAAATATGCAGAGCAAACTAAGAACTTGGAATTGAAGTTGTCCAGGATCCTATTGGCTTCCTGTTGCCAGCTTGTTTTGTGAATTTTCCATTCCACCTTAAATGGTGTCTCAGTTACATTTTGGCACCTATACAAGCCAGCATTTAAGGTGGAACGGAACATTATGATTAAGAAGCTGGTGAATGGGATTTAAGGATGAACTTCAGCCCTGCCTGCTGACAGTTTGGAAAGTTCTGACATGTGCCAACATCACAGCCGCCACCGCCTGGAACAGTAGATTTTTCCACCATTTTGATGACTGTTGATTTGTTGTTGTTGTTGTTGTATGTAAATATTAATGACTCAGGACTGTTAAATACATTTAGGAGATTTTGGAGAATTACTGTTTCACCGTCCTCCTTTGCAAACGCGGGATGTGTATTTGAAGGATGAACAACAGAGTTTGAGGTTTATGGTACGTCAGTTCTAAGCATTGTAACGTGGCATGCAGGGCAGATAGAGAAGAAACACAGCCCTTATATCTAACTTCCCCAGCAAAAACATGCAGGACACCCTCCATGCAATGATGCAGTGTAGTGGCAAAACATCACCGTTCCCAACCACATTACTGTCTGGTTAGGTTAGGAACAGAGTGCAAGCACGCAGGCTACGAACAGTACAGGAGACACCATACTGGCATAACGAGCTACAACTCATCTTGTCTTGAGCACACAGGCACATGCTATGCACCTTAAATCAGTGCTTGAGAAGTTTTTTGCAGGGCTACTTCTTGCTAGGCACCTTGAGTCCTCATCTCACTGAAGTACCAACACTTTTACTTGCATGTGGTTTTAGCTACTCTACCCACCTGGGGATACAGTGAGAATTCTAGCTCAGTTCTGGGCCGTGAGATGTCACGAAATCCGTCAAAGCAGCTCTTTCATGTTGTGATTCTTTTGAAGTTGACTAAAAATGCTCATTTTTGACTACTTTTGCAGTTTGTAGGGATTTTTACACATAGGAAAGTCTTTGTTTACATGAAAGTACGAAACCACTTCCAGTAACCTATGATGACCCACTTACGAACATCACACACATCACAAAAGCAGATGTTAGAGGTTGTTCCATATGACGTTTCTTTCTCACTTAAAAACCTATATGAAGTGAAACCTGTTTTGTCAACGGAATCATCACCCCTTTATCTGCTGTCATTCACTCAATGCTCCTCATTTCAGGAGTACTGGCTGCTATCAAAACAAGCCACTTTGTTGAAGAACAGTGTTTAGACAGTGGAGTCCAGTGATTTTAGAAGGCCATTTCCTCACACTACTGAAGTGTATTTTTAACCACAGGCATGCGGTTAGCATATTTTTCCTTATCATCTCACCCACAACCACAGGAGAAGAGGCCTAGACGGGCCTTGATCATGGCCAGTGAATTACAAGAGAAGATCTGTGCAAATGAATACATTATGTGGTCGGATGTTTTGGTTGAGGGCATTTCTTGGATCAAAAGCCAGGCCGTTTTAGGTTCTAGATTTGTAAAAGATGTTTGAAAGTGCAACACTACCTGTATCATGAAACCTTCCTGACAAGGAAGCCAAGAGAAAGCACAGAAATGACCTTAACGTGGAGTGGGAACGGAAATCCATGTGTGATTTCAAAGAACTGATATGTTCCTGTTGCAACAGAAAATGAAATGACATGAGGGTGGAGTGCTATCATGGGCACCATCAATGTATATCTAGTTCCAAGAGAGGTTAAGTGATATTATTTGCATATTCTTTTGTTTTTCAAATGAAAGTCATTTGGTTTTGGTGCTTATACATGTATATATCAAATTGTAAATTGCCACTTTATGAACTACATCTACCCTGTAGCTACCTTCCAACCAGTTTAGATGTTTAGCTTAGGTCTTACAGACAAATTGATAGCAACTGATCTCCAGGTCAGGAATAAAGTTCTCAGAAAGGGTCTTCCCTAAAACAACAATGCAATCCACTGTACTTGTACCTTAAATGACCAGATGTTCTGTGGCTGCTTTACCATACGTTTAGTACAGGTTCATTTTCTGAAGCACTTAAACCACTTCCATTAACACCATAAGCTTCTGGTGAGCTCGTTCTTCCTGATATTGTTTTTTCTACCAGTTTGTTTCCTGTCACCCATCTAGCCAGATGACCCAACCCATGAGAAAAAACTACACTGAAGTACACTTATTAGACTTCCTTAAACTTATACTTAATGTACTGAAAGTGTGCTATTTTCATATACTAACTGTTTACTTAGTATGCTAAATATAATCAATAGTGCTATTAAACATATACTTAAATAGAACTTGAGAAATAGAAATTGTACTTTACTGTACTATTTCGAGACACCTCTCAGATTCATTTAAAGATACTTAAGTACACATTAAAGTACATTTCTAGTACATAGTACATAAAATATACTTCTATATATACTCAGTATACTTCTATTAAGTACTTGTAATTATTACATTTGTAATATATACATTTTGCACATGTATTTAACACACAAAACAATAATGTGCTTGAAATGTACTTGCTGGTATTGAAGTTCTTTTCTAGTACATTAAAATATACTTAATTTTTACCTGGGAAGTAAAGGGGAGTCAGGTAAAGTCCTGCACTGTACTCTGGTAACCTTGTAAAAAGGAATTCCACTGATATTTTCTGTTGTTCAATTGTTATGAGCTATGAGCAAACTCATTCAGAGTATCTGGGCGGTGCATTGTAGAGAAACTCAGATTTCTGGGAGGTCTGCAATGACAATACCGTCAGTGACATTACATCCAAATTTACCAGCGAGTCTTCGGTTAGCTTGTCTTGATATGTACAGCAATCAGCCTATGTTTAGTCAATATAAAGAGTGCTGGGCTTTTTCAAATGGAAACTTGTTGAGGTTTAGATATAGCAGTGACGAGCCCTAGGTTTGCTGGTGATGCAATTAGCTTTGTTGTGCTGTTTTGGCTTCCTGGGCATTAAATCTAAATATCATGGCATTCAGAACTTTATGATTCTTACTTTGACTAACAGTGCAGTCATGGCATTGACTGAGCATACCACAGTATGTGCTCCAGCAAGAAGAGGATCATTTCTTACCCCTGGTTATATTGAAGGAGGTAGAAGGAGCTTTCTTCTGGGATCTGGGAATGAATAGACTTTAATTCCTGCCAGACTATAATTTTACAGAGCTGAATTTGACTGAGCTAACTTTGTTTCAGAGTCAGCACTCTGTTATAGGCAGAGTACCACAAGTTTAGTAAAAGTGTACTTGGTTGGGAAGAGACCGTGGCCTTTAGGGAACCAGAAGAGGATTTAAAATAGAATGAGGATGTAAAAGCTGAGGTTTCAGGAGTCAAATCCTAATTATTCTGTCCTGTTTCACCAGCATTTGGCCTAGTGTACTGAAAAAACCATGATGCATTAAATAGAATTAACTTTAAATATGTATACTTTTAAAAACCATGATACCTGAATGACTCTTTACTGGGAAGTAAGGAAAAACCTTCTTCATTTGTATAGAACCTTCACATCAGTTTTTTTCTCTGTTAAGACCCCTGAAGGATCCAAATGTGGTTCTTTTACACCATGTTACCTCAGGCACCTCATGTTACCTTGTTTGGCACCTTTATTTTTAAGTGTGTTCATCATTTTGACATGTAGAAAGTACATACAGCATTGTAACATTCTTATCAAAAGAGCCGAAGACTAAACTGTGTTGATGTGATACAGTATTTGATTTATGTGCAGAACATCTTTTCTTAATTTCTACATAGTTCACATAGGTGTTGTAAATAATGTAATTTGGAGTGATTTAATGTGAAATGGTTCAAAACATATTGGTTTGGATTTCTTTACAGTGGTGGCGAGAGGAACCAGGCATTGCAATATCCACAGCACAAATGGGTCCATTTTATTTGCTATTTAAAATTAACATAACCTGCGTGTGTCTTCTGAGTAATGATGATCATCACTGCAAAATAGTGGACAATCTGAAAAAAACAAAAGATACTATTTTGCCTCACACTGGCCTGGATGTACCCCTCCACCATGAAAGGATACAAAAAAACATCAAAACCTGTCTGCAAATTATCACCGCACAGCGGCTCAGACATGAGGCAACATTTCATGTGCCAACTTTCTGTGAGGGAGTTTTTAGAGTCGTTTAACTCTTCAGATGTCTGGTTCCCAGCATCCCCACTGTGAACAATCCCAACTGTAAGTTTCTTTAGAGAGGAGCATTTCACGTCAAACCACTCTGAATGGCTTTGTATACGTCTTAATAATTGAGTTATTAGAAAAAATGCTGGAATTATAGTTTAATCCAATAACACCAATGGAAGATATTGACAGTAGGCTTTCAAAGCCTACACCAATAAGGCAGTTGCAGCCTTTACTTACTGACTGACGTTGCATATGTACTAGCTTTGCTGAAAGCTTTGCTGAAACATGTGAGCAGTTAGACATTTACTATCGTGACACCTTCGGCAGTTCACCTCTGAGCTATCACAAAAGTCCCCTCCCTGACATCTTTTGTGGTTTGTGGTCATGCAGCATAGCTGTCTGTACGCAAGAAAAAGCTACAACATGCTGACACGAGTCCCCTTAGGTTTCAGTTTGAGACAAAAGTACAGATGCCACATAACCCTAAAGCCTCCTGCTTCTGCTTGCTATGGCAGATAGAGGCTTACGACTGACTGTCACAGATGCTTGAGGCGCTTCTCGTAGGAACCTGTCTGAATGCCGACGGCGATGGAGACTGCAGGACTTTTGCTGCTTCTCTTTGCTGCATTCGGTGATCAAGGTACGTCCTCCCCTCTCTACCTCTCTATCTGTAGTAGCTCGTGCTGATCAGTATCAACACCACAAAAAGCAGATGTTACTGATATGTAATCTACCGTACGGAAGCAGACAAGATTTTATCTGTGATGCTACATCACACAGTTGTGAAAATATACAGTGAAAATATACAAAAACACGTGGTGATGTATTCTGGTCTCGTATATGTGAATGGAATTTTAGCAAAACACACACACACACACACATATATATATATATATATGTATATATACAAAAGAAATAAACTGAAAGACAGCAATGGTGTTGATGTTGATGATTTGATTCATGTGCTACTCATTAACCCATTTGAATCGTGTCAGTTCCTAGCATACCGCCGCTCCAAAATGGCAACTTTACAGGAGAGGGCAAAAACCTCATTTCATTTTAATGTATGTCAATGGAACCAGACTTTTTTACTTTTTATTTTGGGACATTTCTGTTGGTCCATTCATCATGAAATTGTCACACAGTGTAAACAGCAGCTGCTGTGTTCAAACTTTGCATAAAAGTAAAAATCAATCAAAAATCGATACATGTTTTTCATTGGACATCAGCGATATGTATATTTTGTAGAACACCAAATGGCCTATATATTGGTGAATGAAGTACTGAAGCCATTTAATCTTTGGAGAATGAACTCCCAGCTAGAAATGTTTTGTTCTAAAGACGTTCTGAGAATATGGAATGCAATGTTCCATTAATGTTTTCAGCTGGGAGCTTTCTTTTGCTTCCCAGAACATTCTTTCTAAATGTAGGAGAACATTCTCTAAAACCATTCTGTCATCTCAGGTCTTAGTAACATCCATAAAACTGAAAATGTTTCTGAAAATGTTCTTTTGTTATCATGTATAATAATCTGTGGCCCTGACAACATGCTCAAAACATCCTCGTTGCAGGTAAAATGTTATACCTTGGTTAACATTAAACCTTTTATGGGTGAAATTATAAACACCTCTAAAAGATTCTATAACATTAGATGGAAACATTTTCTTTAAAACTGAATTAGAACTTGTAGGTCACGTTAGCCAAAGTTCTGGGAATGTTCCCTGCTAGCTGACCTGATCTGCCAGGATTTCTACACAGCAAGATCAAAAATATTATATAACTAACATGACCTCTACAACTGCCAACAATTCCAGACTTGCATTCCGCATCAGAGTAACTCCATAGCTTTTCCTCTTGTTTGAACTGTTTTCCTCATAATTACTGGATAAGATATATAACAAGCCTCCCAGTTAAAGTGGTTACAGTAGTAATACGCCTCAAACACATAGCCTGAGCTGTAAGCTAGGATAACAGTAGAAGCATTCTTCTTTAGCACTCTGTAGTTGTGAATGAAGGTATGAGATAAATGTCCCACTCTTTAAGCTCATACAGGTTTGATATGTCCGTTCCCGAGTCCACAGTGTTATAAGGAAAGTACTCTAAGTGAAGAAGATTTCTATTGTGAATGGGAGGACCAAGACAGTTCTCTGAGTGCTTCCTACACCCTTTTCATAGAGTAAGTACCCATTCATCATTTCAAATTTAGCCTTTTCCTATGACTGTACTGACACCAGCTCACATCAATCGCGCTGGGGCCCCAATTTAGGGGGGTCATGGTGACTAAAATCTTTGTTGGCCCCCTCATTTAGATACTGACATAGTTGTACATACATGACTCATGGAGAGATCCAATTTCCTATCAACATTCATCACCAGTTAGCATCCATCAACTCTACACAGACAGCCCTGACGTCTCTCTCGTTTGTCTATAATGCATTTCATCCATGGTAACAAACAGATCGGGATATATTCACTATTTTGCCATGTCTTTTGAGAAAATGAAAAGATAATTCCAATTCCAAAAATAATTCCAATTAAATAATATATTGTCACTGTCACTTCAGTTGAACCATTTGAACCACCAATCATTTGATCACAGCAGCTGCTGTTTACATTGTTTGAAAATGAAATGATGAATGGACCCACAGAAATTACCAAAACTGCTTGAAAAAAAATCTTAGATTAATACTACAATGGATTTTTGCCCTCTCCTGTAAAACATGCTATTTTGGAGATACTTGCTTTTCTTTAGACAGCGATGATATACATATATATATATATATATATATATGCAGCTCTGGAAAAAAAAGAGACCAGTTTTTTCTTAAATCTCCACATGTACAGCAGCTGTTCTGAAGAGAATTCCTTTACAGACATGCTTCATTCTACTTAATGAGATGGTGATTAGGTGATGACCTGAACCAAATCCTATCCTAACCAGCAATAGGATAAAAACCATTTGCTGGTGTCATCACTATTCTCTTGTTATAGAACCAGCTGGATGGCAAAAGCAGTGCTAGTACTACGCAAACATTAAGTGCAGTCAAAATACAAAAATGCCAAAAGAGCTGAAGAGAAAAGTTCTTAGTGAGGAAAAGAAGGGTTCAGTTCTGGCTTTACTGGCAGATACAGTGAGCGTCAG
Organism: Semaprochilodus insignis; assembly: GCA_034552555.1. Classification (NCBI taxonomy): domain Eukaryota; kingdom Metazoa; phylum Chordata; class Actinopteri; order Characiformes; family Prochilodontidae; genus Semaprochilodus; species Semaprochilodus insignis. The sequence goes on along the minus strand of CM067489.1, from coordinate 23,784,132 downwards.
GTTCCATCCTGAACATTTCAGAAACATCAAAATCCTGAACATTTCAAAAACAGCAGTTCATAAGAACAAGGTCAAGCAGCAAACACACGGGACAACAAAGCTACAGACTGGCAGAAGGTGAAAAAAACGATTCCCTACTGACCATGATGACCGCCACTGCATTTGAATGAACAGCAAGGACAGGTCGAAAAAGGCTTCTGGAGGATATGTGGATTAGCATGCCTAGCAAGAAAACAACAAATGACATTATCTTAGTTAAAAGTAATTTTCTTATGGTACAGCATTCATTTTTAATTTGCACTGGGGCCAATAAGATACTAGTTACGCCACTGTTTGGCCTGGGCGCTTAGCATCTACCGCTCCTGCAAACTGTGAAGTCAATTGTGCTGTCGAAGACTTTGAGAATCGATGTGAATTAGTAGGAATGTGCTGTACAGTGATAAACATTCTGCCTTTCTGCCTTCTGAATTAATTCTCTTCTCTATCTATCTTCTCTAGCTCTTCTCTATCATCCGATAGTTCTCCAAACCCTGCTAATTTTGAAACGGGCAACCTACAGCACAAACAGGTACCTCTGGAAAATGTCCTTACTACAGTAAAGTCGGACATATGGGTACAGAAGAAAACAGAGAACATGACTTGCATCTCGCCCAATGCCTCTGTGATCCTTAATGATCTAGGTAGGAATCTGTTTTCTTCACTCTAAAGGACATATTCAATCAAATCAGTATATTGGTACCATTCAGGAATTCCTTCTGCCTATACGTAGCTGTCATGATGAACTGACCAATAGAATAAACAAAAATATTTGGAATAAAATTTGGCTTCCCAACATGTACTTCTTAAAAGTACCTTTTTTCCATAGGGGTGCACTGATATGGGAATTAGACATTTCTGATATACATAAGCATAAACATAAACAGTTATAAAAATATAGATTATAATAAAATGGCATTTATTTCTAATGGTTTAAAAATACAGTATAAATTCAGATTAAAAAACCCCAGATCATTCTAAACCATAGCTCAGTTGCCTGAATGGGCTGCATCGTACTTTAGCATATTTTGGCCTATAATGCTAATTTCATATTTTTTATGCTCATGTTCATAATTTTAATTTTGGGGGTCTGCTAGAATACTGGATTTGGGGTCTACTACAGTTCTGAATTCACATACTTCGGTGTTCCAAACACACATTATATTTCTAACACCGTTCATCTGTATTCACAAATGTATTCTTGTATGAAATGCACTGTTAGAGCTCCTGTGTCATTAATCCCCGCCTCTCTGTGAGTCCAGTATGCTCTGATTGGTCAGCTCACACACAAACTGTTGGAGCACCTAGTAGTTGTTGTGTGTTGTGTGAGGGTGTGCCAAGCCTGACGGTAGGTGGGCAACAAGGACTGTGTTACTTTGTACCAGAGAAAAAGGCTGGAATTCCAACAAGCATGCTGTGTTTCAGGAAGCTAAGAAAAGTGGTTGTTTCTGCAGGGAAGAGTTTCTTTGGGCTTTATCACTTTGCAGACTGTGTGCATGCACAAAAAGCTACATGAAATGAAGGAGAACGACTCAGTAAAGTCTTTTTTTCTTGTCAAACATGCAGGATTGCCAGATCAATAATGTATGCAGTGCACATTGAACAAAATGCAAAAACAGTCATTTATTTAGTTTGCTCCCAGACACTACTCTCCATCAGATCAATACTTTTACCATTTCATTGCTCAATGATGATGCATACTGAATGTCTGTACAGGCAGTTATGTTAACAAGTAATCTGCAACCCCTGGGCCCTGGGTACCCCGGGCCTTTGCCTATGTTGCCTATATGGTATGGTATATGGTATATGGTAGATCTGCCCTAACTTTTACTTTTCTGCAAAGTTACTATTACTATAGAGTTTTGGTATGAAAGATACGGTTACATCCGCCTTCTTTGCTGAAAGGAAATGCTGTCAGAAGTCGTGACGGTAGTCTTGCATTTGCTGACTGAACATTTGAAGCCTGTAGTCTGGTGGTTTTTTCTTTACCTGCATGTTTTTCATGTTCTCTATAGTGAAATACAGTGCCCCAGTTTTACACAAAACTGAGAGGTCCGATGGAAATCTCACGCTTAGATGGCCCAGAGCGAAGGACAATAAAGCCGCTTTTTATGAGATCAGATGGAAGGCGATTAATGCTTCATGGCAGACTGTAAGTGCTTGTCTTTATATCTCATGTCATCAGATCATTCATTGAGCTTCTAAAGCACATACTGATTTATTCATTTGATGTATTATCAAATCGCAGGACAGTTTTAAGACGCAGGACAGTTCTAAGAACGAGGACAGTAGGAAAGGTTTGTTTCTTTTATTATTTTGACCAGATTGTAAATATCTACTAGGCATTTTTTATCTGTACACAGTTGGGTCATTTCCTCCAAAGGTATCAGGATAATGAATTAAAACTACATTGCTATTCAAATGGAAAAGCCTTCATTTAAAATTTTAATTTGCTATTCAGTTTTAATGTTCATGGTTGACCTAAGATAATTAATGATAATAAGTGTTCGGTGGGTCATCCTTAAGCATGAAATGACCCTGTCAGCTCTTGAGGAGCACCTTTGAAGTCGGTAGAAAGAAGCCATTGGGGCTTATGAAAGAGACACAAAGGGTATGATCAGGGCAAAGTTTAATGGAGTTTTCCCAATATGTTTAATTTAGCAAATGAATGCGAAATGTGCATTAAAACTGTGTTATTTGTAGAGCATTTGTATCGATTTTCACTTAGAAAATCAAGAGAATATATTGATCAGGGGCCCACAAACGTTTGCACTGATAGCCACAGCAAAGCACTGCAAATTTAACAATCTAGAACACACTGTAAAATAAAGCATATTGTCGCTGTCCAATG
>CM067489.1:23699391-23781180 GCA_034552555.1 Semaprochilodus insignis | reverse complement strand
CAGCTGCTGTTTACACTGTGTGAAAATCTCGTGATAAATGGACCAACAGAAATGGCCCAAAAGTGCTTGGAAAGACGTCTGGTTCCATTGACTTCTATTAAAGTTAAAGGAGGTTTTTGTCCTCTCCTGTAAAGTTACCATTTTGGAGATACTTGTTTTTCTTTGGACAGCGACAATATATTGTACATTGAGGTATTCTGTATAGAGCAGCTGCTACTAACCTGCTTGTTAGGTGGTAGAGTTGCTTTACAATTTCTCAGAAGCCTTGAGAATCAGCATCAGAAGTAGCAAGGCTGGATGCAATAAGTCACAGGTTGCAGATATGGTAACGATACTAAAGATAAATTACAGATTGTAGAAAGTATATCTGGGGGGCTTACAGAGATTTTTGTGGAACCTAACGTTTTTCCATATGCTACAGCCGAACTGGATTCCAAGACCCTGCACTTAGAGAACCATTTAGTGTACCAAGTCCAAGTTAGGCGTAAGGCCATTGGATACTCTCTGTGGAGTGACTGGAGCCACATGGTGGAGTTTCCTATTGGTAAGTTCGGAGTTGGCTACTGTAACTCTTTCAACCAGGGTCTGCTTTGTAACCATAAAGAGAACAAAGTATACGACTGCATTGCTGCAATTTGCCATTAGGTCTGCACTATATGGACACAAAATACAACGTTCTACAAAACAATAAATGAACCATGATTTAAACAAGGTTCTCTGACCAAATGTGCTGCAAGCGTGTAAACAGCAAAAACAGCATACATACACAACCACAGAACTGCAGGAAAACACTCTGTGGATTGTAAGGCTGTTAGAAGTCAGCATTCCCTGTACAGTTTATTCCGTATTTAATTCCCTAAAATGTCTTTCATAGTAACAATAGAAAGAATTAGCATGAAGAAAAAAAACAACAGGCTAAGATATGTGTGCTTGTGCTGCTGCAAGCCTGGGGTCGGATTTTGCAAGGGTTTTTTGGACTGCGTCTCACGTCTTTGCATATAAACATGAAACACATACCTTCAGCAGGACGCTGATCAAAATATGTTGACAATAGTAGAGAATTCACTTACCTCCTTGCATGCAATAACATGTCTTCACCATAGAGGTCTCCAAATCCCCTGATCTTACATAGTGCAGCTTGAAGAATAAAATAGATTTTGAGCTTTGCATACGTTGACGATTGAGCCTGCTGACCACACAGGAGAGTAAGGTTCAGGTCCACTTCAGGAAAACACTTGTTTGGTTTGAAAACCACTGCCAGGGTCAAATCTAGGCATCTGGCGGCATCTTGTCAACAGAAGAGGGCAGGGGGATTATACAACTGATGAAACTGAGACATGCTATAAAAGGGTGTCTGTGTTGTTCATAGCTCAGTTTCATGACGTTTTATAAGATCACTATTTTGCACATGAATATACTACTTGTATATAAATAAAATCAAATATGTAAATTTGTGTGGCACATAATCACATCTCTGTGAAATCAAGACCTTTCAATTCAAAATTTCAATTCTTTGAATTTGAATGTCAATTCAAAGTTTAAATCAGTTTAAATATTGATTCAGTTTTTTTAAGTATCTAACCTGAAAATGTGATTGATAATTGAACGTGTCACTGTTTGCTTTATAGAAATTCAAGTGCCTGTTGTCCACTGGAAAGAAGTAAAGAGTATAAAAATGAGGACAGTTTTTCTCAATTGGGATGTAAGTTCTGATCGAATGCTGGAAACGAGTGTGTAGTGTCCATCATTTCCATGTGAATAAAACAAACAGTATTTCATCAATACAAAAGTGACTCTCCATTTCTGTACCTTTGGCAATAATTTTGTTGATGTAATATGTTTTATTCACGTGGAAATGATGTTCACATTTGAATCAGGAAAAGTGTTCAAATAGAAACATGTCAGGACTGTATACATCCGTTACTTATTACACTCATCATCAAAAAATAGTTGCACCCAACTGAAATATATATACTACTATGAATATATATACTTTTTGAAGAAAGTATCGGAATAAAAAATGATGATAAATTTAGACTGATATGGGCAAGTAGTGTCTCTCAGTATGGTGTGGGGCCGCCATGTTTGCTAACACCAGGTTCCTAATGGAGTCCTGTGATAATCCGTCCCATGTAGCTTGAATATTCTCACACAGTTCCTCCAGATTGTGCGGTGGGGGTGGAGGTGGAGTGACACCAGGCCTTCTGGTTGTTGATGCGTGACAACAAACTGTTCGTCTTGGCACTGACCATGGTACCTTCACACGCAGATTCGTTGGTCATCTCCACTAAGACAAAAGGGGGACTCGTCACTGAATATGACTCGCTGCCATTCTGAGTCTCTCGATTACAGTGTGGTGGGACCATTGCGTGGTGGTAAGGGCAGCCATCGTAACGGTCTGCGTGCATGTAGTCCTGCATCGTGCAGTCTCTGCCAATGGTGCTGGCACTAACAGGATGACTCATGGAGGGCATCACTGCTCACCGAATGTCCGCAACCATGGCTGTTGGGTCAGTCAGGTACAGCGATAAGGCCCATCCTTGCTCACATGTGCAGTCGAGCGTGAAACTTGAATCATTCGCAGTGTCTCATGATGTCCTACCTACCTACCACGTTACAGTCCTGTTGGCTGATCCCTCCTGGGTGCAACTGTTCCTTTGATGATGAGTGTATACAGGGTGTATATATAAGTATATATGGTGTATATATATATATATATTTTTTTTTTCTTTTCAGGCACCTCCTCCTGAAGCCTCCTATGGCGGTGTCACTTACCACCTGACTCTGAAGCTACCGTGTGTAGATAAAAACAAAACCACTAAGAAAACATCTTACACAATGTATATAACTGATTCTGAAGCCAGGGTGTCTATCGTCGCTAAGAACAGTGTGTCGGAGTCAGCTTCTCGAGAGATTACCATACCCCATGTCCAACATCTTAAAAGTAAGTGTTATTCAGGTACGTATGTGACAGTATCTGAAAGTAAATGCGAGGTCTCATGTGTCAGATGTACTTCTGTTTGTGTCTTTCGAAGAGTGCACAAATTCAGGAAGACTTCCACACAGGAAACGCTTCTGCTTGGAGTGGCATAAGCTTCTAGATGGTGAAACCCGGCCGATACATGTGAACACTTCACGCAATGCTACATTTCAGTCCATTAAGAAAGGTAAGAACCGTGAGGCTTGAACCAAATACCAAATAAAGAAATGCAATGCAATATACAGACCGTACCAAGACCATCCCTCAAAGGGGATATTTCTGAAAATGTTAGTTATATGATAATCAATGATGAGTTGTCAGGAGTTCAAAAGTTACATAAAAAAGGTACATAAAAAAGGAGACCAAAAAGTACATTTTTGGGCTAGCCAACTTGTTTCACAGGACTTTTTGCCCATAAAATCCATCGTCCACTGTAACATCATGACAAATACCATGACATAACATCAGCACGCACGACGACACAGCAAATACTGCCACTAATGTTATCTAGGTTGAGGATTAGCAAACCCACCTCGCTCCAACTGCTGCTGCAATGCTAACCAACTGCTATCGCGAGGATTAGCAAACAGGACAAAACAATACTGACCTATTAGCTCTGTGAAACTGCAAAAAGTCAGCTTCTTTTTCACCAGCTTTTTGTTTGTTATCATTCCACCTTAAATGGTGCTGCAGATACATGCTGCCGCCTCAGTTTACCTATTCAGCCTTTTGAACGAACTTTCCAGTTGCACCTTAAACAGTACAGTAGTTACATTCAGGCATCTCAGGGCCAGAATTTAACTGCAGCACCACAACGCAGCAGGAAAATTCAAACAAGTAGCTGGCAAAAAGAAAGTCAGCTTCATCCTCGTCAACTCTACGAGGTCTCTCCACCTTGAAACCCCTTACTGATGTTAACACACCTTTTCACCCTTCCCCGATTTAAAAACATCTTTCATCTGCCTTTGTTCTTTAAATCCTCTCTTCGTTTTGCTTATTTCTTGGCTATCTTTCCTTCAAGAAAATGGCTGGAGTTATTTCCTATTCACAGAGGCAGGGTCGCATGTGAACATTGTTTTCTTTCCAGCGTGCACAGAACGGACAGCTAGCGGACTGTAAGGAGAGATCTGCTGAATTTAATAAACGGAAGTAATTAAGCTGTCTGTATTCAAACACGCAGTTGTCAGACGATAGTCTCAGAAAACATGTGACATATTGTAACATCATTTATCATTTATAAATGATTTCTTTATCATTTATACGTTTTTTTTGCAAGATGAAAAGATTCTATCAATTGAAAGAGAAAGATTGTAGTTCCCCGCAAAGTGTACTGCACAGGGAATTCCGACATATTAAGGGTGATTCCAAACACAGGCAGTGAAAATGTTTTCCTGAAAGGGAATTCAGTGACCGACAGTTTACCACTTCACAGGAAGCTCAAGTGTGTCCAAAATATAACGGTACTGCTTACTTTAATTCCCTGTGGAATGCAATGTGGCTTGCGTTTCACACAATTCTACACAGAACCTTTTGGAAAATGGTTCTATATAGCACCAAAAAGGGTTCTGCTATTGCTGCAAGCCTGAGAATGTGACAATAAGTTATAATAGTATTTATACATCATTGTATTTTTAGTTATTATGCTTCTAAACTGTGGAACTCAATCCCACCTTCTATTAGACAGTCAAGATCAGAGCTCACTGAAAAGAAACACCGGGACGTATCTGTTTAACTTAGTGTTTAGTTAAAGTGCTGTGTCTTCATGGTAGTTAGCTTTTTAATTTGATGTGTGTAATTTTTTAACACGATTTTGTTCATTTTGTTTCTTCTGTTACTGCCTTATCACCCGCATGTAAAGCACATTGAGCCACCACTAGCGGCTATTTTATGAATAAAGATGATGATGATTATTTGAATTAGTATAATTATTGTTAATAATATTATAATAATAATAGCATATTCCTTTCGCTGCCATTTAGAACCCTTTTAGTCTGAGATCATCTGACAAACTGTTTCACCATGCAAAGAATTTTTTAAGAATCATGATACTGTATATTAAGCCACTGTCTTTACTAAAGAACCCTTGAAGAAACAGCTTTTTAAAGACCGTAGCTTAAAGCTTTCATCTTTGTGAGAGAGAGGAGAAAGCTCCACTCTTGCTTCAGATCTGAAACCATTGACAGGTGAAAGGTAACAGGACACGTAGCTGCTACTGAGAAAAGGAAATAGACTAGAAAGAAGAAAACCAGGAAACAAAACAAAGAAGTTGCTGGTGTTCTGTGCACAATAGACCGACCACTGCAGGTCCGACCTCAGTATCACCGAATGTGTTTGGAATTATTTGGATGGTGAGAAGAAGAAACTGCAACTCATTTCTAAAACTAAACTTCGAATGTATGGAAAAATATTCCTGCGGGTTTCTGTGAAAAGCTAAAAGCAAATCTCCCAAAAAGGCAACGAGTGGACACTGAATACTGGACCTGGGATATAATACTGTAGGTGTCATTTTCTTTCTAAATGCGTGTTTCCAGCAATAAACGGGACTTAATGGATGTTTTGACTGGAAATGAAATAAATGAAAGGTGGGCTTCTTTGTGTTTTAGGGGCATCTTTTGCATGGTGCTGTATATATCTGTATATCAGGGAACAAGCCTTGTCAAAAGACAAAAATATGTTCTTACCCTTTAAGTACCATTTAAGCTAATTCTTATGGAGACATATCAGATTTGCCTTTACCTGTGACTGTAACCTCTGACTTCCTCTGATTTCAGATATGCAGAAATTTGTCCGTTATTATTACTTTTTGCACGTCAAGGAAAACCGGCATTGGCAGACCCAAACCATGTGTCCCATCTATTCTACAGAAGGAGGCAAGTTTAGAATGAGTAGAGCCGTGATGAATGTACCTGCTGATGCAGAGAAAAAAAATAAAAAGAGAAAGTTGATTATAAAATAAAGCAATAGAAAAACTATAGAAACTTTGTAATTCTATACTTTCTATTCTTATTTTTATATTTATTATGTTGTTCCTTTCTTTTGTTTTCCAAAAGCACCTGTGGCAGAGCCACAGAATGTTACAGTTGTAAATGTGACTCATGACTCGGCTTTGCTGTTGTGGAGACCGATTCCAGTCCAGGACCAGCGTGGGTTCCTTCTGCATTATGCGGTCTGGATCTTAAGAGAAGGTGGAAAAACAGGTGAGGAATTTCGCTACAGTGGATTTTCATTCTAAGACGGTGGATATGAATATATGTCATTGGGGATATTTGCATGTTTCCTCTAAAGCCCCAGTCTAAAATTGCTGCAGCTTTATACGGGGAAACTGTCATACAATATTAGTAGCTTGAAACCTACATGTTTCCTACATGTTACTAAATTGCATTTGTGTTGTCTGATGTAGTTCTTGTGCAACTCTATTGAAACTCAGCTGCAGTAGTTGCAGGCATTTCAATTTACTCCACTTTACTTTTACTCGAGTGGAGGTCTAAAGGGAGGAACTTCTACGTTTACTGAATATTTTACCTTGAGTATCTCTACTTTAACTCAGCTACATGGTTTGTGTACTTCATCCACCACTGCCATGAAGTTAATTATTATTGCTCCAAGTAACTATCAAGACGTACTGAAATGATGTTGCTCAAAACATGCAACTAATTGCATTTAAGTTTTACCGTGTAGAGCCACGCTATGAAACAGCGATGCAATTCACGTCAAGTGTACTTGCTCTAAGTTCAGTAACTCATCACTAGATCACATGAGGCCATGTTGCTTTTCCTACCACAACAACAGTAACAATAATTCTTGCAATGATGCTTATTATAATGACATTCTCATTAGCATTTTGAGGAAGACTCTCACTCTTTAATGTACCTTTTTTTCTTATGTTTTCTCAGTTCACCATAAGGTGCCAGAAAATGCAACTAGTTTCCATCTCAGAAAACTCATTAAAGGATCCTCATACACTGTATATATCGCTGGGCGGACGAAAGCAGGAGTGGGGCCTAATTCCACCATAAACTTCCTGACGACCCCGTCATTCATTGAGCACAACAGTGGGAAATGTACTTTAATCACTACAGACATTCTTCTTTTAGTATGATCTATGGTTATGTTACAGTGGCCGAGAAGTGCAAAACAAATTAACATTTCAGAAAACAAAATTACAAAAATAAAAACAAATTTACAAACGAAAAAAAATTAGATTCAAGAAAACAAAATTACGAAAGCAAAAACAATTTTACAAGTGCAAAAAAATAAAACAGAAAACAAAATTACAGACATGAAACACTTTTACCAGTACTGAAACAGTTTTACAAACTGCAAATAGCCACTCTACCACCAAAAAAACAGTTTGATTGACAAGGGTCTGCAACAAGCACTTCCTGTGTCTTAGACCTAACCTTTCTGTCAGAATTTGCAGTTTGTAAAATGGTTGCAGTGCTGGTTTCATATCTTGTAAAATTGTTTTTGCTTTTGTAATTTTGTTTTCTTGAATGTATTTTTTTATTTGTAAATTTGTTTTTATTTTTGTAATTTTGTTTTCTGAAATCTGAATTTGTTTTGCACTCCTTGGCCCCCGTAGTATGTTCATCTTTCCAGTCTATGCAGCTCCTCAGCAAAGTTTCTTTCTTTCATCAGTGTTAGTGAAGGTCATCCTAAGTGTCTGTGGAGTTGTGCTTCTGCTCTCAGTCTTCTTCTCCATTGCTTTCAGAAGGTGAGGAGGTGAACAGCTGGTAAGGTGTATTCCAGCACCTGTAGCATTAAAAATGTTAATTTATCATGGACAGTAATCTCTGTGCAAAACAAGGCAGGCAAGCTCGTTGCTGACGCTCTCTGGCTTCTATTTCAAGTGTATTTTGAGTCAGCAGGTTCTGTTTTTTACTGATTACAGGGAAATGTGTTAATATTACAGTCTGTGGTTGCTCACTGTATGACACACATGTAGAGATTAAAATAAATGTATGAAATATCCTGCTAACTGCTTTATTACAGTGTCGGCATATATTCAGCATGATATGAACTGGCCTACCTATTTATTTCAGTGTTTTGTTCTCAGACACCAACCTCAGGAACATACTGTAAATGCTGTAATCTTTGTTGTCATGTATTTATGTATGTGATTGCAGGTTAAAGAGGAAGATCTTACCAACGATCCCGAGCCCTGTGATTCCTGCTACAGCTTCCTGTCATCTACCTCAGGTTGGAACCACTACTTAACCCCTTCTCGTTTAAGTACACATGTATATACACAGTCGAGTCACATTATTATGACCACTAACTAATATCCAGAGTAACCACAGTGTGCAGAAAAGACAGCAGCTAGACGGGTTGGGAGTGGCTCAATAAGGTCCTGGTAGGTCGTCACAGGTATCTGCAGCCATGCTGACTGCAGTGCATCCCGCAGCTGCTGGAGGGTGCGTAGGGGAGGATCATGACAATCAAGGTGGTCCCACAGATGCTCAGTTGGGTTCAAGTCTGTGGAATTAGGGGACCAGGGTAGTACTTGGAAGTCTTGGTCATGCACTTCTAACCGGTGTCGGACATTTCTAGTTGTGTGACACGTTGCATTGTGTGGCTGGAAGATCCCATCCTCACCGGGGAAGACAATCAGCATGTATCGTAGTAGTTACAGATAAATTCTAAATTGTTCACTGAAAAATTCATATTAATTATTGCATAATTACAGATTACAGCATTATTCTCTGTAGTAACAGAATTATTCTCAGTATTAGTAACTGAATTATTCTCTGTACGTACTGAATTATTCACTTTAGCAGTTACTGAATTATTCTCTGTAGTAGTTACTGAATTATTCTCTGTAGTAGTTACTGAATTATTCTCAGTAGTAGTTATTGAATTATTCTCTGTAATAGTTACTGAATTATTCTCTGTGGTAGTTACTGAATTATTCTCTATAGTAATTGCTGAATTATTCTCTGTAGTAGTTACTGAATTATTCTCTGTATTAGTTACTGAATTATTCTCTGTAGTAGTTACTGAATTATTCTCTTTAGAAGTTACTGAATTATTCTCTGTAGTAGTTACTGAATTATTCTCAGTAGTTACTGAATTATTCTCAGTAGTTACTGAATTATTCTCAGTAGTAGTTACTGAATTATTCTCTGTGGTAGTTACTGAATTATTCTCTGTAGCAGTTACTGAATTATTCTCTTTATTAGTAACTGAATTATTCTCTGTAGTAGTTACTGAATTATTCTCTGTAGTAGTTACTGAATTATTCTCTATAGTAGTAACTGAATTATTCTCTGTACGTACTGAATTATTCTCTGTAGTAGTTACTGAATTATTCACTTTAGCAGTTACTGAATTATTCTCTATAGTAGTTACTGAATTATTCTCTGTAGTAGTTACTGAATTATTCTCAGTAGTAGTTACTGAATTATTCTCTGTAATAGTTACTGAATTATTCTCTGTAATAGTTACTGAATTATTCTCTGTGGTAGTTACTGAATTATTCTCTATAGTAATTACTGAATTATTCTCTGTAGTAGTTACTGAATTATTCTCTGTAGTAGTTACTGAATTATTCTCTGTAGTAGTTACTGAATTATTCTCTGTAGTAGTTACTGAATTATTCTCTGTGGTAGTTACTGAATTATTCTCAGTAGTAGCTGTTAATTAATTCATAGCACTGAAGAAAATAGTAGTTGTGAATGATCTATTAATCTGTCTGTATTAACTGAATTATTTGCACTGTAGTAGTTACTGAATATTTTACAGTAGTTGTTGAATAATTTATAGTAGTGGCTGAATAGTTTATAATTGTTATTCCATGATTACTAATGGTTACCAAATAATGAACAATATTGAATAATAATAATTGATAAGAAATTAATAAGAAATCTTAAGATTGATAACAGAGTAATTTGGCCGCAGTTAAATGTCTGACATGGTAGCTGTATGTTGCTTTTGACTGAGGTTTACACTTTTGACGAACAGGAAGTGTAATGTCCTGTTTATATCATGATAGCAAACTCTGACCTACATAAGGGTTTCCCTGTGTGACAGAACAATTCATAAATCATCCGCGAACTGCGTGCTGAGTGCAGCATAAAGGTCTGACAAATGCTGAACTTCAGAAGGCCACATCCATATACAGTCTGTGTGGTTATGTGCATGTTTGTGAGTAGGTGGGTGGGTGCTTGTGGGCACAAGTTGGTGAGTGACCGAGCTAACAGCTGATCATTCTTGTAGAATCTGAGGGCTACGACGGAGGAGGTGCATGATGTGATTCTTCTGTACCGTGGGGATCTGGATAAACAAAACAAAGCACATGTAGAACAAAGCACTTTACTGCAAGACTGCCAGCTCAGCGTCTTTGAAGAGGAGGACGAAGAGGAGGAAGGGGATGAAGAGCATTTCACCAGTTCCTTCCCGAATCCCAACTACAAAGGGCAGATGCTGAGGCTTCCTGAACCACTGGCAGAGGAGAAAGACCCAAAGGAAAATAACTGTGAGATCAGCACACCCTCATACAGGCATGGCTCTGTTCTATGAGTACTCTGGTGGGGTACTGTATGATTGGTTACCACAGACAGTCATTTCGGTTCAGTGGAACCGAAAACCTGTATATTCATAACTGACTTATATTAGACATAGGTTGATAAGTATTGGTGTATTCCTTTCAACTCCAGTGCCTTCTATATCCTAAGCCTTATTAATAGAAACTAAAAGGAAACCGATGCAAAAAGGTTTTTAGAGGAATTCACATCTGGACCTGCAGGCGGGTCTGTGGCTGTTCAGGGGCTAAAACACGGATCAGAAAGAAGATGGACGGATATCATTGCAATAACAATATGACCTATAAGAAACTTTATCAGAGCACTGTATAACAAGGCATATGCATGTCCGGGTCATGTTGTAGCATATGTACATATAATTCTAGGACATGGCATAATTGTCTGCATTGTATTTCTTCCTTACCTAATGTGAAACTGCAAATAACCAAGTTCTTAGAAGCGACCTGAAAACTTCTCAGCAAACGGCTGAGGTGGCAGGGCTTACTCACTCTTGAACACCCAGTTGTGGTCATAGTTCTTGAAGCTGAGCAGCAATGCTCAGCAACAAGAACAAAACATCTACTGCAACTGTTTTGGAGCTTTAGCTTTAGAAATGTACAGCAGAGAGCAGGCAAAAAGAGTTAGCATTTCGTCATATGCCAAACTAATGAAAGGATATTGCGATACATGCTGTAAGCAGTGTGGCGTGGCTAAGTTTTCTGTGATAAGGATCTGGCCGTGTTTATTGGATAAGTAAAAGGTTATTACGCCGAAATTGTGTTTGTTTCAACCGCTATCTCACCTCAGATCAGATCAGAAACATAGTTTCCACAACGTTAAGAATGAATGGCTGGTTAGTGACAGGGTTTGACAGGGTTTTGAGCGGTTTATGAGTAAACGTGGGACAACGAAATTCCGCCTTAGACTTTCACTTTTCAATACATAGATTAGACTACAGTGCTGTGCAAATTTCAGAGACGCCTCTTCATTTACTTCATTTCCAGTCAAAACAATGAAGACGATGGACTTCTCAGAACAATGCACTGACTCAGAATCCGGACCTCCACGTCACTGAGTGTTTCTGGGTTTCTGTGGATTGGGAGGAGCAGAAAAAGACTGAGTTTTGGATGTGCAGGTCTCCCTGCAGATTTCTATGAAAATCTGAAAGCAGATCTGCTAAATAGAAGAGCAAAAAGTAGACACACTAAATACTGGAATGTTCTGTATTATATTGAGGTGTTGTGGCTTCTGAGTCATTTTCTGTTAAATATGACGATGAAAAATGAATGAAATTACATTTTGACCAGTAAAATAAGGTCCCAGGGAGTTGGTGGGTGATCATACCCATGTATACCCATCATACCCATATAGGACCTTGACAAAAGCAATAGCGTCCTTTGCCATATCAAATCTGGCTGTGGCTCGCTCCAGAAGTAGTAGTAGAAAAGCCACAAACATAACTAGATACCAGCCACAAATCAACCCTTCAGACTGTTTTGGGGCCTGCTAGAAAATATAGACATATATTGCAATATACAAATGAACAGACGAACAAACTGATGGATGGATGGAAGAAGAAATGGACGGATGAAGCAACAGGTGAATGAACAATGTTGGTGTATGGACAAAGGAATTAACAAGCTACAGAGAGCTACAGACAGGTTGCCTAGCCAGCTAGCTAGCCTAGCTTAAGCTTGCTAAGGTTCTCTGACTCTGAAACTGTTTTGTGTGGGTGGAACAAAAGATGTTAGCCATGTGATTGGCTAGGAAACACTTACAGAAGCATTACACAAGATTAGGACCGCCCAGTTTACATGAACAGGAGAGAAAGATGGTGAAGTACAGCAGATGCGTATTAGACTTTGGGAGAGAATTTATAAGACATACTTTATACATGCATATTGCGGCCTAGAAGAACAAGATCAACTTAAATTCAGATATAGGTCCCCTGGGCTTTAAAAGATGTTTGCATAGTATGCTTGTATGTTGTATGCTTCGTACTGTTTTTCCAGACAACAAGAATTTGAATGTGATTAAGAACAACATGCATGCAAGCTGGTTTAGAGCAGTGCTCGAACATAAACTGACAAATGGACTGAAAAATTTAAAAAAATATATTTTATGCTCTTTTATTATATTGTATGCATATAGATGTATTGATGTTTGACAGGTTTGTTCTTTAATAGAACATTTTGGATTTATTAATATTGTAACCATCTATCACAGTCTATAAACAGTCCACAATCATGCTGTACCAAGGAAGCACACCTGTTTATTAGACCTACTGTCCTTTTTAGTTCTCATTAAAGATCACATGACTGAAGAGATGGTCTTCTTTCTGTGCTTCATTCAGCTATCAGATAAGAGGGTTCTGGAATTACTGAACCCTGGGGCTGTCATGATTATGCAGTTTTATCTGGTGATTAATTGCCATGCAAAGGGCTGCAATTCAGAATGTAACTGTCTTCTTTTGCTCACTGTGTGCAGCTGGAATTCCACCCCTTTTTATTTCTAAGTAGTGTAGTCATTGAGATGTAGGTGGCCGGATGTGAAATGGTATATTGTAGAGAAACTCACACTAGACTTTATAGTGGGGTTAATAGTAACTAGTAACAACACAGATAAAGCCATTTCACTACCACTAAAACCGCCAGTGAACCTAAATGTTTCTTCTGACTTCTTCTGATATACAGCTCTGGAAAAATTTAAGAGACCACCTCAAAATGATCAGTTTCTCTAGTTTTACAGTTTCTGGGTTTGTGTTTGACCACAATGAGCAGTTCTGTTTTATTCTATACACTACTGGAAACATGTCTCCCAAATTCCAGATCAAATATTGTATTTTAGATCTGTTTATTTAGAAAATGACAGAAGCCTGTTCCAGAAGCCTGTTTTTTGAACCATGCTCGCTGTGCATTTCACGCCAGCCACTCGCCAATCTTTCTGTAGGTCACTTGAGGTCATCTTATGGTGGGTAAGTGACATTTGAACGAGGTGGTGCTCATCACGGTCAGTAGAGAGTGGTTTTTCGCCCTCTGCCAGTCTGTAGCTGTTTTGTCCTGTGTGTTTGCTGCTTGACCTTCTTCTCATGAACCAGACACTCACTGTATCTGCCAGTAAAGCTAGAACTGAACCTTCTGTTCCTCACTAAGAACCTGCTGTACATGTGGAGATGCTGATTTAAGAAGAAACTGGAGTGGTCTCTTATTTATTTTCAGAGCTGTATATTATGATATATTTAATATATAGACCTGATATGATAAAATAGTGGTAAATTGATTCTCATCTTTTGGCTAAGAAACATTTTAAAGTCAAAACCTTATCTAAGAAACAATGTTTCAGACATCAGGCAAAGCATTCCTAATCATTCATAGTAAGAGCATTCTGTGAAGTAGTTTTTTAGAGTTCTTAAAAAGTACTTTGGACATCTGTTTGTACTGTTGCATCAGTGTAAGACAGAGGCCAAGCCATGATTGTGATGCGGTGAGAAGAAGAAAGCCACATTCACTGAACTGACCAACAGAGGGAGGTGACCATTAGTCAACAGCTTCACAATGGAGATAATAGTGAGCCTCTGATGTCAAGAGTGATGAGCCTTCTGCTGTCAGTGCTGCACTCGACCTGCAGCTTGTGGTCACCTCTAAACCTGCCGGCCCAGGCTTGTGGGCTGCTTGTAACAAAATACAGTCCATTTTCCAGGAACAAGCTCACAAACTTCCAGAGGCAGCAGCACTAGTTGCAGGTTGCTACAACACTCAAGACTGATTTATCCATTCTGCGTCGATTCACTGTAGCCTGTGCAAGTGGCCTACAATGGTGTGAACATTTATACTTCTGTTGGTTAGCCTGCAGTTACCCTGCCAAAACACTAGTTGGTGATGGGGTTTTCTATGCCACTGTGCTGACTTCCTTGGCATTCTACAGACGATGTTGTACAACAACTTTTACTTTTTCTATGTTTGTATAGTTTATGGTTCATCCAGATGAATTTAGGTGATACCAAGTGGACCAATCACAATTGTTGTGGCCTGTGTCATTTACATTTCTACATTCCTGGGGAGGTGCGCATCAGGCTACAGCCTAGGGAATGCAGCTATGCGGTACCTATGCCATACTTAAGGTGTAGATGTGACGCAGAAGCATAAATCAGCCTTTAGGAGTGCTAATGATTTGAGCTCACGCTCAAATAACCAAACATTACTCATTGCTGCCCCCTAAAGGTGTTACAGTGTACATCTTAATAAATGGGATTTTTTTTGCTCTCTTTCATTTACTTGCATTTGCCTCAACCCATCTTATGAAAGCCCAATAATGTAAACATTATGGATATGAGATTAGTTTTTTTAGGAATAGTTTAGCTTTAGCTTAGTGTTGGAGCAACAAAGCTGATAACCTGCTAAAGTTGTTATATCTCAAACAGACCTATAGATGTGGTTTGTGATGCTGAATGACACTGTTTTCTATAAACATATGCAGAAGTATGTGGCATAGCTAAAACCTATAGCAGCAGCCAACCAGAGGCCTGCACTTTGTCTGATTTATGCTTTTCTTTTTCTTTTATCAAATGCAAGTCTACACACAGCTCGGTTTGAGGCATATGTGTGATATGCAGTTTTTCACAAGGATTTCTAGTGGGTATAAGCTTCCATTACTTGTTAGTCCCAGTATATCAGCTTTGTGGCTTGAGCACAAAACTACAGAAGCAAACTTTGAAAATCCAACAGTAGTTGGCAACTAAATTTGGGAATTTGTGTGGGTTTTTGCAGAGCTGTCATTTAATGCAGTTTCTCTAGCAGTTCTGAGAGGACATGCGTGAGAATGTTTGCTACTGCACACACACAAAAAAAGTTTGGTTTGTCAGTGGGGCAGTACGCTTTGATCTTCAGCACATGCACACCCACAAACAGATGCTCAGATTTTTTCAGTTAAACAGCCAAAAAGAAGCATGTTACTGACTCGCTATCGCATAGTAGGCTCTTCATTTTGGACAGTAAACTGTTTGCAGTACAGACACATTTGAATCATTCTGCTTCTTTTATATCATAGAATATTACGCAAATGATGTAGTATACACTCTCTAGCCAATTTATTAGGTACCCATAAACTACCCATTTATCAGTCCCACCTGATAAGCACCTTATAGTTCTACATGGACAGATTACAGTGCAAGTGGCGTAAAGAGGGGCTGAACAGATGGCCTACAGTCTGTTGGACTACAAAATGTGGTCAGTGGATCTGATAAAAATGGACAGTATGGAGCAGATAAAGCGTGCCTCATAAAATGGCCAGTGAGGGTAAGTATAGGTTATTGTGCTAAATATGCAATTGTCTTTTATTTTTGAAGCAGTAATTTATTTGATGTTATGTTAACTAAGCACCTAATTATATGTTTAAAATGCCAGTTTGGCCCATTACAGAACAACTTATATAATTTCTGTTTTAACTTATGCTAATTAAACATACTGACTTGTTTCATGTGTTCATGCATTCATTAATTTATTCATCCATTCATCTTCTAAGTTGCTTATCCTTCTGGGTCATGAGGTAGCTAAATTTACATGTTGTAAAAGCTTGCTAAAAAAATCAGGCAAAATAAATCAGAAAGTCATAAAGCTCCACGATTGCCACACCTCTGTTCTGAAGTCATATGATTTTCTGTTGAAAATGACCGAAACCATTACCCATTTACCCATAACAGGAGAACTAATGCCACCGCTGTGTTGGTCTAGGTGTTAACCTGGTTGACTGAGGTAATGCTGAGACCTATCTGGTGAGTAAATACAGTACCTAGTGCAGGGGCTGCATCCGGCCCACGCATTCTGCCAACTGATGATCCCAGTCCTAGTTTAAGTAAGGCCTGAATGAAATGATTGGACTGAGTAAACTAAATGCGACCCTTGTGCTTGAGTAGGGTGTAGCATGACCTTGAGGTGGAAGCAGATGTTCTGTCAGATGTGCTGTTAGATGTGCATTCTCAAGTGTCTGTTTCTCGCATCATGTTAATGTAGAAAACTGAGACAGGAGTAAAGAGGCTAGTCCGGTTGTGAATCCAGCCGCTAAATCCAGCCCTTAAACCAGATTAGAGTCTCACATGATGCCAGATTTCTGCCTATTGTTAGAGAGTCTGGTGGGCTGTGTCTGTTAATGTTGCCAAGAACCGTTTACTTTGATGAAAAAGAACTCATGTGCGTTAGCACATTTGTGATTTAGGAAAATATGGGAACTTTATGGAAATTTTTGGAAAATAAGGGGAATTTGTGGAAATTTGTTGAAAATATGGAAAATTTGTGGAAAGTATGGGAAATTTGTGAAAAATATTGTGCTGACATTCACTGAAAGCACTGCCAACCAGGAGCTGGCAGACAGAGAGCCATTCGTAGGGACTCATGGGAGATACATGCAGCTCTGTTGCAAAGATGATGCTCTTTGTTGTTTAATGTTGTTGTTGTATGTAGGTATGTCTTGTTGTGTCTGAGGATGTGAGTATTGCCATGCTGGGGGTCACTGTGAGGTAGAAGTAGATGGCCAGTGGTGACATTCCAACCCCCAATCACGAGCCCCTAGACACACACAGTGCCTGCTCCTGGCAGCTTCATTAATAAAGAGCTGTTCTAGGATGAGAAGCGTAGTCCGTATAATATCTCATTGATATTGTAGTGACTAATATGTATATACATTAAATTGCTATTATCACTGATTACTGATTGTAGTGTGGCAGATGGTCGGTAAGTTGTCATGATGCGACAATACAACTCAACTTTTGTTGCCTCTGATTGGTCTAATTCATCTACAGGTAATTCACAAGCTCTGTGGAACATTATTGGGTTACATTTCCCCTGTTGCATCTTAAGACAATGGTGCTGATAATATAACTACAATTTAAATAAATTGCAGCTCTTGTGATTTGAAAAATTGTGCTCTCTTAAATTGCAATTTCGATTTAAACACAGTTAATCTTTCAGCTCTCGTTTTACCCAGACTGGATGACAGACGTCTACCACGCCTTCACATTCAGGTTAAACCTTGAGATTTCACTGGTCAAGAGAGCATGAACTTTCAGGATTGGTATGTTTCACTACAGACGAGGGAAAACCCTCTCATAGGCGGGGCTAACTGTAACAGAGGGGGGCTAGTTGTAAATGACTCTAAAACTTCTGTCAAATAGATGTAAAATTAATTCAGTACACTTCACTGTTTAAACTAGACAAGCTTTACAACCTAAATCCATAAAAATACATGCATCAAAAATAGAAATTATTGGTGAGAAGAGTGGAATGTGGCACACAATAGATTTTAATGATTCTATGCTTCATGGAGGGATTTATAGAGCTTTGCACAAAAGGTTTACAAAAGAAATCTGCAGTGAAAACACCAGCCTCTGCCTGGTAGGAGGTACTCCAAGACCAGGACTGGGGAGCCACTGAGAACCTCACTGAGACAAATTGCATACAACTGTCCACAAGAAGGAGGTATTAGCACTCAAGTGGCTATTATGTGCATGGCTGAAAACAGGCTGTTGAGCTTTTGCTTTGAAGAAGATCAAAAGTGAAGGATGTACAGGACTGAGAAAGGTTAATGATGCATTCTTGTAGTACCTTAAACAGACATGGGTGGAAGGAAGTTCCTTTTACTCATCCTCTAACCAACCTTAACCTTTAGGTGCACCTGTGCTGTTCTGGGGGTTATTTTTTGTATGAGAAAACTTTTATTTGAGAGGAGAGGAAAATCAGTTCCACTAAGTAAAATATGTATATTAGTCCATAAGAATGACGAAAAGGATTTTTTCTCCAGTTCAGTTCGTTCCACAGAGATCATTGCCCTGAAACTTTTTTTTGTTGCTGAACTTTTACTTTGGAGTTATTAATTTCACAATTAATCATTTTAACAACACTTAAACAACAACATGAGTATAGATTAAGGCTACTGTACGCACCACAGCTTAGCTCTTCGTCGATGGCTGCCTAAGTTAGGGCCTGTGAGAACATTTGATTTGGCCTAAATTTGCCCTTTCATACAATAAGAGATCAAGCATTTATAATATAACTTATGGCATTTTTATTTTCCGTTTAATGTTGCAAGTATAAATGCAATTAGAATATACAGTAGTTTATCTACAAGGCAAGTTGCTGGCAGCAAATTCAAAACACACTCACTTTTAACATTTACTGTGTTAAAATATGTTGTCTTTGCAGTTATTTATTAAATATAGAATTTAAATGATCTGCACATCATTACGTTCTGTTTTGTACACAGCAACACAAACAGTGGCACCCCTGTTAATTTAGTTCTTGGTTTCTGAACTTTTAACCTACAGCTGCCTGTCAGAGTTCATTGTATTACATGATGTGACCAGCAGATGGCGACGGGACACTTTCACAGGTTGCCCATAATTCAGATCACTAGTTATCTGTTAATGGTGGAAAAGAAAACCTCACCCTCTTTTGGAAATAAAACAAATATCGAATATGTAAAGATTGTTAATGTTTTCAAATGTACTGTACAAATGTAATGTACTGCTGCAGAAACGGTGTTGTTTTAAATGAATAGGTTGTGAAGTCACAAAAAACAATGTATCTACACAGAGTCAGACCTGACTTCCCTACAAACTGACCCTCCTGCCTGACCTGTGAGCCATGTAAACCATCTGCTGTGGCCACACATGGGTGCTTAATATATATCTAATAATCGTGACCAGTGGTGTCTGGTTAGATCTGTTTGTCCATACAAACAGACAAGCGACTGACATCCAGTCAGAATCACATCCACATTCAACGTAGAAGGCCTCGAAAGCATATGCCGCAGGTCAGAGTCGCGTTCTTTAGCTTCTATGGGATATGGGAGCATAAGACCCACCAGAGTGCCTCCATTAACACTACAACACCAGACACAGCACCTCACCTGGTCTTGTGAGGTTGCTAACTGGAACCTAAAGGATTGGCAACATGTGGCGTGGTCCGATGAGTCACAGTGCCAATTGTATGGGCTGATGGTAGGGTTCGTGTGTATCGACAAGGCACTGTGCAGGATGATGGTGGTTCCATACTGGTGTGCAGTGTGTTCTCATGGCATGGGTTGGGTCCACTGGTATGTCTAAACACATCATCGCCTGATGCCCGCTACGTTTCACTACTTGTACCTCCACAGTGATGGGATATTACAGCAAGATAATGCCCCCTGCCATTGGGCCCCAGTTGTCCAGAACTGGTTTGAGGAGCACTCTGGAGAGTTCAGACGAATGGCATGGCCTACACAGCTTTTTAATGAGGCACAATATCAGGCAGTCAGTCAGGTAAGTTATATAATACTGTCTTGCACACCCATGTGAAGGCACCATTAATGCTGAACAATATATACAGATTTTGGAGCATATGTTGTGATACAGATGACATCACTTTCAGGGAATGCTTTGTCTAATTTAGCATCACAATGCCAAACCGTACATATTCTGTACATATTACAACAGCATGGCTCTGTACTAAAAGTCTACAGTCCAGATGTGTCACCCATTGGAAACATTTGGTGCAAAACAAAAACCCGAACTCTTCAGGAACTGAAATCCTGTAACAAGCAAGAATGGAAAACATCTCACTCACAGAACTACAGCAACTGATCTCCTCAATTCCCAAACAGAGTGCTGTTAACAGTAGAGCTGATGAACACAGTGACAAACATCAACATGCCTCTTTTTATGAAAAGTGTTGTTTGCATCGGATTCAAAATGGGTATAACAAAAAAAGGCAGCAAAAAATCAGTTTCAACATGTGATATGTCATCTACGTACTTTTTTCAATTGAAAATATGGTTTGAATGATCTGCACAGCCTGGCATTCTATATTTCATATTCTACATTCTATATGCACAGCGTAGCAACTTTTTTTTGTGTTGTTTCATGCAGTAAGGCTAATGTATGACTAATACAGTTAGCTGTTAGCTGTAGGGCTTATACAGAATGCCCTCTATGGATTACACATGTGAATATGATCTAGATCTATCGTTTACATCAACTTCATGCAGTCATGTAGGCTACCCACCGCAGGTTAGGCTTGTGCAGTCAAGCAGCTGCTCTGCTGTTTAATGCAACCATAAATGCCTCTCATGAAGGTCATATTCTGTCAAGCAACAACAAGACTTGTTTTGTCATTATTCCATAGATCTTTCCTGTTACTTTCCACTTTCGCTCCACTGTTTTTCTGCCACCACAGATGTCAGTGATGTAACTGTGATGTCCCCTCCAAATTGGTCTATTAAAATTAGACTTCAGGGGGATATAAATATAATACAAGAACACTGGAGGATTATGAGTCCTCAAAAACATTGTAATCCGCAACCTAAAAGTTCCCTTTTTCAATTTGTGTACAGTCATGGCCAAAAGTTTTGAGACACAGATCTTGTTTGCTGCTTCAGTGTTTTTAGTTGCTGTTCCAGTGTACAAGTACAAGCATTTCGTTTAACACCATTCAGCCCCTCCAACTGAGAGATAAGCTGGCAAGGATGCAAGTCGATCCGCACCTGGTCTCCTGGATTACTGACTACCTCACTGGCAGACCTCAGTATGTCAGGCTGAAGGACTGTACATCAGAGACTGTGGTCAGCAGCATAGGAGCACCACAGGGGACTGTACTTTCCCCTTTCCTCTTCACACTGTACACCTCAGACTTCAAGTACAACTCTCAGACGTGCCACATGCACAAGTTCTCGGATGATACTGCTATTGTGGCCTGTGTAAGGGGAGGGCAGGAGGCGGAGTATAGAAACCTGGTGGAGGACTTTGTGGCATGGTGCCATAGGAACAACCTGCTCCTGAACACTTCCAAGACCAAAGAGTTGGTGGTGGACTTTCGCAGGGCCAGACCACTGACACAGCCAGTCTCTATTGAGGGGGTGGAAGTAGAGATGGTTAAGACCTACAGGTATCTCGGACTGCACCTGGATGATAGGTTGGATTGGTCAGCCAACACTGACATCCTGTACAGAAAGGGGCAGAGCCGGCTCTACTTTCTGAGGAGGCTGGGGTCCTTTAACATCTGTAGGAAGCTCCTGCAGATGTTCCATCAGACTGTGGTGTCCAGCTGTCTCTTCTATGCTGTGGTGTGCTGGGGAGGAAGCATCAAGAAGAGAGACGAGATGCGTCTGGACAAGCTGGTCAGGCGAGCAGGGACAGTTGTTGGTGTGGAGCTGGACTCTGTGGTGAAAGTGGCGGAGAGGAGGACACTGCACAAACTGCTGTCCATTATGGATGATGATGGACACCCACTGCACACCATCATCATGGACAAAAGGAGCAAGTTCAGTGGCAGGCTGCTGTCACAGAGCTGCTCCACAGACAGACTCTGGAGATCCTTTGTCCCGAGAGCCATCAGGTTCTTCAACTCTTCCCCGCTGGGCCGGAAGAGGGAAGAGGACAGCTGAGGACTAATTTCTCTGTTTAATCATAGGTTTATTTATTTGCACTTTACACTTTACTGTATATACTGTACATCTTAACTCCTGGACACTTTACTATATATATTGTACATCTAAACCCCTGGACACTCCACTTTACTTAAATACCAATATATGCACATGTTTATTTATGTTAATTCAGTCATTATCTGCTGATAACTGCGCCCTCTGCACATTCATGCACATTTATTTATTTATTACTATTGCACTGTCTTTCTACAGGTCTACAGCTATTTTTTTCTATTTTCTTGTATATATTTCTTGCCTCCTTGCGAGGTGAGATATTTATATAATTATCCATAGTGACCTGTACTATGTATAGTTTATAGTTTATAGTTAACAGTTAACAATACTGCTACCCATTTAGGTTTTTTCATACTGCACAACCCTGTTTTTTGTATTTGTTTTAATGTTTAACTGTGCTGTATTGTGTAACTGCTACTGGCTGCTAAATTTCCCTTGGGATCAATAAAGTATCTATCTATCTATCTATCTATCTATCTATCTATCTATCTATTTCAGACATTTGTTAACTGCTATTGACCAATACATCAAGTGTATGCAAAGACTCAAAATCTACAGTGTTGACCCTTCTTTTTTGAGACTATTGCCATTCACCCCAGCAGGCTGGATATCAGCTTCTGGGCCAGATTCTGACTGATGGCAAGCCGTTCTTGCATAATCAGTGCTTGGAGTTTATCACAATTGTTTGTGTGTCCACCCACCTTTTGAGGATTGACCACAGGTTCTCAAAGGGAGTGAGATTTGGGGAATTTCTTGGCCATGGACCCAAAATTTCAGTGTTTCAAAGCTAACAAGAAGATCACTGTGATGATGTTAGCAGGCCATTTTGTGGCAGGGCTGAAATGCAATTGTAAGTTGTTTGCAAATAATTGCAATTTATCTGCTCACTCTACATAACAATCTAGAGTCAGTGAAGATTGCCATCATAAGCAGCAAAACCGACATTTGTGTCTCTTATGACAACCACTGTATAATTATAAAATCTAATGTTTCAAATGTAATATAGTTATTGCACTGTAACTGCACTTGCACAGTTGACGCATATTTCCAAGTATGTGGAGTAGCATGATTAAAATTCATTATGCGGATCCAACACAAACACCTCCTGGTTATTCTTTTAGCCTTTAGCTTACGAGCTTTTCTCCCGCAGCTGTCTGCCAGACTGTACTGCACTGCGTGACGTGGCCGGCAGGTGGCGGCAGAACACATTCATAAGTTGCCACATTTCAAACGCTGGACTCCAGTAAGGGGACGCCGCTTCAGCGGTACAGCTTAGTTTAAGGGGATTTCAAAACCGAGACTAAGAGGAATTTGTCGGAAACGAGGAGGTTTGTTTTTCCTGCAACATGCCAAACGCGGCCTAGTATTCACACCGGAGTGAGGAGGCGGAATATGGGGGGAGAAGAGAAACGAGACTCGCTGGAGAGACTAACGCACAAACAAAGGAGACCCGCTGCCCTCAAACACATAACGGACAAAACACCGAGGAACTAACCGAACAACTGTGTTTAACGGTACCGGAGGACCGTCTGTCATTCAAGTAGCTGAGAAGAGAAGAAGAAACGGCTGCTGAAGAAGTTGCACACTAATTCGTTATTTGCTCTGAAAGAAACCAGAAGTCTTCGAGGCTAAAGCTGCTGTGTGAAACGCTTCAACACATTCGAGTCCGTCAGGAGGAAAATGGGGTGAGTACCTCACAAACATTTCACTGCTTCGAAACGTTCAGTAAACGCCACCTCCAACTAACTTCTGCTTTTCCTTCATTACTCTGTCACTTCATGGAGGTCGTAGATGAATGACTATAGTTCGTCCTCTGTTAGCTTTACTCCTCTGGACGTGGCAGTTACAGACCTGCTGAGATAGTGTAATGTGAGCCGTTCGATGCTAAGAGAAGCTGTTTTAAGCGTCTGTACAGTCGACCAATCAATTCATGTTTACTGAGAACAAAATCTGTAGCTTCAGGGATGGATGTGTGGTTAGGACTGATATTAGTTTCATAACCTTCAAACGGACCTGTCATGCTCGTTCAGTTTTGATAATAGTATTTTGGAGTCTACTAGAGTAGATTTAGTTGTAGTGTTTTCCCAAAACACTCATCCTTCTCAGAGTGTACATCTGTATTCTCTCTCTGTCTGAGACGCTCTGTTAGAGCGCCTGTGTCTTTAAGCCCCGCCTCCTCATGAGCCCAGTGAGCTTTGATTGGTCGGTTTTTCCAGTCTGTTCTGATGAGTTTTCGCTGTGGCTGTTCTTGCAGTGCTGTTGGCTCTGCTGTATCGGTTTGAGCCACAGTCCGATTCATAAGGTTAGTTAGAACAAGTTGGTAGATCCAGTCAGACTTCGGAAGCTGGACAGGACGTTTCAGAGTGGGAACTGTGGGAAGTGTTTGCTGTTTTAGCTGGCTGAGGGTATTCTGTGCTTGCCGGTAGGCGTGGCAGTAAGGATGACATCATCTCATAACAAAGAAAAGGCAATTAAAAGATTAAAGTGGAAACCATCACCTAGATATCCCAGTGTATGTCATACACAGTGTATAATTTTTTTTTCTTGGGAAAAAAAATATATGAAAACTTCTATTAAACTTACGAGACCTTGTAAAATCTTGCAGCTGTACTTCAAGTTCTTTTTAAGTTATGGATTTCTGAAGGATGGCCCTTTTCATCAAAATGTATTTTTTGCTGAAGTAAGAATCTTTAATTTTCAGATAATGTGAGAGATTATGTGAGAGATGACATCATCTTGTAACAGAGAAAAGGGCCTGAAATTGCAATAAGGCATTTTTTAAGGCAGCTGAGAGAAGTGGTTTCTGTGGGAGAGAGTTTCTCCCTCTGGTGCGTATTTTGGGCTGTATAACTTCACAGGCTGTTTACATGCACAAAAAGCAACATAAACAGCAAAAAGCTACACTAAAGGAAAGCACTTTAGGTCTACTTCAAATAATTTTGGGACTCCTGCTTGACTTGTGTTTTGGAAAAGCAGCCCACTGTAATAACTGTTATAAATAAATCTAGAGCCATTCTTACAAATTGTTCAGGAGTGTTTTAGGCTGTTTAGAGTAGTATCAAATCATTTTATCATTTTAACAGTAAATAAAAAAGAAAGCAAAAGCTTTGGGTCCATGCATGCGTTCATTGTCATTTATTTAAAAGTTAGTCTTTTATTTGTTTATTTTCGTTTAATTTAAATATTTAATTTATTTCATATATAATAGGGATGGGCATCTCCATCACCGAGGCTCATGTGATACCAAGTGTGAAGGATCATGATGCTGTGTGATTTAATGTGATACAGATTTTTTTTGTTTGTTTATTTGGTTCATTCTAAGCAGACAAAGCAGCAAACAAATCTTTAATGACCTAAAAAAAATCGCTTTTTCTGATAGTTATTTCTCTAACTCTGTTAGGATCACAAGTACACCATTTCCTCTGAAAAACACTTAGCCATTTCACAAACAGGGATTTTCACAAGTCCTTTATAGTGCAATATGTATCTGACAAACGAGTAAATAAACCGTGTAACACTCGCCAGAACTGAATTCAAGGGGGAGGGGGCTGCAGACGCCTCCGCACTCAAACCATGTCACTGAATACTGCATGAGTATTTTATAGCACCGTTATGCATCTGGTAAGACTGTTGTCCACACACACCTCCAACAGAGAGATGTGACGAGAGTTGACCACTGACAGCAGTGGAGATGAGAGAGACTATGCTCAAGTATCAGTTAAGATACTAATGCTAGAAATGAATCCAGGCAATCATATTGTGAACTTGTATGCCAGTGCACCATGTAAAACTGTGAATCATACCATCCCTAGTATACAGTCATTTGTAGTAAAAACTCTTAACGTTGCATAACCACTGAATAATCGGCACATTACATTCCAAACTGGATTACAGTACATTATATTAAATGGTGGATTATATTGCACTAGATGGGATATTTAATTTACTTAGTACATTTGAATCCTGCCTTTTTTAACATGGATTCACATCCTCATTTACAGTAGCCTAAATGAGGAAAGGGAACTGAGATAGACTGTTCTCAAACAAATCCTCTCCTGAGGCCAGCCCTTACACTAGCTGCCAACAGAGCTGCTGGCTGTGGCAGTTGGGTCTCGTGATTAGTCAGTCAGATGGTGCTTTTCTTACAGTGGCTCAATGGAAGACGCAGGGAAAAACCCAATTATGCAGGAGAATGATTCTGAAATAGAAGAGAAAGTGGTTATATCAGTTGTATGTTTCTGCACTTGGCAGTTACTTAGAAGACTCTTGAGTAGGTCTGCACAGCTTTGAAAAAACTGACTTTGATTTTTTTTTTCCCACTAATCAGCCTGAATGTTAAAACCACCTCCTTGTTTCTACGCTCATTCTCCATTATATCAGCTCCAATTCCCACATAGATGCACTTTGTAGTTCTACAATTACAGGCTGTAGTCCATCTGTTTCTTTGCATAGACCCCCACCAGACCAGCACAGAGCAGGTATAATTTGGGTGGTAGATCATTCTCAGTACTACTGTGACACTGATGTGGTGGTGGTGGTGTGTTAGTGTGTGTTGCAGTACTGCGACTGGATGAGACCCAGCATTGCTGCTGAAGCATCTTGTGGCCACTGATGAAGGACTAGAGGGTGACTAAAACGATCTGTGCAGCAGCAGATGAGCTATTGCATGTGACCTTACTACTAACTACAAGGTGGACCAGCAATGTAGGAGTGTCTAATAGAGTGGACAGTGAGTGGACACAGTGTTTAAACACTCCATCAGTACTGCTGTGTCTGATCCACGCACACCAGCACAACACACACTAACACACCACCACCAGTGTCACTGCAGTGCTGAGAATGATCCACCACCCAATACCTGCTCTGTGGGGGTCCTGACCACTGAAGGCAGAAACAGGGTGATGGGGAGATAACAGTGTATGCAGTGAAACAGATGGACTACAGTCTGGAAGTGCTCCTATATGGTAAGTGGAGCTGATACAATACACGTAGAGTAGAGTGTAAGGGGGTAGTTTTAATGTTATGGCTGATTAGTGTATATTGCAATATGAAAATATAATAACAAAAAGCTGAGAAATGACTTTTTAACACTCTTGAACTTTAATGCTCTGTAATTGGATTCAATACACCGAACACAAAAGCAGTTGAGTGTTGACTACTGTATATTCACGAAACCTTAGGGAACTGATCAAGTTTTACTTTTGTATCAAGAGGCAAGAAATTGTAGCATGACATGTTTCATTTAGTTTGTCTTGCGTAACATTGCATGTCCTGTGATGTGAGTTTTGGGCATGTGCTGTGACGATAGCCCCACCGCCTACCGTGGGGTTAAACTTATTAACATAATCGCCAGAAATACAATCTCGTATTTCAGAGTGAAACTGTATCAGGAAGTCTTAGCTAGGTAGGAGTGGTGGAAGAGGGAGGTAAAACAGGACATTATGGCTTGATGATTTTTCATGGAAACATAATAAAAAATCAGAAGACTTTAAAAGAGAGATAAATATATCTATTATCACCTTTTGAAGCATTGTCATCCACTTCCATGCTAACTCACCCAGCCCTCCCAGTGTATGTGATGAATTCTAATCATTTTCATCATTTTCTCGATTCTTTGTATGTGCACTTTGAGCCTCACCGAGTGCTTATTTTCCACTGTATTAAATTGATATTTGTACTGAACATTCAAGGATAATAAGGATAATTAGCAACGTTCATGTACATAGTCGTTGCTGAATGTTTTACAGTAACCAGATTGCATATGTATATAATGATAAATGTGTCAGACACATTTTCTGAACTAAGAATTTTATTTTCAAACGTTAAAATCTCCACTAGTTTCTCTATAGTATTAATATAGTTCTATCACAGCTAGAAATTATGATTTGGTTCAGTTATTTGAGTACCACAGCTAAATATTGTTTCATATCTTAAAAAGTGGGATTTCAGATATTTTGACTGTGTATTTCATAAGGAGGATTACTTGAATTAGCTTGAAACTTTTTTGTGTGAAAGAGTTAATATTCATTGCAGATATATAAAACATTTACAGATGTTTTGTCACTCCCGGATCCTTTAATAACTTATTGAAATTGTTAATTATTATACTTTTTACTGGCTGTAATATTATTACAGGATTATTTACAGGCTTCAGGAAATTTGCAAGTTACCCCATACAATGGCTTGATTTGTTGCACATTGTGAGTCTGTGAGAACTAACATGATATGACCAATAACAGTACAAGTTAGTGCGACACTGGTAAAGTGTTGTGGCCATATAAAGTTATATTAGTTGCTATTATTAGTTATCAGAATTTTAAATTAAAATTGGTGTCGGTGACAAATGGTGGAGCATAACTTCCAAATGTTTTAAATGTTATATTTCAGTCTTTAATGAAGTGGATATTGTGTAAGGTAAATATTGTTGTGCACCACAGGGAGCAGCCACTTTTCAGTGCAAAGGCGCATGTCTTCCAGATTGATCCGGTCACTAAGAGAAACTGGATCCCTGCCAGCAAGCACGCTGTCGTAGTCTCATTTTTCTACGATGCCAGCAGGAGTGTATATCGGATCATTAGCGTAGGAGGCACCAAGGTGAGAGATTCGGATTACTTGCTGTTCGATGCTTCAGAATGTCAGTAATCTGTGTTTTTCTTTAATCACCTGGTCATCTGGAACACTGTTGTTGTTGTTATGACCTTCACTTTCACACAGGCCATTATAAACAGTACCATTACACCCAACATGACCTTCACCAAGACGTCACAGAAATTCGGCCAGTGGGCTGACAGCAGGGCTAACACAGTGTACGGCTTAGGCTTCACCACAGAGCAGCAGCTTCAACAGGTAAACACGTGTCCTAGTAAAGGTCTGGCAGTGTCTTTGTTTACGATATAAGACCAGATTAGAATACAGCGATTTTGCTTATGTGTATATTGCGGCCTCAAATTGCAAGATTATGATTAAAGGGGTGTTCAGCTTGACCACAACTATTAAAAATATCTCAGTGATCCCAGGTGTGTGATTTAAAAACACATAATAAATAAAATATAATTTATTGTACATTATAATTTATTAGAAATGAATTATTTATTATAAATTTATTATAAATTATTTGTTATAAATCGTAAAAAAGTAGATTTTAAGAGTTGTTTTTAGAATAAAAATACTACTATAATAAGTAGTAACTGTAAGTTGTATTTTTATACATTATTATTATAATCTCTCTCTGGTCTGGACTGTAATATTGTTCTTTAAGATAAAAGCATCAACAGTTCTAAACTGACAGCCTCTTTAATTTGCTTCTGAAGTTCATTCCCTTTTCTCTCCTGTTTCTTTACAGTTCTCAGAGCAGTTCAAAGAATTAAAGGAAGCAGCACGGCTCGTCCGGGAGAAGTCCCAGGAGAAGTTTGAGTTGATCAACGCTGGTCTAAACATCGCAGCCCCACAGGTTCTAACCACACCTCACAGTAGTAACCTGCAACTCTCACAGCAACAAATCAATAAATGTCTTGTCTCTTATCGGTTCCAGGTCTGATACCTTTCTAAACTCCTATGATTTCAAAATGAAAGACTTGATTAAAATACAGCTCTGGAAATAAATAAGAGACCACTCCAGTTTCTTCTTAAATAAGCGTCTCCACATGTACAGCAGGTTCTTAGTGAGGAACAGAAGGTTCGGTTCTAGCTTTACTGGCAGATACAGTGAGCATCTGGTTCATAAGAACAAGGTCAAGCAGCAAACACACAACACAGCTACAGACTGGCAGAGGGCAAAAACCACTCTCTACTGACCATGATGAGCACCTCCTCATTCGAATGTCACTTAACCACCGTAAGATGACCTCAAGTGACCTACAGAAAGCCTGGCGAGTGGTGGCTGGGGTGAAATGCACAGCGAGCATGGTTCAAAAAACAGGCTTCTGGAGGCGTCATTAGTGACTTTCTAAATAAACAGATCTAAAATACAATATTTGATCTGGAATTTGGGAGACGTGTTTCCAGTAGTGTATAGAATAAAACAGAACTGCTCATTTTGGTCAAACACAAACCCAGAAACTGTAAAACTAGAGAAACTGATCATTTTGAGGTGGTCTCTTAAATTTTTCCAGAGCTGTATATAAAACAAAAACATACTTCAAACAACTTATTTTTGGTAATAATTGTAATGATCTGGTATACATACATAATTAATGTAAAAGTGATGTACTCCTTTGTCAGTCAGTTCCTTACATTACTGTTTTCAGTGTAATAGCAAACTTGGAAAAAGCATTTGAACTATTTTTAGCTGAACTTGTGTACATTGCATGCTTGCAGATTCACTAAACACAGCCTCATATGGCAGCAGGCCGACGAGAGACACTGATTGTAGCCCCTGTGGAATTGAATCGCTTCATGGACTCAGCAGGGCAATCCAATGCCATAGTGCCTTTTACTTTGCAGCTGACTGACCTTTTTCGTTCTCCATCTGGACAGCACTCAACCATGATTTCCATACTTTGCCCAATAAAGGCATGGCAGTCTTTTGTAGCGCCCCACTGATAAGACAGTGTTGTAGCTGATACACTACTGAATTAAATAATGCTGATACCTGATTAAATAGAGAAGTGGAATTTTAGATCTGTATGTACATTTTACACTCTAGTAGATTTAGTTTAACCAGAGTTTTGATGGGCATACGATTGTCAGTTCTCAGTTCAAATGAAACGTTGTATAGCACCAAGTTGGAAGTTATTAAGATCCATTACGTGTCTTAATAAATGCATTTTCTACTTTTCATTTGCTTCAAGTCATCGAAAGAAAACCCACTAAAATCCTATCTGGTGAAGTGGCAACGTGGTTGTGAGAGCTATCAATTGTGGAAGTCAGCAAAAACTGGGATAGGCTGGTTATGTAATCATGGTGACAGTTCCTGTAGTTTTTTTTTTTTTTTTTTTTTTTAAATGAACTGTCTTTTCATTAATGCTCTTATGAAACGTTTTTCTGTTTTGTAGCATGTTGTGTTATTTATTTATTTATTTATTTATTTATTTAGGCTTATGTACTTCTTGGTCCTGTTGTTGGGTGAATGCAGGTTCAGATGCTGCAGGTAAACGAGTTGCTGATTATGAGCACATTATGAATTATATTGATACCAAGACTGTGGGGTGTCAGTACTGGCCAATATCGTTTGTGCCTAATGTCTAGAGAATGGGAATATAATAGTGCAGCAGAAATGCTAGAACGATATGAAGACGTGCTAGAAATGTTGTAAACATCCACCATAGACATGTCAGTATTCAGTAATTCTGTTTACCGTGCGTGTATAATATTACAGTAATGTTATCAGGGACACTTTGCTGCAATTTGCAAATACCATCACTGCAATTTGGTCAAACAAGCTCTGTGTTTACAAACTCCTTTTACACTGTGACGGTCTAATCAAGTAATACAGTTCCTCCTTTTAGCAGAGCTTTCAGGTAATCACAGCAGCATGTCACAAGGAGAGGAGGAGCAGATGCTCAGTCTCACAAATACATGTGTGTTTGCAGTTACAAACCTGGTGTGTATGGAATAAAAAGCATGAAAGCGTTCTGGGCTTAACCTTACTTAAGTGCGTTGATGCTAACACATAATGGTAGCAGAAGTGAGCGTTCCTGTCAGCAGTGTTTGGTTGATAAACAAAAGTTACGAATTATGCTTTGATATATATTATGGAATATACCTGTATATTTACTAGCACAGCATGTACTCTGATTATTATGTGATGCAGTACAGTGTCTGCCATCTTTATGTTGGTATAGGATGCGTACTAGTGTTGTGCTCAATGCTTTATTCATTGTTGGAGCAGCCCTGTCTGCTGATATTTCTGTATGATGGTACAGAGAGAGCATCATTTTGTGGACAATGTTTCTGTTTAGTTTTTATTTAAAAAAAAAAAAAATAGCTTTCAGAATATATGTTCATGAACTTAACCTTTTTTTTTTACATAATATTGTGACCAATATGGTAAATTGTTGTAGAAGGTTTTATAATTATAATTTCATTTAATATTTCTTTATTTAGCAAGTAACATGATGGCGTCAGTGCCAGAAGCACCCAGTCTAACAGATTCTCCAGCTGCTCCGCTATGGATGCATGTCTGCTACACCTGAGGAAGTTCATGGTGCACCAAGTTTGCTTCACTTAAGCCATGTGGAAGGGCCATATGCATCCCCCACTGAATGGGAGTTATTCATTTTTAATCTAATCTGAGTGTTATGAATGCTCTAAGGCAACAATGTGTGCTTAAGATGGCTGGTGTAAATGCTTCTCTTATCAATTAATAAAAGCTGTATTTGGAAGGGCTGCGTGCAGCCAAGGGTACTTGAAAACATGAAGGCTAAGAAACAGGGAAAACATATGAATAAATAAGTAGCTAAGATGTACTCTGAGCATGTGGTTTTAGCTGTAGTGTGGAATTTCCGAGGCTTTATGGATGCTATCCGTTTCCTTGTGGTGTAAGCTTACGGTTTGGGGTAATTTTTTCTGAACTACCCAAAAATTTGTAGCCCTGCGTTTCTTACTGGCTGATGGTGTTGCGTCCCCTGCTATCTG
Source organism: Semaprochilodus insignis (assembly GCA_034552555.1). NCBI lineage: Eukaryota > Metazoa > Chordata > Actinopteri > Characiformes > Prochilodontidae > Semaprochilodus > Semaprochilodus insignis. The sequence goes on along the minus strand of CM067489.1, from coordinate 23,748,639 downwards.
TAATGTTAAACTATTTACAATGCTGTGTCTGGCTGGCACTACTTATTCATGTGTTGTTCCACCATGAAGTCAGCATCGTAACTCACTTTGTTCTGCCATGCTTTAATGAATATACAGTATAAATAAGGAGACGCAAGGCATGATGTGTAATCTGTGTCCTTCTTTTTCTGTTTTTTGGGTGTCTTCTCTTATGTGGCGTGGGTAAACGTCTCCTCAAGCTGTCTCAGGTGAGTCTCTATTACAGAAACCTGCTGCTTCCACTGGTATATTTAATTGAAGGTGGGTGATGTGAAAGTACATGAAGACGTTTTCACACTACGTTTTTGTTTTTCTAAGATTTACAAGTTAAAATGCACCTGCAAAACACATTTAAAATGACAATGAAAACTTGAACAGTTTAATAATTTGAAGAAGAGTACAGGCTTGTTGTTTACAGGCTATCTGTTTGGCTCTCTATCTTTTTAACGATACATCCAGTAGTTTAGTGTTGTAGAAGTACTGACAAGGTCCATGATACACTCAGAGAAGTGTATGCTATATTTATCACAATAACGATAACATATCATCTTATTTTCCACTGTTAGAGCAGTCTTCAAATCCCAGAGGAGGCCAGGGCTGTGAGGCCCAATCGTGTCCTATGTCAGCATATCTGATGCTGTGTAACAGATTTGACCTAGTTTGTTTTTAACAGTTTGACCCCTCAGTGCTGTAGATGTTTAGCCACTGTGAAAAAAACCTTTGGTAGAATCTGTTTCTGGTTAGCCTTTTGTTACTAAACATTTAGTCACATTGAATGACTTTAACTGGTTAGTTCTTTCCCCAGAACTATATCTAGATTGCCGAAAGAGGGGCACTATTAGGTCATAAGTCTGCCTGTCCATGTTAGCCTGAGGAAAAACGAGGAGCTGTGTCCTAGCATGCTTTCTATGCTGTGTGTGTATGCATGTATGTATGTGCTCTGCCAGAACAGGACTGTCTTCTTTATGTCTTCATGTTCTTTGCAACAACAAACATGGCAAAAGGATTGAGAAGTCACATGATTACGAAAGAGCATTATAGTAAAAGGCTGAATTAGATGCTTTTTGTCTTTTGAACCAAAGGGATAGTGCTCTGCTCCTAGCATAATAAAGAGCTAGCATCGCTTTATGTTTGTGTAGTAAAATTTCATAAGGGGAGAAATATGTTGAGAATGTTTTATCCCTCATCACTTTTGCATGGCCGTCTGGATGTATAATTAATCAGTCCCTGCTTTTGCTTTAGCTGACTTATCTTTGATTATCTGCTCTTTCTCTTTCAATATATTCAACATACAGAGAGAGCTGGCCTCCAGAGCTCTCCTCCTTCTCCATGTCCTGCTGTAGAGAACACTAACCAGTCTTTGGTACTGAGCCTTAGAAACAGAACAAGTTCCATTGGGGGAGGCTGAGCCTGAGATGGATTAATAATACAGTTTTTTTCTGAGTGCATGTACGCAGGGCTCCAAAGCTGCACATGTGCTTGTAAGATAAGAATGTGTGTTCTGGGTTTAAGGGGCCATCTCCTGTTTCTCCTGTCATATGCTGCTGCTTAAAAAAGGTTCTCTCTGAATTCAGTGTGCAATGTGTGCAAGATCTTCAGTTCATTTCTGGATTAGAAAAAAATAAATGAGTTTGTTTAACCATTGGATGCTAATCCTACTGGAAACTGTGACAGGTTTTACTATAAGGTGCGACATGTATGACATTTTTCTTAAACGTGACATTTTAAATATCAACAAGAAATAATTAAAAGAAAATGTAGGAACCCAAAATGTAACCAGATTTGCTTTGATCAGTCAACATGCCCCCTTACATGCATGGTCCTTGAGACTAAAGCCTTAGTATAGCCAAATAAAAGTCATTAACATTTATAGAAGCCTTAACACCCCAGAACTGAGGCCTGTCTCAGAAAGCAGGATGTCTTACTTGACTAGCTAACTGTAAGCTTAACACTGGAATTTTTTTTTGTCTGGCCACAGTGAATCTCTTTTTACCACGATCCATCACCTTGAACAGCTCTTGAACCAGCCAGGGCTGATTTTCTGTTCAGAGATCTCAGTTCTGGATTTCTTTTGATCTCAGATCTGAATTCCTGTTTAGGTCATTTTTCTTTTTTCTTTTTTCTTTTCAAAATTTTTGCATTTCAGTTTAGGACATACCTACATTAGAATAAAAAAAAAAACAGTTATTACTTCAATATGCTGGAACACAGATTATAAGCCTTCAGAGGCTTATACAGTGGGCAATATGCATGAAGGTTCCATGGCTTTATGCGTTTCCTTCTTAGCCTGATATGCTCATCACTCTGGAATAGGGTTTATCTGGACTCATCAGCCCACATGACCTTTTTTCCGTTGCTACAGAATCCAGTCATTATGCTTGCTAGCACACTGAAGTGTTTCTGATTAGCCTCACTAAGAGATTGTTTTCTTTTGGCTATGGAGTTGTGTATTCCTAATTTTGTGAGTGCTTGTTGCATTGTGCATTGGACATGCTCTTAATTTCACTGTTAAAATCTACTTGAATTTGTTTAAAGCCACGTGCCGTTTTAACTTGCGCCTCATACTTTACCATTTCTCTGACTTGCTGGCTTGTTTTGCCGTAATTTAGTTAGTAATATGGTTAAACCATGATCAGTGGAATTAGGGGGTACTCTCTCTTCCCAGATCCTTTTCATTTGTCCGTGCCCTGTGTTTGCCATGCAGGGGCTTTCCGACGACCGCCACTCACCACCACCACTTCTGTGTGTGAATGGCCCTGGGGAGGACAAGCTGTTCCGCAGTAAGAGTGCAGACATTGAGCTGACCTCAGCAAAGGAACATGTTAAAAAGATGCTGTCTGAAGGGTAATCACCTCACCTGAAATTCATGTTATGCATATTAATGCACTTGAGGTCCCTTTTTAAGGACATTTATGCACCACAGTAAAAGATTTAGGCGCACATGGGGCATTCTCATATACTCAACATATTATACCTTAAAGCTTTGCATTAATTTCAAGTGCAATATCCCTGATTTTAAAAGATGTCTGCATTATTTAGTGCCTGAGATGTAAACAGTCATGTGGGTTGTAGTACGCAAATACAGCCATTTTAATTTGGTTTGTTTTGCACTTAGGGGTTTCCATACTACATCATAGTTGGGGGGGGGGACCCAAGACCCATTGTTGGGATGTATTTAAGATTCATGTTTCATTGCCTCTTTGCTGGAGCAATCCTGAGGCTGCTCATTTGCACAAAATCATCGTCTCGAGCTGCCAGACACAGTCTTCCTCATCAGTAGTTTTCTGGGGCAGCGGATGGAGAGCTAAATGTCAATAACGTTCCGGTTAAGAATATTATGCACAGCAGTGGGCTATGTCAGTGCCTGATGTTGTAATTTTTTTTTTAGAAGGTTGTTTTAGTTAAAGCCTAAAGCAAGCAGTTCATTTAGCTGTTGCCCAATGACAGGCATGATTGCTTTGCTCCAGAACAGAGCTTAATTCACGACTGAGTAGCAGTTACTCTAAATTCATGCATGCGTATGCAGTATGTAGTTTACAGCTACACACTAAATTATGAAAATTACAACATGTGTCTTCAAATTGAAGTCCACACATTGAATGCAGCAAATAAGATAGCCTTTTAAATTTCTAACCACTCTAGGAAGTTTGGTGTGTAGGTCAGAAAAATACAATAAGTTGCATCTCCAAAAAAAAAAAACAAAAAAAAGCCAAGCAGGCCACAAAATTAAAGATCTCAAAGCAGAGATATTTAAAAAAATGTATTAGCTATCAAACTGTCTGCTGTTTATACTCACTATGTACACCTTCAACTTGAGCGCTATGTTGGCTAATAATGTTTGGGCATTTGTTTTGTGCAAGTCTTTTGGTTACCTTTACTGTAAATATTATAACAGTAGTATGTTATGAACAGAAGTGTGAAAATGCCTCAGTGATTACATTATTATTCAGTGAAAAAAAAGAGAAATTATGCTGTTAGGTTAAAAAAAAAGTATATGTATATTTTATAAAATGAAATTGAAAATGAAAGTGAAAATTAAATATTCCAAATGTTACAACAATAATCAAATCAAATTGTGGTGGAATTTGCATGAAATCATTTCCTAATGAAGGTCACAGATTTTACACCCCTGGTTACAATATTTATATAATTGTAATTATATGTGTATGCAAAGTTTTGGAACCCCAGGTCAAATAGAAGGTTTTGTTAATTTTAGCAGTAAATTAACACAAGCTCTAGAGAGAAGACACCTCTGCACATGAATAACGTTAATGCACAGTTACTGTTGATTTACAGAATTCAATACACATATTTTCTATATTTTTGTCAGTATGTCAAACAGTGCAAAAGTGTTTATTTTGTGTATTTAAGTTTCTTAAATATGGAAGGTGTTAACTTAGTGTGCCTTAGTAAATCAACCAAAAATGTAAGTTGATGGGGGTGTTCAGACTTTTGCATACGACTGGATATTAAGTTGCTATGTGTTGCGACAGTGAGTTCATACCACAATCTCGCCGAAAAGCTATGGCAAAAATATCATATCACAATACTTAAAGATTTTCACATTACACATTTCAATATCTTGACACACTTAATCAATGCACTAGTAGTGTCACAGTTTAAAAGCATCCTTCATCCTTTTTGCAGTTCTAATGATATTGTTTTCAGAGAAACAGACAGTTGGTCAGCGTAATGGCCATGCCCAAGATACACTTACAATACAATATCAAATATTTTTTATGCTAACAAATAAAATATCCTGTATTTACCCCCTCTACCATTCTGTATATTTTCTGTAGGTCAGTATGCGAGGTGAACATGGAGGCAGAGCTGTTCACTCTACAGGAGAGTAATGCTAAGCTGGTTGCAGCGCTCCATGAAGCCAACTGCAGCATCGAGCAGTGGAAGAAACAGCTGGCTGAGTACCAGGAAGAGACGGACAAGCTGCGCGAGCAGGTAGATCTTATTGCATGCTGTTCTCTTCACTGCATTGACGGAGATGCACACTTAACATTGTACTTAGGAAGATATGATGACAACAGTAGATCATTCACTGACATGTTTGGAAGATACATTGTTTACCAAGAGTTCTCATTGAACACTTCAACGCACAGCACAACCTACATTAGAAATTGTTGCTACGCATTTCTGCTAAATCTCCAAAACTTGGGCGGTGCAGCTTTAAGAAAAGAAAAAAATGGTGGCATTTATATACAGTTGTGGGTATACAGCCTGTAATTTATTTGTTAGTAGTTTAGTCTTATTTTCTCATTCTGCTTTATATTGTCAACATTGCTATAAAGAGGCGGTTTTGTATAGATTGTGATTATTACTACTAACAGCTTTTGCCCAAAAAAATGAAAGGTTTGAGTGCCCACATTACAATTATGTTAAGTAGTAGCAAACCAGCAAAGAAAACATGCTTATTTATTGAAATTAGGGATGCATGATGTCAAAATCATATCATATCAACATTTCAGAGTACAATAATCAATGATTATTGTACTCTGAACTAGCAGAGTGCTTACGTGATGCTGGGCAACAGTGTGTAAAAAGTCTGTAAAAATGCACATTATTCATTTTGCTGCATTTGAAACCCTCTTAAAATAAACGGAACATCTCTCAGGAATGTTAATCCACTTGAATTTCTACAGTTTATGAATGTTTGTTTTGGCGTGAGCATTGAAAAATATCAGGTATCTGTATCAGCTCACAATTCCCATATCAGCGCATCCCTACTTAAAAACATTTGATATGTTTTTACGTCTTGTTTTACGTTTTACGTCTTGTGTGCCTTAGACCATCTGAAGCATGTTGTAGAAACATTTGAAATGGCACAAAAAAAGCCCTGTAAAAAACAACAAGGTGGGGGAAAGTAGTTCAGGTCTCACGGGAGAGTGAGAGGAATGGTATTTTTAGCGTAGAGTAACGTATGGCCGTGGCCCTAAAATGCAGGAAAGACAAACGACCGAAGGAAACTTGCTTCTGTTAGTTTCTTCCTATGCACACAGAAATATGAGTAGTGCTCTAAATCCCGAGTGTGCTGAAAACGCCAGCAGTGTCATGGCCCTGATTTGCCTTGCCTCAAGGGTAAACAAAGTTTTTCGCAGAGACAGTCGAGAGATTTGTTGCCTCTGAATCGTGGCATACTCTTAACGTGCACTTTTGAAAATGTGTGCGCAAGCCATATCAACATTACTGCATCAGACTGGGGGAGAAAACACATTAGAGAGAGCAGCAGCCCTTCCTGGGCAGGCAAGTGTGCTGTTTGTCTTTCGGAGCTGTGATACCTCTGACTGTTCCCCAAGGCATGAGTGTTGGAGTAGAAAGTGACGCATGTGCCGTAACTATGACAAAGAAGGTCTGCAAAGCAGTCTGATCTCTTTTCAGATTCCATCTCAGCAAGCTAAAACAGTGATTCTGGCTGAGTGAAGAATTGTTGCCAAAAATGTCTTTAACATTTGCTTTTATTTAACATAAAAATACATCAGTAAACATGCATTAATACATTAACAATGGTTACCGTGCTTAACTAAGGGTCAGTAAACTTGTTAAATAAACATGTAAAAACTGCATGTTTACATGTTAAATATTCATGTAACAGTAGTTACATGTATACTTAACATTAGTTAACCGTTGTTATTGTATTTTAAATTGTTAAATGGAAATCTGCCAAATTTGTTGGGTTAATATCTATTGATTTCATGGTTATCATCATGGATTTGATTGATATCCTGGACCAAGGGAGAAATAAGCCCTAAAAAACAGTCTGGGTCGTGAAACAGAATTCCGACATCAGGATCTGGGGTAGAGCTGTGCAAGTTAAGTGAGCATTTTTAAAATGTTTAATTATTACTTCATTTTGTGCAAACCATAGCAAGACAACAGTATCACCATCCTTTAAGATAACTGAACTTTGAAATGTTGGGTGATGAGCAACATTGGTACCACATTGATTGTAACATAGCATAGATTGTTTAAATTGACTGTGCTGGTTAAACATGCTGTGTGTTAAAGGTACATATCAAGCATGTACAAAAAGCTGCTTCTGTTGTGCAGTGTACATTTCAGGACTTCCTTACACCACAGTGCCAGGTTTTAGATTGAAAACCAATTACTAAGGAGATGGATGATCACTGTAACGTGACTATGTCTTTCTGGATTTCAGGTGGCAGAGCTGGAGGCTCAGAGTGGTTGTCCTGCTTCTTCTGAGCAGAGAAATGAGGAGCCTTCCAGCTCGGTGGAAGAGATGGAGGCCCTTATAAAAGCTAAAGATGAAGTAAGAGAGCCTTTCATAGTACTTCATCTAAAAAAGCAAGAGCCTCATTCAGGAGTTTCAGAAGTAGACGTTTCTTAAATGCCTAGAAATGTCACTCTTATGTCAGTTCCGTGGGTGACACAGCCAAGCTGATGTTGGTCTGTAGCAGATGTAAATGTATGAAAGAGAGGTCCTATACTTAACTACGTTAAGTAGATATATTCCACTACTTTACACCACTGACATATTTAGTGATTAATTAATCCGGACCAGTTAGCTCCAGGCGTCTGCATTCTGTCCTAATAAGGCAGGTCATATGAGACTTAAAATGTATTTAATATGTTCTTGAAACTGAGGACTTCTTACAGAGCACCATCAAATGTTTTCAGGAAATTAACACTCTACAGTGCAAGAAATCGGATTTTGGAGAGCTGGAGAGAGAAAGGGAGGAGGTTCATAAAAGAATGCAGGTAAGTTTCTCGCTCGGCAGCGCATGTGACGTAAGCAAGGGCGGAACTCGTGCTGTGTGTTGATAGCATCCTTTGAAAGCAAAGTATGCCTCAGAGAAGAGTTGGAAAGCAGTTTGAGCAGTGGGAACAGTTCAAGAGGGGTTGCATCGTAGGGATCCAGGAAGCAGGATGGTCATATCGACCTATTGCACTAGCATGCTGTTGGTGGCAATGGATAGAAGAAGGCATGCACCAGTGACATGAAGGCTCTGGTAGACCTACATGAATGAGAGAGAGAGAGAGAGAGAGAGAGAACCAATGAACGAAGTTGATTGTGGTCATTCAGCGAGCAATGATTCCCTCCATGAGTCATCCTGTAAGTGCCAGCACCATTGGCAGACGGCTGCACAACGCAGGACTACATGCATGCGGACCATGCATGCGTGCCAGACTGTCATGAAGTGACTCAGAATGTCATCGGGTCATCTTCAGTGACGAGTCCCGCTTTTGTCTTGGTGGAGACGACCAACGAATCCATGTGTGGAGGCACTGTGGTCAGTGCCAAGATGAACGATTTGAGGTCATGCATCACATGTCCAGAAGGCCTGGTGTCACTCCATCTCCACCTCTACCGCACAATCTATCGAAACTTCGAATATTCAAGCTGCCTGGTATGGATTATCACAGGACACCAATAGGAACCTCTACAACTCCATGCTGAGACGTCTGGCATGTTGCGTTAGCAAATATGGGGACCTGACGCCATACTGAGAGACACTATTTCTGTATGTGTAGCTCAGTAAATGTTGCCCACATCAGTCTAAATTTATCATCCAAATTTATCTTCCTTCCCAATAGCATTGCAATCCCACTTCCTTCTAAGTGCATCTTTTCTTTTGATGATGAGCATGTATGAATGATTAAATTAAATGAATAACAATGGCTTCATGGCCTTGCAAAGATTGTTTCTTATATCAAAACACATTGTGGAATGGCTGTGTCCATCTGTGTTTTTTTTTTTCCATTAAAGGAGAGACCATAATTAAATATGCATTATTATTATGCACATCACCTAATGATCATTGCCTATTATTAAGAAAACTGTTTCTGCTTTGTCATTAGGAGCTAGAGGAGAAGAATGCTGAGCTGGAGCAGCAGGTCCAGAAAGCAGAGCAGACTTTGGCATCTTCCCTGGATGCACGTCAGCTGGCGGAGAACGAAGTGCGCAAAGTAATTGAAGTGCTGGACCTCAAGATTTTTGACCTTAACGACTTAAGACAGAGCCTGGCCAAACTTGTAGATAAGTAACAGCCACAACGTTGTGCTTGGTGAGGACCCTTGCAGCTAAATATGACCTTAACAAAGACAGCACTTAGGAGTAGTATCTTACACTCCACTGAATTCCTCTTGACCTGCCATTGGCTATGGGGAATATGGCTGTCTGTGCAACTTGATTGGCAAGAATGGTTTAAAATGTAGCCCTAAGTACATTGTTATGAAGCCGGTTAACCCGCACTTGGTTTACTAGAACAGAGATGTGGTAGGTGACTGAGGCATGTGAATTTTGCGTCAGCACAAACATCTCGGAACAGAGACTGTCTTAATCCTCTTTCACTGTTCTCTGTTTTTATGGTGGAACACAGAGCGTTTCATCTTTCATCGTATGTCATTTTGCTGTGTGTCTCCAGTCATCCTCCCCCAGATGAGTCAGTAGGGAGTTATTCTATAAAACAGCACCTGAGCACATACAGCTAGTTTAAAGAAGGGAGGGAGAAACTGAAGGAACAGATCTTATACACCAAGCATTATCCTGACACGTACGAAAGAGATGTGAACATTGTAGGTTGTGAGCGCATGACTCTAATGAATGATAGCTTTATATTTGATTGTTGTTGTTGTTGTTGTTCTGCAGTGGTGTTTTTCTGTGTACATAAATTGTGTTTTGTCTGTGTGCTATTAAGTTTTTTTTCCTATTAGAAGCACAGTGTTATCTTTAAAGCACATATACACTATTGTGCAAGACAGAGACCACCCTTCATCTATTTAGTTTCTAGTCAAAACAGACATTAATTATGACGTTAGATATTCAGAAGACATTCCTGAGATTAGATATTTCATTTTCATGAGATATATGACCAGTTTCAACCAAAATATGACAACAATTGAAAACCAGGAGTTTCCAAAGCTTGAGTTTATTTGAGAGAAATATGATTGCTAACTGTGTAAGACCTTGTAGACCACCCAATTTGTGGCTGTCTGGTAAACCATACTTAAAGCTTTTATCTTTGAGAGTGAGAGAGAGAAGAAAGTCAGGCTCCACTCCTGCTTCAGGTCTGAAAACATGCACAGTGCGTTCTGTCCATCCTTCCACTGTGATGTGCAGTTGTTAAGAAGCTGTTTCCAAGAACAGTGGACTGGACAGTCCAGAGTCCAGACCTCAACATGAATAACTTGAAAAATGAAAACTGAATAATTTGTACTTAATGGCCGGTGATACTAGAAGTTAAATAAACATGAGGTGGTCTCTGACTTTTGCACAGTACTTGTAGATCACAGCTAGAGAGTTAAAGGTCTGTTGGCTGGATTTACTCTATAGATCTCTCTCTAAATCTAAAAGACGCTAGCATGATTGTTAGGACGCATAAACATAGTGATAGTAGATGAAGTCTGCTGCTGACTATGACTTAAATAATCCATATGAAGTGTCTAAAGAAATACTGTAGGCCTCTTTGTGGAATTTAGGGTAGTCAAGTTTGTAGCAAAACATGTGAAGGTAACGTCAAAGTGGAAATACTATCAGTATTGCAACTAAAACACTAACCACTAGAAATGACAACACTAAACCACTGGTGGACAGTAGTTTTTACCATCATCATTTCCGTATGGTAACTTTTATCGTCTTCTCTTAAAAGCTGCTATGATGTGTGAGATGGAGTTTTATGAGAAGTTTTGCGTTATTAAAGCATAACTTCCAAGGGGTTATCTGTAAGATGAATCCAGGAATAAGCCTGGTGCTGAAAGATGATTTGGAGTGGAAGTGGAGTGTTCCTGTAAACTGGATTGGCTAGTTTTAGTGGTATTATATTCAGATTGCAGCTGAGTCTAGTCACCTTACAATGGTACTGCAAAACGCAACAGCCTTTAGGTACAACAGTATTGAATAACGTATTATGCTTTAACTTTGTAACTCATTAACCAGTACATTTATCGAGCAGCCACCGTCGTATTAACATTCTCATTCAGTTTTGTTCGCTGCACAAAATTTCAGCTGCCCAGTGGAGTCTTTGTTGCACATGGTAAAAAAGGTGCTATCGCAATTAAAAGGTCAGTAAACATAATATTGGCCGCAACTTGAGCACAGCATTTCATAAATCTCCAGCTCTGCCTGCTCACCATCCTCTGCTAGGCTAGCTTGGGTACTATTGATAATACAAATTACCATTCCTTGCTAAGCAGAACTTTTTCTTCAACAAGGCTTTTGCAAAAACGCTATTTTTGTAATGTTTGAACATGCAGGATATTGTCTTTTTTTTGTATTGATCCAGAATAAAGATCAACTCTTTTCTTCCTCTTGTGGAAATGTGTCCACTTTTGCATAAAATAATCTGTTTCTTAGACCACCACCCCCACCACACAGATTCCATCCAAATAATACCTGCTCTGTGGGTTTCTGAACATTGACAGTATAAGAGTATAACTACTCCTGTGCCTGGCAAGAGGCGCTGATAAAATGGACACAATGGAGTGTAGACACAGTCAGGTGTACCTAATAAAGTGGCTGATTATTTATCTGTTTATTGTTGAAGTAAAGCGTTGGGGTTTTGAAGTGGACCATTTAAAGATTTACTATGCATGTATATTCACTACAGTACTGAGTTCTTACAGTGAGAAAGCCTAACAATGGCGTTCTTCGCAGCTTCAGCCAAAAGTAGTTTTTTTTCTTGCCTTTTCCAACATCAAATATCTTTTTTGGCTGAAGTTCGTCTTGTGTGGTTGCGGTGCAGCACGTAGCTTTGAGGAGAACAGGTTGGGTTACTTACTAATGGGGTTTTCTGACTGGTTCCTGAGCCAGGTGTCTTGAGAGATGGATTGGTGATGCTTCGTTACAAGCAAAGGGCAAAATATCATGAATTCTTGTAGTTTGACTGTCAAACTCAGATAGAGGCTCTACTTCAATACATTATATGACTGTATTAATCTAGCTTGCATCCCAACCACAAAATGCTGCTACCGCACATTGCGGTGTTAGAAATGTGTCTGCTGAAGAATGGAAAGTGTTAGGTTTGCACCACACACAGGGTTTTAAATTTTGGCTGAAAAGCTCATTTTTGGTCTCATCTAGCCATGAAACTTGGTCTTCAGTTTCACAGCTTTCCTTCAGGTTCCAGTGGTACTTAAGGGGTCTTTCATCCAAAAGGTGAACTTTTAGAGGCCTATTGTAAGCCAAATGTGTCATTAGGAAAATACTGTTCATCTGTATAAACTTTCATAGCACAGGGTTGAATATCCCTCAGCTGTTGTTATCTTTGAATGAGCCTGCGTGTCTACATAACAGCAGGTCTTCCAACAGAATGTAATGTTGCAACAGTGGCCTGAACAAACAAACCACACATACACACTTGGCTGTAGAGAAATGCTTTTAAGTTGAATTTGGTGGCGACCTAGCACTGACTGGAAGACACAGAAAGAACCATCTTTGTGCAAATGTCCTAGCTCAGTGCATAAAGCTCCAGGTAGGACATTTTCATATCTTAGATCTCTTATCAAACATACTACCAACATTAAAACTACAAGGCTGAAGTCAACTTCTTATTGGCCAGCTTCTTGTTCATATTTACTCATTCCATCTTAAATGCTGCAATATTTGCATGTTCATACTGACAGCTTTTTATTTGCCAGAATTTTCATGTTAAATGGTGCAGCCTTTATTATACCACCTCATGTGCCAGAAGTAACCACAGTACCATTACCATAAAGCTTTTTGGCCCCAACACACTAATAGAAGCCAAAGGGGCAGTTGTTAGGTTAAAATACACTCATTATCAAAAAATAAGAGCACAAATAGCTGCACCCAGAAGGAATCAACCGACAGGAATGACACTTGGTGGGTAGGCCTGACATTGAGACGTGAATGATTCAAGTTTCACGCTCGGCTGTGATGTGCGCAAACAGCAATGATTGCGGAAGTTCAGTGAGCAGTGATGCCATCCTGTTGGTACCAGCACCATTGGCAAACGACTGCATGACACAGTACTGTATGCACATAGACCATTACGATGACTGCCCTTAATACCATGTCAACCTCGCCAAAGACTGCAATGGTGTCGTGCCAGACTGTCATGGAGTGGACTCAGAATGGCAGCGGGTCATCTTCAGTGACGAGTTCCGCTTTTGTCTTGGTGGAGACGACCAACAAATCCGTATGTAGAGGCACCGTGGTCAACACCAAGATGAACGGTTTGTTGTCACATCTCACATGTCCAGAAGGCCTGGTGTCACTACACCTCCACGCCTACCGCAAACTCTGCAGGAACTGTGTGAGAATATTCAAGCTGCATGGGATGCATTATCACAGGACACCATTAGGAACCTCTACAACTCCATGAGTAGATGCATTACTTTTGCTTCAGCTGCTGCCTCTTTGCTTCTATTATAAGTGTGTTTGGAGGCAAAAAGGATTTCTGTTTCTTTATTAAGTGCAGGCGAAAAACACATTGAAATTAAAGCCTGTGGTACGGTACAGATGAAGCGGATACAGATTAGGTTAAAAAAAAACTGGAATATTTCTTTAATAAGACAAACGTGCTGTAATAAATGAAATGGACTGAGAAATACAGATGCTACAGCCTATGAAACTTAATGGCATAATTTTCCTTTGCGTCTGAACATTTACAATGATTTATCAACCAACCAACCAAACAAACAAACAAACAAACAAATGTTAAATGATGCTTATGTAATACAAACTGCTGAAGCTATTTCCATCTGAGGTTAAGAGCCTGGCAGAGCTGCTATTCCTATAAAGCACAGGCTAATTATTTCAGACTCGGCTGCCACCAACAGTATCGTTTGCTTCACAATGGAAAAATGAAAAATGACAAATTAATAATATGACCCAGCACTTCATTTGTGAGTCACACAGCACTGAGATGCTGTAAATTGAATGTGATTCTCAAAACTGTTTATTGTAGAAAATGCTGGTCAGAAGAGATTAAGATGAGTAAGGAGAGATTTTGTTATGGTTGTCCAGGGAAACCATCAATAATTAAATCCCCCAACAACACAGTGCATGTTGGCATGTGTCGGACAGGAGGGTCCGAGCTCTGAGTGGAAACAGTGCAAGGTAAATTGCTTAAGCATATTTCTGTGTCATCAAGACAAACTGAGTGCAGATAATGTTAATGTTAGGTAAATGCATGATTCATTGGAGTTTAGGCAGTTATCTTCTGTAGTTATCAGCTGTCTGGAAAGTAAACACAGATGGACATACACTGATCATTAAAAGAATAGCTGCACCCAGAAGGAAGTGTCAGACTGCAGTGCTATTGGGAAGGAAGATAAAGTTTACCAGGAACAATAAATGATGATAAATTTAGACTGATATGGCAATATTTATTGAGCTACACATACAGAAGTAGGGTCTCTCAGAATAGCACGATGATGAACAGCATGCTATGGTGGTATCCGCATGACGGTATGTTGTGGAATACGTCAATAAGACCACCCTGCTTCCCGAAGCCCTATGATGCTACCCCTCTCCAACTCTTCCAACTGCTCGAATAGCTTTTGAACACTTCTCCGAGGCATACTTACAAAGGATGCTACCAAAACAACAGCACGAGTCACAATGGAAAACACGTGCAATAGGACAACGTTATATAGTTAATCAGGTACAGCGATAAGGCCTGTCCTTGTCACATGTGCGCCTGAGTGTGAAACTTGAATCATTCATGTGTTTCACAATGTCAAACCTACCCACCATGTTTCATTCCTGTCAGTTGATTCCTTCTGAGTGCTATTTTTGTGATGATGAGTGTAGTTTATACCCAGAACTTTAAAACAAAATCAAATATACACAAATTCTTCATGCTTAATAAAAGTTGTTCTGCAGACTGTCTAAAACACTTACCTCAAACTGTTTCAAGTTATTAAAAAAGAATCTCTCTGTTTTTCAAAAAAATGGTGTACAATTCAGGGGTTTATATGAACAACCATGTTGAGTAAACAACAGCATTCAGCATGGAGCACTGGAAGCTTAATATTTATGTGTTACACTACCAATCAAACGTTTACACAGGGCTACTCAATGAGTAGAGTTCCTCCAAAATGGAACTTTGCAGGAGGATAAAACAGTTTTCTTAACTTCCAGTGGAGGCTGATATAACATTTATTTCTAAGCAATTTTGGACCAAGATTGATCTGTCCATCATGATTATTCATCAAATTGAAAGGGGAACTAGAGCTTTTAAACTGTGCAAAAAAGTTTTTTGTGCAACAAAATCTGCACTCATCCTCAAAAGCATAGTTGCACCCAGAAGGAGTGTCGGAGTGATGTCTTGGCATGGAGTTGTGGAGGTTCCTAATGGTGTCCTGTGATAATCAATCCCATCCCAACATGGATTGATTGGTCATCTACACCAAGGCAAAAACGGGACTCGTCACTGAAGATGATCTGCTGCCAGTCTGAGTCACTCCATGACAGTCTGGCACGACACCACTGCAGACTTTGGAGATGTTGACGTGGTGTTAAGAGCAGTCATTGTAACGTTTGTGTGCGTGTAGTCCTGCATCATGCGGCCATTTGCCAATGGTGCTGGCACTAACAGGATGACTTGCGTAGATCATCACTGCTGGCTGAATGTCTGCAATCGTGGCTGCTGCGTGTGTCAGGTACAGTGATAAGGCCCGTCCTTGCTTGCGTCACATGAACAGCTGTGAGTGAAACTGGAATCATTTACATGTCTCACAGTGTTAAACCTACCCACCAAGATTCATTCCTGTAGGTTGATTCCTTCTGAGTGCAACTTTTTGTGAAAGTATTCTTTTGATGATGAGTGTACATTAGATATGATGATATGGCAAAAATATTACACTGTAATACATCAAGAGTATATGTGGTACATAGCATAAGCCTATAGATTCAAAACATCCATTTTGCTCTCTAAACCTTTGTTTTACAGGTAGTGTTATTTCTTACTTTGGTTTTGATCTCACTTCACATACATGCAATTTACAAATACGAACAGACATGAATCAGTGAGATGCTGCTGTTGTGTGTTTCCTCCTTTTCATTGATGCTCACATCCGCATTGTAAATGCTAATAATTTTGAGTGTTTTGACTGGTGTTTGTGCAGAATCTGCTAAACATGGCTTCACAAACTGGTGTGTGGATGCCCCACTTATTTCACCATGATGAGTAATCATGATGGCTCTTTAACCCTTTAACGTTCCGCTCAAGTCACTATATCTTAATGAAGGAGGTGTTGAACTTAACTCAACCTGATTGTGCCATCTCTACCAATCGGCAGAGGTGTGTTAGGCTAGAAATATCCACTAAAGGTCACTGAGTCTTTCAATAGAAACGCCTGTACTAGGGATGAGCGTAACATAGCTCTGAGGTATGTGAGGTAACTGGTCATGTGACTGTATTAGTACACTACACTGTAGGTCAAAATTTGTTACTGTACTGCATGCTACACACAGGGGGCAGTGTACAGTGTGCAGTACATACTTCTGTTGTATGCAGTGTGCAGTAGTGTGCCATTTCGAATACAGCCTGTTAGTACTGTGTACTAGCATGCAGAACCAATATTATTAAGATTAGTACAGAGCATATACTGTGTATTATTAGTGTGTAGTACACAACTGAGACGCAGCCATAGTTCCTATAGTACACCATCACTTACAGCAGCATTTTAATTATTTTCATTGAGAGATAGTTTCATGTGCATACCGCTAAATAAATGATATCAATATTTTTGTGCCAGAATCAGTTCTTAAAAGTAAACAGCGGGATCGGGCGTATCAATATTTAGCCATCGATGTGCCCATCCCTAGCCTGTACTGTTCTCATCCATAGAGGAAGCAAGCAACAAGTAAACCACATGTGGACCATTCAAGTTAAGCTTATTTTATCAGCATATTAGAGAATATCATTAGAGGTTTTGATGAGCAGAATTATGCAACTTTATACAAAAGAAATAAGTCTAATAATAATAATTTTAAATAATAATACTAGTAATAAAAACATGCGTTACCAAACAGGCTAACTGGGTTTTTGTTATGCTGAAGCTGTCTATGCTAAGCTAATTTAATTTAGATTATTTAATTGAATGTGTGGTTTATTCTTATTGCCCCAAACAAACAAATGAACAAACAAATGAAAAATCTGTTTCTTTTTTCTGGGTGAGGTGACGTTAAAAAGGGTTAAGTTGCATGTACTTGTAGCTATATGAGCCCTGTAGCTGCTGCAGAGCTAAAGAAGCCTTCCCTCATTCACTAGTGTTTGTGGGGGGAAACGGTCCTGGTTATTGTTGAACTATGACCTCAGAATGTGTGTTCTCTGGACCATGTTAGGACATTATGACTTCATCCCGTCGCCGTGGTACCCGAGATGTTCTAAACTTTGTTCGAGCAGAGTTCTCCAGAAGCGGTTTCTCTAACCTCAGCGGTTTTCTGTAGCAGAGATAGAGCTTTTTAAACAAGAGGTCGACGTGTGCGACAGTAAGCGACATCTGCAGCCTAAAAACTGTGCAAGGTCGCCTCTTCCAAATGGCCACCACCGTGAATGGCGGCAAGTTCCTCCAACCTGCTTTCGGAGAGAATCCCTCGAAGTTACGTTTATCAAACCTCCCGTTTATGTACGGGATAGTCGGTCGGACAGATGAGTCTGAGAAGACCTATGAGACAATGTTCACGAGACACTTCAAGCCACCTGGCGCCACTACAAGAACAGCTTCCGCTCCCAGACCTGTCCTGGCACAAATAGATCACAAGGACGTTCGGCGTATCAAGGAGTACAAGACCGAGATGCAGCACGCCTTCCGTCCTCACCGTCCAGTGCTAGCTCCTCGTATCCCAGCGTCGGCCGGGCTCGTCACCAACAAGTCCCACACAGAGTCAAAGCACCTAGGTAGGTGGGGTCCATTCATGCTCTTTCACTGGGGTATTTTTCTCAGCTTAGTAATTATACTGAATAGTACAGGGTCCATTTACTGTAAAGCTAAATAATATCTGCGCATGGGTTTATCATGTACATGACCATAATTCATACACTGGAACAGCAGACAGTTTGTATAGATTCAAGATGTAGATATGTATTTACCTACCAACATTATTGAAATTGGATTGGTACGTTTAACTGCTTTTCTTGCACAAGTAAATAAATATACACTCATCTGTCACTTCATTAGGCGCACCTCCTTGAATCTACATTCATCGTCCATTTTATCAGCCCTACTTACCATATAGGAGCACTTTGTAGTGCTGCAGTTACAGACTGTACTCCATCTGTTTCTCTGTATACATGTTTCACTGAAATCAAGCTAGGTATGTGAATTGATGTGTACTGTCTATGCTGTGATCATGTACGTACAGAAAGGAACATTCATTACAGAAACATAAAAATCTCACATATGTAAAACGTAATGCTGATGATAAATCTTGAAATAATACAAAGTACAAATGCAATGACAAGTGACATTTCCATGTAAATGAAGTTTCAGACTTTACATAAGGTCTAACTTTGAAGCCTGATTTTCACATTTGCCACTGAGAAGAAGCAAATTTGCCAAGGATACTTGCCAGAGCTGTGGGGTTATTTCACCAAGTGAGATTTCTCACTAATGCTAAGTAACCTGAAGTGAGGATTGTCCAATAGAAAACTTCTCCTAACTGTTAGCCTTTTGGGCAGGCCTGCGTTGTGGCTTAAGTTGAGTATTGATGGTTTGTAAAATCCTGCAGGTGTTGAACGGATGTTCATGAAGGTAACAGGATTTGACCTGGTGATGGAGGCATTACAGTGGTTTATGATGAACAATGAGTCTTTAACCTTTCACTGTTATGCTCCATATCCTCTGCCCCACAATGTTTGAGTAGCCTGTATTTACACTTACGTTCACATGGCAATTTGTGAACAGTCAAGAAAACCTACAATACACGTCAAATTCAAGCATTAAAGGCAACACATAAACTCAGTTTAATCTCTTCTGTTTTTGTTTTACTCTAGATGCGGGTCGCCCAAAGCCAATAGAAAGAAATCGTACGTCCATCCCTCAAGGGGACACAGATGAGAGGCGCAACCGAGAGAGAAGGACGTTCACCACAAATCACTTCTTCTTCTCAGAGGTGTAACTTCATCCAACGCTCCTGTTGGGATTTATAGCATACAAGTGCTTCGGCATCTAAATCAGTGGTCACCAATCCTCCACCTCTATCTTCCTGTAGAGTTTAGTTTGAAACCTAAACTGCTTCACCAGCTCCGTCTGTCATTCTTTTCATCTTTGATTTGCTAGATCATTGTTGGAGCTCTGAGGAAAGCTAGATCTCCAAAGAGGAGGCTTGATGACCACAGATCTAAATGATAATACGATTATGTGCAAACTCCCAAAGCTGTGTCACTAAAACCTAATTATATTTCTTCTCAGGAAAAACACAAGCAGGTCGCAGTTCATGTAGATGGACCGAGCCTCATGACTAAGAGTAACGTGCAGTTTGGGAAGCCTGGTTTGGGAAGGATGGTGTTCAGCACAACAACCCAGGAGGACTTTACACCAAAACAGCTTGCTCCAGCCAAGCTACAGCGCTTTCCCCCGGGCCGAGTCCTGGGAGATCAAGGTGTCACTTAATGTTCTAAAGCAGGGCTGGTGTCCTGGAGGCTTGGAATCCAGCACAGTTTGGTGAATGCTCTTAAATTCGCCTACTGATTGGTCGTGTTTGAGTGGAACAAACACCAGACTGTGCTGGACACTGCTTCTCCAGGGCCAGAGTGATCTGATCTTATGTGAAATAACATACAACAGTGCCCTCTACTGACTCAGACCAGCAAGCTACTTTATTGGGGCAGCATTTTCTTTCAGTACAGCTCTGAAGGTTATGGAAGACCATTCCCACCAAATAGAGCCTCTGATTTTGTATTATTATTTTCTTGAAGCCGTATGTCAGTATATATTGCCATATCATTTCAGAACAATGACAATCAATATCTAGACTGAATCAAGATTTAATAACTTTCTACAGTCAGGTCCTACGTATTTAGACAGTGACACATGTTTTTGTTATTGTCCTCCCTTGAGGTGCTTTGCCAGGCCTTTTCTACAGCTGCCTTTGGTTGCTGCTTGTTTGTTGGTCTTTCTGCCTTTAGTTTTGTTTTTACTAAGTGGATGTAATGTAATGCTAAGTTGGGGTGAGAATGTTAAGAATGTTTCATTTATACGCCTTAAGAAGCTTTTAAAACAAAAAGTATATAGTTTCCCATTTATTTATTCAGCTAAGTCATCTAATGGTTGATCCAAATGGTTCCGGTAACTGTTGATCCGTCCTTCACATTGACTTGGAGGAATCTTGGCCCATTCCCCCTTACAGAACTGTTTCGACTATGTTATGTTGGTGGTCTTTCTTGTGTGAATGCCACACCTTATGTTCCACCTTAACAGTTTTCTTGGATTAATATCTGGACTTTGACTTAGCCACTTCAAGATGTAAAATTTCTTCTGCTTTAAACATTCTTCGTAGACTAACTGCTGTTTTTAGGCCCGTCGTCGTTCTGCAGGAACTATCTTCTGTTGTGGTTCAGCTCACGGATGGATAGCCTAATGTTGTCCTGTAGAATTTCTTGATACAGTCCAGAGTTCATAGCTGCATCAAACTATGGCACGCTGTCCTGGTCCAATAGTACCAAAACTGCCCCAAACCATGATACTGCCACCACCATATTTCACAGTTGGGTCTGGGTTCTTCTGCTGCAATGCAGTGTTCAGTATTTTCAAATGTAAAATCCCTCTTTTAAGCCATAAAGATCCATAATTGCCATATTATGTCTGTCCATATAACATTATTTCAGTAATCCTCTGGCTCATTCAAAAGATCTTTAGGAAACTGTAAACAGGCAGAAATGTTTTTTTTCCTGGAGAGTAGTGGTTTTCCTTATGCTGCACCTGTTGGAGCTTTTATGACATCCCGTTCTAAATCCATACCTTGGTCCCACCGTTTGCAGCAGCTTCCACTCTTCTAGGAAGTCTTTCTATAAGGTTTTTCCGAGTGTGTCTGTGGGACTTTTTATCCATTTATCCAGAAAAGCATTTGTGAGTTCAGGCACTGATGTTGGAGGTGAGGTCCTGACTTCTCTGTTCTAGTTCATCCCAAAGGTGTTTGATGTGGTTGAGGTCAGGGCTCTGAAACGGCTGTGATTCCTAATCAGTTAATGCAGTATTTTCATTAAACCCCATGATTTAAAGCTGAAAGTCACTTCAGTTATATCATTACTGCTTGTTATATACTCTGTATACGTGGACTAAAGGATGATCAACACAAACAGTGCAGCAGCAGATGAGCTGACTGTACATCTAGTCAGCTGGATATATATATATATTGCACTGCTGTGTCTGATCCACTCACGACAGCACAACACACACTGACACACCACCATGCAGTGTTGAGAATGGTCCACCACCCATATTTCTGTGGGGGTCACTCAATCACCCACCACCCTGCTCTGTGGGGGTCCTGACCACTGAAGAAAAGGGTGAAAGTGGGCTAACAAAGTATGCAGCAAATGTAATGGACTACAATCTGTAATTACAAATGCTCCTATATGGTAGGTGCATCAGATAATCCTGGGAGTCTACAGTGAGTGTAGAATCCCAGGAATGCAATGATCCATAAGAAACTCCAGATTTAAATCTAAATCCACATCTTACCCTAGAGGGCTTCTTCTCATAGGTCATTTATATCATTGTATTTGTTTCTGGATAAGGTGGAGCACCACCATACAAAGGTGACAACAAGGGCTTTCCCTCCAGCTCCAGTTACAGTGATGACTTCCAGTATAGATGGTGCTCTCCCGCACAGTCCACTAAAAAGGTAAAGTTTCCAGATCGTGTTTTTTTTTTTTTTTTCACCTTAAAGAGCTTACTGCATTTTGTCCTCCAGGACGCTCTGCAGATCTACTGACATAACAATACTGTCCTGTGTGTATTTTCTTTGGCTTAGCACTCACCTTTGGTAATGGGAGACAAAGAAAAAATAGCTGAAAAGGAAACAACTCATTCAGCCGCGTACGTCTACACCGGTGCCCCCAGGTGTGTTGTCTGTTGTATTAAATGGTGTTTGTAAAGAGTACTCGTTTGTGTTAGGGATGGACCATACTTCAGAACATTGCAAATCATTCTGAGTGATTACAGTGCTTTTATGTTGATTATTTCACGTTCTGCACTCCACTAAATCCACTCAAACAGAAGCAATCATTTATTTTTGTGTCACATAACAATGAGAAATCTCCATCACACCAAGCTTTCAACAGGGTGCAACATTTCAAGCTAAACTTACTTCCACATTGCCTGTTATTAAGCTTACACCTACCTATTTTGCTATGCGGTAGACATATTATACTTAACGAACCCCCTGTAAAGTCGGGGACGGGGGACAGGGCTTATATATTCACTCTATTTGAATCAGTCTACTGAACTAGTTAAAAATTTCTTTGATTGTGTTTGTTAAGATAAATATATGAACATTCAAATTCTGCCTAAAAAGTCTCATGACTAATTTTTTTGGACTTACATATATGGATATTACATGGGGATATGACATATATTCAGGCAGCAACGTGCACATAATGTGCTAGTCCGAAACTTGTCTGATGCATTTTACTTGGCCCAACTTTCTGACTTCACCCCACCTATGTGTCACTAACGATACAGAAGAAGATCATTAATTACAGATAATAGATATGGATATAATATATTATAGATAGTTAGAGATAGATCATTAACAAATTATTTAAATTTAGAAATAACTCAAACTTCTCTCATTGCCACAGCCCTGTCTCACAGTATCACAGTGAGGACCATCTCAGAATCAAGCTCGGGGATGATCGAGATCGCAAATGGACCACAACTACTTCTGACACTTTCACTGAAATCAAGCTAGGTATGTGAATTGATGTGTACTGTCTATGCTGTGATCATGTACGTACAGAAAGGAACATTCATTACAGAAACATAAAAATCTCACATATGTAAAACGTAATGCTGATGATAAATCTTGAAATAATACAAAGTACAAATGCAATGACAAGTGACATTTCCATGTAAATGAAGTTTCAGACTTTACATAAGGTCTAACTTTGAAGCCTGATTTTCACATTTGCCACTGAGAAGAAGCAAATTTGCCAAGGATACTTGCCAGAGCTGTGGGGTTATTTCACCAAGTGAGATTTCTCACTAATGCTAAGTAACCTGAAGTGAGGATTGTCCAATAGAAAACTTCTCCTAACTGTTAGCCTTTTGGGCAGNAAAATGCTTAGTAAGTCATAGTAACTCCTTCATTGAGAAATGATCTTCAACTAAAAATGTCTCATTAAATTTACAAATTAAGGTCAAAGTTATGATTTCAAGTAAAAGTTAAATTATTTCAAGATATTAAGCAGAAACGTTACAATATTTTCAGTTTTTTAAGAGAATGATTCTGTGTAGTAAGTAAATAATATCCAGCAGCACTGCTGTGTCCGATCCACTCGTACCAGCGCAACACACACAAACACACCACCACCACGTGTCACTGCTGCGCTGAGAATGAACCACCACCCAAACAATACCTGCTCTCTGGTGGTTCTGTAAGGGTCCTGACTGTTAAAGAACAGGGTAAAAGGGGGCTAACAAGGTATGTAGAGAAACAGTTGGACTATAGTCTGCCATTGTAGAACTACAACGTACATCTATATGATAAGTAGAGCTGATAAAATGGGCAGTGAGTGCAGATACGAGGACGTGGTCGGCTGGTGTATGTGCAGAAAATTGAGTAAATACCGATATGAGGGGTACAGGGGTTTTAGGACCCCTAATAAATTAGTGAAATAATAAAAGTATTTGTTCAGAAATCATATTCTGGTAGTAAATGTCCTAATTTTAAATAATCACAGACTGACTTTACTTCAAGCTGATAAATAAAGAATTGCATAAATTAAAAAGGCACTCTGTATACGGGCTTGTATAGCTCTAAGGGTTATACAGTTCCAGATATAGATCTGTTTAAAGGTGCGCAAAACTGATATAGTATTTATGAAACATATAGTACTGTGCAAAACCTCTAGCATTTTATTTGAACCCTGCTACATAACACTGACATAAACATATCATGGCAGACGTTGTATGCTGTCAGGAGTTGTCATGAAAGATTTTGTTCAGTAAATTAACAGTTATTGTGGCTTATTGTTGTGGCAGATGCTGAAATGTTAGATGACCTGACTGTTTCCTGTACATCTTTCATTTTGTCTTCTCAGTTCTGCCTTTTTTCCATCTGCGCAAATTTTCCATGCTGGTCTAAGCTTCTTTATCCTGGCCTAGTATTGGTCTGGCACTGGTTTAGCGTGGTCATGCTGTTTGACCAACACACCAGCATCAAAAAAGCCCCATTTTGAACGCTGTCCAATCTCCCGAATAGTAACTGTACATGACAAGTCAAACAACATTCTTACCCTTGACTGTAAGTTCATGTAACAAGGATATACTGTAAGTGTGCCGGAGACTTCCTATTGGTCATAACAATTTCATCATGGTATTATGGACATCAGTATGCTGTTTTTTGTGCTGACCAGCATACAGGCATCCAAAACATATGCTGGGTGACCAGTTATGCTGGTTTATGCTGTTGTTTGTTGTGTCAGCCAGCACCAGATTCACACCATCACTCTGAATTTGGTACACCGATCTCTTGAGGCCTTAAATAACACTAGCCACAGAATTTAAGGTGGAATGGGAAATCAGAGTAAGAAGCAAAATTTAGCTTCATCTAATCTCAGTCCAGTTTTTTTTTTTTATTTAGTGGCCAGATAAACAGCTTTATATGTACGCTTTTCTGATGACGGAAGACTTTTGCATGTTACTGTATGACAGAAATTGAGTATATTCTTTCGCTGCATTCTGAACTTTTTCTTCTGTTCAACATCTTTAGAGCCAAGTCCGGCCGTCAGTACTGTGCAAATGGATTATACTCCACCAAACTGCGGAAAACAAGACTTGAGCCCTGGACAGCTGCATCAGGTAAAATATTTTCACTACATTGTTGCTGATCTACCACTTTTATAGCTTCTTATTGGTACAAAAGTCACATGAGAAAGAAAACAACCGCATGTCTTTTCTTTGTAGTGTTTTTAGCAACAGAGCTCATTTGAGGGTTGCTTTTGAAAGTCTATCTGGTTGTATGACTGACTTTTCAGTTCTCAGCCTCTAAGCACACTAAAAATGGAGAACCAGCTGGTCTAACAAAATGTGTTAATACTTAATGGTCTGTCGAGCTACCAATGTTGCTTTATATTTACTCTATTTAATTGAATGGAAATATAGGTCAATCTACTCGAGCAGCTGTCCTGATCTGGAGATATCCATGCCTTCCTGAGTGTTCTACCTCTTCTTTTGCCTTTCTAGATAAAAGCTAGTCACATCAAGGCTCCTTACAGTGAACTCTGCTTCACAACCACCCAAAAAGAAGATTTTGTGCCCAAGCCCATTTCCAGAGTGACTTTGGACAAGCATCACAGACGCTTCATCAGCCACATCAAATTATGATGAGACAAGTGATGCTTACTGCAGCATAAAAACTGTGTGTTATATTGTATATTTTTCATTAAAGCACACTTTATTGCTCCTGCCCTGCAATTGTTGTATTTATGACCAGTGGTGGACACAACTGCACTAATACGGTACTGAAATGAAAGTAGAGATACTCTTGGTCTGAGTTACATATGCTACACTATGACTAGACATTTAATATTTAGGGGAGGGATATTATGGAAAATGTATTTTTTTACTTTGCAGCATTTTGCTGAATGTAATGGAGTACAAAGTAGGAGATTTTGGTTTGAAATTAATTAAGTAAAAGTCTAAAACAAATAAATCTAAATTGTGTAATAATGCACAAGAAGTAATGAACAGTGATGAATGGTAATGAAGCACTTGTACTTTGCTGCTGTTTACCACCACTCACAACTGACAAACGTCTTATCAGAACAAGACAACTGTTTGCGGCGTGCTGTGAAAACACCACATGTCCCACATGAAGTTTACTGAGAGATCAGGGTTAGGTGATAAGAGCAATGATGCAAGTAACAACAGTCGATAGTAGCTCTATCACTGTTAATATGGGTTTATGAGCTACCACATTCAGCAGTGTCAGTCTAATGTAGTCTGTATAGACCATGCAAGTGGTCTACTGCTAAATACCACAGCTGAGTGTTAAAACATAACTTGGTTACTTGTGTAACTCAACCTGTAGCTTTGTAGCAGTTACAGGTAGCTTCATGCAATGATAGGAAAGCTTTGGACCAGACCTGCTGCAACCCTTGTGGCTAATAAAGCCCTTGCGCTTTTTCCATCCTTGTTGATTTTTGTCTGAACAAATAGAAACGCGTGCTCCTGTGAGAGCTCTGTAACCTTGAACTTGGATGACATTTGTTTTGGAGGCTTTCTTTGTTGACTAAAACTGTATTAGCAGGGTTTAGCCTAATTTCACCTCTATGCCCAAGTGGGATCTGTTTTCATTCTGCTTGTAGTCTCGTGTGCAAGGTTTGAAGATACTTACAACACACTCACCAAAACAAACTCACCTGACTAAAACCATTTACAGCAAGGCTGTATGAAGAAAAGTAGAACATGTATTGTTTATTTATTTGTTTATTTTGTGCTGTTCCCTACAGCTGATAAGAATATATCATCGGTATAAAACATTTTAGCTTTTTTAATGCTGTGATACAAATTTACAGTTTATTCTTGAGTATACACACTCTACAGCCTTATAGAGGCAGATATGGATCGTTCTACTAAACTGGTTCAAAGTCAGATTTTGAAATCCCGTTTAGACTTTAGACTACAATGCCTTGGGTGACCATATACCTTAATTATGTTTATTTTATTAAAGTTAATGATTGAACAATCCATTTTGTCACAAGCAACACAATCATAACACTACTGAAACTTTACCGAGTGTTCCGGTAGTAACAATGTTACCACATTTTGAGCATAACTTAAAAATGATAGCCACTACATGACTAGCACATGCAGCTTTGAGCTGTTGTACACACTAAAATCATAATATCTTAATTACAAAAAGTATGTGTTTCAGTAGTGACAGTTCTTAATGTTCTACACTGATTTTCAGACTCCGGGAGACAATGGGATCTAAGGCTACATTCACACCGCAGGTAAAAGTGGCCTAAATCTGAATCTCTCAACACATCTGATTTCCATGTATTTCTGTTTGCAGCTTATTTTAAATTTGACCAATATCTGACATTAGAGCTTTCAGTTCTTGGTCATACTGATTCACATTCCCACATATCAGATACATACCGGAAAATGCTGGATTCAATGTGGTTTTTGCTGTGTACATTCCAAACAGATAACACATCTGTGTCACATATGATGAAAAAGTTTCAGGGCACCTTTACCTGCTGTGTGAGCATAGCCTAACTGTGGCCATGAGGGATAGGGATGCAGTCTCAGCCCTCCTCTAAAATACTAAATTAAGACTCATATGCCCACATACTGCACGGTTTGTGTTTTAGTTGTTTTAGTTGTTTTAGTATTTTGAAACGAAACTAAATCTAAATCTTTCTTTGTTTTAATTCCCATTTATGTTTGTTGTACTTTTTTAATTTAAAAGAAATGTTTTTTACAGATTTATCTTTTAGCATTTTTTACATCGTCTTTGATTTTCCTTTTGCTTTCATTTATGTAAAGCACGCTGATTTGCCTGATTTGTGTATGGAATGTGCTATATAAATAAGCCTGCCTTGTCTTTAGGCTAATCATGCACAGGTTCCATGTGCCTAAGTAACATTTTCTGGGTACTTTAAAATAATAAGTTTTTACACACCCTCCAGGACTCGTGTGAGGAAAGGAATCCACTGTTCACTCAGTTCAGTTTAGCCGTTCACATTTAGTTCCTTTGTGTTGAATTTATTTCAGTTCTCTTGGTTCATCTTCAGTGGCAGTCATTTCATTCAGCATGGTCATACAAGCTGACCAGCATCCCAGGGACCAAAACACAACGTAATACATATACATATTGCTTTTAAAAAGTCTGGTTATGTGCTTGCCAGTTACCATTTTATAGATGCTTGTATTTTTGGGGGACAGAGACATTATGTTGGTTTTGGTGGTGACCAGCATGGCAGCTTCCAAACACAACATATGCTGGTTTTATTGGTGACCTGCTGGGCTGGTTTTTCTAGCAGGGTCAGGTGTTGCTGTGTAGTTTATAGTAGACACTACTACATCACATTGCATACGTTGCTATTAATAGCAGATTCAGTGGTGTGTGTGTGTTATTTTCTGAGAAATAAAAACATCCTGTGTTTTTTTTTTTTTTTACTTTTTGATCTGGTATCAGGTTGTATTTTATTGGAAAGCTGTTTTATTTGACTTGAGTTCTTATTCAGGGAGTATTCCACAAAGCAGGATTTAAATTATGCTCAAAGTCAAGCCTGTCCAATAGGAGAAGAGCTGAGGGACTTTCCTAAAGGATGGTCCTCATTTTTTGGTTGTCTGGCTGATTGGGAAATCCTGCTTTGTGGAATTAAGAATATATCTTAAGGTCTTCTCCATGTGTGCTCGAGTTTGGGTTTAAGGGCGTAAGGGACCTCCACTACACTCCAGCGAGAGGCATTCAGCTGGTGTACGGAAAGAGGGCGTGGCCTTCGTGTATTATCTTATTGGAGCGTTGAGAAGGGGGCGGATCCCAAACTACAGAGAGCATAAATGTCAGTGGCTCTGTTATTGTAGTAGAGCGGGCAGGTAGCGGCACTCAGACTGAGGAGTGGTTGCTCGCCTAATTCAACATTTATTAAACTCAAACAAGGCAGTAGAGCTATTCTGTTGATATAAGTGGGTTTCTGATAGATGAAACTGTTAAACAATAGCTAATTATTAACATTTGTGTAGATTTCATACTCTGTAAACAGTGTGCTAACTGAGTTAGCCAGAATAAGTGAAGCTAGATAACGTCTTTCCCGCGTGGATGTTCCTGAGGGGAAAAGCAGATAGGTGTTCTTGCTCTAGGTATGACTTTCAACAGTATCAGAGACTTTGCTCTTGAACTGGACGGCCCCGAGGATGCAGTGTACACCAGCGGGGAGGTGGTCAGCGGGAAGGTCGTGCTGGAGCTACGACGGGAGTTGGGGGTGTCAGGGCTGGATGTGCTTGCCCGCGGAGTCGCTACAGCTCACTGGCTGGAGAACCGCAGCGCCGGTGTCAATACAGCTTACAGCGACTACACCTCCAGAGTCATCTACTTGCGCAAGAAACAGCGGCTCATTCGAGGTGGGTGACCGTATCTTTACGCTCAGTTACCAGCGTGTACATCAGATCTTTAACATATTGAACATCCAGGCTTATTATTCAGTTATTAATATCTGAAATATCTGTACCTTTCCATCAGGAACAGTTCTCTGAACTTGCTGAAGCACAAATAAACAGATTTTTCAGTCAGTCAGTCGTGTATGTGATAAAGAAAGAGAGCCTTATCAATTAATGCAGTGTTTCTCAACCCTGGACCTGGAGACACCCTGCCCCGCACGTTTCAGTGCCTTCCCTGCTCCCAGCATACCTGATTCAACTCGTCAGCTCATTAACAAGCACTTTCAGAGTTACAGTGGGTGTGTAAAGGCAGGGAATCCACATAAATGTGCAGGGTATGGTGCCTCCAGGACCAGGATTGAGCAACACTGACTTCATGTTTCATAGTGCTGCTATCTGAACATAAACACTTTACTTCTAAGTCAGTGTAACCAGATTTGTGTTTGGTCTATTCACCAAAAAACATGATGTAAAGGTGCTTTCAAAGTCTGACAACAACCAAAATACAGCAGAAATAGAGATACAAGGTTTTATTCTGACAGCAGAGATTACTACGTAATGTAGTGTTTTGGTCACATACTCTACAGATAAGATAAGATAAGATAAGATAAGATAAGATAAGATAGCCTTTTAGTAGGCTAAAGTGCAAGTTACAAAATAAGAAATTACAGAAAATAAATAAAATAAAATCTCTAATTTTAGGTAAAAAAATACAATAAGAAGCTATCTGAACAAAAGAATTACATGATAATAAAAAAGGAATAATTAATATTGTTAAAGGTTTATCACAGATCAAGATCTGAAAGGGTTAAGACTGATTATTAAATAGACTGACAAAGTGATGCATTCATTATACTTGATTGCATAAAACCTGTATGCCATTTCCACGCAATATTGTGGAAACTAACTGTATAGATGTTGTACATTTTATTAACCTACACATTTGAATCAAGCAAATTTGATGGATCACTTCTTTTAATGAGTTTGAGTACTGCAATGATCCTAGTATATGAGCAATCTAGTTCTAAGAATGAAAGTAGCAGAATGTCCCCTCATATGAGTTTAAAGGGTTAAATTGCCTGGTAGTTAAAACTGTAGTTTGTTTCTAGCATGTATATTAGATGAGGTAAAAGAGCAATAAGAGACTGTTGGAGTGTTTGGTTAAAAGATCCAGAAAAGATGAGCTAGACACTCATTTGGCTGATCATTAATCTGCTGAGGTCACATGCAGATACAAACAGCTTAGTACGCTATTTCAAACATGTAGTATGTTGCCCTTTAGCCCTTCCATATAAACTGATACAAAGGGAGTAGCCTGGTGCTAGGACTGGATACATGTGGAAATACCCTCCCTTCTTATCTCAGTGTTGTGAAACGTGACGGTGGCAGCATGCAAAATGAGTACACCCTCTAAATGCTTGAATGGGAATTGTAAGACAATGCCAGTACATTTCTTATGTACGTACCATCCAATGCAGAAACGTAAACATTTGTAAATGGTAGAAATTAGGACTGAATCCACCGGCATTAGTGTTATTAAGAAATATGTAGTAAAATGAATAAAATTGTATACAGTTTAGCTGAGTAGCCCACCATCACCTATACACTGAATACGTCACCAAATAACGGCCTGAAATATTCGCCACCCTGTCTGCCATGTCAGTACATGGAGGAGAAAAGGTGGCTTTATTATGGCCTCATCATTTATTCCTGTAATATTTTTACCTCTTTCATTTGTGTTCAGACGGGTCTGAGCGAACTGTATGCACTGAATTAGGTTATTACAGGTATAATTCTGAGATACATCAAGAAATAAACAGCTTAGTGAGGCCCGTCTTTAGTTATTTGCACTGCATGTAAGAGGTATGAATTAATTAATGATCACAAAATGAATGATCACAAAGGCCTGCCAGCTCTTCTTTTGACAGTGCTGTGTTAATGAAACAACAGAAGTGCTCCACCATACACTGAGACATTGTTATTACAATGTGTGGAGAAGCACATTCAGAACATTTTCTGCCTACAATGTGGCTTTATAATATGATAAGATAAGATAAGATCTGATAAGAGAAATGAATCCGACATTTAATTTTATTACTTGTATTTTCACGTTTAATTGTTTTGGCTCTCTGGACTATGTTTATATTGCAAAGTATCCTTATATAATGGGTACACTGTCCGCCCTCTTTTCCTTTTAAAGCACTCTGTGACGCACTTTGAGCTGCATTTATGTATAAAAGGTACTATACAAATAAAGATCATTACTATTCTTATTTTTGTTATTATTATTTGCATGAGGTCTTAACATTCCAAAAATGTCTTGCCTATTTATTTTCTTTTTTGGCGGAGAGGTGCATACAGGCCAAATTCTTCACAAACAAAATTTATTTTGATTTAGGATTTTTGATATATTTTTATGATATTTTTTACCATCATCAACATTACATCTAAAACAAGACAGGCTCCCTGGTATTAATAATATGTCTGTATTTGTGTCGTTGATAATGTGACCCCTGGTTCCTATCACGACCATTGTAAAGAAATCTCTACAGTGAACCATTTCACATCAAACCACTCTGAAAGACAGCTCACTGACTGGATAATAATTCTCCTTTAATTGACAGTGTTGACTAATTACTTCAATGTATTCATTTTGAAATCCGTGATTTCCTTCATAGCAGTTTTCTCCTCTGTGGTTGAGTATCGAGTGATTTGTGATACAAATGAGCATTACATCTTTAGCAAACACGGGGTTTTGTTTACTTTAAACTCATTAAGCCAGCAGGAAATTGTATGCAGTGTGGTTTGCTCCAGGGCTTTCTGCAGTTTGTGGTTACAACCACTAGAGGGAGCCAGAGCTACAGGGAAAGTCCACCAGCCCAAAAGCTGTCACGTTCAGTGAACAAGAAGGGCCTAAATAAGTTTCCACAAGGAGGCGATGTGATTTTCTTTAAGTACTTTGTTTTTCCTCCCCTTTGTTACCTAAAGCTGTTTCTTTGTTTGTTGGCTTCTGTCTTTTCTGCATTATCCCATGTTGTTTTCTGGCCTGGCTTTGACCCGTCTGGCATTTTCTGAGTGCCCGCCTGGTAATTTCATTTTCTTTTTGGCTGATAAATATACTTTCGATTGATGCATTCATGCATTTCGTAAAGTCGTGCATTAACGTGTGTTTAATTCACTGCATGTTTCATTTGGCAAATAAAAGAACAGGGATACGAGTTTTGCATACGCTTATTCCGGATTAAACAAATTTAAATAGGATACACAGGTTTCAGCAGTGTTTTGTTTTGAACCTCGGGTTCGAGCATGCTCAGTCAGCTTGTTTTCGACTAAGAACCTGGAGCCATCAATCATCGGGCATGGCCCCGCCCACTCCTTCACGTCTCCCGCCTAGGCTGAGCTGCTGATTAGTTCGCTGCCCTAGTTGCCCGGTGCCTTACATAATAATATCGGAGGCCACGCCCCCTGCCTGCTGGGTTAAAGGTAGTGTAGCGCCATGAAGCTCTTCAGTTTTTGTTTTGAACAGAGGCGACGACCACTCCCCAGCACTTTAAACGCTCTCATCGCATCCACTCCGACTCCAACGAGCGATATCGAGCTTTGGTTTTGAGGACTTGTGAGGAGCGAAGATGATTTTCGACAGGCTGAAAAAGTTCGACATTGTTTTCGACTCGCCCGAGATCGACTCGCCTCCGGTGTTCAGCAGCGGAGATGTGGTGTCCGGGAAAGTCGTGGTGGAGCTGCCTGCAGAGAGTAAAGTGGAGTCATTGAAACTGCATGCAGAGGGTTTTGCAAAAGTTCACTGGACGGAGTCTCGCAGTGCTGGTTCCAGCACGGCTTATACTCAGAACTACAGCGACGAAGTGGAGTATCTGAACCGAAGAGAGGTTCTTCTGCAGGCAGGTCAGTCATTCATGAGAAGCTGCGTTGGCTTAGGTGTGCTTTGAAGTGTTTCCTGCAAGGAGGTCGATCACTTTATAGCTTTTTGACAGCCTTGTAGATGATGGACTTGGAACACAATTTGAGGATTTTGTGGAAAGGCTGCATTTAGAATAGAAATGGCATCTGATGCTGAAACAGTGTTGGACAGTCTGAGCTGAGCAGAGTTTGTTTTTGTGCAGGTCCTATTGTTCTTGTGAGTAGAGCGGTGCAGAGCATCAGTAGTGATGCTAGTTGTTGTTGTTGTTGTTGTTGTTGTTGTTGTTGTTCAGGATTGTATGCCTTGCTTAAACACCGCTTTCAGGGATGGGTTTGAGGTTTATAACTGTATTTTGCTCTTTTATTTTCCCACAGATAATGGGGAACTGACCACCCTTCCTGCAGGAAGACATGAATACCCCTTCAGTTTCCAGCTGCCCGAGGAGTGAGTTTTCTTTTTCTTATTAGTCGTGCCTCAAACAACATTTAGAATATGAAGTGATTTTTCTTCAGATAGGCTTTCATGGATGTGAAAAATAACCAAGCGTTTACTCCTTCAGGACACTCGTGACTTCCTTCGAAGGCAAGCATGGCAGCATTCGCTACTGGGTAAAGGTGAAGTTGCATCGGCCCTGGTGCACAGTGAAGAAGATCAAGAAAGAGTTTACAGTCATTGAGCCCATCGACATCAACACACCCTCCCTACTTGTAAGTTTGACCTCTAATCTTCTGTGGTTTTTGTGTAATCCTAATATTAAAGAGAAGAGCTTTTGTTTTAAACGCTGTGTCTGATTTAATATTCAGGCACCTCAAGCTGGAACCAAAGAGAAGATGGCTCGTGCCTGGTACAGAAACTTTGGGCAGGTTTCAATCACTGCAAAGATTGACCGTAAAGGCTACACACCAGGTGAGGACTGATACCTATTGAAAATTTGGGAATTCTAAAGTGTCAAAATGAAACCGACGCTAACTTGCCATTTTGATACCTCAGGTGAAGTGATTCCAGTCTTCGCAGAGTTTGACAACTCGACTTCACGATCCGTGGTGCCTAAGGCTTTCATCACTCAGACACAGACATTTATTGCAAGGGGCACCATGAAGCAGAAGAGATCTGTTGTAGCCACACTGAGTGGAGATGTAGTGGGAGCACGGCGTAGAGAGACCTGGCATGGTCGAGCCATCAAAATCCCTCCTGTAGGCCCCTCTATCCTTCAGTGTCGCATCATCAAAGTGGAATATATGCTCAGGGTGAGTTCCTAATGTCTTTGTACCTAAACTGTTGTTTGATCAGTCCCAGGGCCATTCTATACTGCACAGGTTAGTTTTCCTTGCTCTAGCTATTTATCAACTCCACCTTGAATTGAATCAGATATGCTGGAGCAGGAAAAACGGAGGTTGAAGAAGTTTTAGGTGGAAATGCTTTCCATACTTTTTGCAGCATAGAGTGGCTCCAGAACTATTGAGGAAGTAGCCATTTGAAGCTAAGAGTGGCATCAGATGCTCAACGTCTCTTATTGATTCATTAGGTTTGTGTGGATGTTCCTGGAACCTCTAAGCTGTGTCTGGAGCTTCCCCTGGTCATGGGAACCATCCCCCTCCATCCTTTCGGCAGCCGCACCTCCAGTGTCAGCAGCCAGTACAGTCTGAATCTGGAGTGGCTCCGCATGGCCATCCCTGAGCAGCCTGAGCGTGAGTATCTCAATCATACTTCAAAACTGCTCACCATGCGTCATTTTTCCAATGCTCGATCCATATGTTGACTCCTTTCTTTTTCCACAGCTCCTCCTGAATACAGCTCAGTCGTGACTGAGGAGGAGGCTGTCCAGAATTCTGCAGCTACTCGGCAGGAGGAGGACCTCAGTGGGGTGCTAGAGCGTCCTTTCATGGCCTATGTGCAGGAATTCAGGTTCAGGCCACCTCCTGTGTACAGTGAGGTAAGCAACTGCACTGCAGACTGATGTTGCGTAATGTATTGAAATCATATTTTTCAGTGCTATGTAATAGTGAGCAATCTAGTATTTTTTTTTTTTTTTTTTTGCCTAAGAGCAAAGTAAACTGCACTTCCTGTTTGACTCAAAAGAGGAGAGACACAGATTCAGTCCTATAAGTGAAGGGTGTTCAGATGATGCCAAGTGTTGTTTATGTTTTCTTTTGTTAAGAAATGCTTTGATTACTAAAAGCTATATTTTGATTCCATCCTCAGGTTGACCCAAACCCTCAGCCCTTCAACATGAGACCCCGCTGCATGACATGTTGAACACCGTTGCATCTGAGCATCTGTTGATGATGTCTTGATTGAAACGAAGCAGAGATTTGCTTTCTACTGGATGCCCTGGAATCTCTGAGATTGGTACCCGTCCCTTGGAAGCTGCCTCATCACCCGAGGATCTGCGGTGCCACTGAGAGGGGGCCGAGAAGGAGGAACTGTTTGGACTAAGTGGCCGGATGGAATCCTTTCAAGTCCTTTTAAGAGAGAAAAGGACGCGGGGCGCAAGGTCCGATGGATTTTCCGGTCATGTACACGTCCTTAATCTGTCTGTGAGCAGACTTTGGTCAGTGCCCACCAATGATTGTCAGCCTTATGATGCTTGTGTTTGGTGGAATCAGGGGGGAAATATTTGGGTTATGGAAAAAGCTAAACCAAGAAACATCAAACATTTATTGCCTAACTATGTGGTCCAAATGGTTAGGTGGCTTTTCTGTATTTAAAGTGTTTGGTTCATCCATATCCTGTAATAACCATCTGCTAGCTGGTGCAGCAATGTTTTAAATGTCAAACCAGCAAAATGCTTCCAAAGTGCATTGCATCCCCTTTTTATTCCTACCATCATGGAAATAATGTTGATCTAAGTTCTGGTCTTAGCTCTGTATGCAGCTGAGAGTCTAATGTGCAGGTTCAGACCTGCTATGAAATGCACGGGCAATGCTGGGCATAAGGGAAAAGGAAAAAAAAGCTTTGTGCCAAGGAGATTTATCAGACATTGCTTGAGAATCGTGGAGGCAGAAACTTTGTGGGTTCTTTATTATTATTTTTTTTTTCCCTGAGCAGAAGAACCGCCCTTATGCTTTTTGAAGCTTGTTAGTAACCTCTCAGGCTTAAAAAACGATTGTGCTGATGGCACATGGCTGCCTATCAGTTCTTAAGTGTCTTAAGGAGTCGAATGCAAAGCTACATATACCAATGTTACTGGGAATGATCTTACTTTGAGAATAGTGCTGATTGGCTTCTGTGTTTTTGCCAGTGGTTTTAGTAATTACGATTATTATAACTCAGCACGAAGCTGCAGCAGGCACAAACAATTAGCCTTAGAAGTGTTAGAAGGACGACGAGCCATGTTCATTCAAGGTGCCTTATTTTGTTTCAACAGCAGTCGTACAGTACAATACAAGTACAGGGATTCTGCACAATGTCGCATTAAGCTTTGAACTTATGCCACTCTGAAGTGTACTTAACATTCCAAAAATAGGTAGGATTTTCCTCATTTCCAAAAAAAAAAGAAAAAACTTCAGGTTTGGAACACACTGAATGTAATGTTTATGGCACTCGTGTAAAGAAATGAATGTATTTTCTAGCCGTTTTTCATGTCAAAAATATATTTTGGTAATCTTTTTCTAATAAAAGTCAAGAAAGAAACCTTGAGGATCTTTCGGTGTGATTAATTCACCAAATAGAATACAGCAGCCGGCAGAACGGCCTCATGAAACATGCCAGTAAGATGGATTTGTGGGCTACTACGCCACTTTATGGCCTGGAACTCTGCTGTGAAATCCAGGAAAATCTAAGTTTACTTTTGCTGTCAGCATGACTGTTGTGGCTGACCACTTGAAAGACGGGGGTTTTTCTGTGTGTTTTTGTAAGTATGGATCCAGTCTTTTAAATATTCCAGTGAGCTTCCTTGTACTTAAGAGACAGATGGTTTTTTGAAATTTAGGTGTTTCTGTTTCTTGGAAACGCTGCAGGCAGTAAAGTATTGCAGTTGCGAAGTACATGCTGTACATCTGTCTTGCTCATGGAAGGCAAAGACAAGCTTTTAATCATGTTGAGCCCTATAGCATGTGGTTGCACTCTATGGATGCCATACATTGAGTGCCTGAGCCACTGTTGACTAGAATAATTACATTTTCCGATGATTATGGGTAAACTAGGTCAGGTTTGGTCTCTGTTGTAGGCGGCAGTGCATTTTGTTGGAATTTGAAAGAGCAATTCTCAAATGGTCTGCATAATTAAATAGTTAAGACGTAAACAGTAACAATACATTACGGTAAGCAGACACGAAGTGGATATAAATCTGTTGACCGACGTTTCAGACATTGTTTTGCGATAGTTTTGAGAGAGGATATGCAGATAGATGTGCATTGCAGACTTTGTGTAGCCTGGTTTCTATTAGGGGCTGTAAAGTTCTCTTGAATGGAGCATTTCACGCCAAACCACTACCTTATTCACAGATCAAATGACAGAATTATTGAAAAACTGGCATCCATATCTTGGTGATTTTACCAGTCTGCATTACAGTCCCCATACAACATATACCACAGATGTTAGAGCATAAACCATATGCAAAGTAATGCAGATAAAGCTGTGCTTTTCATCTGTCAGATTACCCCCCACACGCTGTTATCTGTGTTATTCAGCTTCTCTTAAAGAGGAGTGAAAACGAAAGGAAAACAGAGACAGAACTTTTTGTTCTCCAGCAGTGCGTCATTTATCATGAAGTGGTTTTGGTTGGAGAGTACCCAGGAGTTGCGACACAGGTGTACTGATAACTGTGAAGCTAGTTTAATCTGAAAGGCCAGGTCCATTTATTAATGCTGATTTGTACTTTTCACCTGCTATTGCGAATCTAAACAGGGACCTGTGAGATGACCAAGCCCTCGGAGCAAATATACAACTACAGTTTAGATTTGCACTGCTGATCAAAAGTTTGGGGACACCATA
Organism: Semaprochilodus insignis; assembly: GCA_034552555.1. Taxonomy (NCBI): domain Eukaryota; kingdom Metazoa; phylum Chordata; class Actinopteri; order Characiformes; family Prochilodontidae; genus Semaprochilodus; species Semaprochilodus insignis. The sequence continues at coordinate 23,710,490 of CM067489.1, read as the reverse complement.
TTTCATGTTTCCTTGTTGGTTTGCAATTACGTAACATTCTAAAGACCGAGCAGGTCCGAGTTTAAAAAAGCAGTGGCACGTGTTAACAGTTTGCGGTGCAACCATTCATGCTCTTGCACCAATTAACAATAGTTTGGGAAAGAAAACAAATATTTGGGCGCTTAGTGCTGCAAAATACCACATGTTTTACGGTAACAAGACATTCGCATCCATTTTGGCGTGCTTATAGAGGAATCGTTCACTGGTTGAGATGTCAACAAAGCCATTCAAAGTGGTTTGATGAGAAATGTGATGCTATTTGTACAGAAACTGAAAAACTCAGATTTTCTTTGCAGCAGTGGTGCAAACGAACCAGTGTTCACACAGCCCGCAACGCAGCATCACCATAACCATCTGCTCAGTTAGCGCTGAGACAGGCTCCAGCAACCCCCTGCAGCCCAGGAGGATAAGTGGTTTAGATGATGAATGAATAAATGTTAAGAATGGTAACAGTGTGGTAGTTTTCTTTTGGGACTAATTTGCCTTATAATGCCCTGTATTTACCTCTTCACCACAAACAGGCTTGGAACAAAAATAGGTTTTAGGCCAAAACCTCATTGCAAAACTATGGTAAAACAATGTAAGAGGCATCAGGAAGTGCATTTCTAACCATTTAATGTAATTACTTTTTGAGGCATTGAACGTTTCGGGCATCTGCTTCCCATCACCACCACTATGAACAATTCTAACTTGCTAGAATAGAGTTTCTATAGAATGACATATTCTAAACCTACCACTCTGAAGTACTTTGTTTAAATCTTAATGATTGAATTCTACAGAAAATGTGAAATCTAAAAAATGCTCTTTGACTGTGAGGTGATGGTAAAAAATCAATAAATCAAAAACGTTTGATGGGCAGTGCACTACAAGAGAAGACAGTTTGCTTTATTCTGCACTTGGTTTTCTATGTGTAATGTCTTTACTCATTCCCTGTGTTATGGGTGATGGGAGCTCAAAAATTACCAAACTATAAAATGAGAGACTCGCTGTTCCGCAGTACTGTACATTTACATTTACATTTACATTTACATTTACAATACATATACAATACATATACTGACTGTAAAGTCAGTATAGCCAGCCTACGTGATCTATACAGAGTATGCTCACTAACAGCACAGCATGTGTACACATTGCACTGAAGGAAGTGAGTTCACTTCATTTAAACTATTTAAATACAGCACCGCATGGGACACACAATGCAAAACAGGACCGACCACTTTTCTACGGTCGACTGGCAATGGCAGTTCGTCAGGCAAACATCATTTAAAGTAGGTCAACATTCAAACAGAAAAATAGCTATCTCTTTACCTTCATTCTACAATTATTACAGAAAGTATAATTCTGTGTAACTCTGTGTAATACAAAATACCCAAGTGTGGACTTAAATGAACGGTAGTATGATGTTATGCTAGATCCAGTGACAAAGTATATTAGTCTTCTTGCTTATTCAGTTTATAATCATCAAATTATGTTTCTGCCAATGCGCAAAGACATCCAAATGCCTGATATAGTAATGCATGCATAAATAGAGGCCTCTGGTCAGATTAATTTATTACTTCTGCTTATAGCATGGAAAATTAGGTATGTCAGGGTGTGAAACAGGTCAGAGGGCTATTTTTAAGGTATTTGTGCAGGTTAAGGTAACTTGAAGCAGGGGAAGACTGGGACCATGCTCAAAAGTGTCTCTTTAACAATCTGTAAACAGATAAGGGCTTTAGTAAACCGGCAGGGCTGCTCTGTCAGGTTTGCTTTCAGAAGTGTTATCTGCTGTCTTTGCAGACTTGCATACAGGTCTGCATAATCATAGTACACAATAGTATAGTATTGCATGGTACAGCAGTAGTAGTATATTGTGTAGTGTATAGAACAGGGCAGTGTAGTATGGGCTGTAGTGCATGGTACAGTGTAGTATAGTGTGTAGTATGGAATAGTAGTATATTGTGTAGTGTATAGAACAGGGCAGTGTAGTATGTGTGTAGTGCATGGTACAGTGTAGTATAGTGTGTAGTATGGAATAGTAGTACATTGTGTAGTGTATAGAATAGGGCAGTGTAATATTGTGTGTAGTGCATGGTACAGTGTAGTATAGTGTGTAGTATGGAATAGTAGTATATTGTATAGTGTATAGAATAGGGCAGTGTAATATGGTGTGTAGTGCATGGTACAGTGTAGTATAGTGTGTAGTATGGAATATTAGTATATTGTGTAGTGTATAGAATAGGGCAGTGTAGTATGGGCTGTAGTGCATGGTACAGTGTAGTATAGTGTGTAGTATGGAATAGTAGTACATTGTGTAGTGTATAGAATAGGGCAGTGTAATATGGTGTGTAATGCATGGTGCAGTGTAGTATAGTGTGTAGTACGGAATAGTAGTATATTGTGTAGTGTATAGAATAGGGCAGTGTAATAGGGTGTGTAGTGCATGGTACAGTGTAGTATAGTGTGTAGTATGGAATAGTAGTACATTGTGTAGTGTATAGAACAGGGCAGTGTAGTATGGTGTGTAGTGCATGGTACAGTGTAGTATAGTGTGTAGTATGGAATAGTAGTACATTGTGTAGTGTATAGAATAGGGCAGTGTAATATGGTGTGTAGTGCATGGTACAGTGTACTACAGTGTGTAGTATGGAATACTAGTACATTGTGTAGTGTATAGAATAGGGCAGTATAGTATAGTGTGTCTGGTGCAGTCTAGTGTGGTATTGGATAGTTTCATGTGCAGCTTATAGAGTAGTATTACACAGTATTGTTTACGTATAGTATATTATAGTATAGTGTGATATAGTACAGTATGTGAATTTGGACACAGGTTTGATTTTCAGGTCTAGCTGATGCTTCAGAATCCTTTGCATAAAGGCTTCAAACATGTCCCTGACCTATCCAAACTTCTGCATATGCATGCATTTACTCTCCTTTATTTTCAACCTGTGATTTTACTTTTAACACCTCATTATCTATTTCTAAAAGAACACAGAGAAATATATTCCTTAGAAATATATACCTTACCGCAAAACAAACCAAACGAGCAGTCATTTTTTGCTAACTGTTCTCTCTTGAAAGCACGGTTTCCTTGCATGCTATGCATGTGGCTATAAGTTGTTGACTACAGTACTAAGGGAGGATTAGCTTGCAGCAAATTCGGCCTCAGTAACAGATTCATGGAAACCGAGGGAGGAGTAAGGCCAAGGAGGCTCCTGTAACAGTCAAGGCATGTCTAAGGACTCCCCGGATCCACCCCCCACTCACCCACCATGCAAAAAGAACAGCCTGGAACATCTTTAGTCAGTGTGAATGTGACATCTGCTGCTAAACATGTTTCGATGAGGGCCATTATCTGAACTGCAGATCTTATACATTATATCATTTCACATCACTGGTCTGCTTTGTTCTCCAGAGACAGCCCTCCTCTTTGTTTCCCCCCTCCAAAAATTATTCTGATGTAAAGGCGTCACTCATTGCCAAATGGATTGTGTCAGATATTTGCCACAGATGCATCACAAGCAGACATTATGCTCCACTCCAAAACATTATTCAGTTGCTTATGTAGGCTAATTTGATTCATTAGTCTAATTTGCCCCTAAGTGTATGAAGTAGGCCAGGACACTCCACAAACACATAAAGTGATCTATTGGTTTCTGCTGTGATAAAAAAACAGTTACGTCAAAGAGATAAGCAGCCACTTCATGAAACTGTTCAGCATTTCGAGCAGCGTTTGGTCACACAGTGCTAATGTGCTAATACAGCAGCGTCAAATACGTCAACGATGCACAAACATCCGACCCCTTGCCCCGCCTGCACGCGGTCACTGCACATGGTTGGTTGCTCTGCTTCAAGTCTTGGTTGCTCAGCTCGCCATGCGAGGCCTAAATATCGTGACGAAAGCGTGGAGGGCCTGCAGAGGAATGTGTTTACCTCAGAGGAGGGAGAGATTAGCGCATAGCACCAAATAGCGCTGAACTGGTTGGAAATGGAGTTGCACAATTGCGCTAGCAGCAAAAAAAGAAGGACAGCATGTACTTCAAGGAATGAAAAAAAATGTTTTTCTCAGTTGTTATGAGTTTCCCACCCACCGTCTGCCCTCTAGGAAACCTTCTGTATTTCCAGACATTCTCAGCGTTGTGTATGAAGCCTTGGGCTAGTGAAGCCACCAAAACAAGGCCTTAGATCCACTGTGACATGTGCCTATACATGTAGGGCATTAGCAGATAAATGCAGGCTCACCTGTACATAGACGCACAAATCACTTACATAATTTAAGCAGGATTTATTATATTCCCTAAGCGACACTGCATTTAAAGGCTACCTTCAGAATGGTTTTCATGAGTGCATCACAAGCATAAGTGTTTAATAACATATTTATATGTTGTTTATTGGAGTAAATGCCGTTGTACTGACATAGGCATCTAAAACTAACAGACATCTGTTTAGATGTTTCCATAGGGTCATAAAAAGAGTGTTTGTTTATGCACAATTGCAAGAAAAATCTTTGACTTGCAAGGCATTTCATCACCCACAGTCCATAACATTATACAAATATTCCGAGAATCCAGCGAACCTCTATGCTTAAAGGTAAAGGCCGACAACCAATACTGACTGCCTGTGACCTTCAGTCCATCTGATGGCCCTGCATTAAAAACAATGAATATAGCCATATGTGCTCGGGAATACTTCGGAAAGCCTTTACCTGCCAATGCAAGTTAAGACTCTATTGCACAAAACAATATATCAACAAGATCCAGAAACACCACCGACTTCTCTGGGCTAAAGCTGGACTAGACAGTGGAAACATGTCCTGTGGTCTGACAAGTCCAGCTTTCAGATGGAATTAATGGACGTTGTGTTTTGCAGACCAAAGAGGAACAGGACTGTCCTGATTGTTACCAGCACAAAGCTCGGAAACCAGCTCGGTCATGGTATGAGGGTGTATTAATACTTTCAGGGGCACGGGTAACATGCACATCTGTGAAGCCAACATTAATACTGAGGTACATATGACATTTGGAGCAACAATTGCTGCCATCTATACAACAGGGACATCCCAGCTTTTTTCAGCAAGAGAGTGTCACATTCTGCACATGTTACAACAGCATGGTATCACAGTAAGCAAGGGCAGGTGCTAGACTGGCCTGCCTGAGGGACAGACCTGTCTCCCCCTGAAAGCTTGTGGTGCATTATGAAACAGTGCATATGACAATAAAGTGTTGAAGTGTTATAGTGTTGCTGAAGTGTTATAGTGAGAGAAAACCTCCACTCTCACAACAACACAACAATTGCTGTCCTCGGTTCCCCCAGTGATTGCTGAACACTGATTAAAAGAAAGGTGATATAACACAGGGGTGAACGTGCCCCTGTCCCAGTTGCTTTTCGGAAAGTGTGTAGGCAAAATTTCAGAATAAGTGTATATATCCCAAAATAATAGTTAATAGATAAAACTGAATCAGTTGTGAAATGAAAACGTCGTTATTCACATTTTAACTACTATTCCAGCTTTGGAATTGGGTTTGAACACGTGTTTTTTTAGCATATCTGAAAATACAGTATATATGAAAATTATTACTTTAAGTGTAAAGACACCAATATGTTCCATAGACTTGACATATTGTTTGCTGTCACAGCGATAATATTACAGGGCAATGCTAACTTTGAATGGAATCATTAATTTTAGATTATTCCTATTGGTCTATTCATTTTCAATGTTTTCAAGCATCATCCCCAAGTAATGGAACCATATACACCCACCAACCACTTCATTAGATGCACCTCTCTGTATAGTAGATACTCATTGTCTATTTTTGTATGCCTACTGCATTTTAAATGTGTTTGTAGTGCTTATGCATGTGTTATGAAGTCCTATACGGATGAAAAGGCTTCAGAAAAAGGTAGATTTTCTGTAATCATGAGGCTTCTCTTTCAAACGCTCCTATCTCCCTGACCCTCTTTGGTGACTTGGGTTACCTGTGTTAGCTGTGTTGAGGAACTAAACTCTGTGGGGTGTGTAGATGTCCAGGATCTGCATAGGGCAGTCCTGTTATAAAGCATTTATAAGCAAGTAAAAAGTTTCTGCTTCCCACTGCAGTAAACTCTTGGTTCAGATGGGATGTGGTGAATTGTAAGCTGTCAAGAACTGGGAAACACTGACGTCAAAGTCGAACAAACCAAGGCAAAAACACACAAGTGTCATCATTTTTGGTTCCTCAACAAATTTGTCACAAGATCATCAAATGCTTTCTAAACGCTTTCTACTCATGTATTTGGACTGAAGACTGTTAAACACAAAGATTAAAATAGGCCTAAATTTCCATTCAAATCCATTAATAACAATTAGAATTTACTTGACTGGAACGTGAACATCACTTCACGTTAATAAAACATATTATGGGTCAATCCCAGACCCAGATTAAGCCTAAACCTTTTCCAACAGTAATTCTCTATTTACACATAAATGTTGCCTAAGGCTTAATCCATGTCTGGGAGAACAGCACAATGTCTAAAGGGGTTGTTTTTCTAAAATCAATGGCAATAATAGTGAGTTTGTCCCCCCTTCTCCAGCAGTAACAGTCTCTGTTCTTCTGGGAAGGCTTTACCAGATGTTGGAACATTGCTGTGGGGATTTGATTGTATTGCAAAGAACTCCATCACTACAGAGAACACAGCTCCACTGCTCCATAGACCAAAGCTGTTGTACAAAAGGTACGAAAGGTCACCCCTCTTATCACTGGGGTTGTACCCTCAAAGGTACGTCTAAGTACCATTAATAAGGGAACATATTTATACCATCATCCACTGCAGATCAACTTTTTAAGTTGTACTGACATCACAGACCCTGTCTTGTCACCAGCCTTTTATTTTATTGTTCTGTTGTTGTGGTTAGGGAAAGGCTGAGGCCTGGACTGTGGAATGGTCAGTCCATTGTTCTGAGAGCACCAGCAGCTGTTTGATTTGCAGTTCTTCTTAACCTAAACTGAAGTAAACATATAACGACTACATGTTGACCAACTAAAATTAGTTGACCATTATTAATGTATTACTTCATGTTAACTAATGCGTTAATACATGCTAGTTAGTCAACACTTAATGTAAAGTGTTACCCAAATGTCTGCAGAAACAGTGAATAATCGGAAATTAAACAAATGAAGAGCAGTCTCCGACTTTTCCACAGTATCATATATCAGTGGTTCCCAGCCCTGATCCTGAATGAACCCCTGTACTGCACATTTTAGTGTTTGCCCTGCTCAACCACACCTGATCCAATTAATCTGTTACTTAACAAACATGTCCTGAGTTGAAGCGGGTGTGGACCAGGACCAGGTTTGGGAACCACTGCCCTATGCTGCGTTTTACATTAACACAGTTTATTGTCTAGAAAGACTAACCTGATGGTAGTATATTTTATTGCTGTGGAAATGATGCTCATGTTTCATGCTTGTAACAAGAAAATTCTGCTCACAGCTACTTGCTGTGCGGTTACTCATTTATTCGCTTATTTCCAGATTTTCCTTTCTCAGATCAACAACTTTAACCCCAAATTACTGCTGTTTGTTTCCTTTGTGGTGCAAATTGCATAACTGGCCCAGTGAGAAAGGGAACAAAATGGCAATAAAAGCAGACGGGGAGGGCTGGGAATATTTCCCTCCTGCTCTTTTATCATTTCATGATGCCCTCAGGGGATACACTGCTCTCTGACCTGCTGACGTCAGACTGTATGTACAAGTAAACAAAGGCAAACAGAGGGATGCAGCAGATGTAAACAATCATGTAGTGACTGTCAATAAGATTAAGAATGTTGACGGGACTGCGGGAGAAGTATGAAGGAGAGCACGGCAGCCAGAGAAGGAGAGTGAGCAAGACCAGGCCTCGGAGATTCTTCCACAGCGTGGGCTGCAGCAGAAATGCTGACCGTTCCTTTTTTTATTAGGCCATAAATCACAGGTACGGGTTGATAGTTAGCAGTTGTAAGAGCTCATGCACATTAAATGGGTTAAAGCAAATTAAGTAGGTTAATAAGCTGCACTATTATTAGTATTATTATTAATTAGACTAAATTTTAGTCCAAACGAATTAACTAAAAGTATCCACTGAATCTGAAGAAGTAACAGAAAGACACAAAAGGTACCTGAAAGCAGAAGAACAGGAGCGTAAGTTATAGACTTACAGGTGGTGTATTGCGATTGGCCACCAGTAATGAATGAATGGGTGATGTAGTATTGGAGTCTTCCTGGCAGAACTTGCACCAAAGCTTTCTAAACTAAAGTTAGCATGCTAACCAGCTAGTCCTGTCTCGTAAAACCAGTTTATACCTGAAGAGGCAATAGTGAGTCACTGCAGCGTGAAGTCGAATCAGCCCGACATGAGAAGATGGAGAAGCAGCTCTGCTGCCCCGATGGCATATTCTAACATCTTGTGAATCATGTTGAAGGTTCTGCTCCCAGTTCATTTAAGGATAGGTAGCCAATAAAAGGAAGAGTACACACAACAATGTCTGAAGCTCCTGGCAAGACACAATCATCAGCAGCAAACAAAAGATGTGATATAAATAGAAGCAAAATTAGAGTTAACATTGGTGTTGATTTCCACCGCTGGAGATGCTCTCGGCGAGTAAAGAGATGAGGCTTGATGCTGAAATCAGCATTTCTTCTAGACTGGGAAGGAGGGAGGAGGAGGAGGAATCGTGCATCTTCTTGTTTCCTACAATAGGGCTGATATGTTTCTCCCCTATTTGTTTGGAGTATGAATTCGACAGGCTACAATTTGCTCCCTTAACAGGATGTGATTATTGTCAGAATATTTACATATTTAAAAATATTTAAGAGGCGGCACAGCAGTGGGTATTGCTATCACCTCACAGCAAGAAGGGCCTGGGTTCGATTTCCAGGTGGGGCGCCCGGGGTTCTTTCTGTGTGCAGTTTGCATTTTCTCCTAGTGTCTGTGTGGGGTTCCTCCCACAGTCCAAAGACATACAATCATGTGAACTGGAGATGCTAAATTGCCCCCCTAGGTGTGAGTGTGTGTGACTGTGTATGTCTGTGTGCGATGGATTGGTGGCCTGCCCAGGATATTTTTTCTGCTCACTGAATGCTGGGATAGGTTCCAGAACCCCCTGCGATCCAGAAGGGTAGAGCAGTTTAGAAGATGAGTGAGTGAGAGAGAATATTTAGGTTATCAGTAAACTTATATGATTGTTTGTATGTGGTCTTTTACTTCCTGAAACAAGCTAAATCTAATCTGTTAGGTCAGGGGTGGGGTCACTGGAAATGGAAGCTTTAGTGAAAGTCGCTACGTCAGTCATCCACTACTCCAGACCAACTGCTGGCCTGTGCTTGCCTTTAAAATGACTATTTGTGTATCCCTTCTGATGTATTTAGGTGCCGATGTTCCAATGTTGCTCCCCACCACGCCACCACCACCAGCTGGCCCTGCCCAGTTGTCCAGGGTGTGGGCTCCACTGCACTCTCCCAATCAGACAGAATCTACGAGGGTTTCAACACTCCAAGGCCTGGACTGGGAAGGGAGATGATACCAAAGACTCTTTTATAAAAAGGATCAAATGGTAAAATCACATTTAAAACTGTCTGCCTGCCTTCCTGAGTCTTTCTGGCAAAATTAGAATTCAGGCCTAAAACTAGATTTCACTGTTTGTTGTGTTATGCAGTAGCATACGCTCTGGATAACTGAGTTTGAATCTTAATTGGTTAATTATGATTATGGTTAATTATGCCGAAATAGTGAATCCTTAATGGAGTTGCCCTTTAATTTACTTTCACTTGCTAAAATTAAACTGGTGTGACTGAGGTCCTTAAGACTGGTGTGTATGTGCGTGTCTGTGTGTATGTGGGTCAGTGCATGCGATAGCCAAGCCTGTGACCTTTTTGTTTCAGCTGACAGACGTCTGATGGGACATCAGGTTCACTATCTGAGGTTCGGCTCAGCTTCGGCTTTCGTTGGGAAACTGGCATATGTAGGGGACATAATGATATATCCTCCCTTTTCTCCTTCTTTAAAGCATTTGCAGAAGAATGCTGGCGGCATGGACGAAAGCAAAAGTGATCTATCCCGCACCGGACACTATAACACCTCTGCCCTGTGGGTTTTAGCTGACTGGCCTTGGCTGAGTTAAACAATAACACAGGAAGCGAGCTCAAATGAGGAGACTGGGCTGCACTTACTCCAACGTGTTTGTACATGGAACAAATTAAGGCTTTTGTGCTCGTCAACAAGTGCAGGCTCTTATATTTAACTATGGTACTGGCACTGGCATGCAGTTCTTGAGCATGAAAAACAGCAAAGCAATGCCCTGCTGCCCACACTCCTCAACCCAAGCAGCTCGAAAACATGCAGCCATCCGTCCGGGCCGTAAACAGAATTTATAGGCCCCTCTGGACCCCTGCTTATGTAGGTCAGAGTGGAACAAACACACTAGCACCAGCTAAGCAAAGCAGGCTAGGGCATTTTGCACCTTGTCTCAAACTAATGGGGAAAGCTAATACTAGCAGCCGGTTGATAACAGAGGGAGATGAAAGGCACAGCTTTCAGACCAACGCACTGCCTTTCAGCCAAACAAAAATTGAAAATATCGCAAAATTCTGACTGTATATATACACCCAACAGCCACTTTATTGGGTACGCCTCCTTATTTCTACACTTACTGTCCATTGTATCAGCTCCACTTACCATATAGGTGCACTTTGTAGTCCATCTGTTTGTCTGTATACTTTGCTAATCCCCCTTCACTCTTTTCTTCAATGGTCAGGACCACCACAGGACCACCACAAAGCAGATATTATTTGGGTGGTGGGCCATTCTCAGCACTGCAGTAACACTGATGTGGTGGTGGTGTATTAGTGTGTGTTGCGCGGTATGAGTGGATCAGACACTGCAGTACTGCTGGAGTTTGCTAATAAAGTGGTGGTTGGGTATATATATATATATATATATATATATATATATATATATATATATATATATATATATGCTCCCTGAGCCACTCTTTCACAATTTGAGCCCGATGAATCCTGGCATTGTCATCTTGGAATATGCCCGTGCCATCAGGGAAGAAAAAA
>CM067489.1:23607717-23695978 GCA_034552555.1 Semaprochilodus insignis | reverse complement strand
AAAAACGCTGTTCAGAACTGAGAAGATTGTGGGTGTAGCTAATGAACAGCTTGATTGATATCTCTCTGTCCAACATCACTAGGACCGCCCAGTTTACATGGAGAGGAGAGAAATATGGTGAAATACAGCAAACAGTTATTAGACTTTGGGAAGGTTTTCATAAGACATACTGTACATGTATATTGTGGCCCAGAGGAGCAAATTTACCTTGAAATTAGAGATAAAAACACAGATTTAGGTTCCCTGGGTCATTAAACTGGCATCTAATGTCAAACTGACCTTTTGGAAAATTGCCATTGACAAGCCTCTCACACAGTGACAGCAGTCTCCAAGCACCACTTGCTCCATCAGGTGAAATTACAGAAGCCCCAACAAAAGTTCTCAGAAATAACCTGCACTGTGATTTCGTAATAAGAATGTCTTATGCTGGCACAGAGGTGCAGTGGGTAGCACAGTTGCCAGCATGTTCTCCCGATGTCTGTGTGAGCCTCCTCTGGGTGCTCCAGTTTCCTCCCACAGTCCAAAGATATGTAGTCAGGTGAACTGAAGATGCTAAACTGGCCCCTAGGTTTGAATATATGTGAGAAAGTGTATGTCTGTGTGTCAGCCCTGCGATGGACCAGCAGCTTGTCCTGCCTCCTGCCCAATGAGCACTTTGGATAGGCTCCAGCACCCCTCGCGACCCAATAGCTTAGAAGGTGAATGAATGAATGTCAGATTCACAACCACAAGACATAACAGGCTAAATGTGGCTAGAAAAGGTGCTCTAGTCAAGATCATCTAACAGAATGTTACTCCATGGATGTAACCTTCTGGGATCGATGAAAAGTCCACCCAAGAAACATGTAGACGTGTGTCACGTTTACAGAAAACACATTACGTGTGGTGGAAGTAAACATTACCTTTTGCAAAGGAGGATATCTTGAACTATGTCTTGTTTCGCTTGTGTTATTGATTGCACTCTGGACGCTAATCAACACAGGCTAGAGGAATTTGACGGCAGGTTTTAGGGGCAGGCGTACCCTCATTCTCAGATCATAGTGTTGTTGAGAAACAAATAAAGCCTGATACTGCGACATCTGGATGGTGGTGCCGTTTCTTACTTCATCCCTGGGGCTTCAGTTAGCTGGAATACCACATCCACAACTCAGTAATGCTAATTATGGTTGCGCATTGCATATATTGTTATGATTTCCATCCTTTTTCTTCTTCTTCTTCTTGGTCGAGAGATTTTTGTCGACTAACTAGTCCTGCAGTTTTAGAGATATCAACACTGTTCCAACTCTGAAATGTTCGGTCTGGTCAGGAATGGTGTGTTTGTATACATATCCTGATATACCACATATACTCTTGATGTAGCACAGTATTATATTTCTGCCATATTGCCATATATGGCAGATATATAATTTTATATATTTTGTTGTGTTTTTCTCTTCTTTTTTTTGCACAGTTTAAAAAGCTGTAGTTACTTATTTAATGTAGTGAATATACATGATGGACAAACCAATATGATTGGTCTAAAATTGCTAGATAAAAATCATGTTACATCAGTCTCCATTGCAGGTAAAGAAAGCTGTTTTATCATCCAGTAAAGTCCCATTTTGGAGGTTTTTAAGGTGGACTGTATAATTCCATGAGTGCTATTTTATAGTTTGATGTCTTCACTTTTATTCTAAAGTAAAGCATTAAGATAAACACAGGGAGAACATTCTATGAATAGCCGTCTCTAAACTACACTACACTACAACACTACACTACACTACAAAGTCTTCAGATGAAGAGTTATTTATGATACTGAGCATGTTTCTTCTATGCCATTGCCCCAGTTAGGAACCTTTTATGACATCCTTATATTTTTTTTTATTAACAAACTGTTCCAATCATTTTTTTTTCCCAGGGACTCACAAAATATTAAAATCTGAGTGTTATAATATACATTAAATCTTAAATATAAAAAAAATAAGATATAATAATACACAGCTTAAAAACGCTGTTCAGAACTGAGAAGATTGTGGGTGTAGCTAATGAACAGCTTGATTGATATCTCTCTGTCCAACATCACTAGGACCGTCCAGTTTACATGGAGAGGAGAGAAATATGGTGAAATACAGCAAACAGTTATTAGACTTTGGGAAGGTTTTCATAAGACATACTGTACATGTATATTGTGGCCCAGAGGAGCAAATTTACCTTGAAATTAGAGAAGAAAACACAGATTTAGGTTCCCTGGGTCATTAAACTGGCATCTAATGTCAAACTGACCTTTTGGAAAATTGCCATTGACAAGCCTCTCACACAGTGACAGCAGTCTCCAAGCACCACTTGCTCCATCAGGTGAAATTACAGAAGCCCCAACAAAAGTTCTCAGAAATAACCTGCACTGTGATTTCGTAATAAGAATGTCTTATGCTGGCACAGAGGTGCAGTGGGTAGCACAGTTGCCAGCATGTTCTCCCGATGTCTGTGTGAGCCTCCTCTGGGTGCTCCAGTTTCCTCCCACAGTCCAAAGATATGTAGTCAGGTGAACTGAAGATGCTAAACTGGCCCCTAGGTTTGAATATATGTGAGAAAGTGTATGTCTGTGTGTCAGCCCTGCGATGGACCAGCAGCTTGTCCTGCCTCCTGCCCAATGAGCACTTTGGATAGGCTCCAGCACCCCTCGCGACCCAATAGCTTAGAAGGTGAATGAATGAATGTCAGATTCACAACCACAAGACATAACAGGCTAAATGTGGCTAGAAAAGGTGCTCTAGTCAAGATCATCTAACAGAATGTTACTCCATGGATGTAACCTTCTGGGATCGATGAAAAGTCCACCCAAGAAACATGTAGACGTGTGTCACGTTTACAGAAAACACATTACGTGTGGTGGAAGTAAACATTACCTTTTGCAAAGGAGGATATCTTGAACTATGTCTTGTTTCGCTTGTGTTATTGATTGCACTCTGGACGCTAATCAACACAGGCTAGAGGAATTTGACGGCAGGTTTTAGGGGCAGGCGTACCCTCATTCTCAGATCATAGTGTTGTTGAGAAACAAATAAAGCCTGATACTGCGACATCTGGATGGTGGTGCCGTTTCTTACTTCATCCCTGGGGCTTCAGTTAGCTGGAATACCACATCCACAACTCAATAATGCTAATTATGGTTGCGCATTGCATATATTGTTATGATTTCCATCCTTTTTCTTCTTCTTCTTCTTGGTCGAGAGATTTTTGTCCACTAACTAGTCCTGCAGTTTTAGAGATATCAACACTGTTCCAACTCTGAAATGTTCGGTCTGGTCAGGAATGGTGTGTTTGTATACATATCCTGATATACCACATATACTCTTGATGTAGCACAGTATTATATTTCTGCCATATTGCCATATATGGCAGATATATAATTTTATATATTATATTTTGTTGTGCAAAAAACTGTTTTTCTCTTCTTTTTTTTGCACAGTTTAAAAAGCTGTAGTTACTTATTTAATGTAGTGAATATACATGATGGACAAACCAATATGATTGGTCTAAAAACACAAGAATGGTGTGTTTGTATACAGCTTTTTGATCCCACTTTTTTTCCCATTAAGAATGAATGGGGTGGAAAAGTACTTATTACCGTATTTCTGTTCGACCAACAGACACCATTTTGAATACACTATGTCAGGGCAGACCCCCAAGCACAAATTCACCCCCCCCCCAAATCTGTTTGTCTCTGTTTTCCATCCCTAGTTTCCCACATAGAGTCCCATTCATTTTTGGCCCTACCTAAACTCTATTGTTTCCTTTACCCTACAGCCACCAAACTGTATGTAATCACTCAGGGCAGATCCCCAAACTCTAACAGACATACTGACCCATATGACTATGTGTCGTTTATTCATCCCTGGTTCCTCACACAGCAACCACAACCTAGCAGGAAGAGGGAACCATTTAAGCTGCGCAACCACTTTTCTAGTTTTAATATAGCATCTAATAATGAATAGTATAGAACACTGTTATCAGTGAGCTGAGTCTGCTTTTTTAGCTTTCATAGCTAGTGAGATCAGTTTTCTTAACGTCTGACAGCAAGTTAGCTCACTTCCATACCTTGTGATAGCTGTTGACGGTTAGAGTTTAATAAGGAACAATGCAATATATCGTCGCTGTCCAATCTCCAAAATGGCAACTTTACAGGAGAGGCCAAAAACCTCATTTAACTTTAATGTAAGTCAATGGAACCAGACATCTTTCCAAACCGTTTTGGGCCATTTCTGTTGGTCCATTCATCATGAGATTCTCACTCAATGTAAACAGCAGCTGTGTTCAAATGATGCATAAAAGTAAAAATGGACAAAAGTGGAGATACATGTTTTTCATTGGACAGCGACGACATATAAATATTAATGTACTGATATGCATTCCATTAATATGATGGAGATGATAAGAAAACATTCTGTATAATGTATCGTTTCTATGATATGCATGCCCAGTGCTTTTGTTATTGTTGTCAAACATAGCTGCTTTGGGGGTGGTATTGAAACAAGCATCGTTTCAGGTAAAAAGGTCACATTTGAAATGAAAAACAGAGCCGCCCTTCAGCTGTAAAGCAGCAGCAAATGTAGAGCGAGCATGTGATCCCACACTGTTTCCTGGAGCACTGGAGAAATAACATCAACCCCAGCTAGCCATGATCACACAATTTCTGGAAAAGTCTGGCAGAGGCCACCAAACAGAGCTTCGTGAACCATGAGCACAATGGCCTGCGCCGTCCAGTCATCCCTGGGCTTGCCCATATTTTTCTTCCATGTTTTTGTCTTCAGAGGAATGTTTTTTATGGTGTCCACGCCTTGCAAGAGGGTCTTGGATTACAGAAAAACACAGTTAAGTATAGCTGTTAGCAATGACTGTAAAGGCCCGACTGAAGTTATTCTTAGATTTACCATCACAGTTTATCCGGAATGATGACTAAAATGAGGAGGCCGTCTGTTTGAAATGACCCAAAAATAATTACTCCGAAACAAAAAAAGAAAACAATTGAAAAGCTATACAGTATGTCCTTTAAATCCAATGAACACATCATGACAAAAACGACTGGAATATATTGGAGGTAGAAATTAAGACCTTCTACAAAGGCAAGGACAATACATTCAGTCCACCAATAATACTCTGATGAACAGCCAGCTCTTTGGAAAAGCCCATTAGGTTTGTAACAATTGAAGGTAAAGACAGAAGAGCACAACCTGCATGAAGGATGGATACAATTAGAGTAACCTTGAATAAGCCATTCAAAAGCCCTAAGACAGGATATTCTGGATAAACATGCATATGGTCGCCAGGAGCTGGAATAAGTGTTGCTAACAAGTGCTCTTTATTGAAATGGGCAGTGTTGGAGATCAGTGTGTGAAATATCTACTGGGATTTAAAGGGTCCCATATTGGCTGGCTGCTCCCATATTGGCTAACTGCTAACTTATTGCTATTTCACCAGTGATGCTAGCTTCAAAATGACTAATCTTCCTCACATTCATTAAGATCTTACACTTCTCATTTGCTTTCAGTTTGAGAAATGACCAATAATTGATTCTTTCCACCAAACACTTTGGGAAACTGGACAAGCTTTCAGATTTACAAATAAGCTACAGCATATTGTAAAGCTTTTCAGAGGTATCTTGAACATTACACATACAGTTGCTGGGCTGTGAAGAACCAGCTGGGTGAACCAATCAGCTGAGGCAGCACTGTTAGTAGGTAGTTAACAATATCAAAAAGACAAGCTATTTAGTTTGAAGCAACAAAACCTGTACTTGAATTTGTCTTTCAGCATCTATTTTTCCCAAACAGTCAGTAATGTGATGGAGTTTCAAGGATTCCCCAGAATTTTTATTTTGAGATTTTCAGAGGGTTCAAGAGGGTAATTAAGGGGTCCTGGGAGGTCCAGTATTTTGTACATTGTTGTATGGTGGTAAACCACCATTCAGCACTACTGAACAAATGGGAGAGCAGGCAAGTCATCAACAGCCACACATTCTACATACTGATGGTAGCCACTAGGTACAGCAATCTGTACATTAAAGCTATCAATCCCAACTATTTACATGCATTATGTCTCTCTTACTACCACCATGCTCCAGACTTGCAGCTTAGCTTGGCCACACATGCCGCATGCCCACGGCTGAGCAAGCCGGTAGCAGGCAGCTACAATGCTACAGCTATTAGCTATACTGCATGTACTGTACCTTATAAACATTTATGATGAGTGTGAAGGCCAAACAGAAGTAATGTGTAGATGCACCATAACTACAATCATTTAACATCTGGACCATCTAGTCATGTTGTCCTGAGAATAAAAAACACCATGTTTGCTGGCTGTTTTTGCCTGTGTGTTTGTGTTTCAGGGATGAGATACACAACGGAAATATCCTGGAGCCACACCACTGATTCAGATGCAGATATATTGTCCTTTGTGTGGAGCATGTGATGTTTTCTTCTGGCCTTGTGCCTACCTACAGCGACGTCAGCGTCTGCCTTGTTTAGTCCTCTGCCGATAAAGCTAACCGCAGACTGACTGAATTACACCAGTGTTACACCAGTATTGCAGTGTCACCAGTCACTCTAACTGTACTTTCCCATTATTCCTCCTGTTTGTCCACACCCAGCAGAGCTGTGATTTCCAGGTAGACTCTACTCACACTGTAGATTCGTCATGAAATATATTTTCAGTTCACAGCTGGTATGTAACCTTTGAGACGACAACTGTAGTTCCACTGTTTCACTTTCAAAATTGTACACATTGGATATTGTGCCATCACATTGGATATTGTGCCATGTTGAAACTTCCATTCGTCTACACTCTGATGACAGAGAGGTATTTTATAGAATGCATTCATGATGACAGAAACATTCTTCAGAAAAAAAAACAAACTTTTGTTTTAAATTTTGTTCATTTATTTTACATTCAATGCACAATGTATACACAATATGACAATAGTGATGTTACACATAGTCATGCAAATGTCAACTGTGATCTAACCTGAGTAATAATAACATATAGTTCCGCTATTGCAAACTGTAGTCCATCTGTTTCTCCCTTTCTCCCTCTTCCTTACTGGTCAGGACCCCCACAGGACCACCACAGAACAGATATTATTTGGGTGGTGGACCATTCTCAGCATTGCAGTGACACTGATGTGGTAATGTGATGTTTATGTGTGTTGCACTGGTAAGAGTGGATAATACCTGTTTAGCAGGGGTCCTGTAGGGGTCCTGAACATTGAAGGGTAAAAGGGTGCTAACAGATTATGCAGAGAAATGGATGGACTACATTCTGTAATTGTAGAACTGCAAAATTCTACAAACAGACCAACAGAAGTGGTCCAAATGACTTCCTGTTACATTATCTTACACTGAATGAAGTTTTTTCTTTCTCCTCAAAATTCCAAAAATTATATTTCAGAGAAAATGACACAAAAGTCTTAACAGCTAACTATGATACAGATTTCTCAGTATTTAATAACATTCTCCGAACACATCATGATAAATAAAATCTTGTCTCAGTAACGTTTTAGAAGTTTAAGTAGGCCGTTCTGTTTTGTTACAACAGTGACAATGCACTCAGTCTACCAACAGTACTCTATTGGACATATCCTGAGAAGAACCAGCTCTTTGTAAAAGACCACTATGCTTGGAACAGTTGAAGGTAAAAGAGGAAGAGCACAACCAGCTACAAGAAGGATGAATACAATCTGCTAGGAGTCAGAATAAATATTGGTGACACAATATACTGTAGAGACCAACAGCTGAGAGAGCAAGCAGGCCATCAACAGGCATACATTCCACAGTGACGACAGGAACTAAACTGCACCAATACTCCACTACGCATATTTTGCAAAGTTCAGTTATAGTAGATACATTCTATGTTTACCACAATCCAAATAATCCACAACACATTTAATACATGTGGAGGTCTGGTCTCTGGGGTGGTCAGTCCGTTGTTCTGAGGACACTGGAAGCTTCTTTTCAGTGTATTTTCTTGGGCACTGTTTTGACTGGAATTTCATTAACTGGTCTCGGGTTTTCGCACAGTATTGTAGAACTGTTTTATAGGATGTCATAAAACCACATATTCAAGTCTAAATGCCAATTTAACCTGAAGCATGCCCTTACTCTGGCTGACTATCAACAGAACAAGAAGGCCTGGATCAAATCTTACGGTCAACTAGGCCTGCCTGACCAAAAACCAGGCATCATCCACTAACAAAAATCATAACTTAAGGTACTGTTTAATGTAGTTATCTATATTCTCCTGGCAGATATTCTTTCTTTTCACTTCATCTGTTTCTTAACGGTTTCAACCGTATAGTATCCCTGTAGCATGTGCAGTACATCCAAACAGTGGTGTGGTAGATAGTGGTGATAGATTGTCAGACTGTAGTAGTGTACCTGCTCTGTGAAAGTCCTGTAATGGTCCTGACCAATGAAGGGTAAAAGGGGGCTAACAAAGTATGCAGAGACATGGATGGACTACAGTGTGTAACTAGCTAGCTGGCTTCACGTATCTCCACAATAGAGTATACATGAGTTGCACCTTAAGAGTGCAAACGTGTGTGCCTAGGTAACATCAGATAAGCATTATCGCTAATTGTTTTATAGTGTTGTATCATGCAGTCAGCTTTTTAAAAACGGCAGACTCATCCAAATGATGAAGGGAGTATATACATAAAACAGCAGTTCAAATGAATCATAGGACATTGTATCTGGAGAATCGTAGGTCTCCCACTTTCCAGTGGTTTCAAGAGTAAATTCTGCTTCCAATTCCCTTTTAACTCCAGTTAAAGGGGCTGAGGCACCTTATCCTTCCTTATGCTGCCTTTACTGCTGTTCATTTGAGGCCTGCTGCAAATCTCAGTGACCTTTAAACTTGAAAACATCAACAGGCAGTGCTCATTTAAATCAGCAGCAAGCCGTGCGGTCCTACAGTGGAGGGCAGACCGAACAATAAGGAACTGTTCCAGCAGAGTGTTACTTTATTAGCACTCTTATTTCAGATTTTGGCAATGACAGTGTGTGAGATCTGATAAACTGGTCTGGCTGTTGGAGGAATGAAGCCAGGTGACGCAAGCTCACTGCCTAGAACAGTACAGCTGAAGAATGTAGCACCAAAAACCCAGGAAGCCAAGAATCTCACGGGCACAAAGGTCTGATTGTGCCATATCTCGCAAAACATCAGCGGTGCACAGAAGAGCTGGGGGTCAAATCGCACGGACAGGAGGAAAACAAGCCCACCACTGGACTCGGACAGAGTGAGGCAAGCTACAGCAAAACAAAGACTTAAAAAAGCAAGAGTCTGCAATCAATTACTGTTTCTGTCATTTATTATCCAGCAAATTTTTGCATGCCTGGAACTCTGTTTGTTCCAGTATAGAACAAGCTGTGGCTTACACGGCACACAAATCCTAGCTACTGAGATCAAACCGCTGATTTCTAACTCACATCCAGCTGTTACTAGCTATCAAGATTACATTTGTTATTAACAATAATAAAGATCAGATTTATGTCTCAACATTTAGTCAAACTATTGTAGAGTGGACCTTCTTGCCTTACCTTCAGCTCTGAAGGCAAGAAATCAAGAGCTGGAGAGTGCTTCTGCAAACTCACAGGCAATCTGGCAATCTGCACGGCATCGGTGTTGGCCTTTCTAGCTCACTGATCTGCAACCTGATTGGTTCTACCGATAAAAAAAGTTTGACGTCACTCTTCTGAAAAGTACAACTTCTCTAACGAAAAATCAAATTTGTGCAACAGCCTTGCAGCCACTTCCCCTAGCACTGCATACAAAATATGTGCTGGCAGGTGATGAAAATAACACCTTGTCTGAAAACAGACACTAGTTGGGATAGTGGAGTAGTGTTTACAGGTAGTTTACAGCAAACTGTTCAAAAGATGGTAATGTTGGCATGTGCAAAAAAATTAACACCGGTTAATTAACTTTATTAACTAACTAGGCCTTTATTGACTTGCTAGGACTGGTCAGGCGGTCAAGAATTGTCGTTCTGAACTGTCAGCTTTCTGAAGGTGTTTTTTCCCTGCACTGTGACAGGACAGCTCATTGCAGCATGTGTAAATAAACCAGAACTGGAGTTTCAGATCACAAATCGGAATGTATGGAAAAGCTATTACTGATCATTACCAACTGATTGTTAAATAGTTCCAGACCTAATTGATTCCAATTCCGGACCATAATTCTTTGAGTCTTAAAACACTCAACAACACTGAAACTTTAGCTGCAAATTATGTCTGGTGTAAAGAAGGAGCAGAAAAGAACACCTTTTCAACTGTTAAGTGGGCAGTGGGGTAGATCTACTGTTAAGGATGCTTTGTGGGTAGATCCTAAACCTGCTGACAGAATAGTGAAGACCTGAAAGTGTTCTGCAAAGAAGATTGGGTGAAAAATTATAAAACAAGAGTAGAAAGGCTGCTAGTGGGTAATATGTTGGTGAAAATGCTTTTGCACACTGTGTTATCTGTCAAAGGAGGCTGTGCTAAGTACTGTTTTATTTTTTTATTTTTTTAGGGGTTACAGGATTTCCCAAACTTTTGCATACAAGTAAATAAGAATAATTCAAGAAAATGCTTAACCTTAAATCTAAAACATGCACACAATATGATGAAATGCTATTTCTATGGTTTGGTTTGTAGTAGGTCAGAGGTGCCAACTCTAGTACAACTACTTCACCTCTCTATGTAAATCTAATCACCTCTCTATATATAACTAACCCATTCCAGGTAGTGCTTTAGTCCATTAAGCAAGCCACTATGTCTTCAGCCGTTACCTCTCACGGTGCCCTTGCACAGTGTACCATCGTTTAAGGTTCAATCTATGTGATTAATTCATGCTGCAACAAAATAATAGAAGCCATGTCGCCCACTACACTTTCTATAGTGCATTGCAATCTGTCAGAAGGACCATGTGTATCATATGAACCTTGTAGAGCATTATAGAGCACTTTTGTTTTTAAACAAGCAACACTTTGATGTACAATTTTCAATGTTTCATTTGATGTACATTTCTTCTTTTCGTTTTTTTTCCATTTCCAAAAAGTTTGGCAAAGTTGTAAAGCCCACGGTACAAGCCGGATGGAGTAGCTCTCTCCCACAAAGACCACTTTTCTCAGCTGCCTTAAATGCCTGGGTGGAATTCCAGCCCTTTTTTCTGTTACAAGGGGACATCACCTCGTAACACAAACTTGGCACCCCCTCATGCAACACATAGCAAGCACTGGAGGCCAGAATGTGGTCTGCCAGTTCTGAACAGAATAGAGTTCAGAACAGAGCGGGCGAGCTGACCAATCAGAGCACACTGGGCTCATCAGACAGAGGGTGAATACAGATGTACGGTATAAGAAAAATAATGTGTTTTAGGTCAATTGAAGGCTGTAAATCTATTCTAGTAGACACCAAAATACAATTATAGACAGTGAAAACAGGCGTAACAGATCCCCTTCATTGGCGAATCGACTCTTTTTCATGCATCACTGCAGCCTTAATCAGCATTGTTGTATCCTCATCATTGCTGAGCATTTGGAGTTACTGCAAAGTCTTTGTTGGATGCATGCTGCTGTTTGTTTATGTGCACTTGTGTCGCATTGGAGGCATACCGCTGTTTGTTTATGTGCACTGGCGTGCATTGACTTAACTTGTGCTTCTGTGGTTACTAAGGTCAGCCTGCAGTGACCCGGCGCGTTAGGCCTAGTTGACAATGTGGGAGGCCTAAAAATGTAAGTGCCGCTTGACTTCTGACTCTGGGTTGTTCTTGAACACAAAACAACAGTGGGTGTGCGAGAGAGAGGAGGGGGAGAAGAAAGAAATTCTGCTTCAGACTCGGCGCAAAGCAGCGTGCAGCTGGCCTCGTGCACAAAAGTACTCCATGTGACTTTAGACATCCGGACAAGCGCTGCGGTTTAGCAGGAAACAAAAACCTCCAGTAGAGCACAGCGCACAGGCCCTGCCTACTGCCTTCTCCTATTGGCTCGCCTGTCTCTAGGCCTGTGTCAGGAGAGAACAAAACAGCTGGCAGCCAATCGAGTGGCAGCATGGATTTCCCCTTTTTCTGCAAGTAAACATTGGTGACATCATAGGGTTTTTAAACTGCCAACCACAAGCGTTTAAAGGTACGTGGTTAGCCGCCTGTCTGCTGACTTGCCTTGTTGTCAGGTTTCTTTTGGTTCAGCGCCGAAACTTCTTGCAGAACCTGCTCGGCCTAAAAAGCATGCTTCTCTTTTATATTTGGTGCCTGGTGATTAACGTTGAGCGGAGGAACAACATATAGGCTCTTTAAACATAAAAGGGCTTTCTAACGAGTTTTGGTTCAAGGTGGATGTTCCTTGTATAATGACATTTTTAAGGTTTAGGGAACTTAATATAAAGTAGAATCACTTTAACTCCTAAGGGCATTTCATTATAAAATTATTCTTCCCATCATCCCAACAACTACTTTAAGCCTGTACATGGCGACAACAGCGTGTCTAGTTTGTACACTGTCAGTAATCTTTGGACCTGTAAATTGGGAAGGGAACAAGGGCGGCCTTAATTACTCAGATCAGTCCAACTCTCCTTGTTAAGATATCTCCAATGTGATCTGATACGGGTTTTCCTGTCCCTGTTTTCTTTATGTGTCTGCCAGGAACAAGACATTCATATATGAGGTTGGAGAAGTTCATGCACTTCTTTAGCAGTGCACGTTTGTTTGTTTTGGCAGTACGCAATACATAGAGTACATTGTGGTAGCAATACAACATATAAGGCATCGGCTACATTGTTGTAACTGTATCTTAGCCATGCAGCTGTTCTTTAGAGCCTGTTTCTTTTTTTACAGCATTTAAAAACACAGCTGTACACCATCCATAATGACCTAGAACAAGATCTAGGTTCCTTAACATTCATTAAAGTAAAAATCAAAATCGACCAAAATAGAGATACATGTTGTTTTTGTTTTGCAGTGATATGCTCCTTAAGAAAAGACAGTGTTATGCAAAACAAAGGCAAGGATCATATGCAAGATAAACATCAGTGCATATCAGCTGTTTTGGTTCAGTACAGTTGTACAGCGCTGTAGAGCGACTGTAAGTTCTGTGGCGCTGCTTTGTCGCGTTAGGCCTCAGCGGCAGAAGTACAAAGAGTCCTAGAGCATGCAACATGTGGCGGAAATGCTTAGTGTCAATCACCTCCCTATCCGAAGGCAACTACCCAACCCCCACCTCCACTGAAGCTGTTACTAGGGCAGAAAAGAGAAACGTTCGCTCATGTTTTGTGCTGAACCGTCCTCTGCAACAGGCGTCCTCTGAAACAACCGAATTGTCAAAAAATGACTGGTACTGAACCTGATATAGCTTTCAGGAAGTAGAAAGCAGAGAGTGTGTTAGGGTGAGAGAGAAAGACAGGAAAGTCTTTCGTCGTGGTGGCAACTATTTTCCGAAGTAGAACTGATTGTTTCCATTCCTCCTACACACCATGTCAGGTTTCAAAAGCTACAGTAGTTCCAGTTCTGAAGTGACTTTAGTTTGGCAAAAAGATTTCATTTGTACTATTTCACCTTGTCCCAAAATGCAGTCATCAGCCAAGACATGTTTGGTTGGTTCTTTAGTTTTGCACTGGAGCAATAAAACTAGTGCAGCTAACATGATGCTATGGAAATGCATGTTAATACAGTTCAATGTAGCATGGGTAGGCATTTCACAATTATTACATAATTATTTGGTTGCAGTTATTTGCAGTCATTTTCTACAGTCATTACAATGCACAGTCATATTATGCTGCAGCAAATAAAACATTGTGGGACATTGCTCATTTTTAATATTAACTAGTTTTTGAGTTTGTGGTATGTAGTATAGTTACAAGTGTTAAAGCTGAGTATACTCAAAAATCCACAATGCACACTTAGAACCGGTCAATTGGCAATGATGGACACTATTGTCCCACAGTTCACTCGGAAACAGAAAGAGGGGAGCTTCTGAAAACTTGGTGGACGGTGATACAATGGCAACTGTGATCATTGGGGAACCGGGAATGGTGTATAAATGTAAATCCAACTCAAATCTGTCAAAACAGCCTGAAAAAATTCATATATTTTACTTTATAATGCATTTATTTGTTAGCAGTTTGTAAGAAAATCTGTCCAGCTTGGCATGACGTGCATTGCCTTGCAATGGTTCATCACTTCCTGTCAGTAAGAAATGATGTAGTATGCTAATATTTTGTGTACTAGCCTGCTGAATGAATACTATTAAGATTGGTGCGAAGGCCTGATGCATCAGACTGACATAATAGGAAATGACAGTGGAATCAACCAGTCCCGTTTTCATTTGCAGTGGGCAGAATTTTGCAAGAAACAAGGTCACTCCAAGCTTTGTGGAAGTCCGATATACGTCACTGACTCTGAGTATGAGTGGTAGCCTGAACCAAAGCGTTTCAGACCAGCTCTATGTCAGATCTCGGAAAGCGTTCACTGTAAAACAGCTAAAAAGTAAAATATCCGTTACAATACTTGTTACAAGCTTCAAATAAAACATGGAATGTCTTTTACAAGTTTAAAATATCTGTGTTTATTTCAGAACAGCCATTAAATGTTATGAATTGCTGTTATCTCATGAACCGCTGTTAGCACAGCGCTAACATTCTACTAAAATCCCATAAGAGTGCTGACAGAAAATAGCATTATTGCTTTATTTAGGTTTCCCCTGTTTCTGACTGGGTTTTGACATTAAGGCAGAATGAAACAAAAAGCCTAGCCTAACTCACAGTTCACCACTGTTTAATAGTAATACAATTTCTGCCTATACATACCAAAACAATAGCTAGCACAGCTGACTGACCGTCAAAATGCTGTTGTTGCTTAGCCACAGTGTGGCCAGACATGTAGCCAGAAACAGCATTCTAAAAAAAATACTTTACCTAAAAGGGTGTCTACATAACACATGCATAACATCTCACACGAACAGTTCATAACATATTCATGAATGTTTAAATCAACATACACATACAAGTATAAATGATATTAATATGGAGTACTATGTCATACTATGTAATTTTACTGAGAGACATGACCTGATTTCAATTCTTTTTGACAGAAAGTGTTTTGACACTTTTGGCACTTTTTGTCTAGACTTTCAACTTATTTTGCAATTTGTTATTCTTTTCCCTTTCTTACTCTTTGTCTCCTTTAAATTTGTATTGTGCCACTAAGTTCATTCAGCAGCCCATACACTGTTTAGAAAAACATTATTCATCAAGTTTATGTCTCATGTATAATTGTGTTAACTTATTTGGGTAAAAAAAGTGCAAAACACAAATGCTTAAGGAACAAAAATCAAATAATTAAAAATTACAGTTATAATCTTTGGCAGATGCTCTTCTCCAGAGCGACTTACGGTTTACATTTACACAGGTAGGCAAAGGTAGTGTTAGGAGTCTTGGCCAAGGACTCTTGCCTAGGTGGGGACTCAAACCCTAGTCAACAGCATGGAGGACACTGATGTAACCTATTACACTATACCAACCACTATAATTAAAGATGAATTGAAAGTCTAGACCAAAAATCCCAAAGAACCTTCTTTTAAAAGGGATAAAACCAGGTCATTTGTATTTTGCCATAACAGAAATAAGGCAACGTAATAAATTAAGTCTTTTATTTTGAAAAATGTCTCTCTCTCTCTAAAATGACATGGTACACCATATTAATATCATGCAAAACATGTAAATTGACTTTATGTATGCTGATTTAAACAATCATTTATACGGTATAAAGAGTTTAAATAAGATGCTATGAATGTGTTATGAAGGTACACCCTTAAAGCAAAGTGTTACCCAAACTGTAGAGAACTGCAGAAAACAGAGTGCCACCCTAGCTCAGGAAAAACACAATGTGAGCCCTCCCTGAAGGCGCCTTTCGGGACAGGGCTTGAGAAGCAAAACATGAAGACTGCAGAGGTTTTCACGTGATGTGCAGTGGGCTTGCTGAACACTCGGAAATGACAACAGCATTAGGAAATGTCTTGACCTGTCGTGCACCCAGATTTTCTCTTCTTCTTTTCCGTCATTACTTCATAAGCACTTTTTAGGTTTTAGGTTCGCAGGCTTGTAGTCATGCTTCTCCCAGAACAGAGGTGTACACAGTGAGCCAAAACGACGCAAGCTGATAGAAACCATTTGCTTCCAGTCCATGCTGTTTTTCTCACCGTCACCCCGGCTGTGTCTCAGGCCTGAACTCCTGAAGAAGAGGTTCATCATCTGTGCTGAATGTTGGTGCCACACATGCTTCCAATCAGTTCCACTGCTGGAGTGATTGGAAAGCAACTCCCAAATTGTTTTCAGGGAAAAATAGCAGAGCAACACTTCACAGTAAAAAGGCTCACTCGAAAGACAAAAACAACCGCTTGGTATGTGTTTAAATATATATGGCTCAAGACACGCACACCCCTCTCAAAAGTAGCTCCAGCTGTCAATGCTTCGACGGCAATGCCACAAATACATTGGGCCATGCTTACCAATATAGGTTCACTTACACATCTGCTTCCAGGCAAGCAGTGTTCAGGAATTTAGTCACCTTGTTCACTATAATCCAAGAGCAAAGATGGTATAAACATGCTTTCAGAGGTGCTATTTTGGTGAATGACACAAACTCCCCCCCCACCACCACCACCAGCACCCTTCATGTTCCACAGACAGATCATGCCAAGCTAATGGTGCTTAAAATAGTGTCTGTCTGTGACTTGTAAACTCATTGCCCTCAGTTTATCAGTTATCTTTCGGCCCTATGATAGGCCTGTTATGCTGCATCACAATAAAGTGTCAATGGCATTCTCTTTTGTAAGAATCTTAAAGATATTGGAATGATTTGGTGGAAAAACAGATTGGTGGAGTTCTCCTCTCCAGATATAGTTGATGTCTGGTGCAAATTCTGCTTCTTTGATTTAGCGATGGAGCTACAAAGTTAACGTTGCTAACAACTGTAGTCTAAATGTTTTCCAAAAATTAATTGCCTTCATCATGATCACAGGTCTTCATCAACCCTTTAATGCCCTCACCAAGGAAAAAAGGAACATAATTTCTATTGTTTGTTTGTTTGGGGCAATAATAATAAAGCACGTAGTCAGTTTTAATTACATTAGCTGAACAAGGATGCCCTTAGTATAAAAACAATTATTTCATTTGGTAACACAAAATTATTTACCCCTCATTAGACCTTGTTCCATTAAATCATTCTGTCAATCAAAACCTCTGAAACTATAATATGCAGATAAAATAAACCTACATTACGTGCTTCCTCTATGGATTAGAACAGTACAGGTGTATCTATTAAAAGACTCAGTGACCTCTCACAGATGTTTTTGGCCTAACACACCTCTGCCAATTGGTAGAGATGGCATAATCAGGTTGAGTTAAGTTCAATGTCTTCTTCATTAAGATACAGTGAATCAAAATATGTTCTACCAGAAAGCTGAGCAGGAAGTTAAAGGGTTGATTTTGTCAGTGTTGTTTGGGGCACAGTATAACTTGCTACGAACTTTAAAAATGAAAAAGGGCATGTAGCTTATCCAACCCAATTAGTGTGTGCACATCACACAGGCAAATTGTGTTGTGTATGTATAGAAATAACTGATCATTTTTAAAAAATCAAGAACCTAATCTAGGATCCGTATTCCGTATTCCTGCGTGCCATGCATATGCAAAAAAATATTGGTACAGCACCTGTCTAAAATTACTGCCTGCAGCATTCGGTTACATGCTGAAGCTTAATCAGTTTTATGACTCAGTAAACCTTTCTGTGCTCCAACCCACAGTTTCGACAAGTCTGCACAAACCTACTGAAGACCTGAATCTGTTTTGAGCAACATTTTGGGGTTGTGATTAAAAAAAGGACTCCAGACATGGTGTAGTTAATCCACTACTTCTGGAATAAGTGAAAAAGTGTGTCCATTTGATTTTCACAAGCTGTAATCCAAATGTAACCATGACCCTCCCTTATTATCCATCAGAACACATTCTACCGTAAAAGAGCTTATGTTGGACAGGTGAAACCCGGTGAGCCTAAAATCAAAGCCAACACCAGTCAGCATTGTTTGCTGTCTCCGGGCTGACTTCACTAGAGCATGACAGCAGACAAGCAAGACTTTGTATTAGAGTGCCTGACTGTGCCTGACACTGACACAAAGATCAGTGGGGTTCACGTTCATGGTCACAATTTTCTCCTTATCCCAAATGTAGTTGTCCAATCAAGACATGTTTGGTAGCTAATTGCATCTCCAAACACTTCCTTCAAACCAAACTGATGTATGTGCCATCTAGAAAATGGACAAAAGAAGGCTATGGCATCAGTGCAGCTCCTGAAGTCCTAACCAATGAGAAAGGATGATTGGATAATTTTCCATTTCCTTTTTCATTAATTCTGGTTGTAGCAGATAACACCACTACCTACCCAGGGAGTTACCACCTCATGTGGGAGACAGGGGTTCGATTCCTGGCCTGAGTCCTTGGGCACTAACACTGCATTGGGCTGTCTGTAATATGAATAACCTCTGGATAAGAGTGTCAGCAAAATGCCATAATGTAATGATCAACAAATGATGAACCACAAATTACGTATACATTACGTATTCGTTAAGGCACATGGTTGTTTTACTTCACATTCATCATTAGAATTCGTTGGGCCTTTCTTTGATTTGACTGATCAGAAAATGATCATGATGTAAACTAGGGTCACTCAACCTGTGGGCCTGTTCTCTGGTGGAGGCAGTGATTTGTAGTGGGCCGGAAATGTCATATATAACCATATATGTGATATATTAAGTATATAAACATAAATATATGTATATTAACAGATGCATGTACACATGACAACATGGCAGTAGCAGGCTAATTAAATGTCTTTAGTTTGAGACAGCATAGCCGCTGACGGGCCACTGATGGAGAGGTTTCTTGGGGTACTTTCACATCTCATTTGTTTGAATTTGGACATATCATAATTTCTCTTTAACCAAATTATTTGGAGAAATTGTATTTATAAAAGTTGACTTTGGTTTTCTGGTGGGCCGCTATGCTTTGTAACTAATATCATGGGGGCAGAAAAGGTTGAGAATCCTTGATGTATACTGACCGTTTTTGTTTTTTTTTATGGAGGACATCCACAGCTCTCTGCAATAAACGCAGCGGTGCAGGGCTCATAATACCTCACTGACAACCACACGTTGGTGACACTGGCATCATGCAAATGTATTGGGCAACAGTCATTAAATGGCACCAGCATGCTGGTTAGTCAGTTGTAAACAAACACCTCCACACTGGTTAATTTGTACCTGAAGAAATTTGGCGCAGAGTCTGCATCAATTCAGCCTTTGCCAAAGGCTTCTTGCGAGGGCCTCTTTGAGCACCTGACGAAGAAATGGGCCCTACAGCCTTGTGGCCCTTTGCACACTAGAAGACTGCAAGCCTGAAAAGTGCACCAATTGGGAAAAGACTTTGGATGTAGAAATCAAACAGGTTAAAGAGAGTGTTACTGTTGGGGAACTCACAGCCATTGCTGCGAAGGTGGTGAGGACACCAGGAGAGTGGACTAGAGATAAGAAGCTTTATTCAAATGATCAAACGGATTCTTTCAAACTGCCTCTGACAGTGAATGGAAGGAACAGTCAAAGCAACCTTATTCCCATCTCCTCCTCATACAGCAGCTGAGTTGATGTCTGCTATTTTACTCAGTAGTCAGACTCACAACAGCACAAGTACGTAACATAAAGAGAAAGGCAGCTTCATAGCTCAGAAAGATATTTTTATGATTTTTGTATTGGATTTGGTTGGACTTGTGAAATGGTTGGTTTGATTTACTGAAACGAATCAGAAAGACTATTTGTCTGACATTAACAGAAGAGCAGAGAGAGAAAGAGCAGGGAGTGTAAGAGAGATGGGGTGCGCGTGAGAGAGAAAGGGAGAGGGAGGAAGTTGGAGCGCGTGTGGGTGAGTGTGTCAGGGTCGCGGGGGTGGGACTGGCTCGCTCTGGTTTGCGCTGCTTTTTTGCTGGCCTGGAGCCAGAGCAGGGCTAAGGGGTCACAGCAGAAACTGGCAAGCCGGGCTTGATTCAGCACGTCGTTGCCCTTCGAGCAGGGCCTGTGTGTTGGGGAGTGAAACGGCCCACGCTTCCCCAATAAAAATGCATGTGTTTTTGAAGACATGAATTAGCTTCTTCTGAAAAAGAGACAGCCTTGTCTTTAGGGCATTCACAGTAACAGCATATTACATACAAGGCTTCAGTTCTTTTGCTTTAAATTTGTCATCTATCTTCTCAATCATGCACCATCTTTTCTACCACACTGATATCCTGAGCTTTCCAAAACGTACAAGACCACCTACAGAAACATGAGACGATGTAACTTATATCCGAGAGCAAAAACAAACCAAGCCAAGCTTCTTAGGAAGTGGACCATATTGTAGCGTTCACTGCGACAAGTTGCAGGGCTTTATTAACCAGCTGTATCTGACCACAGTTACATCGTACATAAGCTCAACGTTACTCTAACAGTCCACTCTAAGGCCTCAGCTACGTCTTACTCTATAAACTGCCACACACGGATTCGTTGGTCGTCTCCACCAACACAAAAGAGGGACTCGTTACTGAAGATGACCCACTGACATTCTGGGTCACTCCATGACAGTTGAGCATGACACCATTACAGTCTTTGGTGACATTGATGTGGTGCTAAGGGCAGTCCTCGTAATGGTCTGCTTGCATGTTAGTGCCAATGTACCATTATACCACCAACAGGATGACTCATGGAGGGCACCACTACTCGCTGAGTGTCTGCAGTCATGGTTGTTGGGTCAGTCAGGTACAGCAATAAGGTCTGTCCTTGCTTATGTCACATGTGCAGCCGAGTATAAAACTTGAATCATTTAAATGTCTCACAATGTCAAACCTACCCACCAAGTTCCATTCCTGTCAGTTGATTCCTTCTGAGTGCAACTATTTGTGCAGCTATTCTTTTGAAGATCGGTATTATGGTCACTCCCCATTCAAAGAAATATGCGTCTGGTCTTGTATGGCTGGAATTTGATGCTCAGGGGCGTTGCAAAGGTGACCTATCTGAGAACTGGGTGGGCGTGGCTAATGAGTGCTAATGAGTAATGATTGACAACTCTCTGTCCAACACTCCTAGCCTGCTCTACTAATTATGCAGAACTAATATCAGGATCCAGCTTTTATGTGATGGCAACTGGACAGAAAAGGTTACAGATGAAGAAAAGACGAATGGATGGACGGACAGACAGATGAGTGAACAAACGGACAGACAATCCAATGCGGACAGACAGATGGGTGGTCAAGCTTTCTAGCTTTTGGTTATGCTGGGTTAACTTTAGCTCACTGGGTTTCTCTGACTTTCTCTGAAACTGTTTTGTGTGGGCGGGGCAAGATACATCTGCCTTGTGATTGGTTAGGAAATACTTATGGAAGCGTTACCCAAGACTAGGGCCACCCAGTTTACAATGAGAGGAGAGAGGTATGGTGAAATACAGCAAACATTTATTAGACTATGGGACAGAATTGATAAGACGCTGTACATGTATATTGTGACCCAGAGGAACGAGATTAACTTAATGGGGGAAAAAAAAATATATTTTTAGGTTCCCTGGGGATTTAAAGTGCAGTTTTAGGATGGAATACCTCTTGAATTCATGGGTGGGCTAGTCATATCAAGACAGTAATTTGTTGTGTCCTAGCCAAATCCTCTCAGACTAAACATAAACCACAGCAAGAGCAAGAAAATAAAACCTTCAGCAAAGACACCAGTAGATGCCACCGGTCATCAGGCAGCTGTGTCCTTCTGCTGGTAGCTGCAAGGACAATGTTGAAAACCTCCGACCCTCTTTGTCCCGCGGAGGCCGTTTCTTGCTTTCCAGCATACACACACACACACACACACACAAAGACACACACACACACACACACTGATACACACACACATATACACACATCGTGTGCACTGTGTGAATAGGGGGCTTGTGAAAGAGGGTCTTGGCAGGAAGCCCCACACAGCTGTTCTGCAGAAATGCTTCCAAGAAAAATATTGATCGTCGTTTGGGGGACTCCCGGGGGCCGAGGTGTTCATCCTGGAAAGGGCTAGAACATGGGGAACGTGAGGAACTTTTTGTTTTGGTTTTGAAGGCAGGTAGTATATGCTGTACATTACACCGTGTAAGGGCCAGAATGGAATCTGATCCTGGAATGAGAGGCCCTTCAATTCGGCCCTGTCTCAGCATTAACAAAACTTCAGCCATTTGATGTAAACATTTTGAGAAAAGTATGTTTGGTGCCCTGAACGCTGAGGAAAAAAAGACAAACATGCACAAACACGCCAGAATGAATTCTAGTCCGTGAGGTTCTAGGAATATTTAATTGCTACTTGAAACATGCAATGGAAAAACAACAAGCCGACGTCCAAACTTGCCTTGCAGAAAGAACTAATTTCTCCTGGATGGACTGAATAGTTTATTCTCTTTTATTGCATGGATGTCTCTAGCACTTTTTAAACCTTTTTGATCCCAGTCTAAGTCATCGGTTACGAAACAGACTCGTCAGGCATTTGAACTTGAGCTGCTCGCTGGTTGAATGGGATCCCAAAGAACGGAGGGATGATAGATGAGCCTGCACCTGGAAGTGCTTTACTGAGTCATGAGGAGAGGTCAGTAGTCATGACCTCTGGCCCTGTAGCTGCAGCTGAGGCTCATAGAGAGAAGCAGTGAAGCCATTTCAGTTTCGTCTGTGCTCCTAGAGCACTATATTCAGTACAGCAGCTTCTATTTGGCTACTGTTTGGCTAGTTTTTGGCTACTACACTCCTCATCAATGGAATAGTTACCCAGAAGGAAGTGTTGGATTGCAGTGCTATTAGGAAGGAATATTGTCCTGATATGGGCAATATTTTTTGGCTACACATACAGAAGTAGTGTCTCTCAGTATGGTGTCGAACCTCCATGTTTGCTAACACAACGTACCTGACGTCTCGGCATGGAGTTGTAGAGGTTCCTAATGGTGTCCTGTGATAATCCATCCCATGCAGCTTGAATATTCTCACACAGTTCCTGCAGATTTTGCAGTAGGGGTGGAGGTGGAGTGACACCAGGGCTTCTGGACATGTGACGGGTAACAACAATCCATTCATCTTGGCGCTAACCACGGTGCCTCCACACACGGATTCGTTGTTCATTTCCACCAAGACAAAAGCGGGATTCGTCACTGAAGATGACCCGCTGCCATTCTGAGTCACTTCATGACAGTCTGGCACGACACCATTGCAGTCTTTGGTGTCGTTGACGTGGTATTAAGGCCAGTCATTGTAACGGTCTGTGTGCATATAGTGCTGCGTCATACAGCCGTCTGTCAGTGGTGCTGGCATGAACAGGATGACTCATGGAGGGCATCACTGCTCACTGAATGTCCGCAATCGTGGCTATGTTCAGTCAGATACAGCTGAACGTGAAACTTCTCACTATGTCAAACCTACCCACCAAGTTTCATTCCTGTCAGTTGATTCCTTCTGGGTGCAGCTATTTGTGCAACTGTACTTTTGATGATGAGTGTATTTTTGTCTTATAACGGCCTGCATATTTCTCTCTCTGCCAGGAAGGTATGTAGAAAGCCAAGCCCTCAAAACAACATCTCAGCATTTAGACAACAGATTCTTATACTACCAGTTAAAAGTTTGGATACACCTAAAAGGGGTTTCGTCCTACCCTTTAGGGAAGTAATAAAGAAGAGGTCTTTTTAATCCTGCCCCCACTAGAATTTGTCCCACTCCCCCCCAAAAACAGCAACATTTATCTCGCTCCTGCCAACATAGACATTTCGGCCCTTTCCCGTCCTCAGTCCCGCACAAGAGTAAATGACATCCAGTATTTAATATTCTCTTATGAATATTATATTTATTATAGAATCCAGACTTCTAAGTGAAGGCATCAAAACTGTGAAATAATAAATTATGCACAAAAAAAAAAACAATTTTTGTTTTCATTTAAGCGTAAGCCTCTAGGTCAGACAGATTCCATGAAGTGTGTCAAAAGCTTTGACTGGTAGTGTGTATTTCATGTAATAACTGTAATGTAGCTTTATAGGCACAATTTATCTGAATTAAGACACAATTAAATCATAAGGCTGTAAACAACATCATTTAGAGTGGTTTGATGTGAAATGCTCGGTTCTAGAGAAACGTATTAGGTCAGAACTGTTCACAGTGGCGATGATAGGAACTGGACAGAAAAGTGTAAAAGTTCTAAGGACTCACAGTTAGCCCGCTGTCTTAGGCCCACTTTGCCATGTAATGTGTACTTGACATGGAGTATTACAGCTGGCTGGGTGCATGTTCTCACTTACCTCAGGAAACCTGGGTACGTGCATTTCTGACAGTTAGTCGCAGCTGCACATTTTCACATGTACCCACAATTCGAACCCCACTGACATCTCCTCCTGTGTCAGTCTGCACCGTAACATCAGGCACCTGCTAACCTGCCAACTACGTCATTCTACAAGAAATGATTACACTTATTATTTCACTTAACAACACACAAAACACACAATGATGCAGTGGCATAGTACAAGCACCCGTAAGCACCGGGATAAGTGGTCATACATGTTACATTGTCAAAGGACCAAAATAATTTATTTAATATTATATTAAATCTAATGTTTAATAGAGCATGTTAAATACTGGATTGGTAGAGGGAGTGCAAGGAGATGCCTGGTCAAAAAAATGACTTAAATGAGTCCCCTTGTGAACTGCCATCTCCTTTTGAATTAATGCTGTTATTTGATGCCACGTAAGAGAACATATTTTCATTCCATCCATTCCACCCAATTTTTGTATGTATAGGATTTCACCCCCACCACTCGGTCATGTGAACCACCCTCCCTCTTAAATTTTCTTCAGCTGCTAGATATGACTTTTGCAGTAACTACAATCAGTTACTTGGTAAATGCTATGCAACCAATAATTACGTAGCATATGGAGGGAAATGTGGGCTGATGCTGATACCTGTATGTATATATACACATTGCATGTTTTATAGAAACATATATCTCTGTTTTTGTCGATTTTCACTTTTGTGCATCATTTGAACACAGCAGCTGCTGTTTACATGGTGTGAAAATTTCATGATGAATGGACCAACAAAAATGGCCCAAATCCGCTTGGAAAAATGTCTGGTTCCATTGACTAACATGAACATTTATTTGTTTTTTGTCCTCTCCTGTAAAGCTGCCATTGAGATACTTGTTTTTCTTTGGACTGTGTCAATATAAAGCATTCAAACATGGATTGACTCTACCGAGACGTAATTCATGTATTTATGAATGGGGAACTGATGTGTGGGAGACTTTAAGGGATTAGCAGCAGGTTATTACAGGCATGTTTTAGGGAAAGTCATAATAATAAGTCTGAATTCTCTCTCTTAGCCAGCAGTTCTCCAGAAACAAGCATCCCTTTCCAAGCATGATTGGCCGCAATCTATTTCAGCCAGGCCGAGAAATGCTGACAAGTAGCGTGTGTCATGCCGAGTCAGGAAGAGCTGGTAAGAGAAGTACAAATCATGGAAGGGTGGGAGGTTAAGGGCAGTCGACCCTGTAAACCTGCAGCCAGTGGGAATGAAAAACAATCCATCAGCGTGTTCATTAGTTGCCTGGTTTGTTGACAGTAGCAGCTACATGCTCACACAGGTGTCCCTGTTCTCTCAGCATCATTGTATTGAGTCCCATATGCAATATAAGTAAAAGAGCGATGCCACAGAAGGACCACTTTTGGTTCCCTAGAGAAGCTTTCAGTTCTTTAATAGGAAGTGCCAGTGTGAACATCCAGACAATGTGCAGGTTCTTCCTAAAACTGCACGTCCAAACCAAGAACCTACATAAGAACCCTTATCTGTAAGAGTGTTCCAAGGAGTTTAGATGGTCTTCCTGACGTGTAAACAAACTTTCTACAGAAATCGTATCCCCTTGAGGGGCATTTGGGTGCATGATGAGCCTGATACTTATCTTATTGTAGCTAAAAATACATCTGGGCCATGACTGGACGTCTGCAGCCGAACATGGATGTCCCTTTAATAGTGAAGCATCTGAGAAGCGCCTCAGACGTCCCACCTTCCCCACACTTGGCACTAAGGGGTACGATCAGAATTTCCGTAAGCTGTTACATATGCCGGTATTACACAAGTCAGTTGATATCTCTGCTATCCTCATGATATCCTGTGATTACTTATGCAACTCGTAAGGTCACCTGTGACTCCCTGTTTGGAAGCTCATAGGAGACTACTGGGGGATCAAGCGGGGTGTCCTCTTTCAGTTCCCCGTAATGTGTACCCAGAGACCCTTCCAGGAGATAGAATGCGTCAAGGTTCTTGAGGAAAGTTCATGTAGTCCCCCAGTCTGAGTCAGGGTACAGGGCGAGAGAGAGGGAGAGGGAAAGAGAGAGAGAGAGTGTCTGGAATAGCCCTGCGAGTCGGTATGCGCTGGTTCAGACCGGTTCCTCTTCCCCCTAGTGCAGACATGTAAATAGCGGCCTGGAACGTTGCCAGCATTAGTCACCATTCTGTCTTCAGGGAGAGTGAGCAAGAGAGGGATGGTTGGGGGAGACGGAGAGGGAGGGAGAGAGAGAGAGAGAGAGAGAGAGACAGCCAAAGCTATGCTTACACAGATAAACAGCTTCCCAGAGTCTCTCACATCATTAGTCCCGCTCTCTCTCTAAGCAGGAAAGAAGAGAACAGTGAAGGCACGCTATTTAGCGAAGGCTGTTGTTGAGTGAGACGGGTACAGATAGTTTCTGTTTGGACATATCTGTTTGCTTTCAATGGCATGCTAATACAAGGTAGCTCTAAGAATTCATGTCCATGTCGCTTATGTGACTAAACTGCATAATTCCACAATGGTAACTTTATGTAATAAGATAAAAATAATGTATGGTATGTTGATGTAACAACACTGTGTTTCTTGGAATTCTAGACCAGTTGGCCCATTCATAATGAAGTGTTAACACAATATAATGAGACCACTTTACATCTGAGCTGTGTACTTTATATACTGAACAACTGTAAGATGTATGGATGTATGGCTTACCTCAACATACTGTCCTCTACAATATGTATGCTTAACACTAAGCTGTATTTCACTCTACTGCATATGCTAACTGCTGTTTGCACCTCAGTCCTAGTATACTTACATTCTGGCGTACAGTTACTGCTCTTGCATATACTGTACATTTGTCTTACTGTTTATGCACATGTTGTATTGTATCTTCTTTTTGTCTTTGCAGTATTACCTACTATTTATCCACTTTTTAAATCAATTTAAAGTAGCCCGATAGCTTAATTATACTGAACAATGTATTGGTATGTTGACAATAAAGTTGAATTGAATTGAATTGAATTGAAAGTATGTCCCAAATGGCAACTTTACAGGAGAGAAAACCTAGTATAATTATAATATAAGTCGATCAGACTTTCTTCCAAGTTTTGGGCTGTCTGTTGGTCCATTCATCATGAAATATTCACCCAGTGTAAACAGCAGCTGCTGTATTCAAATGACGCATAAATGTAAAAATTGACAAAAATGGAGACACATTTTTTTGACATGAGTAAAATATGATTTACTCATTTGTTTTTAAATGAATTACTAGAATGATGGTTAGGTTACACTGAAACTTTGTTTATCAAAGCTTTTTAGGGTTTAAGAAACACCACTACTGCAAAAACCCAACATTTCTATTGTGAATGAATGGGACTTCATCAATCTACAATGAATTAAATCACACCTTTGCTTTTCATGTCCTGGAAATGCTTTTTTAACCTCTTACTTCACAGCTGTGGAGGAAAGGCCTTGCCAACCTTCATTTAAAAGCAGTGGGTCTTAATATATCCCATACGGCACAGTTAGATGTAAACAGCAGCCTAATTAGGTGACTTCCAAATGAAGTGGAACACTCTATATAGTTTGAAGGCTTGGCACTAGTCTCATGTGTACCCCTCCATCATAGGCTGCCTGACATTTTGATGATGTTGAATCCATGCCTGGAATCAGATTCCTTATAGCTATTTTCCATCATATTTTCCACTATCAAAGTTTCTCTGTCTGGTGTAAACACTTTGCCCTACTTTCCTGTGGGTTTCATGCACGGCCATTTATTTTCTTGACTTGTGTTAAGGGACCGCTTCAGTTATGAACATCAGGAAAGAAGAGTACCAGTAATGTATCCCATGAGACCATCATCCCCAGTGGCAGTGTGGTATGGGAACCCCCTAGTTCCTTAGCCGCCCTGATATGGGAACCCCATCGTGTATTCATTGGAAAAGATTTCTCTGTGATGACGGCACATGTTTAGAATGAGCCTGCCTTTAAATAACAAGTCAAACTTCCCGCAAAACAAGCCGATTCCTTTCTCTGGGCAGGGCATGTCAGGGCACGTCACAAAGGGCAACAAGGCCAAGGTGCACAAGCCAGTTTTGCTAGCATGCTGACACGTCACGCTAAGTTGTTCCACTTTAGACACCTCAGAGTTCTTCATCCTCCCCAATCAGAAGGCTGACTAATGGTGGCATTAACCTGGTACTCTTTATTTTCAGACGTAAACAAGCAGAAGAAATCACGCCTTGTCCGGTACAATGCGTTAACCTGTGTCCCTGTTTGTTCAAGAACAATGTTTTAAATGTCCTTTCCGTGTTTACTTTGTAAAGCAATGGCGTGGGGGAAAATCAGATTTACAGTTTGCCCTTAGCCCAAATGTTGTTGATCAGTCAAGGCATATGTAGTTTGTCTGCCCTGCCAGGATAGACGAGCACCACCAAAACCAACATAACCTGTGTTTTGGTATGCTGGTTGGCACGAATGGAAGTTGATAAGTTGATCAAAACCATACCCAGCATATTGTCACTGTCCAAAGAAAAACATGTACCTCCATTTTTCATGATGAATAGACCAACAGAAATGGCTCCAAACTGTCTTGAAAAAGTCTGGTTCCATTGACATACATTATTATTATATCAGGTTTTTTCCCTCTTTTGTAAAGTTGCCATCTTGGAGATACTTGTTTTTCTTGGGACAGCGACAATTTGTTCTTATGTTCTGACCATGCGGGGGTGACCAGCTAAACCAGACCAGCATAGACCAGCATTTCTCCTTTACTCAAATGATCTAAAGTCTAAAGTTTGCTTCTTTAGTTGTGTAGCATAGCCATGATGCTAATGTGGCAGGCTTATATGCCAGTTGCCATTGTGAAAAATCTCATTTGCCCAATAACTTGCTGATAATCTGCTAATAATAATGCTGACATAGCTAATGGGAACAGAAGCGTATGCCCTGCAGTTACCATTGTGTAAAATCTTATATAATTCCCCTCTTAATCCCAGTGTAATTGATCGGCCAAGACTTGTCCAGTCTCAGTTTAGTTTTGTACCAGAGCCATAGGGTGTAGCTAACAGTAATAGAAGCTTAGCTCCAGTTACCACTGTAAAAACTGCATACCTAAAATGATAAACATGCTTGCCTCAAACTGCACAAACATGTTGCATTGATCTATACAAATGAACAAGTAGCAGCAGCTGTCATCTTAAAAACTTGAAATTTTTCTGTACTTTTGTCCAAAGTTGGGAGCTTGTATTGGTTTGTTAGCTATGCTAGCCTTTCAGTCCAGTACTAAACTACAGAAGTGAACTCAGGACTGACATATTTGTCCTGATGGACTGCACATGGGGTAAGAGCAACATCATCTGCACAATCTAGTGTTTTTGCTGAGAGTTGAGAGTTAAGTCATTAAACATTCAGACTATGCAATCAGTATCACATATATAGTCACAGGCTCAGATTTGCTCTTATTTGTTCTCCTCTGGCTTTGTGAAATGCAGATATGACTGGTATCTGTTTACTGCATTAAGTCCATTGTGCACTACGCAGCTGCGCCCTAAAGCCAAGCTCAGTTGTCTGGTGTTGGCAGTCTGTGCTGATAAAAATATACAAAGCAACGGGGATGGGCTAAATGTACGGAATTTCTGTTGTCCTGCTGCAGACTGTAAACTACCATTCAGGCTAGAGAAAGCGGGTTTTAAATGGCCCATGTGCCCATTTTTCCTGTGTTTTTTTTTTTTTTGTTTTGTTTTTTTTGTTAACTTATGAAGTTAGTTTATGACATTTGTATGAATTTATGTATCAGCTGTAATGACCATTTTCTGACCTCCCTTTATTCCTTAGAATTAAAATGGCCATTTTAATTACTGTGCTAATTTTTACCATATGTAAATGAGCTTTGTTTCGATTGGCTGCCCTGTATGATGCCTTGTACTAAACCATGCTGAAACACTCCTTATAACTTCAGAGAACTTCAGAGATGACATTATAAAAATACAACAAATTTAATGAACTGTTTTTGCCGTCTTTATGTTTCAGTATATGGACTTTATGGTGAGAGGATGGTATTTTAACAGTGTTTCCATACTTCCTCAAACTCTTTTATTTTATTTATAACATGTGCATTGGTTCAACGTGAGGAAAACGTTCCACGTCAGAGCAGTTATTACCTTTGTTTATTACTTCTCTGTTAAATGTGATGCATTTTAAACATGTGGAACATGTAAATTAAGCACACTAGTAGTTTCAGTGTAGACCCATCTGGGTAACAAATGGCTTAAGATGTGTCTGGCACTGAGCTGAAGTGGCATATATGTCAGCGTAAGCATTTTATACTCGTCCGTTATCACCACCAGCTGAATTCACCAGTGTATCAGCATTTTACACCGACCCTGGCACTGGCTCTCGCAAAGTGCCACCATCCTCTGTCAGCTCTCTGACCTGTGTGTGCGAAAGAGTCTGATTGTGGCTGACTGTGCATGTGTATGTGTGGTTTGGGGGGGAGCAGATGTTCCTACACAGAATGCAGAGCCGCCCAGCAGTGGAGGCAGCGTCCATCCTCCTTCATCCTGTGTTTTGTGTGTGTGTAAAAGAGAAAGTCAGACAGATTATACATTAAGGTGAATGTCCTTCTGAGAACACAGTGAGAATACAGCCTTTATGTATTGTTTGTTTGCTTTGCTGATCCTCTGAAAAAGCCTGGTAGAACCCTCCTGGGCTTTCACACCTTGCTGTTGAAAAGTTTGGAATCACTCACCAATATTGTAGTTTTTTTTTTACAACAACATTATAATGTAACAGTAAGAGCTACATGGAACAAATGTTTTTTGAAGAACCATATATGACATGTCTTCTATCCCATAGCCATTTGACCAAGCAAAGAACCCCATATGCATTCAAAAGGTTCATTGAGAGTTTGGGGTTCCTTGCGTGATACCATAAGAGAAACATCTTGGTTTCCCTAAAGAACCTTTCAATGGATGGTTCATTTGAGACCTGTTTTTGCAAACAAAATCTGTGAGTGTTCGGAGTTTTAAGAACCTTCACATTCCAGAAAGAACCTTTGCATTTTTTAAATAACTTATATTATGTGAAGGTTCTTTATATGCGCAAATCTCTTTATCAAACATGGTTCCTTAGGGCCTACGGCGTCACTCAAAGAACCCTTTGTGGCACCTTGTAATTTTATATACAATAATAACTTATACAACATGAAGTTTTAGGTAAAACGAGCCCTACAACCCATTTTGGGGTTACATAGAACCATTGCCAAAAATGGTCATAAAACCATTCTTGGCACTCTATTGGGTGAAAAAGTGTTCGATCACCCTTTTTGGTGCTACATAGAACCATTTCTGCAAAGGGTTCTAGAACCATTCTTGGCACTCTAAAGGGCCAAACATTGTTCAGTGACCCTTTTTGGTGCTACATAGAACCATTTCTGAAAAGGGCTTTTTAAAGGTTTTCCATTTTAGAGGAGAGCCAAGCACAGGAACCACATATGCATTCAAAAGTGTCTTTGTGTGTGTGTGTGTGTGTGTGTGTGTGTGTGTGTGTGTGTTCAGGGTTCTTTGTGTGACACTATAGAAGAAATATATAGAATCCATAGGAAATCCTTGATTCGCTGAAGAACCTAAAGAGGGATTTTGTTTAAGTCAGTTAAGACGAACAAATTCAGTGTTCTTTATCAGCCCTTCATCATCTTAGACACTTCAGACCAACCTTCTGTCTCTCAGTATGTACCGTCAGCCTTACCTTTAATAAGCTGTGACTGGCTTCACGATAATACCATATTTGTATGAGAATTATTGATGACAAACATAAGGATAAACCA
This sequence comes from Semaprochilodus insignis, assembly GCA_034552555.1. Lineage (NCBI taxonomy): Eukaryota > Metazoa > Chordata > Actinopteri > Characiformes > Prochilodontidae > Semaprochilodus > Semaprochilodus insignis. The sequence continues at coordinate 23,663,758 of CM067489.1, read as the reverse complement.
CATGGATACAAGCATAAACATCTTTACTGTCCAAATATCCTTTTTTTTATTTGTGAAAATTTCATGATAAGCCGATCCATAGAAATAAACTTACTTTAGACGTAAATAAAAGTAAAGAATGGTTTTGAGCCCTACTGTAAAGTTTCTCCATGTTGGAGACACTCCAAGTACACCGAGATCTCAAAGTGTTCTTGAGACGTAACAAGCAACCAGTACACATTTCTTAGCGAGATGTAAACAGGCTTTGTTTTGATATGGCGTGAATCACATATGACCTCCATGTGAACTTAAGTCACAGCTTTGTTAGAACACTGAGTAGCACAGGCGCAGTGTGCCCCCATGTGGCTATGACGGTGTGCTTCTCTGGTATGAAACCCTTTTGCATTTCTAACAGCATATTTCATGCTAAATACAAAGTGACTGCAGTTTGTAATGTACACATCTGATAGTCTGATAGAGGAAGATTTAATATATTCAGTGGAATCATATTTAGTTTAATTAGTTGCGTTTTGCAATGTAATGATACATTTGTGTCTATCTGCCAACCCCAACACCTTCAACCCTACCAACCCCTCCCCTGGCCTGCCCCTCACACTCTCATTCTGTGCCAGGACCAGCCGCCAAAGCTTTTGACAGTCGCTCGGTAATGGTATGCTATTAATAATCCATTGCATAATAAATCCAACAGAGATGTTTGGACTCTGGTGGAGTCTGGAGCATGTTCACCGCATTATTATTAGCAATTTTAAATCAACAAAGTAGTCATATTACAATCTTCTAAGAAAACAAGTACGAAGAAATTGGTATATATATATGTACACCATAATAATAATACTACATTTATAGTCAAATGTACAATGTAAGTGGAGCAGAAGTTCTCCATGGTACATTATCTGTAGAATTAGTATATGTTTGTGAAATTATTCACTAATAACTTATTAATAACCCAGATATTAGATTACTGCTTTGCAAACATGAAGCACTCTGGATAATAGTCACATTATAGTATTGGGTTCAGTTCATCGTTCTGAACACCTATACACGTTCATTTTTCAGCTTCGTGAAAAAAACAAAAAAAAAAAACAAATAGAAAACATAAATTTAATAAAACATTAAATACTCAACAGCTCAATATACACTCATCCAAAAAGAGTGCAGCACCAGAAGGATGTGTTGGATTGCAGTGCTATTGGGAAGGAAGGTAAAGGTTGCCAGGAACAATAAATGATGATAAATTTAGATATGGGCAATATTTATTGAGCTACACATACAGAAGTAGTATGTACGTAAGTATGTATGTAAGTAGTATGTCTCGGCATGGAGTTGTAGAGGTGCGATAATCCATCCCATGCAGCTTGAATGTTCTCTACATGTAATGTGTGACAACAAACCGTTCATCTTAGCGCTGACCACAATGCCTCCACACATGGATTCATCGGTCGTCTCCACCAACACAAAAGCTGGACTCATCACTGAAGGGGACCCGCTGCCATTCTGAGTCACTCTATGACAGTCTGGCATGACACCATTTCAGTCTCTGGCGACATTGACGTGGTGTTAAGGGCTCTTGTCGTAACGGTCTGCGTGCATGTAGCCCTGCGTTGTGCAGCCGTCTGCCAATGGTACTGGCACTAACAGGATGACTCATGGAGGGCATCACTGTTCGCTGAATGTCATGGCTGTTGGGTCAGTCAGGTACAGTGTTAAGGCCTGTCCTTGCTTACGTCACATGCACAGCTGAGGGTGAAACTTGAATCATTTGCATGTCTCACCATGTCAAACCTACCTACCAAGTTTCATTCCTGTGAGTTGATTCCTTCTAGGTGCAACTACTTGTGCAGCTATTCTTTTGATAATGAGTTGTAATATTAGTATTTAGTGGCTCCACACTTTGTCTTTATTACAGTTTCCACTGTTTTTCAGGAGGCTTGCTTTCTTTTTTTTTCTGCAGAGATATTTTTCCCTTTGCTTCGGCCAACTTCTAGTTGGTGACATTTTCTGCTTCTCATGATCTGAATAATCCCAACCACGTTCAGTGATGTTAAGACCTGGACTCTGGGATGGTCAGTTCATTGTACTGAGAGCACCAGCAGCTTTGTTTGATTGTCTTTTGAATTTCTATTTACTGAGTAAGAGCTACTTAACAGCTACACATCCTTCCAGACTCATAGCCCTGAGTCCTCTCGCAGTGGAAGGATGGAGAGAAACAGCAATGGGTTTTTTTTTCAGTTATCTTGTATCTAAAGGTGACTGTTTTAATGGTCTACCAGGCCTTTGTTTCTTTCACTTGGGGTTTGAAAACTCCTGTTTGTTCTCGTTTTATTTGACTTTTACATTCCATATGCAAATGGGTTATATTATGTCGAATCTCCACTGAAACACCCCCTGAAATAGGAATCGTGTGCGCTGTTTTGACTGGAGGTTAAGTAAATGAAAAAGGTCTCTGTCATTTGCACTACATTGCATTGGTTTATTTATGGACTTTACAAAATGATGGACTCTAACAGTCAAATTATTCTGTTCTACAGTTCTTCAATAGGATATTAGAATTACTTTATATGTCTACAAATTTAATTTTGATATATTGAAAACAGTTATACCAAACATTTGAGCTTGAGTTCAGCAGATGACAAAAAAACATTTTCATGCTTTAATATAAGTTTATATAATTTCCAAGTAATTTTGGCACATATCTGTGGTTTCGTTTGTCATAATCTAAAAAAATAAAATAGCTAAAAAATCAATCAATCAATCAATCAATCAATCAATCAATCAATCAATAAATAAATAAATAAATAAATAAATAAATAAATAAATAAATAAACAAACAAACAAATAAATAAATAAATAATAAATAATAATAAATAATGTAAAGCATGTCAAGCATTTTAAAATGAAAAAGAAAATCCTCATAAAGAAGCATCCAGAAATGATTCTTCTTGGCACTAAACTGTTCTAAACCCTAACCCAAAAGTGATGACACGTTCATGTCATATTCTGTTTCATTGGCACTTCGGCTCACATCTTACTCAACAGTGTGGTGACAGGATCTAGTGGATGCAACATTAGAACCAGCAGGTCTTTGATATTTAGGGACATTTGAACCTGTTAACTAATGCGTGGACTTAATCATTGGGCTATTGCCGGATCACGCACTGCAACCCCCAAATATCTTGATATCCTTTTCATATGCTGGCATGGCATCATTAAAGAAGCAAAAGTCAAAAATAATTTTTCCAGGACGTAAATAACTGCACTCAGAACCGCACAGTTCCACCACAGAACCCAGGAACATGATTTTTAATCACTTACAAATGAAGCTGTAAAACTTTCTTAAAGACTTCTCCTAAAGTTTTAATCAAACCTCTAGACCCCACAGCGGCCTCTGCTGGCTACCGTGCATTTCTACAGTGACAGACATAATTTAGTGTAATTACAGTGATGTTCAGCACTAATTAGATTTAAATACCTTATTTTTAATCACATTAAAATATCAAAATATTCCACTGTATACAGGAGTACTCATCAGCTACATCACTTTCTAGTTAGAATGGCCACCTGCCCTGTACCATTCTTGGAAACACGAGTAATTAAAAAACGGAATGCACTGGCAGCTGTGCTCAAGGTGTGAGCTTACCCATGCTAAGATCAACAGAAGTCAGTTCAGAAAGGCTAATCTTCTCAGTTGCTGTGCTGCCTATTGCCTAAACATATCACCAACCCCCCATTAGTACCAGTTTTATACTTGGCCTCCTCGTTTCCCCTCAAGGGATTCCTCTGTGCCATCTTAAGGACTGTTACCATTACTTTATTAGCTCTTGAAGGGGCTTAAATGAGTGTTTGGAGGGGCGAGGGGTCAGGTCAACAACAGATTCTTCCACAAGTGGTTGTATAGGTGTAGCACACATCCGGTTCTGAGTCGAAGTGGTGAAAGCAAGTTAAAAGCGGAATTGAAATGACTCAACAGTGGACCTTTCCAACACAATGGTACCTAAATCAAGTTAAATCAAATCAAATACATTATTTGAAACATAAATAGATAGATTGGATAAAAGAAGAAGCAGTTTAAATGTGATGAAAACTGCTTATGTGCTGAATCCCTTTCTATAAAATTCTGTAATTACAAAGTTTATAAAGTTTCTTTACCCAAATAGTGCTCAGTGCAGAATTGTGTGCATGTGGTACAGGAGTCATTAGTCTTGCATAAAGCTGCTTTGATATTCCAGTGTCTCTGTTCTGTTTAGTCCTTTGCTGACAGCTCAAGAGGTTTGAATCACTGTTAAATTAGGTCAAGTTGTAAATGTTATTTTCCCCTGGTTTAATGATAAAATCGTTGCTTGAGTGATCAATAAGCTTCTAACTTTGTGTCTAAGGGATATGAACGAATAACAAGTTTTATTATACTTTTATGCATCATTCGAACACAGCAGCTGTGGTTTTCATTGTGTGAAAATTTCACGATAAACAGAAATGTTTAATATGCACTTCTATAGGTGTGTCAGTTAATTGTGTGTATATTGGTACAGTACTAGAGAGACACTAACTGCCAAATTCCTTGTGTGTGTCAACATACTTGGCCAATAAGCCTGATTCTGATTCAGCGTTGCTTCAGCAGACAGTTCATGTGGCTGTTTATTTAATGCTAACGCAAAGGCTTTCATATAATAATCAGACCAATGAAGACAACTAAATGAGCATGACACTGAATGTTGCAAAGTGTATCAAAAGAATGACTAATTCACTGCTTTATGTGCATGTAATTATAAAGTAACAGCAAAAAAATCGACTTCCATTATAAAGCAATGTGTCCCCACACGTTTGACAGTAACTATACCTACACAGGTAATAAGAACATACTGTAACTATACAGGTAATAAGAACATACAGTGAATATACTGGTAATAGGAACATACAGTGACTAAACAGGTGATAAGAACATGCAGTGACAATACAGGTAATATGATCATAAGAACAGTGAAAGTATAATTCCACATGCATTAATTTAATACATGGAAAAAAATATCCAGTAATAATGACAGGAGGAATGGCTAACTGAAATACTGGTCACAGAGAGAGTGCCACACTTCTTCATAGTAGATCAGTCCTCCTTGCTTCACCTCACACCTGTACACATCATCACTCCTCCATTCATGAAGCGGTACAGAGTAGAACCCTAAAGCGGTGAAAGTCCCGTCAGGCTGTTTGAACACCTCACCGATGGTGTGTTTCTGTGATACGGCCGTGTTATTAATCTTCCATGTGATGCTCATCACATGGCTTTGTAGTCCTCTGACGATGCAGGTAAGTATGGCTCTTTCAGATGTCAGTGTTTGGAATCTAGCAGGAGCCAGAATCTGCACTGTAGGAGCTCCAATCCTAATTTTAATGGCTGTAAGAGACAAGAAATCCAAATAATTCAAGTATTTATCAATTTAGTGGTAATATAGGGTACACTGTAAAACAAACCTTAAATGACTGCATTTGGATACTCAATGGGGCTTATCACACTTACAAAAGTAATAAAAACAATAAAAGTAAAAACAATTGTGAACACTCGAAGACAACACTTGAATGCATGAATGGCTCTTTGCATGGCTAAATATTCCATATATCATATCTCTGTGATGCAAAGCCTGTGGTATGTCTTTAGAATTGTTTGGTCCCTCAACTAATCTTTATTTTTAACTATACAGAGATACGGTTTTGTACAAACTCTTGTTCATTGACTGAAATTCTCATATTGCAGTAAACATTGCATAAATATTCCTTCGCAGTTAGCAAAGGTGTCCAAAAGGATTTTTTAGAGCAAAGTCATAGAAGAGCCATTTTTTATTCCCTAAATAACCTTTTAAAGGATGATTAGAGGATAAATGGGCATGAAGACATTCAAGGACCCTCTATAAAAAGTACACCAGTTATAGTTTTTTTAATAGAACCGTACATCCAACCAAAGAACCATTTAGGAAGCTTAATTTTTAAGAGTGTCCAGTCTTTTTATGTGGTTCACAGCTGAACAAGTCAAAACTGCTTTGGTGGACGAATTATTATTGATGTCCTCATCCAGACTGCAGGGTTTAAACCATGGTGCTGACAGCATACCCCCTCTTGTGTTCTGTTTCTGAATTGCTTCCTGGTCATGCTTCAGTATTGTAAGCACCAATCTCTTAAATGGGCCTAAATGGGAGATTCTGGATGCTGTTTAAAGCTCCCTGTAGGCTAAATGGACTATATTATGTCCTTTGTAGAGAAGGCCGTCCAGCTGAGCAGCTTAAAGGCTAATAGGCTCCACCAGTAACATTCAGAGACGGGCTTTAATATGAACACTAATCAGAAATCAGAACACGTTTTTTCTTCTTAATGTGAAACAGGATGTTTTGGGAAGGAAGTTATGGGTGGATCTTGATTTTATCTTTAAGGAATTCTTTGGTGTAGAAAGCTCATGCAGATGAAAAGAACAACGGGAAAAGTGAGTAAATGAGCTTTGAGAAAGTTTTTTGTATGTTTGCTGGAGGAACATCCAGCGAGCCAGCATTGGATGTCCATAAGATCCAACTTGGAATATGCTATCAGATCCAATTTGGATCATTCCAAAACGAACAGAGGGTCAGATGCAGACACTAGTCCATAGTCCTTTGCAGAGGCTACTTGCCTCCTAGACCACCTCCATTGTAGCACATGACGTGCAGGAGGAGGAGGGGCTGGCAGCATGAGCGAAGCTACCACTGCAGCTGAGGCCTACCAGACTTAATGGCTGCTTTCTCTACAGCTTAGCACTCTTTCTGTGCCATGAGGTCCCCATGCAGCTCTGGGTTGACCACCTGGGTGGCTCTGACCACCTGTGTGACTCCTGGCCTGATGGAGACCTTCCCCTGGAGCTAAGGGCTCTTTCTGGGGTAGCTAAGTGGCTGCGCACTGTGATCTATGGAGTTTTTCCCCATGTCAGCTGGGGATCTGTGTGTTGTAGGTTGTGCGTTATTGTTGATTGTCAGTCATTGTGTTTACAAAGGGCAGAGTATAAAAGGACAGATTAAACATACTGCTATTATTATTATTATTATTATTATTATTATGACCAGGAATATGAACAAGCCTTAAAATAGGCCCAACATACAAATTAAACAATATGCTACTGGAATGCTCATTGTAAGCTGCAGCTTGAAATAAATGATGGTAACATAACACAGGGAGTCCTATCAGGGTGTTTACACAAATTAGCGTTGTTCTAGCAATGATACATATGTTTCTCACACAGCAAATTATGAGGTTTCTGCTATAAACATTGTAGACACATGCTCATGATTTCATCACTGCATGGCTCTATGTTTATAATAAGAGACGTACAGTGGGCTTACTCATACAAATAGTAGCCTACTCAAACTATAAACCAAATTAGATTGTTGGGATTACTCTTAGACCAATGTCGTAATATGACACAGAAATCTAGTGTGCTTAGACTATACGTATTCAATTCTACCATCCACCATTTCCATACAAGGCCCAATGAGGCCAACCAATAAAAGAATGAATAAAAAACTTCATGTCTTACCTTTAACTATAAGCTGAACCCCTCGACTAAAGGAAATCATCTTCTCCTCTGCATTTGCATGACTGAAGCTGTTTAAACACAAATTCTTATTTTTTTACCTGATAATAAAAGTGAACTTGTTGTATAGTATTTGAATAGCAGCTTTAAAGTGTACACTGAAAAATCAATAATGAATAATATAATAATATATCATACAGTATTATACAGCATCTGTCTTGTAGTTTATTACTTTTGCCAATAATTATGTTGATGTGTTTCTTTTTATTCATGATCTACACATTTGAATACAGTACATTCAAAGCCCTGTTTTTTCCTTCAGTGAAGAAAGCTCACACAGCTCAAGGTGCTTCACAAAATGTTTGCAAATGGAGCAAATACAAAGAAAAGTAGAACAGCGAAAAAGAAAAAAGGCGTCTGCTCCAAGGCCAAAGAGAATAAATGAGTTTTGAGTTGTTTTTAAAGTGTCGACAGAAGAAGCTCAAATGGAAGAAAGTAGGAGAAGAATTCTAGATCTCTGAAGCACAAAAACTGGAAAGTGCTTCATCAGTTTTCTCATGTTGTGCTGGACAAACATCCAGCAGCCCGACATCTGATGCCCTTAAGATCCAATTTGGAATACAGTCAGTCTCAAGCCATTTACAGCTTTAAAGCTAACAGTAAAAGGCAGATTCTCATTCAGTATTCAGTAAATAACTAACTAAGAAACTAACTTGCAAGTCATGTAGAAAAATGTATGTAAGAGAAACAGCAGGTGCAGTAGAGCTAGAACATGGAGCAGGACGTCCATTTTTCTAGCAGTAAAATGTTGCTTACCTCAGTAAAAGTAAAGCTGTGATCAGTGTCTCTGCTTTCATTCTCACTCATGCACAAACAACATGTGTGTGATGGTGGTAGAGTCAACTGATCTCAAGAGTTTTTGGTTGATGTAGCACTGTCCCCCAACCTCCACCCCTTCCCCACCCTCCCCACCCTCCCTTATGCATGTGGACCATCATGTGTAAACACCACAGGACTTTGTGTCTCTAATACTACTTATTTTCATCTGATTATAACATTATACAATTAAAACATTACAGATGTATGGATTTTGGACATGTTTATCAATGTTTACATGCTTATATATATATATACAGATTATATATATAGATTTAAAACCCATCGGTTTAAATTAGACGGGAGACTGGGCTAATCTTTGTATTCGGTGTTGTGTTGCTGGCTATGGGCTGTGTTTTAGTGAATTGAAGCGGGTGTGCTTCTTGTTGCTGGTGTTTTGCACGCCTTTGCCTGTAATCCCATGCCAGTTTAGCTGCATTTAGGTTTTTACATTTCCCTCTGCCTTTCATAAATAGCTCAGTTTCGCCTAGCCACGAACGTTTGAAGGTTGGCTTTGGGGATTTTGGTGCTTCTGTATCAGTTTAGCCTCCATATCTGCTTGTTAACCTGTTTAAACTCTGTTAATTCGTACTGTCCTAGTCAGCTCGGTCACTCTGGCTAGTGTGTAAATAAGGGGTTCTGGACAGGTAAGACAGGCGCGCATACATTCTTACAGCACGTAGTAGCCGATTGTATAGACACATTAGATAAGGGGCGGGCGCCAACCTCTGTATTTATTTGGAATGGTGCAGATTAGGAGAGAGGAGGTATTTGTAGAGGAGGTAATGTCTGTACATATGGTCTATAATGTACATAAGCACTTTATTGTTGGTTTGTTCTTGTTGGTGATTAAGTATTCGGTGTGCATTAAAAGACAAAAGAATCTGCTAACAGTGGTTTGGGTAGTCTCGTTGGTTCACACTCCACACATCGCACGTAAACCTGCGATGTTACTGATCCCAATTTACCCCTAGACTGCTATTGGGTTCGTAACACTGGAAATGAAATGATCCTCTTTTTATTATGCAGGGTGTTTGTTAAGCAGGCACTGACAGACACATTCTCGTTAAAAAGTCTGCAGTTGATGTTTTCCAAAGTTGTGTTACAGTCACCAGTTAAAAACAAGCCCCTCTGACCGTTGTTCAGTTGGGAGCTGTAAAAAAAAACAGGAAAGAGCCGTTGGCATTGTATGTGAGCCAGATGCAGCCATGGCTTTTGGTAAACTAAAGCTACTTCTGCAAAGAGCTTACTGGCAAGACAATCTGTGAGCAGCACAGCAGAACATCTGTTCATTCGTTTGAAATGTTTCTTTTTCTTTTAAAGTTCCAAAAATGAATGAAAAGAGAAATGAGTAATAAGATGGTGCACATAGTGATGTAGCATCCTTTACTGGGTCATTTGTGCATGTAGTAAACATTGTACAATATGAGTTATTATCCATTGGTGGTAAAATGATGTGAAAGGGACATCACATACATCATTAAGGTTTTATTCTACAATCACAATCTATATTTAAAGAAAACCTCGGTGATTAAAGAACATTTACTGCTTCTTCTTTTTAAAAATAGAAGCTTCTAATTCATGAATGCACACATTTACTTCAGCCTAGGGTCACTATGCCCGATGCTAAGCGTTTGCTAGAGGGGTTGAGCTATGGAGTAGTGGAACTCTGTACTCTGTGCTTCTTCCAGTACTGTTGGGATGAGTGCCATTTGTGATCCAGTACTAATGCTCTGGTGGCTGAATACAATCAAAGCAATGTTCCTACATTCAGTGTAACGCCTTCCCAGAGGAGTAGAGGCAACAAAGAAGGAACAAATTCCTTTTTAATAGCCCTTATGTCAGAAGAAACATTGGTCGAGCAAATGTCTATAAATGTTTGGACATACAGTATTGTAACAGTTCCCCTCTCACGTCAAGCAAGAAACAGTTACTTAAGTCCGAGGACAATGCACTAACCTTGCAAGCCTTTATATTTTAAACCCATTCCTTAAAATGTGTGCAGCAAATTAAAAAGACTTCTCATGTGGCATCGTCACAGTATAGTCTCTCCATATATAAACATAAATTAGTTGCATACATCACTCCTTCAATAGCCTTAAAATTATACAAGTTTTGGAGACCTCTGTGGTGAAAATGAGTAATTGCATGTGATAATATAAGAACTGCGTATGTATGTTTGTTGTATGGAGACACAGATGTATGACCTGGTCTGGAAAACTCCAGTGAAATCCATTTTTTAATCTTACTATTTCAGGCTTCCTAACTCAGTAATGCTGTATCTTTGGTTTACAACCAAAGATCACACATAGAGCAGCTTTCATTACAGTGACAATACTCTCAGGTGCAGTCTACACCAGTAGCTTGAGCTCCAGTCTATTTTAGCCCACTCTGCTATGACCTCCAAGCAGAACACAAACCTGACTTTCCAGAGCTTGACATCAAGCTCTTTTGAGAACTTGTCTTACTGACAAGTGAATTCATATTTCACTTGTCTGAAAGCTGATACAGAGGCTTTATAAAGGAGGAGAAAGGAGGAGGATACTGGCTGGGAAATGAATTGGAAAATAAATCGTAACTCTCGCTCAGCATGGTGCTGGTCTACAAAAAGGTCAAAGTCTTCAATGCTACAAACCACCAATGGATGGGAAAAACCCCTCAACTGAGGAGAACAACAGGGGGAAACCAGCGCTTTAGCCAGAACAACCTAACAGTTTATTTGGCCATTATTTGAGCCCACATTTGAGCTACACATTTTTATGAGATTTTTGTCCGATTTTACAAGTGATTTCAAATTACAGGGGTTGGACAATGAAACTGAAACACCTGGTTTTAGACCACAATCATTTATTAGTATGGTGTAGGGCCTCCTTTTGCAGCCAATACAGCGTCAGTTCGTCTTGGGAATGACATATACAAGTCCTGCACAGTGGTCAGAGGGATTTTAAGCCATTCTTCTTGCAGGATAGTGGCCAGGTCACTACGTGATGCTGGTGGAGGAAAACGTCCTTCTTGGTGGTATGCTGACATTACCCTGGATACCGTGGCTCTTGATACATCACAAAGACTTGCTGTCTTGGTCACAGATGCGCCAGCAAGACGTGCACCAACAATTTGTCCTCTTTTGAACTCTGGTATGTCACCCATAATGTTGTATGCATTGCAATATTTTGAGCAAAACTGTAAAACTGTGCTCTTACCTGCTAATTGAACCTTCACACTCTGCTCTTACTGGTGCAATGTGCAATTAATGAAGATTGGCCACCAGGCTGGTCCAATTTAGCCATGAAACCTCCCACACTAAAATGACAGGTGTTTCAGTTTCATTGTCCAACCCCTGTATATTAAAAACTGTTATTTGCTCTTCAGTTTGAAGTGAAAAAAAGAGAAAGAGGAAAGAACCTGGTCTTGTATGATTACCTGATGGCGTGGATAAGATGGCCATCAATTGAACAGAATATCCTATAAGGACTTGGAATGAAATGTCCAACAAGCTCAAATAGGCAGATGGTCAAATGTCCACATACTTTTGGACATATGGTGTATATGCCAATGTTAGCCCTCGGACTGACTCTTGTTCTAGCTTTACCTGGCCAGGCAATTCTGCCTGATTAGCTTGCGGCTAGTTTTTGGCTGGTGCCCCTTGGAAGGTGAAACCCAGGTCATAACAGCACCTAAGCCACATTAGCCACACTATAACACTCTAAACACTAACAAGAATCTAGTACACCTAGCATTTATACCCAGAACACGTATTCAGTGAGCACTTCTCTCACATGATGCTGCTGTTTGCTGTACATATCAAATGCAGTGAATGAACTGAAAATTTAAATTCGAAGTCTTACATAAGTTAATGACTGAAGGAAACACAGTTTAATTCACTGTTATTAGCAGAACTAACACTGGCTAGCTATCTAGGCTAAAAGGTCAGTAAATGTTTATCTCAGGGCAGACAGTAGATGGTTCCTGCAGACTTAGAAGTAAGTTATGAAGGTTATTTCCCTTCATAACACCTTAACACCTTTCCTAACAGATTTAGGGTGGGAGTAACTGATGCTAACTCCTGCTAGCTAGTTATTTATTAAATTAGCAAATATTATCGAGTTAGGTAACTTTGCTCCGAGGTCTGCCTTTTCGTCATATTGACTGGCCGCTGCTTTGTTTTTAGTGGTTAGCGTTATCACATTTTTACCCACTCACTCTCCCGCCACCACCACCACCGCAGACAGGAGAGCCTAACTAAGGGTGAGGAGGTTTTGATGTGCCAGGGGGATGCCGCACTGTTCATGCGTCACAGAAAATATTAGGGTTTATATTATTAGTTATTATTATTAGTTATTATAGTATTAGTTATTATTATTGACTATGAAGTTATGATCCTGTGGGCTTTTTTGTAGTACTTATTAGAAATAATAGTATAAATACTAGTGAAAAATAGTGATTGGGGCATCTGGGTGCCACATGGATGGATGGCGCCCCTGGCATCCGCCTATACCGCCTATATGCCACCAACTCTGCTGCTGATTGTAAACTAATTTGCAGTATCGTGTATTTATTTTTCTGATCAGACAAGTACATTTATTCTCCACTTGGCTGAAATAGCCTTCCTTTTGTGTTACTGTCAAGTCCTGCATTCCCAGACCTTCCCTAACCTGGAACAGCATGTGAAGAGAACTCAAGAGATGTGAACCTTACCTGACAGGGCTGATGCTGTTACTAAGACAAAGGGATGCATAACCAAGCTTTATGCAAATAAACGCATGCAACTAATAGTTATGTCAGATGAATATATTTATCAAATATTGAAGTTAAACACTGTCAGCTCACAACAGTAACACTGTATAGGCTCTTCGTCATTCTTAGGATATTTGGTCCCGCAAAAAGCTACAGAGTGACACAAACACACACAAAGGTATGTTTAGTTGAAGTGGTGAAGTGATAGAGAGTTCACTCTCAGGTTTGTGTTGCAGTCCAGCCTAGATCACCCATAACACACGCACATCCATTTATCTTAAATCCTGCTGCAACTAAAGCACCTTTCCACCCTCATTCATCTTTTCAGAATAGCCGCAGTAATACGTTGCAGTGTCTTTTTCTTCAGTGGTGATGATCCGTAAGCGGTGACGCGCTTTGGACTCTTCTCTGGCCAACACCACGTATCTGTGTGAGTTAAGGCCTTCAGCATAGCGAACAGACCAGGGCGTGGTGACGTTGTAGCTCAGCAACATGTTGGGGCCTTCACCACGATTCTGCTTATACCAGCTCACCATGCCTACACTGACGCTGGTCTTCAGAGGGCAGGTCAGAGTGACGTTTTTGCCTTGTTTCACTGAGATGCTTGTGGACGTTTGCCACAAAAAGCCTAGAAGAACAAACATAGATTTTATTCCTGGGTTATGATATACATTCAGTGCCTAGTGTATTAGGCACCTTGTAGCTACGCTGACTGGCTAGGGATCTGTCCCTGAATAAGTTACCAGCCTCTCTCTAGACTAATGGTCACCCAGATACTTGAGATCTACCTTCCTGCAAAGTCTAGTTCCAACCACAACCTGCCACGTCCCACTGCAGCTAATTAACTTCTACAGAAGTCCTTGATTGGCTCAGATGCATTGAATCAGATGCATTAGTATCAGGTAAAGTGGGAGGGACATATTAGACACAAGTACATTAGGCTTCCTGTGATCTCCAGGAGGAGGGTTTGGCGACCACTACTCTAGGCTGACCATCAAAGGAAAGGAACCATATTAGCACAACCACTGCTGAGAATGTTTTATTTAGGTGGCGGATCTTTCTCAACACAGCAGTGACCCTAACTTGGTAGTGATGTGTTAGTGTGTGTTGTACTGTTATGAGTGTACCAGGCATCATAGAACTGTAAAAACATTATATACACTTACTGGCTACTTTATTACACATGCATTACCTGGCTTTACACCTTGGGGATGCAAACACAGAGACTATAGCTCATTCATGCACAATATACTGTATTAGGCGTCCTTTAGCCCTTCATCAATGGTCAACCTTTGATCACAGGACTACTGTTGGCTGGATATATTTGCTAGTGGACAGTGACTACTCATCTAATACCTTCTCAGGCCTGGTTCTGTAATTGACCCTTTTCAACAGTGTACAGGGTCAATGACAAATTGTGCAGTAACAAATGGGTTAGAATTACTGTACAACATATGTACAGCATATATACACCACCTGGTAGGAAGAGATCAGCAATAAGGTGATATTTTATTGTAATTGTGCTATATGGGGTTCCTAAGAAAACTGTCTATCCCCTGCAACTTGTACAGAATCCAGCAGCTGGGATCCTAACAAAAACTAAAAAGAGAGCTCATATCACTCCTGTTCTGAAAGAGCTGCACTGGCTACCTGTATCTATTAGAATAGACCTTAAAGTTCTGCTGCTGGTCTATAAAGCTCTGAATAATCTAGCACCTGTTTACATCACAGAACGTCTCCCTGTTTATGTTCCAGCTTGTGATCTTGTGATCTACAGATGCTGGTCTTCTGCAAATACCTTCTGTAAAATACAGAAAACATGGAGAGACCTCTTTCAGTTATTCTGCTAAACTGTGGAACTCAATTCCAGCTTCTATTGGACAGTCGAGCTCTGTGCTCACATTTAAGAGACATTTAAAAACGTATCTCTTTAACTCAGCATGGTACCATGGTAAATACCTGGTATTTAAATGTGTGTGTGTGTGTGTGTGTGTGTGTGTGTGTGTATTTGTATGTGTGTTTATGTGTATTTATATGTATATGTGTGTATATACATATATGTATGTGTGTGTGTGTGTGTGTGTGTGTGTGTGTGTGTGTGTGTGTGTGGGTGTTTGTGTTGTAGTAGTAGTAGTATTCCTTCCCATTACTGATGTCAGTTGTTTGTAAAGCACTTTGAGCTGCCAACAGTATGATAGGTGCTCTATAAATAAACATTATTATTATTATTATTATGTTATCATGCTCAACAATACACTGTCTGAGCATAATGTGGATATCATCAGTGCTTAAATGGGGACCCTGACTGTTAAGACATACAGGCCCCGATATGGTGATCATGCCCAATACCAATTAAATAAGTTCTACAAACCAAGCAAAGAAAAGCCTTTTATGCAGCCATTTTTGTCTCTTGTCTACTAAGCAAGAAACAGTGAACTAAATGTCTCATTTAACTCTATCATTCAGCCTTTCCAGCTTTAGCGAGAGTGTGGTGTTTCTCAAGAGAAACACTTTTCAGATTGTCTTATTTTCTGTAGGACTGACTCCACTGCAGTCATACGTCATCATCACAGTGATTGCCTAGTAGCATTGTTATCATGGGGTCATGGCTAGGTTGGTTTCTGACCACACAACAGCTGTGTGGTGGAACGTTCTCTGCACAGCAGTGATCCTGACATGGAGTATAATATTTACAGCAGTGTCACTGCTTGAGAGTGGGCCACCAGCCAAACATAACCAGATAAGACTGGCTCTGCGGTCAGAAACTGACCACTGATGAAGGATTAGAAGATGGATAACATAGATAGTTTATAGCAACAGAAAGACTGCGGCCTCCAGCTGTAATCCAGCAAGGGGAAGCTACAGTATAAAGTATATATAAGTATACATTTAATAATATATATCCTAAAGTTACCCCCACATATATATGTATACAGTATATTAAAATAAATTAAAATTAGTAAAAGTAAAAAGCAAAATTCGTTGATTTTCTGCACAGAAAAAAGTATGAAATTACTGGTGAATTACTGGCTACAGTAATTTACAGTGCTATATAAACAGCAATAAAATGATAAATATAGTGTTTTACTGTGAAAAAATAGTTTTAATATTGTGTTATTGAATAGTCCTGGCAATAATGATAGTAAATGAACACATGCTCTACATGGAACTATTTATAATATGGTATTTTTCAGCTAGTTTTAGTACACAGTTGCTAACTAAATTAGCATTAGCAATTAGATTAGATTAGTAATGTAACATAAAATAGAAAATATGTAACAACTTTCAAACAGCACACATTGTATGCTTACTTTTAAGTTACATTCAGCAAATAAACAGTAATAATGTAGTAAAATGTGCAGAGTGATTAGATACGACTGTACATAGCAAAGCAAAGTGAAGAATAACAATAGCTACACCAAAGTTATGAAATAGGTTTTGCAGCAGAAATATGTATTACGAGAGGAATATCAGAGATAGAGAGAATGTTGAAACAAATACTCGCCATGCAGGATAAGGCTCAGCAGCATAAGCAGGTGGGTTTTATTCCTCATTTTGAAGCTCACAGTTTAGTTATTTGAGCTTAAAGAAGCTGCAGTGGCTGGACTCTCTCCGTGTGATGCCACTGCTCTTCTCTCAGAGTGCTGATCTGTTCTGTCAGCCCAGGAGGAAAACACAGTGAGGATGGACTGAGAGGAAGTGAAACTAGCACAGTGAGGCCTACTGTATTAGCTCTGAGCTGGAGGTAGCATGCAGGGCTTTGTTCCAAAACGTGTTGGGGTAGCTTAACACATAACATACATATCAGTGCTATATTGTGATTAATACCAGCTTTAATAGAGAAATACAAATGAGTTTTTTGAGTGCTTCATGCGCCACCTGTTATTTCTTTGCCTTTTCCTTTCTTCTTAATCTATCCTTATAACTAATGAGTAATTATGCAGTATTTTGTAATAAAAACCTTAACTGCTGTTTATTGCTGTTGGATTAAGCCTCATATTATTCCAAGGAATTCCGAAGCTTTTTATTTTTCGATCTGTTCATCATAAAGCTTTCACACACAGAGCAGTTGGAATTTCAAAAACTGAAATTCCAAACTAGAGATTAAAACTGGAGATTAGCGTTTGTTCTGTCACCAACAACGTGCCTTAGGTTTATTGTGCTGAAGATCAGACTCGGCTAACAGCAGGCAAACACTTTCTTCAGCTTATTAAGCTCTATTTAGTCTTTTCATTGTTTTTCGTTCATTTTTTCTGATGTGTTGCAGTGTTGAAGTAGAGGCAGTAGTGTTGAGGTAGAGGCGGTAGTGTTGAAGTAGAGGCAGTAGTGTTGAGGTAGAGGTGGTAGTGTTGAAGTAGAGGCAGTAGTGTTGAGGTAGTGCAACAGCATCAGTATACATGTATGGGGAAGAGACTGTAGTGTATAATTTGCCATGTGAGTGAAACCGGTGAACACTATGGAGGAACAGGAGGAACTGAGGTCCAGCAGATGATGTGACTGGTCAGCTGTTTATGAAGGTGATGAGGAAAGAAGCTGTTCCTGTTATCTGGTTGTCTTGGTGTACAGGGTCCTGTAGCGCCTGCTGGTTGGGATGCTACTGCTGGTTCCTGTCACCATCACTGTAATGAGAGTCTGTACTATTCACCTTTAATGTGTTAATGTTTCCATTCTCACTTTTTATAAGACCAATCAAGCCTATCAAAATCCAACATTTGAAACAAAAGTTGGGCGTGATAGTGTATAATGTTGTGCTGATCTAGTGCTCTATCCACAAGCAAACACATTGGTTCCGATACAGTGATGTTAAGTTATCTCTGCTCAGTATGCTTCAAGCTTTCAGAATGTGTAAACCGTAGCTCCTCAACAAGTGAACACATTGCTGTTCCTGCGGCTGTTTATGAGCTGGGAGAAGTTTTGAAAGGTGAGCTTTATTGGGCTTTCCAGACACATTTATTGTTACGATGCGCTCCGCAGGTTTTGAAGCTGTGTGCGTGTGCTGACTGTCTATTACACCGTAAGAATGTACTTTATGAGAAAAAAGAGGCATTAAAGTTTTTGAAATCACTTTGAAATGACTGCCAGATACTTTCCAGTAGAAATAACCGTAACTTAAGGTCCGCTTAAAGGGACGGTCTTCAAAACAGAGATTACATACAGGATATTTATGTTTTAGCTGCTGTAGATGGTGCAGCTCTTAAAAACCGGGACTTTGTTACAGCCTGTAAACTCATGATTACTGAGCAGATTTACAGGTCCTATATAAGTCCTATAGAGGGCGGGTCTGAGCCAGAACCATTACAGTGGGATGGCAAAGGAGGACCCAGCCCGTTTAGTGGGGTGGCAAACTTGTTGGAAAACGATGAAATGCAAAATGAGGAGCAGTTGATAATGTTAATAAGTCTTCTGCACTTATGCCCACAGGACTTAAATAACTTTTTTTCTTAACTAATTTTTTTTCTTAACTAGATCCGTTGGTCCGGGACTCGTCACTGAAGATAACCCGCTGCCATTCTGAGTCACTCTGTGACAGTCTGGCACAACACCATTGCAGTCTTTGGCGACGTGTTAAAGGCAGTCATCGTAACAGTCTGCATGCGTGTAGTCCTGCGTCGTGCAGCCATCTGCCAGTGGTCCTGGCACTAACAGGATGACTCATGGAGGACATCTCTGCTCGCTGAATGTCTGCAATCGTGGCTGTTGGGTAGGTCAGGTACAGCGATAAGGTCTGTCCTTGCTTACCTCACATGCACGGCTGAGCGTGAAACTCACGTGTCTCACATAGTCAAACCTACCCTTCCTGTCGGTTGGTTCCCTCTGGGTCCAACTATTTGTGCACGCTTTTGGCAATGAGTGTGTTTAGATGTCTTTAACTGTGATTCCCAAATGTGTCCACCAGGTGTCTGCATCTTTAAGCAAAATGAACAAGGCTAAGGTGAATGTTTTGACCAGCGCTCGCTGATCTGTTTGCTCAGTAAAGTAGCCTATCAGATCACTGACTAGCTGATTGTTGTGGGCACCATCATGCAACTCTAATAACTTACCAGTAACTGGCCTGATGGCAGGTTTGATGGCACACAGACTATAGCAGTAGAAGAATAATTCTCTGTTGACTGCTTTTTTTATGATAGCTGCCTCACTTTTAATAACTGGAGAGGTCAGAAGGGTGGTCATACGTCACAGGACAGTGGCACTGGCCACCTCTTGGCTACGACCCTGTAAACAGGTATATGACAAAGCAGTGCGCTGTTGTTCTTCTCTCATCGTGTTTGCAATAACTAAGCTGAGGTTCACCTCGTTAACATTCCTCCCAGCATCTTGTCTGTAAAACATCTGCTGAGTAAATATATGATGAAGATCTGTTATCTGATATTAATGATATTAAAACCATCACTAAAGCAACATTAAATACATAAAACAAATAATAAAAATACAGTGGCTGGAGTAAATGACTTGTTTTATATCAGAGGCTGTAAACATCTATAACTTTGGAAAAGGGCGGTATATTTGGCCACTTGCCTGGCAACAGCACTGCCCTACAATAAACAAAAGGTGACCAATGTGTTGTATCTCTCAGTCGGCTCCTAATGCAGAGATGCAGTAACTGCACTGTGATCATGATGTGCATTAGCACTGTCTAGTTCATAGCAGGAGCTACTGATAGTGAACATTTCCTTCTTCTACCTCAAATGTAGCCAATCAGTCATAACAGAAGAACAGTGCAGTAGCTAAGAACAGACCTGAACTGTCTGTTTTATAGATGTAAGAGCCAAAACCTAAACTATTTCAAGTCTATTTCAGATCCAACTCAGCACAATGTGATGCAGGGATCAAAGAGCTTGTAGGCACCTGCACATAAATCAAGGGTATTAATAGGGAGTGTGTTCAGCGTCTGTGTTCTGGGAAGACTTTAGATGTTGGAACTTTGCTGTGAGGATGTGATTGCATTCAGCCATAAGAGCATTTTAGCAAGTTCAGGTACTGATGCTGCATGATAACAGCAGTCCAGATGTAAAGAGATGTGTTGTCTGAATATCTTTTTTTTCTCTCTCTTGCGTACGCTCTCACTTTCTTCTGCTCCCTCACTCTCCTGTTCTAATAGCCTACAGGTGTTGCTGCTGAAGCAGATGTTGTGGGGGTATGTGCTGATTGGTGGGGCTGAGGCAGAGGGATGGTTTATAAACATGGTGGCCAACTACTTCCTCCTCCTCCTTCTCTTCTGCGTCTCGTGCCAGACCAAGAAAATAGTGCATGGAGAAGTTGGGGCTGCTTTCTGTGTAGTTGCTGGTGGTATGTAAAGCCTTGTGCTAAAAGGCTCAGTCTCCTAGGTCGGAAGCTGTAGGGGATGTAGCCTGCTTTTTAGGGGGTTTGTCTTTGTTTATGTTGTTAGGTATGTTGATGGGTAAGTTAGTTTTGGGAAAGTATTTCTTATTCTTTTTTGGGGGGGCTGGGGGGCTGAGACCACCCCTAAAGCCTGTAGCTTTCCATGATTTAAATAAAACCTCTGAGGCTAGTATTTGGTATGGTCTGGCGGGTTGGTGGTGGGAAGGTTGGGTGAGACATTTTTATGTTGCTGCCTACAGTAGACGGGTCGTAACGCGACGGTAGTGGATGGAGCTCCATCACTCCAGAGAATGCAGTTCCACTGCTCCACAGTCAAGCTGATGCTTGGCATGGGACATGGTGACTTTAGCCCTTGTGCAGCCGCTCTGCTCCCTAACCTACTATCAGTATGTGGAGATTATACTGGATTAACATCTTGGATGCTTGACTCTCTGGGATACAGGGAATGTTCAATTATTTTTTTCCAAACTATGTTGCTACACAGTCAGACCCACACAACAATTCCATGCTTTTGCCAAAATCGAATATAATGCAAGATGCAGCAGTATTTCCAAAATCTTGAACTTCAAAGTCTTATGTTCCTCTGTTCTTGGCTGTGCCAATCGGAATTCATAGGAAGGGCTTTATCCATCATCATTATGCAATCAAGCTCCAGTGACTCACACAGTCCAGGGTGTGTTGCATTCCAACACGTTTAGCCTGGGAATATTTCACTTATGGACCAAAAGAGGGCACTCTTGGAATTTTGTAAACCCCTGAGCTGACACTGCAGGAAGGGACTCAAGCCTGGTTTAATCTAGATCTAGGTTTATGTTTGGTGGATTATGTATCTGACCCAGTGGTGGACAATAACTAAGTAAATGTAATTAGTTACTGTACTTAAGTAGTTTTTTCGTGTATCTGTACTTTACTGAAGTATGTCCATTTTGGATGACTCTGTACTTTAACTACATTTCAAATTCAAATATCTTACTTTTTACTCCACTACATTATGCAAAATTTGTAGTTCCTTTCAGCTTATGTGCGCATAAAAAAGTAACGTCAAAACAAAACAAGCTTATTCGTGAATTCTTCGCATCCATGGAAATGTCCATTTCAGGTTTGGACTACATCAAGGACCACCTGGAAGAGGGTAGGTAAAGCAGGATGGGGTTAGTAAACAGATCAAACATATTGTTCCTGACTTTGTGGGTATGTACACATGCACGTCTGACTGGCGAGTGTCTTTTTCTGAATTTATTCAAAAACTATTTCCTTTTATAGTAAATTTGTTTTGGCTAGTTTATGTTTATGAACAAAGAGGTACCGATGCAGTATAGTAAAGGAAAACTCATTTGTGATCCTGTTTAAAGCAGTTTTTATTGAACTTTAAATTGTAACTAAGTTACAAATAAATCTTAAACTGAAACTTTCCTTCTTTGCAAAAAGTTATTTTATAATTCTAGCTAAAGGAAGCAGTTCTCCTTCAGTGTTCTGTGCTTATGATCATTTGAATAGACATCAGTGTCGGAATAATTAATGACCTTCTATTAAAGACTGGTGGACCGAGAGAGACACTAGAATCTCTTCACCTATAATGAGTTGATTAAGAGTCTTGTCCCAGAAATGATAATCGGACATTAGAGCCATAATAAATCATGTTTATTTTTACTTTCCATACTTAAGTACATTTGAAAGTAAATACTTTAGTACTTTTACTCAAGTGGAGGTCTAAAGGAAGAACTTTTACTTCTACTGGAGGAATATTTTACCTTGGGTATCTCTACTTTAACTCAAGTACATGGTTTGTGTCCTTCGTCCATCACTGACCTGACCTGCAGTATTAGTTATTTGCCCACAGTACTATCAGATCCTACAGGTAGTGATTTAATCCCGCTAAGGGACTGCAATCTGAAATAGTTGAATATGTGTTGAATATGGAACAAGAAACTCTAAATGGAATTATATTAGATTGGCCAAATTTGTTTGTGGGTGGTCGAACTGGTCACCTGAACATGAGCATTTTCTTTAAGCCTGTACCTAAGAAAGATGGTGGTATAAACTGCAGCTACAATAACTTGGTATGATTTGTTATCAAATGGAGGCATCAAAAGCATGCAACAGGTGGAGTAGACACTGCTGCAGTGGGTGGCGTCTTTGACATCTCCAATGCAGACCAACTGAACAGTTTTGTCCCTTATCTTTCTCTATTACTTCTGTAACCGGGTCTACCTGGTAAACTGGTGCACCATTTGACTCTGTGGCTTCCCATTGTGGCTATGCCAACACTGCCGTTAGCCTGTTTCTGTGTAACGAAACTGAAACCTGTTATTTTGCATCTTACAGGTTTAACCTTGTCTTAATACTACACACTTTAAAAACAGGTTTGAAATTGTTGTATCATTTTGGTGTAGATGAATGTATGGGAACTGTATCTTTGGATGGTTGTAAGAGAAGCCGGTTGAGCGATGTATAATTCTTGTGGGCCATTCATGTGGATTTCGATCTGACACGTGCAACTTATACACTCTTGGGGGACCAGGTACACCCCTCCATGACATGCGGTCACTTTATTCAGTAGGATAATGCACCCTGCCACACAGCACACATTGCTAAGGAATGATTTAAGGAACATGGTGCAGAATTCAAGGTGCAGCCCCGGCCTCTAAATTCCCCAGATCTCAATCCAGTCAAGCACCTGTGGGATGTGCTGTAATAACAGGTCCCATTCACGGCAGCTCCCCTTCACAACTTACAGGACTTAAAGGATCTGCTGCTAACATCTTGGTGCCAGATACCACAGGGCACCTTCAGAGGTCTTGTAGAGACCATGCCTTGGAGCAATCCAACAGCATATTAGGCTGGTGGTTGCAGTGTTTTGGCTCATTGGTGCATAGATAATGTATTTGGCCTCTAGAAATCTGGCTTGAGTAAGAATTGCAGGGAACCATTATCTACAAAATGATTTATTCATGAGAAATTTCCATTCTTTTATTTGTCTAAGGCGAGTACGGATGATTCATTCTCATAAAATAGAACTTTTTTACAGTGCATGCATGCTCATGTTTGCCACAGTGTAACAGTCATATCAGTATGTATACGCGTATATGCTTACAATCACTGTATTATATTTGCATAAGGTTTCATCACATTGGATGTGATTTTTTTTTCAGAGCACAATTTGCGCCATTGTTTTGGTTTTAGAGTAACACATAATCTGCGACTTATATTCCTGTTTATGCATTTGCATGTTTAAAAAGATAAAATAATAAATAAAATGTGTCAATTTTAGCCTTTATTAGATCACATCTGTTACATATACAATAAATCCTACAGTGTTGAGAAATTGCAAAGAAGAGCTTTCATCAGCCTTAAATCCCTGAAGTCACCTGTTGTTGTAGAATAAGTAAAGGGTTACAATGTAAACAAGGTCATAGAAATCCAAGCCTGGATTGTTCACAGTGGTGGTGATGGTAACCAGACGTCTGAAGGGCCTAAAGCCTCCAAAAGCTCCTTCATTGAAAGTTATTACAAGAAATGGTTATGAATATGCTGCCTGATGCCTGAGACAATGTTCTACAAGTTTGGAGATTATATTTATTCAGGGTGGAGGGTTATAGCCCCCTTATTTTTTCAGATGTACCACTAGTTGTACCACCATCATCAGCATCACATATAAAAAGTCAGAAGGCACGTGTGGGTTCACTGGTGGCTATATTTGTGTTGAAGACATCATGACCCCTAGTTACCATCACCACCACTGTAAAGAAATCTGAGTCTGTAGGTGCTACAATTAACCACTTCACATCAAACCACTCGGAATGACTTTGCTTACATATGAACTATTACATTTATGCAGAAATTTGGAAAAAGACGTGGAATTCTCTGGTAAAAGGTCAAAGAACTATCATACAAAAATGTCATATTATATATATATATATTTCCTTAATATATATGTATATGTGATATAACGGTTTCTTCTCTCTAGGTATGAGTGCTGGTATGGGATTGCTAGGTGGTGCACTTATGCTGTATTGAACACAGTGTTCTTCTTTCCAGGTATCAGAACTGGCCCTTGTTCGGGCAGCTTTTGAGCTCAAAGCGAGTTTTAGACTTTAACCTTCTTGTACCAGCAAAGAAACATTCTCAGGTGGAACACTAAGCACGGTTGTAAGTCGCTTTGGATAAAAGCGTCTGCTAAATGCCTTAAATGTAAATGTATATTAAGTGACTGAATAGTCATCTATACGGTCCATTCTACAGAATGGGTTCAAAAAGCAGTCCTATGGTAAAAAACAATTTAAAAAAATGATTTAAAATTTAAATGAAAATGAATCTATCTAGACCTTAGATACGATTACTTTTCATTTTTTTCCCTTTTTCAATATTTTTTATCACAAGTTCAATTTAAAAAAAAAAAATCCAAAAAAAGTAGTCCATAGGCAGAGTCTTGTCCCTGTCCACCGTGGCCACATGGCAAGCAGTTATAACTCACTGATTTTAAGTCGATCTTTCACAAGGTCTGAACATTGTGATCTTTTGATCTTTTGAACAAAGTCACCTCACAGCAGCACAGAAGGGCCTGGGTTTGATTCCTGGTCAGGGGTGTCCGGGACCTTTCTGTGTGGAGTTTGCATGTTCTCCTCATGTCTGTGTTGGTTTTCTCTCACAGTCCAAAGACATGCAGTCAGGTGAATTGGAGATGGTAAATTGCCCCCTCGGTGCGAGTGTATATGTCTGTGTGTCTTCCCTGCAGTGGACTGGCGACTTGCCCAGGGTGTTTCCTGCCTTCCACCCATTGAGTGCTGGGAAAGGCTCCAGCACCCCCCGGTACGATATAGTCAAGTCAAGTCAAGTCAACATTTATTTATATAGCGCTTTTTACAACATATGTTGTCACAAAGCCGCTTTACAAAGAATCTGGTGTCCGAGCCCCCAGTGAGCAAGCCAAGGGCGACAGAGGCAAGGAAAAACTCCCTCAGTAAAAGGAAGAAACCTCGAGAGGAACCAAAAGACTCAAAAGGGGAACCCATCCTCCTCGGGTCAACACCAGATTTTGACGATGAGCGACTGAGTGAAAGGATGAGTAAGTGAAAAATATTTAGATGTTATGTTTATACAACTCTTCAAAGCTGTGTGTGCTAGTTGTGAGTTAAGGTCAATTAGAGCTAAAATAGTCACTACCATTACTATTGTTTTAGCATTACTATTGTTTCGGGAGTGGCAAACTGGAGCGTTCAGTCATGTGTTTGAATACAATAAGCGTGATTAGCATGATCCTGAGAGCTGAAAGAGTTTGGACAGTTTCGAACAGTTTTGTCCCCTGATAGAAGTAAATTTAGGGAAAGTCTTAGAGGGGCTGTGGGTGGAATGCAGGCCCTGCCCCACTGCAGCATGGCAAAGAGAGGCAGGGCTCAGGCAGGCGTGGACTGTGTGTGTGTCCTCTCAAGACCTGGCAGGAGTTCAGGAAACACTGAGTCGCTCCTGCGCCGAGTTGCTCGTGAAAGTGTTCTAAACAAGACATAGCTGAAGGAGCAAACAGGGAGCTGCTCTGCTCTCGCTCTCTTTCTTTTTTCGTCTTTCTCTCTCTCTCTCTCTTGCAGCACTCAAGGCCTCTCGTCCTCTTCAGTGGAGCTGGGAGGCCTGCCAGAGCTCTCCTTGAGACTGGGAAATGGAAAGTGAAATTCTTACACACAGACACACACACACACACAGTCACATATTTTTTTTTCTTTCAGAGAAAACAGTGAGTGCTTTTAACTTTCACTTTCCACGAAACGTGAACAGAAGGTCTTCACTCTGCTGCTGCTCCTCTTTGCCAAAACCGTTCGTTCCACCGTGCAGAATGAGGAGGGTTCCCCAGGACACGTCCCATCACAGAAAGCAGCCACACCTCTTTCCTGCCCAGCGGTGGGCAGAGGTTTGAGGGGAAGTTCAGCCTTAAAAAGCCTCCCTCTACGTTTTCGGGAGCAGTCAGCCACCGCCCTCACGCATACGCACACCCACTGGACACCTTCAGCCCTAACTGTATCACTACTGCTGCAGTCAGAAGTCGTAAAAGGACTTTTTGTTTTTTGAGGATGGCCAGCTCCAAGTCTTCACAGACGACGCGCAACATCATCATCGCCTGCCTGGCCCTGTGGTCTGTCATCTCGCTCATCACCATCGTGGTGTGGGCCACCTCGCCAGACATGAAGGGAGCCAGCCAGTGCCGAGCTGAAAAGCAGGCCCTGCAGGAGAAGTTTGACGGAGAGAAGGCAGTGTGGGCTAAAGACCGGCAGGCGCTTGAGGACATGGTGCGGCGTGGCTGGAGCAACCAGACCATCCTGCAGTCCCACATTGACCAGCTGAAGGATCAGCTGAGAAACCTCAACCTGTCCCTGGAATCGTGCCTGCAGGAGAGCGTGAGTGGATCCATTCTATGTTATATAGCATCTACACTTATTACGCAGTTCTTACCAAAAGTGAGCAGACGGAATGCTTAGACATTTCATTCAGTGGAAATGAACCACAGATTTTCAGAGCCATGCCTTACAACTTCTTCCCACTGATTACAGTGAATACTATGGTTGTTTTTGTTTACTTATTAGCTCTTTGAAATGCCCTTTCCTTCATTTTCCCATGATTTAACGCTTGATCTCCTCTAACCAGAGAAACTGAGAAAAGAAAACAATTAGTATACTGTATTTATGCAATGCATTATGGTGTTTTGGCATGTGTTTGGTCAACACTGATTCTTTTCAAAAGTGCTTTTCAGATAAGTGTGACCTCCTTAATTAATATACTAATGATTATGTACTGAAAGCGTGCTATTTTTGGTATACGATGATACACACATACTTAGTATGCTTGATATATAGCATATTAATAATGCTATTAAAATGTACTTCAGTAGAACTAATTGTACCTAACTGTACTATTTTGAAGTACCGTTAAGATTCACTTATATATATATATGTATATATATATCGTTGCTGTCCAAATAAAAACAAGTATCTCCAAAATGGCAACTTTACAGGAGAGGACAAAAACCTCATTTAACTTTAATGGAAGTCAATGGAACCAGCCGTCTTTCCAAGCACTTTTGGGTCATTTCTGTTGGTCCATTTATTTAGATTTTCACACAGTGTAAACAGCAGCTGCTGTGGTCAAATTATGCATAAAAGTAAAAATGGACAAAAATGGAGATACATGTTTTTCATTGGACAGCGATGATAGAGAGAGAAAGAGAGAGCACTTGTATTACATGTAGTACATTAAAATACACTTCATTTTTACCTAGGTATTTCCACTGAAGCTGATTATACTGGTCTTGGGCTGTTCTAACATTTGCTTGGCACTGACAGTGTTGTCTAAGCAGCCGGTACCCTAATGAACAGAGTCGGATAAACAGCGATTAATCATGCTATTAATCATATTAACAGCTTCACCTTCAGCGCATTTACATAACAGTCTATTTCGGTGAGCTGTGAACAGGCAGTCGCAGTTGAACTGTGGAAAAGTTATGCAAATGACTATAGATTGAAACGATACCAACATTTAAAACAGCTCTGGGTAGGAGGTCGAGGTGTACTCTTCCTGGAAACAGCAGTGGTGATAACGTATATCGTTGCCTTAAGAAATTGCTTATCCCACTGCGTTTTGAATAAAGGTGTAACAAAAGCAGTTTGAAAGCAAAGCACTGGACTCCACCAAGAGTTCCCAGATCAATTCCAATATCCAGAGGCCCAAATGGGCTGGGGCTGGGGCTGGGGCTGGGGCTGAGGCTGGGGCTGGGGCTGCAGTTCACAGCCTCATGCGAAGTGGGACGCTCCTTGGCACAACTACGCCAAAACAGTTTGACGCCAGCTCTTAACAAAGCCGTGAGATTACTCAATTAATTTTCCTGCGTATGTGTATCTCTCTATGTGTGTGTGTACATGTTTTCAGGCCGTACTGAGTGCAAACATCACTTCGCTGGAGAACGAGATTGAGTTACACAAGGCCACCGAGGCAAACCTTACTGCAGAAATCTCCCAGCAACAAGGTAGGAAAATTCAAGTCAGACTTTTCCCTCCCCTCTCCAGGCTTCCATGAAAGGCACACTCTCAGTGACGATATTCTTAGAGGCTTTTTCCCTCCATGTAACCATAGAAACTGGGAAAAGAAAACAAATATGCCATATTTGTTGGTTATGCCGTTTTACCTAAAAAGCTGTGATTATAGTGTTAGGACATGCGGCGTGTTCTAGGGCTTGGCCTGTAAAGGGAACCCTGGTTTTTCAGGCATCTTGTCAAATTCCTCATACTTTGCCCCAATAAGGTCAATGCTGTGTTTAGACACAGAATCACTGGATCTGAATCTGAGTGACCTGTCTAAAGTGACCCTGTGTAAGTGTGTAATGAGTGATGTAAAACCCCACTGTGGGAAATCCCTTTAAGTCCCAGAGCTACAGCGACTCTGCTGTCAGATCGTCTCTGTTCATTACTGAGCTATTATAAGTTCCTTTTTGCTGAAATCGAAAGCCACATTCCATGCTCTACATCACGATAAAACTGTTTTCTCTCTCTCTTGCGAACGGATTTCCTGACCAGCTAAACAACCAAAGGAAGCCATTTACCTCTGAATGCACGAGATATGACAAATACAGGGCGAGTGCTGCAGGTGTCGACTGAGATCAGACAATCTCAGTGCTACTGCGTTAACTGGTTTGGAAAATCTGATCCAAAACCGGATAGTACTAATTTCTTGCAGGGCGAATAGCTCAATAGCGGTGCCAAGCATGAAACAATGTTGAAAAGAACAGGACCTCTACTGCTGCCCGGTGTTGCCCGAAATAGCAGAGTGACATCATGGGAGGGCTTAGCACGAAATGCACTGATAAGTCATTCCTTGGCAAGACATTGCCTTATAAGCTGGTGGAATTATATTAGAAATGTTTGAAAAGAATGTCTTTGCTTTTATTTGATTGGTCGACTGCTAGCCTTTCTGGGTGTGATTCCAGCTGATATAGTAGTGGGCTTTTACTATCACTTATGGTATTAATCTATGCATGATTGTGGTAATTAATGACATGAACATGATGCTATTAAGTGGTGGTAAGTGCTTTCTCCTAGTTATGTGAACCAGCATTCACATCTTTTCCACTGCTACCTGTTGCTACCGCGACATCATTGAATAGCTCAACACGCATGCGAGACTAACTGCCAGTTTTGTTGCCAGCTAACAGATGCCTGCAATGGCTAGCAATGCAATAAGTAATGAGGGTAGTGGGGGCATCCTACCCCACCAAAGAGTGTACTGTAGGGGGGCATCCTATCCACCCAGAAAGTGAGGCTGATTATGCAATAGGTTCCTGGCGTCACAAGGGATCTAACTGACAGGGTTAACATTTAGATGGACACAGCACACAGAAGTGCAGAAATAACACAAAATAGACAGGGGTGGGGGGGTGGGAATGTGAGGAGAGGGGGTGGCAGTTACACGCATCCACACTGCGTTCTTCACATGTGGTCATATGACACTCTGTTTACATGAAGGGTTAATAATATTGGACATATGAAGTAGTGTTCTGATGATGTTGTATAGCTATAAATTATAATGCCATTATAATCACCCTTTTAATCTGTTGTTCCTCCCCCTGCTAATGCTCTCCCAGTGTATGGGTGATGGACCCGGACCAAGTAAATGCCTGAAAGACTTTTAAAGCATCCTCTGTTTCACAATTTGGAAAAAGGTTTAATATGGATACACACACTAGAAGTCTAAATATGGCTAGTAGCAGCGATCTAAATCTGCTTTTTTTCATCGCAACATTTCCATGGAAAATCCACCCAAATCACAGAGATTTGTATCTGGACAGGGCTAAATCTATCAGATGATGACTTTGCTGGAAAACAGTAGGCAATTTGAGCTGTAATTTTACTCAGGGGAGCAGGGAGAAAACATTGACATGACAGATCCGGATAGAATAATATCACTAAGAAGAACCTGTAAAAGAGGAAATTTCCCCAGGATGCCTTGTAAATTGAACCTGTCCAGTTAGAATTAGGGAAGCCTTTTATAGACTTCTTTAAAATTTATGGAATAGTTTACATAATTAGTACATGTTTCCGACCTTTAACTGGCTTGGACCTTTGTTTTGAGAGACCCTGTGACTTAATTATGTTTATTTTGTTGTAAATGATTGAACACTCAGTTTTGTCACTAACAGAATAACGGGCAGATATTTCAGTAATGGAGTTTACTGAAGTTCAGAAAGAGTGTGTTTTGGCAGCGACAGTTCTTAATGTTACGCTCTGATTTTCAGACTTTGGGAAACAGTTACTTCAAAACAATAGAATCTAACTGCTCCACCATGTGGCATGTGGTCACGAGGGACAGGGATGCCATCTGACTTCCTGCTCTAAAATGCAGGGGTGTGGCTAAAACAAGGCTCCGCCTATGGACTAAAACTGTTTGTATTTCAGTAGTGACATTTTTTTGACTATTTAAAAAACGAAATAATAAATCTAAACATAAATATAAATCTAGATCTAAAACCAACATTGAAAACATAACAAAACTGTTATTTTCTCAAGTTAAAATTTAGCAGTTAGTGTTCGGGCCCAATACAACCGCCCAATACAAAGTACCCTATAAATGCTGATTTTGTACATACCTAGCTTATTACTATCTCGATTAATGGGCTCATTTTGGGTTTTGTAATAGGTCTTAACACAATCCTTGTAATTATTTGAGTACTTATTATATATTATACTCATATTATACTTATTATACTTAAAAATATGTCTTGCTCTAACTGTGGTACTGTACTAAGTGAGTAGAATGTTCCATATATTAAAACAATATATGGCAAAAAGTGCATATAAATGAGTGTGTCCATCAGACCCTTCTAATAATGCTTTTACACTGATACATAACTACATAACACCATTTCAGCCGCCATGCCGGCTTTATAGGGTATTTTATCAGGAAGTACAAATTCACATTTGCCTGGTCATTACACTGAACATGACATCATCAACATGATTTACTAGCAGCTCCTTTATACATGTTATTTACATATTATGTTATGTTTTACTGGCACTGCTGTACTGCTTTTGCACAGTAGCAGCCAGCATGCATGTAGGGTGTGACTGTGGTTATGAGCAAAATACACAAGCATAAAAAATGCACTCAAATATAAAACAACAAATGCTTATGCATTACTCAACATTCCCAGTAATATTCACACACAAGCCCTTCTGTTAAATTTACCATAATAAACCATTGCTGGGGTTAGATTCTTCACATTTCACGGTTAACCCCTTTTCATTTAGCTGCTGTTAAATCCCTGTATGATACCAGAGGCTTACAAGAGACCTCTGTGGAGAAATTTAAATATGAATTTGCATCATGCAACTTGGCAAAAAAATCATTGTCAGTTCATAAAGAAGATTTTAATCAGTGCTTATTAATCAGGTTCAACTCCCCAACCTCAACAGTCCTTGTAGGAACTGCATACTGTAATGACTTGAAATAACAAATCCAAATAAATGAGCCTTTCTCTCCAATCTTGTTTCAGATCTGATTGAAAACCTGAATCTTAACCTGACCCAGATGGTCAGTGAGCTGGAGTCATGCACTGATCTGACTAAAGCTGCTGGGCTTCTTCAGACGGTAGCTGAAAAACAAAAAGAGGGCTGCCTGGTCAAACAGAAGTACTTAGAGAAACAACTGTGAGTCATATTTCATTTGTTATGTATTCCATCATAATTCACTGTTTTTGTTACCGGAACAGCAAGGAATTGCCGAGCTGTTTGTCAGATGCAATCAAAGAAATGTTCTGGAAGCATATGCTGCATCAGAATGCCTTGCTGTAAATCCACAAGCAGATCTTCCAAAATGCACTCAGAAGCTCTGAACGTTCTGTGTTGGTCCTTAGGGTGAAGTGCCAAAAACAGTCCAAGGCTGAATATCATGGCTCTGGATCCAGTAATGATGGACCTCCGGGACCAGCGAGTGGCATTGCCATGGTCGTGGTTATTTGCTTCAGTCTGCTTTTGGTACCTTGTAAGTATTAAGCAACATACTATACAACATACTATACAACACATTATACATTCTTAATGATCTATTTCATTTTGCAACAATAACAATAACAGCATTACAGTAATTGCTATACCCAAGTGTGACACGTTTGCTGATATCATTTGTGTTCTGATTTCAGAGCGGAGCTGAAGAGATAATAAGCTGGTTGGGTACATATTTCAGCACAACACTGTTTCAAGACACCAGTACAAGGTGCACGTATAACCTGGACTTGAAGCACACTTTTACTTTGTATGGAGAAGCACTGCTGTAAAATTGATGGAAATTATCTGTTACTGAATAAGGATCCATGTATGTATTTCCATGTGTAAACAAAAAGGTGAAATGTGGTGAGACAAACTGTCTTTTACCGTCTGTCTAATTCAAACCCAGTATGTTCTTTGTTTTTGCTGAAACCAATGAAGCCATTCAATATTCATTGTTGTGTCTGAGCTGAGAAGTTACTATGGTTTGCCTGTAGGCCTGCAGTTTAGGCTATTTATTTATGCTGGAGTTGCTGTAAAGGTGACAGCTGTTGAGATTCAAGACTACATCTTCTATGTCTACATACCTGCCAACATCTGTTTGCGACAACACACGACATTCCACTCCAAGGAAGCAGGCGCAGCCTCAGGCACAGATCACCAGTGTACACCATGACTTGTTTGAGCTTTTATTTGGGTTGACATGTTAGGGTTAGTCAGTTGGGTGGGCTAAGTGTTTCTTATTGATCAGGAGATTAGGCTTAAATGCGTGTGTTCTTGTTACCTTGGAACAAATCAGTGCAGCGAATTAGTCATAAGTCGTACCCAGTGATGAGTCTCTTCATTGTGCTGTATGGTGTTGATCTGACAAGACTGGACCAGTTGCTCTTCTGCCAATCCCTAAAGCTACCTTTTTGTAAGGCGTACCCTGAACGTGGGAGGCTTAGTGCCTAAGGGCATGAGTTGGCCTGCTGTGGATATACAACATTTTGGGATGTTCATGATGGCCGGCCTATTTACACTGCAAGCAGCACCATCCACAGGAGTAAGAGCCACTCCAGGGCTTATTTCTTATTCACAAATGAACAAGCGAAAATGATGCATCTGACTTGGACCAGAGAGACTTTAGCCCAAAGCTGCAGAGATGAGCGCTTTCTATAACTCTGAATTCAATTCATGAAGGCTTTGTTCATTGAGTTGAGTTGAATCAGGCAGACCATAAAACTCAGGCTGGAAGGAACCCAGCCTGACACTCCTGAATGCAAGCAAAAGCTTCACTTGAATGGTACAGGATGTGGGAACATCCGGCTTTGCTGTCTGGAACGGTTAACTTCACTTGGTGCAGACTTAGTAAATCCAAACCCTGTAAATTCGCGAATGTGAGCCAGCAGACAACATTAAGTGAATTAAAGTGTATTGAACTTTGAAACTGCCACATACTGGAAATTTGTGTCCAAAAATTGTGCTAAAATTCATATAATTAATGCAGTACGGATGCCCTACAGGGCCATGGAATTGCATGTTTTGGGTTTTTTTTTCAATTTTTTTCTCGATAATGAGTTGTTTACCCTCTCCATGTTTTTAGCATTATTTTTTATTGAGATAACATTAGTCATGTCATGATAATGGCATAAATATCTCAAGATCTTGAGATAACAACATTCGTTGTGTCATTGTGTCATTGCTATAAATAAAGCTCTATTGGAGATGGGTTAGTTTTACCTGGGGAGGCGCTGTAATTTGAGCGATTACTGACGAGATCCATGATTGGACTCCAGTACAAAGCAGAGTCTTTACAAATCTGCTACATAATCATTTTGTTAGCATCTTGGTTAAGTCCAGTTTCTTAGACTATCTAGGAGCTCAGTGGGGCTGTTGTATGCACCTAAACATAGTTACTGTTATAGGCTAAATGCAGTTGGCATTCCATTGGGAATGTCAGATCCTTGTTCCCGGAACACATAGCCTAGGCTACTATCAGAATCTGATGTTTCCTGGAACAGCTGAGATGACTGGGTCACACCAAGCCTAATTCACTGCACTGACTTTGGAAATGTAATGGGAGATGGGAGTCAGCAAATTATGGGGCTAACCTGGGAAAACAGGATATGTTGGCAGTGTAAATGTTTGATATGTGTTGACAGATGAATAAAAAGATAATTATTTGAACTCTTTGAGTTT
The DNA here is from genome assembly GCA_034552555.1 of Semaprochilodus insignis. NCBI lineage: Eukaryota > Metazoa > Chordata > Actinopteri > Characiformes > Prochilodontidae > Semaprochilodus > Semaprochilodus insignis. The sequence goes on along the minus strand of CM067489.1, from coordinate 23,629,069 downwards.
GTCCTTGAATCTGAATATAGACTATAGATCAATTACTGAAAGGCCCAAATTGGCTAACCCTCTGGAATCTGACCAACTTGTGTATGCATGTACGTATGTATGTATGTACTAATATGCAGTGAGATGGTGAGGGTACATGTTTTATGGATATTCAAAGTTAATATAAGTGAACACATCCTCTGCAGAGAACCTAGTTCTGCACACTGTAATGCATAAATAATGCACAAAATGTTTTTATGCTGAATATAACATAAGGGGAAGGAAACATTACAAATATGGCCTGTGTGTATGTGTTTATAATATATTAAAGCAACACTAAGCAATGTGAGATGCTTTGGTTAAAACTGAAAGTTCAGTGCATATTTTCAAATGCAAGGCGAAATGCAATTTTGACATGATGCTGATGAAGATATGATGACAATGGCATTCACATGCTTTAAAGAAATTACCTTTACCAAGGTTTCTCTTTGAATACTCTTTCAGCATACTCACGTTGTCAGATTCATCCACACGGGTAAGGGGTCCAAAGCACAATCCATGTTACAAAATGTTCTTCAATATGTTGCATGCAATTACATATCTACCAGAGAGATCTCCATATCCACAACATAGTGTAACCCAATAAACAGAAACTGTGCACTAAAAATGTTATATTTAAATGTGTTCTCTGTAGAGGGGGTGCTATATTATTTACAGTTAGAAAGTCAACTAAACATGTCATTTGAGGGAGGTGTTGCATATGTATGGAGGTCCAGAGAGGCCATGAGGGCGTTCTAATTTTCTGGACTATGATTTTGAGATCACAACTTGAAGGGGACCTGTTATACTTTTCTGGTTGTTCTCTTTCCTGTCACTGTTTGGGCATATAAACAGTCTGCAATGTAATAAAGCCTAAAGTACATACCAGAAGGGGGCAGGAATCACTTCTCAGCTGCCTAAAACACCTGAATTCCAGCCCTTTTCTCAGTTACAAGGTGATGCCATCTTGTAACACAATTCTTATTAGCTGCCGGTAGGGGCGGAACTTATGGCAGGATGCCACTAGCGCTTTCAACTGCTCTGGTGGTTGACCTATGGTTGACAAATCAGAAGAGAGTGGGCAAGTTGACCAACACCGTCAGGAGGCGGGGCTTAAAGACAAAAGCTCTAAGCTCAAAGCTCTTTCAGACAGAGGGTGAATACAGAACATAGTGTTTTGGGAAAATTGAAGCATGTACATTTGTTCTTGTAGACTCCAAAAATAGAATTATGAACATTGAAAATGAAGATAATAGGTCGCCTTTAATTGTCTTGTGGTCTCAACATAAAAAAGTTGTAATCTCAGGGCCTCTCTGGACCTTTGTTTCTACAGACTACTCTGCTTCCTAGGCAATGGCTTGATGTAGACTGCCGTCATGTGATATTAACAACATGGACGCCTCAGAGAAGACAACAGATGAGAAGGCCGGTGATTTCGGGGACCATATCTCTGGTTTCCTGAAGGCTAGTTATCTTGGGCTCATTGGAAATGGCACGTCATGCTCTACTGACCTGTGGAGTTTGGCTTTGTCACAATTTGTTTAAAGTTCAATATTCCAAAATTCTGTTCTCGTGTGGTTTTGTCATAAAGTAATCAGTGTTTAGTTGAGTTCCACTATCATTTGAAAAACCTGAAGTCGTTCAACCTATAAAACGGAAACTTCTACAGGGAAGGTCTGCAGTACTCAGTATGACCACTGTATTTAGGAGATCCCCCTCCTCAATAATAAAAAGCCAATGATCTTGCTGATTAAAGCCTTTTGTTTGTTTTTGGTTTTTGTATGTATTGTACCAGGAACAACAAAATAAGATACAATTCCACATATTTTTATTTAAACAATTTATTTTTACAAATATGTTTTTGTGTCTTTGTTATTGGGTTTATAAGTTATAAATTCTGAAGAACAGTGTAGTTATGGTAATATTTGTTCTCTTGCATACATGCTTTACAGATCTTTTCTCGCAGCTCTCAGCTAACATACCGCTTATTTGGGGCCTTGCTCACATTTAACCTCCAGCTTATGGCAGGCCAAGTCTGGTTGGGTAATTTTTAACACTGCTGTGTCAATCCGCATTCTTTCACATTCTCTGAGGAGTCGTCAGGACACATGACTTGCTCAACGTCATCAAGACAAACATGCAGCAATTAGAGATGCAGGCGAGTAGTTTGAGCGCCTGCTACTCATTTACATTCGGCCCTGAAGGGAACTGTGGATGGATGCCTGCACCTGTACCTGTCTGCGGTTCCATACAGAGTGAACTGTTGTCTGTAGAGTGTCTGTGGAGTGACTGTGGGAGATTTTTCATAATCTAAACTAATAATCATAATTAATGATGTTATTCTGTATGGCTCTCTCTGTGTATGTGCAGTCCTTTCTGTGTGTGCCTGCATGGCTTTAAGAATACTACCTAGTGTGAAACCAGAATCCTGTTCAAGGCCAGTTCCCTAGAGAAACACATATGCAAAGAGACTCAGTTATGACCATACGTTGTTAAAAATGTCAGTGATGAATCAAAGTTATAAATACGCTCATCGTCAGAAGAAGAGTTGCATGTGACACCTGCTCAAAGTATAGCTGAAAGGCCATGGTCAACAGCTGCAGGCTGCTCTGCTGCTCCACTGGCAGATCCTCACAGCCTGTATTGTGCTGATATGACTGCATCATGACAGTACATCATTACACTGCAGTGAACTATTACATGAAATGGTTATGAATACCTAATATTTATATATGAATATTTATATTTTAAATCCATGGTGGGGGTACAGCCAGGGTGTTGCGAGACAAAATAAAACCCAAAGAAATCTATTTTGCATTTAACCATTATCAGCATCACACATACAAACTCATCTGTAGGCTCACTGATCATTTTAGATTAGTACATAAGACGGCTAGATTTGCGATTTGCGCTGTGACCGTCATGATCCTGGTTCCTATAACCACCGCTGTAAAGAAATCAGTCAGTAAATTTCTCTACAATAAACCATTTGAGATAAAAACATTTGAAACAACTTTTTCAGGAATTAATTATTTGAAAAACATTAGCTTCCCCTTTAAGGACTATTAATAACTGTATATGGATGTTTGAGTGAGTGATAATTTGGCCTTTATCTTACATTTCTGTTGTTAGTTGGTTTGATTAGCTATGGTTTCAGGGGTACACTAGATTGTCACATGTTTGTTCCCATGTTCTGAGGTGCATTGTGGGATGTTTCTGGTTCACTGTTGCTACACTGAGACACTCTTAAAACCCCAACCCTAACCCTAAACCTAACCTTACTCTAACCATAACCATAACCCTAAACCTAATTTTAACCATACCCTAAACCTAATTTTTGCTTTACCCTAATTTTAAAATGAATTGATTTACACTGTGGGGACCAACTTGTGGTTGAGGTCCCCACAACATGAATATATGTATTTGGGGTAGTTGGGAGGGATTAGGCAATCACAATAGGCAAGTGTCTCAAATTTGAAGAGAAAAGATGAGGCTTGGTCTGATTCTGATATCTTTACCTTTATTCTCACTGCAGGGTCGAACTGACCCAAACATTATGTGTGTAATATAAACATGCATCGGGGTTGCCAACACAAGAAATGAGTCATTTTCCATTTACACATCACTCTAATTAGGTCCAGCTGGAAAGGTTTTGTGTTCCACAAGTGATAAAAAAATATTCTTCCTGCATTTTTGAACTTTGAAATGGGTTAGTCTGACCCACAACATAGCAGGAGGGTTAAGGTCTCTGCTTACAATGCCTTTTGTGGTGTGGACAGAAATCAACTTGGACTGGAAGCAGGGGAGGACCTGGAAGAAGACCTACTTCCTGGAAAGCTGGGGAGGGAGCTGGGCTCCGTTACAAGATGCTCTCCCACTCATGTGCATGAACAAACAGGATTGTTTTCTATGTTTAGCTGAAACCAGGCTGTTATTTTTATATTTGTAAAATCAATTTTAAATGTTTTTTTTTTTTTACTGTTTTCACTTTTACAAAATTGTATTGATCACTTCATTTCAAAATAAAGGTAATTATATAAAAAACAAAATATCTCACCTTGTAACTAGGATAGTGGTTCCAAAGTATAGTTATTATAGTGTCTAGGAATTAAACCATTCAGGAAAACATGCAGTTAAATATTCAGAACATGTTTCAACACATCTCGGGAACAATATCTCATTTTTACTTTGTGAACAATGACTTATTTGAGTAACAGGATGAGGTTGAAAGTCACAAGGTCAAATTGTGACCTTAAATTACCAAATACACAAAATATGGCTATGCAAATGGCATAGAGGCATTATAAATAAACAATAATTTATACAATATTAGAATAGAATGAAAGTGTTAGAAGTGTGGGATTGCAATGCTGTTGGGAAGGAAGATAAAGGTTACCAGGAACAATAAATGATGATCAATTTAGACTGATATGGGCAATATTTATTGAGCTACACATACAGAAGTAGACTCTGAGTATGGCATCAGGCCCCCATGTTTGCTAAAGCAACATGCCAGACGTCTTGGCATGGAGTTGTAGAGGTTCCTAATGGTGTCCTGTGATAATCCATCCCATGCATCTTGAATATTCTCAAACAGTTCCGGCAGATTTTGCGGTAGGGGTGGAGGTGGAGCGACACTAGAACTTCTGGATGTCACAATTGTGTGTGAAAAAGTGTGACGCATAACAACAAACTGTTCATCTTGGTGTAAGGGTGAAAACGTGTGGTGCAGGAGCTAGGAAGGGAAAAAGTCACTAGTCCCTGGCTTCTCTGGAGACACACGCCCAGGACACACTCCATGCGGGGTAGAAGTGGCATTTAATGACACAAGTCACCAACACAGCTCACCATTGCTGTCCGGTTAACTTAGGAGTAGGCACATCAGACTGGGGGCTATGCTACAACTAGTTCCTTCGTCCCACACAGAGAGCTACAGCTCAGCGTGCATGCGCAGTAGTACAGTACATGTAAGCAATTGTTACATTGGCATTGACCACGGTTAGTTGGTCGTTCAAGATCAAGACAAAAGTGGGACTCATCACTGAAGATGACCCGCTGCCATTCTGAGTCACATGACAGTGACACATGAAAGTGTTGGCCCCCCTCTAGTCCTTCATCATTGGTCACAGGATGCTGCACACAGGACGCTGTTGGCTGGATTATTCTCAGTCCAGGAGTGACACTGAGGTGTTTGAAAACTCCAGCCGCACTACTGTCTCTGATCCACTCACACCAGCACAATACACTCTAACACACCACCACCACGTCAGTGTCACTACAGTGCCAAGAACTATCCATCTCCTCTGTTGTGGTTCTGTAGGGAGTGTGACCATTGAAGAACAGGGTAAAAGGGGGTTAGCAAAGTGTGCAGGGAAACTATAAACTGTAAAATTGTAGAACAACAAAATGTGGCTATGTGGTAAGTGGAGCTGATAAAATGGACAGTGAGTGTAGATACAATGACACAAAACACCCATTGTGGAATCACCCTGCATAGTTCTTTACAAGTATAAATATGTAGTTATTGTATTCAGGCCACTTTAATATTGTACAATTAAATAAAACAAAACTGTTAAATGTTAAAAACGCTAAAGTTAAAAAACACTGCAGTTCAAAAGAGGCTGCATGGCAGTGAGATTTAAACAGTGGGACTGAAGATGCGCCATTGGCGCCTAAAACTACATTACCCATAATGCCTCGCAGCGCGGAAATGACGGCTAAACGGGCGGCCCTCTTCTTCCAAAATAATCGCGCTTTGTGCGGCCAACATGTCGGCGCCCATGGAGGTTGTGCTATCAGCCGATTCGGCTGGCCAGCTGTGGAACTGCGCGGTTTTCGACCCTCACACTGGAGCAAACCTCCTGTCCTACCGAGGGGGAAACTCCTCTGCCCGCTCGTTAACCATCCTGAATGGAGAGTATATCCTGGGAGCTCAGCTCGGGAAGAACTTCATCAACGTGTGGGAGATACAAAGGAAGGTACGAGAGGCTGAGAAACAGCAAACCAGTGACAAAACACAACACTGTTTACACAGTGAGTCGATACACGTAAGAAACAAAGAAAGGGAGACAAATATTAGTTACTAATTTAATAAGTAGCTGGGTAACGTCAACAGTCCATTCATAACGTACCGCAGGTCCTGCTCAGAGGCTGCTTAGCTGCCGGTACACAGGAGAGAACGGCTCCTTCAGCGAGCTGACAGGTTGTGTGAAAGGGGATCACTCTGGTGGTGTCAGGAATTTAATGGAATTAAGACCACCAACACACAGATTTGCAGCAAAGTAAGTAGCCACAGACCATATGGGACCTGACAGGTTAGGGAATCTCTGCATACGTGCACAGGTTTCAGTGATTTCACAAATCGTGGCTCAGGCTAGTTGTCTACAGTCCACACACAGAACCACAGCATTGCACAAGTGCTGTGATTTCCCTGCTGGATTCCCTGCATGATTCCTTGCATGATTCCCTGCTGGATTCCCTGCTGTAACATGCTGGATTCACCTAATAATGTTCAGGCAGTTAGGCCTACATGAAGAGTTGGTTTGTTTTATGGCAGGGAATGAAAAGCAGATCCTCCAAACTGGGGTTAAAAAGACTGGGGTTAAAAAGACTGGGGTTAAAAACACTACATGACAGTGAGACTTCTAACACGCCAGTGCAAATATACATTGACAGCAACCTGTCAAAATATGTGGAATGAACATGGAATGAGCACCTAACCAGCCAGTAAAACACAACCTACAGTAGAACACTATGTCTGGAAGTGTCACAGACACACCTATGGGACAATCTGGAGTAGCCACAGTATGTCATTATTGGGCTTTGGAGCAGTGGAGCTGTGTTCTCTGGAGTCATCCAGTACCTTTGGGATGGGTTGGAGTGGTGTTTGTAATCCAGAACTAACCATCCAGCACCGGTACCTGACTGCACTAATGCTCTCGGGGCTGAACGCAATGAAATACTCGAATGCCTTCCTATAGGATAGAAGCTGTTACTGATGTAACAGAGGAACAAACTCGCTGTCAATAGCCATTTGGTGATTACTAGCATCTACATAACACTGCATATTCTTGAAAGCTGTTGAAAGTGTCCCCTCATGGATCCGATGATGAGAGACATAAAGCTGTAGAAGAAAGAGAACCGTCCTTTATCCAAAGTAAAGCACCGAATCTGTGAAACACGGTGTAGGTAGCATTGTATACCATGTGTGTTTCATACTTTTTAATGCATGTTGTAACGGCTGTGGAAGGACGTGGTTGGTTAAGTCAGGCATCTGGTGACATCTATGGATGACAGGCCTCAGGTTGCGAAGTCAGGTAAATAGCATATCTGTTATCTGTTTGCATTAAGCATAATAAATAATTACATAAATACATAACTACTTACAGTGGTGAATGAGTAATCTGTAGTCGTTACAGTAGGGCCGAATGGTCTGTCTTTGTGAAATTTTCTGTAAATTAAGCTCCAGGCCTTTCTTTACCCAGAAGACGAGTGCTTTTTGGCTCAGACACTTGAATATAGAGTGTCAAACTGGAAGTTCACAAGCTCTGCATCATTAGGCTAAATCTCCCCTCTTACAGCTTGTAAAGACAATGTTGAATAATTAATAAGTTAAAAAATTGAAGTTAATTAAAATTGCAGCTCTTGCGATTTCAGAATTGCACTCTTTAAAATTGCTTTCAGTGTCATAAAAAAGAACATTAGACCCAATTCTGGTCCAGTTTCCAGGCCATGAGAGTTAATTAGGTAATTTATTAGCTGGTGGGTAATTGAACTGTTTGACTGGCCACCTACTAGTGATTACCAAATCCAGGACTGGAAACTTCGAGGTCCAGATTTGAAGACCTAAACATGTTTAGCAGTGTTTGAACATTTTTATAGATGACTGTTAAATGAAAAGGCAGAGTAGTCAGTCAGTGAATGTAGGTCTCTTCTTTGTACAAGGACTGAAGTTGCATAATCAAACAGTGCAGATGTACATGAAGGATATGGTCTTTGAATGTGGAATAATGAATGAAAGCTGTTTTAGTCTCTAAGCCTGATTACTGTGAAATACACAATAATAATCACATTCATAATCAGAATAATCATCTGTTGTTTAACATGTACCTGCAGTACCAATATGAAATGCAGTTAATTCTAATTCACACTCATCAAAAAATAATGTTGCACCCAGAAGGTGGTGTTGGATTGCTGTGCTATTTGGAAGGAAGGTAAAGGTTACCAGGAACAATAAATGATAAATTTAGACTGATATGGACAATATTTATTGAGCTACACATACGGAAGTAGGGTCTCTCAGTATGGCGTCGGGCCGCCATGTTTGCTAATGCAACATGCCAGACGTCTCAGCATGGAGTTGTAGAGGTTCCTAATGGTGTCCTGTGATAATCCATCCCATGCAGCTTGAATATTCTCACACAGTTCCGGCAGATTGTGCAGTAGGGGTGGAGGTGGAGTGACACCAGGCTTTCTGGACGTGTGACAACAAACCGTTCATCTTGGTGTTGACCATGGTGCCTCCACTCACAGATTAATTGGTCGTGTCCACCAGGACAAAAGCAGGACTCGTCACTGAAGATGATCCGCTACCAGTCACTGACGTGGTGTTAAGGGCTCTCGTCGTAACAGTCTGGTTGCATGTAGTCCTGCGTTGTGCAGCCAATGTGCTGGCACTAACAGGATGGCCCATAAAAGGGCATCAGTGCTCACCGAACGTCCACGATCATGGCTGTTGAGTCAGTCAGGTACAGCAATAAGGCCCTCTCTTGCTTACATGACATGCATGGTCGAGCGTGAAACTTGAATCATTTGCCTGTCTCATGATGTTAAAACCTACACACCAAGTTTCATTCCGGTCGGTTGATTAGTTCTGGGTGCAGCTATTCATTTGAAGATGAGTGTAAATGGAAGTACCTGTATGTGATATTTGGTCATTGTGTCATTGTCAAGTGCTGTACTAGTTAGTCAGTGTGGTTTCAAAAATAGTGCGACTTTGGATCTCGGTGTAAATTCTGTGGCTAAATATAAAATGTACACAGCCTTCAGTGTCTCTCAGCCAATTTCCTGTTTCTCTCTCTTCCTTAGGACCAGCTGCAGCAGAAAATTGTGTGTCCTGGGATTGTAACCTGCCTAACGGCATCTCCCAATGGCCTCTACGTGCTGGCAGGCATTGCCGAAGCTATATACCTGTGGGAGGTGAGCAGCCAACCAATTCAGAACTTTGTGAGACTAAGTTTTAGGGAGTCATTAGAGGACTTAGAGTCAAAACATATATATTCTGATGCATCCATGCAAATAACCAAGGTTTGAAGAGGAACTTTGTGAGGAGAGCTACTTTTGGATCAATCAGGGAAAGTCTTCTGATTGTTGATGTTTGTTGATATTTGTAGAATCAGTCACACAACAAATAATACTTTCTATGAGGGAGTTATTGCTGTAGTAAGCACGAGCATGCTCACATGAGATTTCAGAAAATTCAGTATTATGGATAATTTGATGATTGACTGCAGCATGTTTCATGCAGTTTGTCATAAATGCCCCACTTCCTTGTGCAGGGGCATAAGAATTGATCATGGCTTTAAGTATGTAATGATGGATAGAGATAATGTTGTTAATCGACTTGGTCAGGAGATATTGGTTTTTGGAAACAACTGACATTGCAATATAAATTGCGCTATGGAAAAATTTCACCTGATGACTTGAACAGCCTTATATAAATACAGTCATCGTTAAATACAGTTATTGTAAGATGATTGGGGCACCAAACACCAAAGCAGGTGAGCACTGTGACTGCTCTTCTCTGAGTGTCCTACAAGCTATAGATCGGAGTCCAGGAACAGTTCTGTAGTATAAAGCAGCAAACAAAAAAGTTGTAGCATGACATGTTTCATTTAATTTGTCTGACTTGACATTGCACGTCCTGTGACGTGAGTGTTGCACATTTGGGATGACTATGCTGAAACAATATGTTGTGCAGCCCTAGTAAACACTGTGCTGGGGCTGCTGTCGATATTATGCCAAAACTAATACGTTTAAATGGCTTGTTGTGATGTCTACGCTCATAAGCACAATCTTTCAGCCGTTTAAACCACCTAGAAGGTTTTCAATTCTGATCCAAATCATTATTTAGGTACAACCTGCTTTTCATACCAAGCAGGACGCTCAGATCGATAGATCAGAGGGCTGCAAAGTATACCTGAAGTATTGATAAATAGCTGGTTTATGGTAACAAAACCTTTTCATGTAGTGTTTTCTACTTAATCGAAGAGCCACCTTGTTTGCAGCAATGAATGTTTAAATTGACAGCAAAGCAGAGTAAAGCTTTTGAAGAAGAGAATGGTGTTCTTAAGGTAGCCTGTCTAAGGCTAACAGTCTGAAAGGAATCTAGCCCTTTTGGAGTTTGTGAGTAACCCACCTGTAGGGACTTGGTCTGTTGTTTCTCGTTGATTTTGAGCATTTTAACTGCTGTACATCACATCTTTTCTTATAGGTCTCAACAGGAAACCTGCTGGTTGTTTTGAGTCGGCACTATCAGGACCTGAGCTGTCTGCGTTTCACGGATGACAGCAGCCATTTCGTGTCAGGAGGAAAGGACAATCTGGCACTTGTGTGGAATCTTGCCAGGTGTGTTGGGTAATTTACTCCTTCTCCTTTCATTTCCAATGTCAATACAAATTTGAATGCTTGTTAATGGGGTCGTATTGGCAGTACTTCTTAGGAGCCAATTTCATGCTTTTTCCATCCATTCATCCAGCTCATACTGTTGATATAAGCCTTTGTGTCCCCATTTATCACCGAGATTATAAGACCCATCATTGCTTTGCACAAACGACCCCAAGATATTGCGGCGTGCAATCGAAGGTGTCATGCTTTTGATTTGTATGATGTTTATTGAATCTGATGTTCATCTTGTAATTTCCTATTAGCCCTTCTGCAAGTCCTTCTGTTGTTATAAGATGAGCTCCTGTGTGAGATGAAACTAAGGGCCGTACATATGAGAGTTTCAAGCTTTCCTACTGTTTATAAGGAACTGAAATGCTTTGAAAGGTAGTCTTTAGATTGGCTGTTACTCCATGTATATTAATGTTTTTAAAACTACATTATTACATTTCATTCACTCATAACGGAATTTGGCATTAGTTTAGCTAGCTAGCAAGATAACAACATTCTGGCTTTTCTGTAGGGCTGAACAGTTTGGGCACAATATCTAATAGCATTTTTTTTTTTACATCTGATCTCTGTTGCAATTGCAGTTAATATTGTGATAATTGAGGTTAGGGATAGTCCAGGCCCTTTAAGGCCAAGAAGACTTGAGCCTCCACTTTTTGAGGCTTGAGGCTGGAATGTAGCCAGTGAACACGGCAGACCGCCAGTGATTTATGTTTTTTATCATGTATATGCATCTATAAGTGGTTCACAAGCTTCATGTTACTAGGTTCAACAGCCCAACTACAGTACTGTGAAGGCAACATGGTTGATAATGTATGGTAAGAAGTGTGTCCTTTTAAACATTAAATTTTTATATAAATTTATATAAAATTTTATTTAAATTTTTATATATATTCCTACTTAAAATTAAAGACAACATTTTTAATAGTGTAGGCTGTATTTTAAAAAATGTTGATCATGCAGTTTGAAAGTTGCACCCTCTTAAATGGTGATCTTGATATAAAAAGATATTTCAGCCTTACTGAACAGTGCCACACACCTCAGTGGAGACTAGATTCTGACTGACTAACTGATGCTCTGCTGACACAAGTGTAAATCGTAAACACAAGTCAGCCTACTAATGTAGGAGGGACGGAATCCCAAAATCAAACCTCTTCTGTGGTGTTTGGGAATGTAGTGAGATGATGTGCTCAGCTGTGGTCCAGCAGTCCCAAAGATTGAGTCACAAGGGTACTGTGTCAAAGAGCTCAGCATTTCAGCTGCTGAAAGATTTGATGAAGCTATCTGTGCTCCTTTCACTTTTCCAAAATGGAAAGTTGCTTGTCTGGTGTCACCGTTTGCTCCTTCTGTGAGCAACAAAATATAGATATTTTGAAATATCTAAATATGAGATATTGTTGAAAGCATCTTCAAAGGCTACTAAGACTGAGTTGTGAGCCTCTGCGTGCAAGAGCACTCAAAGTTTTAGCTTCTAAATGAGAAGGAGAAACTTTGTTCTTCATTTTTCCAAAAAGGAAAACATCCTGGAAAGTCATCATTTGCGTATTTCATAAGAACCGAAGGATATTTTTTTTCATAGATTTTTTTTTTTGTGGCAGTGAAATTCCATATTCAAATCAGTGAGTATATATTTGATATAAATAAACATTTTTTGCTTTTTGCATTGTTTACATGCAGTGCATGCAAAAATGACTGTGTTCTGTGGTCATTTCTATTTTCCAGAATCGGATTTTCCCTTATATCTATCAGAGCCACTTTTCTGGGAGCTCCCGGACCGCCAATAAGTCAGCTTCTCAAAACGTTCTCATTCAGATATTGAGCAGAAATCATAATTTTAAGTCATCGTTTTTTTAAAGTCTTCATTTTAATATCATTTTTAAATACCAGCATCATTTTTCAATATGGTGCTTATCTTATTACTGTTATACTGGCCAATCCTAGTCACCGCTGGGTTTCCCAAAAACATGTTAGCACAAAAATGTGTCTTACATGGTGGAGTAAATGTCCCAATGATCACTTTCTGTACTAGATACTCTTAACACTAGGAGGAGTCTGTTCACATCTTGCATTAATATGTGCTTTCTGTCTGGATGAAATCTGCATAAGCTCTGGCTGGTTCCATGTACACTTTTCACTAAGGGTGTTTTCACACCTCAGAGTCTGGGCCAAGGTGAAAACAAGGTTCATATAACAAGGTTCGTTATATATTTGACTTGATGTGTGTTTTTTGGGGGTAGGTGTTGCGGGAGTCCAGGGTTTTTATTACATTTGGTCTATATGCAATTTATGAGTGATTTTATTTTAAACAAACATTTTTGATTGCTGGTATTTGTTCAGTTTTTTTTTCATGGCACAGCAACAGCTTGTCTAATGTATCTAAAATGTGTCTGCTATGAACCGATGAGCAGCTTGAGGTCATGATGACTCGGCTGTTTTTAGTGTAATTAGAATGAATATCCCTAAAGATGTAGAGCTGAAGAGTAAATCTACTTTGCCATTTAGGGCGCTGTAATGATCATGGTAGGGCTTTTTTTTTTTTTTTTATTGACTATGCAATTTGAATACAGATCAGCCATGGGCTGTAGTTTGGATCCAATATTCCAGAATGACCTTCCTCTTGAGGCTCAATAGAGTGTGCTGCTCCCAGTTGAAGATCTTGCCCAGTAGGTGGCAATGTATGTCTTTGTGAGAACACGGGTGGAAAACGGGTGTAGGCTTTTATGTGTGTCTTTGAGAGAACCTCAACTACATCATAACGAGCGAGAGAGAAATGTGAAAGCAGCTGAATACTGTCATTCCAAAACTCATATTGGAGTACATGTTTGGTTGCTGAAGGAAGCTGTAGGAATTTTTAGGTTCCCCTCCAACAGGTAGTGCAGGTAATGGACTGGTGAATTAAGTGTGAGAATGCCTTGTAGGCTGCTTGGCAGTTAGCGACTCAGCCAGGCACTCCACTCCACTGCTAGCGATGGTCTTCTGTGCCAACTTGTTCTCTAATAATCACAGGTCATTACACAGTGGAGCAGCGAAGTGGAGGCTCAGAGAGACTGCTGGATTGGAGTGTTTTGCTGGACAGCTCCGATCCACTGTTAATTTGATGAATGCCAGAAGTTCAAGGGATTACGCTTACTGGAAAACACAGAGTGCTTCGCTGTAATGGAAACTTGGAAGAAGCTTGATTGATTTTCAGAGCGGAAGGTTCCATGAACGGAAGGTTGAAGGAGAATGCTAGTGGGGTGTTTCAAGGTGTGAACTTCCCTTGAATGCCTTATGAATGCATATGTCATGTTTGTTTGATAGCTTTTCGTAATATGCTCTACCACCCTAAAGAGTAGAACCTTGAGCAGTAATATATGGGGGGAAGATAGGAAGTGCACCGGTCCTGCCATGAGAGAAATAAATAATTCAGTTTCACTCATTCGGTGGCGTTTTTGAAGGGAGACGACTTGCATCTTTTATTCCGTCTCCATAAGCGTCCGCAGATCGAGCTTTCTGCCAGGCCGGACCTCAGAATCAAAATTCCTGGGCGGTCTCAAAGAGCCACAAGGTCTTGGCTTAAAATTCAAACAGTGGTGAGTGAACTGTGCTTTGCACCTGTGGTTCAGAAGCACCTCAGATCTCTGCATTTCTGTTTTGTAGGTGTCAGGTTGCTGTAGATGTTGTTATTTGTTGGCCAATAGGGCAAATGTATTTCCCAACATACCCTCCATGCTCAATGGGATTCAGACCAGGCTTCTGATTTTGGAGGTGTTTTTCTGGACTTGGGCTGATAAGATGTTTCCTTACCTATAGAATTATTTTTTTACTGCCATCTGCAGTTACAACATCAGTGAAGATGAGTGAGCCAGTGCCATAGCAGCGCCACCACCGTGTTTTAGAAAGTGGTATGTTTTGGATCCTTGGAGGTTACTTTTCACCTTCTCTCTGATACAAGTTCATCCTGGTCTCATCTGTTAACAACAGTGGTGGGTGAAGAACACAAGCTGTGTAGTTGAGTTAAAGTAGAGATACTTAAGGTAAAATATTCCAGTAAAAGTGGATGTTCCTTCCTTTAGGCCGCCGCTGGAGTAAAAGTACTAAAGTATTTACCTTCAAATGTACTTAAGTATGGAGAGTAACAGTAGCGTGATTTATTTTAGCTGTAATGTCCTGTTATCATTTCTGGAACAAGACTCTTAATCAGCTCATTTCAGGTGAACAGACTCTGTTGTCTCTCAGTCCACCAGTCTTTAATAGAAGGTCATTATTTAGTCTGTCCAACAGGTCAAAACAAGCTCAAAACAAAGTGACCACTGTACACTGATTGGTGGACTCGCGTCGCACTTCACTTGGACATGTTATGTTTTTATGCTCACATATGTTCTACAGGGTTCAACTGAAATGTATGAAAATACCTGTTATTAAAATCGGGGAATCTGCACTTCAGCCTCATCAGTCGTTTAAAACAGTTAAAACTGTGGGATACAGAAGCAAGTAATATGCCTTTGTACTGAACATTATGGAGGTCACTGTGCGTCAAGTCAAATTATGCTCCTGGCACTTTTGGGATTTGCATCAATGTGACAACAGGATAAAGTCTTAGACAGCCACGGCAGTTGGAAGTCTCTCCTGAACTTTCTTTTTTAATAATGCATGCAGTTGCTCAGTGTTCTGCATTGCTGACTGATAGGGGTGGGCGATAAGGGAAGAAAGAGCACATCACGGTACTTATGTTTTTATATCACAATATTTTGGCACCCAGACTAAAATGTGGTGCTGGCGTCACATTTTAAACACTGTCAAATACAAACTATAAATAGAGTGACTATTATTCATTGTGCCATATACTGCACTGCAGTAAATCTAATTAAATATGTCTAATTATGGTCTTGTTGTAATTAAACATGCCGTTTTTCAGGGTTATTTAAACATAGCCTATATCCACAGTATACCTAGAAATGCATATCACTATAATGATAAAGCATTGTCATATTGCCCAGCCCTGCTGACCATATAAGTGCTGTGGTACTCTATGATGATAAAGCATATTCATATTGCCCAGGTCTCTGTATGTTTTGTGGTTGTCTCTTACTTGTCATGGAGTGGTAGTGTTTGTTTTCTGCTTGTCTAGGTCTTGCCAGTTTTAATCTCTACTTTCAACTAAGACCATACACCGTTTAGAAACAGTCCAAAGTAAAAGTTTTAGAGTATCTCTAAAATGTTCACTTTACAGGAGAGGGCAAAAACATTCTTTACTTTCTATGTACGTTGATAAAAACATTATAAAAATTTAATAAAGTTTAATAATATATAAAATTTTCATCACAGCAATTTTGGAAGATTTCTTTTGGTCTAAAAACCTTTGGTGTAAAAGACAACTGTGATGCAAAACACTAAACATTGCAAAAAATGGACATACTTTTTTTAAATTATTATTATTATTATTACCAACGTGCACCAAAATTGTTCATGAGAAACTTGATTCTGGCACTTAGCATTGGCTGGATTCATTCACAGCTGACACTGAACACCAGCAAACTCAGGGTGATGTCAGAATTGATGCGTGAGCGTGTTCTAAAAAAAGCTGGAAAAATAAACTTTCCTGCATCTAACCAAATTTAGAAATGGCAGTTGCATCCATGTTCTAAACTTCAACTCCGATTATACCACACCCGGGTTAGTAAGTGGCAGAGAAGATATTTTATGATAGCTTGAATTTGATGAAGAGTTAATTGTTCAGCTTTTAAGGTACATTTCCCATTACCTTTACATTTTTCCCATGTTTGTGTCATTTCCTGAGACTGAAAGAAATGAACAAGGTCGTAATTGCAGTCATCAAGCTGTCAATACATAATGTAATTGAAATTCCTTACATACATATGTATTGAATTATGCAATTATAGAGTTTCATTAAAGCAGTAAAGCAAAATGAAATTAATAACTAAAATGTTTAATGTTATTCTAAGATCCTTAGTCCCACTGATTAGTTTTTCTGATTTCTGCACAGTTATTTGTAAAGAAAGTGGTTCAGGTTGGTTTGATGTGAAACCTCTGTTCTAGAGAACTGCTCACAGTGATGATGATAGGAACCGTTAAAAGGTCCCTCACAGAATCTTATTAGATGAAATTGTTATGAACACATTGCCTGATGTTTGAGACATTGTTTTATGGTAGGTTTGAGAAGTTTTTGCTGCTATTTTATTTTTATCAGCATGACAAAAAAAACTCAGAAGACACGTGTAGGTTCACTGGTGGTTTAGGGCGGTGAGTAAAATGGCTGTATTTGTATTGTAAACATCTTGATCCCTGGTTTCCATCACGACTACTGTAAAGAAATCTGAGTTTGTATGTTTTTTTTCTGTAGGGACCCATTAAACTACTCCGAATCACTTTGTTTACATCTCAGCAATTGAATTATGCAGCCATAAAATTAAAATTCCATAGACTTCCAGTTTAATCCTGTTGTTCCTCATTAATCTGTAGGGTATTGTTCACTTTTAATTGACTTGACCAATTTGAAAAGACACTTTAGTTCTTAATCTTGGTTCGGGTTTTGCTCTTATGTGGACTCCCTCTTGACTTGGACTAACATTGACCCCCTTCAGTGTTAATCTTGACTTAGTCTTGATTGGTCATAGTGTTGGACTTGTCTGTACTGGCTTTGCTATAGCCCTAGACCAGTGTTTCTCAAGCCTGGTCCTGGAAGCACCATGCCCTCTCATTTTAGTGCTTTCCCAGCTCTCAACACACCTGATTGAGCTTATCAGCTCATTTGTAAGGCCTTTCAGAGTTGCAGGGGGTCTGTTAAAACAGGGAGTCCACATAAATGAAAAATGTGCAGGCAGGGTGCCTTTAGGACCAGGGTTGAGAAACACTGCCCTAGACAATACTCATGAAACCCTTACTGTGATGTAATTTATTCTGACAATGGCATTATATTATCATATCGCCCACCTACAGGGGTTGGACAATGAAACTGAAACACCTGTCATTTTAGTGTGGGAGGTTTCATGGCTAAATTGGACCAGCCTGGTGGCCAATCTTCATTAATTGCACATTGCACCAGTAAGAGCAGAGTGTGAAGGTTCAATTAGCAGGTAAGAGCACAGTTTTACAGTTTTGCTCAAAATATTGCAATGCACACAACATTATGGGTGACATACCAGAGTTCAAAAGAGGACAAATTGTTGGTGCACGTCTTGCTGGCGCATCTGTGACCAAGACAGCAAGTCTTTGTGATGTATCAAGAGCCACGGTATCCAGGGTAATGTCAGCATACCACCAAGAAGGACGTTTTCCTCCACCAGCATCACGTAGTGACCTGGCCAGTATCCTGCAAGAAGAATGGCTTAAAATCCCTCTGACCACTGTGCAGGACTTGTATATGTCATTCCCAAGACGAACTGACGCTGTATTGGCCGCAAAAGGAGGAGGAGGCCCTACACCATACTAATAAATGATTGTGGTCTAAAACCAGGTGTTTCAGTTTCATTGTCCAACCCCTGTATATTGTCTGTCAAGGCCTGGTATCAACCACCCAAGACTAACCATCCAATCAAATGAAAAAAATTAGAATTTTTTAGTTTTCATTTGAATCATTTTGCAGTCATTACTAATGCCCGTTCCAGTATGTTGTGAGCATGAGGAGGCTTTACATTGTTATGAGTCTCTGTCTCCTATACCGTGTGCTCCGCTTTTAGGGCGAAATTTGAAGTAAATGCGTCCTCTTGGCTCCCTTGCTTACCGTGACCTTGCCGCTTAAGTGACAATGTTGAGCGCAATGTAGCATGAAGAATTAAGCGATGAGGTGTATGAGAGGAATTTAAAGCACGGAGACTGCCAGCGGTGGATAATGGCCCTTTCACCTGCGAAAGCTTTAAGATGTAAAAGGAAAGAAAATGGATTGCGGTGGCCACCTCCCTCTGTGGGTGGAAAAAGCTGGCTAACACTGTCGCTAAACTTGGGGACTTTCTCAACACATTCAGCATTGTTGACCGTGTTAGTGAGCCAAAGCGAACTTCCGTGTATTCAGTATTGATATAGCCGTTCATTAGTCAAGCATGAGCGGAGTGCAGATTGCAGTTGAATGTGAAATGGACTGTGTGTAACCTTTCGGCCACACTTTCGGAGTCAGGACTGCTGGAGTACTTAGTAGTGGATAATGAGGGACTGAAGAACTCTGAGTCATGTTGAGATGTTAAAAGTGCGGAGCTAAAAACCCTCCAGTGTTTTTACTTCTTGACTTCCTGTCCACTCTGTCACACTTTGTATTTGTGTTATTCATTGGCTACAAAAAAAAGTGCAGACAATGTGTGGGTTATGAAAAGTTTAAAAAGGGAACTGTTCCCCACTTGCAGTCATAGAATTGGGAATGTGTGTCACCCTGTGCTCTACATGGCACTTAGCCTCTATGTGCAGGTTTAGGAACAACCTTTCACACAAGAACAGTTACACAAATAGTTGCACCCAGAAGGAATCAACCGACAGGAATGAAACTTGGTTGGTAGGTTTGACGTTGTGAGACATACTAATAATTCAAGTTTCACGCTCGGCCATGTATGTGATGTAACCAAGCAGTCGCTGTACCTGACTCGCCCAACAGCTACGATTGTAGACATTCAGCAAGCATTGAAGCCCTCCATGAGTCATCCTCTTAGTGACCATTGCGACAACTGCCCTTAACACATCAGTGTCTCCAAAGACTGTAACGGTGTTGTGTCAGACTGTCATGGAGTGACTCAGAAGGCAGCAGGTCATCTGCAGTGATGAGCCCCGCTTTTGTCTTGGAGACGACCAACGAATCGCTGTCTGGAGGCACCGTGGTCAGCGGCAAGATAAATGGTTTGTTGTCACGTGTCCAGGAGGCCTGTTGTCACACTACAACTCCATGCCGAGACGTCTGGCATGTTGGATTGCCATACTAAGAGACGCTACTTCTGTATGTGTAGCTCAATAAATATTACCCATATCAGTCTAAATGTATCATCATTTATTGTTCCTGGTAAACTTTATTTTCCCTTCCCTCCCAATAGCATTGCAATCCCACACTTCCGTTTGGGTGCAGCTATACTGTTGACGTTTTTGAGTGTAATTGGTGTAGAATCTTTGTTTTTGTGCAGGTGTAGAAGAAAAAATGGTTGTGTAAAGATGCGCTATGTGAGCTACAATATGGAGTGTGTGCGTTGCTGTAAGTCGCTGTGTAAAGCCTGAAGTAATGAATTAAAAGTCAGAGACGTCAGGTTGGCTTTGGTGTGTGTTTTTGGACCACCTCATGCATCTTTACATGTCAAAGAGAAGGTCTGACTTGATGTTTAGGTCCCAAATGCAAAATCAAGATTATACTCATGGAAATATGATCATTCACTTGCATTCTCAGAAGACACCGAGTTTTGACTGAGTTCTCTTTGACCCTTTCAGCGTGCTCACAGTCACCCGGCTCATACACTCTGTGAAGGGGACCGAAGCACAGTCGACATTACAAAATGTTCAAGATGTTCTTTAAAGGCCAACAGTTGAAAGCTTTTTCTCTATTATTGCTATGCTTTAATTTCAGTAGTGCAGCAGTTTACATGCTTGCTTTTTAAAATGGTTAAGCCTAGGGCTGTACCCGACTCAGAATTTTGTCAGTCGAATCGGATTCGCCCCTCCTGGCCGACGATTCGACTATTCGTTCATGTTTTTTCTCCATATACATTATCTAGTCATCAGTAAATCAACTGGCATACGTTTCAGATCTGATGTCCTCATTTAGATAGTCAGCAGAGTCACAGGAACATATGTTTGAACTTAAAGAGACGTGGCATATGATGAACGATCTGAATTGGAGCCTGATTTAATTACAGAATGTAGCATCGGGCAAGCAAGCAACGTATTTATGCTAAAAATTAGCGCTTCTAGCCTGTCTTTTTAATTTCACTTTTAACAGCTTCTTCAGTAGGATGACCCTTCGTCTTTCATCTCTCATAAATAATAAACTCCTAAATAAAACCAAATGAGTCAATATTTAAATTATTTTTAGCTGAAAAGGAGAATGGTAGACCTGAAACCGTTTAATTTTTATATCACCTGCGCTGAAATAATTATTCCTCGTTTATCGGCAGGCATACTAAGTGCCTGTACTTATCTTTAAATAAAAAATAATCTTAGCTGTAAACGAATAAATAACAATATCTGTAATTTAGGTTCTAAAATAATGGATTATAATAAAACAAACGTCTTCGGTCTGTTTTTCCTTCACGCAAACAGCCATTATGTCTAAAACAGAAGTCAACTCACTGGTTTGAAGCAGCATTCGATGTCTGACTAAATGACGAGCTTTAATTTGTTTGGATTCTCTTCTTCAAAAGCTCCTCCAGACTTTTTCTGAGAAATGTCAGTGCTAACCTGATCGTAACATCACCCACCCGTGCTTCACCCGCCTGTTGTCACATTTGAAATTATGAACAATCTGAATAGCAACCTAATTTACTTACCAGTAATGTCGGGAGGTTGCATTTAACTTTATTTCGTTTATCTTTTAAAAGTTCAAAATGCCTCCACACTTTAGACTTTCTCTGATACATCGTTCCACTCGTGTTTCTCAGCTTCACAGCTTTAGCTTCCTTCAACGGTGAACTGCCAGCGCACGTTGTCACGTGGATTTAATTTTTAGCAAGCATGCATCATAGCTAGAACTTAAATATAT
>CM067489.1:23544690-23567731 GCA_034552555.1 Semaprochilodus insignis | reverse complement strand
TATATATATATATATATATATATGTATGTATATATATATATATATATGTATGTATATATATATATATATGTATGTATGTATATATATATATATATATATATATGTATGTATGTATGTATGTGTTTGTATGTGTGTGTGTGTATGTATGTATGTATATATAGATAGATAGATATGGATACATCTTTTTTTTTCCCCCAGGTTTTTCTTTTCTTCCAGACTGATTTTTCTGAATCAACCTAAACTGTTGCCTCAGTCAGTCTTGTAAGGTTGAAAGGCCCCATACCGTTACTTGTATAAACATTCTAAACAGTCTTAACTTGTCCCCCCCTTCTCTCTTTGTAATTTGCGCACTGTCCTTTAGTCATCCTCAACGCGAAGACGTAATCATTTCAGAGCTAGCGTTACATGCTGCAGTGCCAAAGGGGTGCAAACATGGCGTCTCGGTGAGAAGGCAGCATTCATTAGGCGTAGTCGTCACGCTCAGACAATCAGGAAGCTGTGGTCTGATGTCAGAAGAGACTGCCTATGTTGTTGACCCCCGTGTTAATTACACAGCTGATTGCTGTCTCAATTAGGCAGCACCCATCTAATCCCTTCACCCGGAATGACTTAAGGCAGTGACGAGGCCAGAGCTGGAGTGTGGAGAAGTCTTGGAGATAGCTAGAGACTTAATGGAGATGTCAGACCAGTTCCTCTCTCGTGTCCTCTTACGTTCTGCTGCTCAGATTGGAATTGTGGTATCTGATCCTCAGTACGAGAACTCCAAAAAAAGAATTGGGTGTAAAATTTCGGCAGTACGGTCATGCGACTCATAGCAGAAGTGATAACAGATAGCATGGGCTTAGGTACCTGATGCAGGCAGTCCAAAAAGTTAGATAGGTTTGTGTACTATTGTATAACAGAATAAAATCACCTGTCACATTGCATGCTGTCCCACCATCATTGAATGGCATCACTGGTTCATGTGCTTAAGTGCTTAAGCATTAGTGATTAATCCAGGCAACTAATAAGGCTAAATGAAACATCAAATACATTTTGGACATACGTTTATAATGTAATGAGCATTTTGAAACAAGTAAAGTACAGTAATTGTCTTTTATTTGTGAAAAGAAGAGCAAAGATAAAAGAAAAAAAGTTGAAACGTTGACATATGACCATAGAAGAAAAAAATCATGTCTTTTCGGAAGACCAAATTAATGAAATATAATAAAGGCTATTCTTAATGAGTCTTTCACACTGCAAGAGATGGACGAGCACTCTGGGGGACCGTTCATGTTGAGCTTTGGGTTTAGTTTATTTGTCCTCAGAACTGATTTTTGTGGGTAGGTAAGTTTTTTTTAAAGTGAAGGGTTTTGCAGTGTTGCTGGTGCTTAATGTTTATCATTTCGACCAGCACTCAGACCTCGATTTTAGATAGTTCACTGTTATATCATTTTTAAACACTGTTTTTGTTGTTGACTATTTTACACTTTAGTATTTACTATTTTTACCAACATATGTAACATTATTCACATTTGACCTGATGTGTATTTCTGTACTCTCTGTTCAGATTAGCTATGTTTGTGCTAAATTGTTTACATAAATGCATCTAATTCAATGAACCTCAACAAAAGACTGTTACAAGAGCTGTGCAGGTTTAAGTTCATGTTGCGTATATACAACTGCACGTTTATCGGCTTTGCTGCGGAATTGGTTGCTCGGTTCGGTTCACTGAAGTACTTTCCTGGCTCCGCCCCTGTTATGTGAAATATGTTGCAAGGGTTGTGACTGGCTGATTTGTACGGTATGCAGTAGCCAATCCACAAATTACAACAGACAGCCTGTATTGAAATATCACAGTCCGGATATACGTCAACATTATATGATGTTCATGTCACTCATTAATAAAAACACACCATCTGGCCTGTTCATTCCCATGGCAGTCAACACAAGACTCTTAATACTGAGGAATCTCTGGCTTATCTACTCTCAGACTACAGAGATTGCAGATTTGCAGTAGATTGGAAGCACAGATTTTGTTGTCTGTAATTACTTAAGTGACTACCTCCCCATCTAAATGCAATTCAGCTCATACAGGTTTCAATGATCAAAGGTTTAAGCTAATGTATGCTATATAGCCGACAGTCTCTTATAGCAATGTGATGTATTCTATATAGCTGACAGTCTTTTATAGCTATCTAATGTATGCTATATAGCCCACAGTCTTTTATAGCTATCCAATGTATGCTATATAGCCCACAGTCTTTTATAGCTGTCCAATGTATGCTATATAGCCCATAGTCTTTTATAGCTATCTAATGTATGCTGTATAGCCGATAGTCACTGGAGATATCTAATGTATGCTGTATAGCCGATAGTCACTGGAGATATCTAATGTATGCTGTATAGCCGATAGTCATTGGAGATATCTAATGTATGCTGTATAGCCGATAGTCATTGGAGATATCTAATGTATGCTGTATAGCCAACAGCCTTTTATAGCTATCTAATGTATGCTATACAGCCAGCAATCTTTTGGAGCTATCTAAGGTATGCCGTCTGGTTTGTGAGTCACAGTAACCATAATACCTGGACATAGCTGCAGAATCCACCCTCAAATTTAAGGAAGGGAAGCCAGATTTGAGTCTGTCATTGTGTTCTAGCAAATCAGAAACAGTCAATATGATGAAGCTGGTTTAACTTTCTCTTTTATTCCTCCTCCAGTCACTTATCTCTAGTGCTCCACAAGGCCATGTGAGAACTGTTCCTGATCCCGAGGTCACTCTGGGTCTTGTTGTTGTTATTATTGAGGCTTGTTGAGAATCCATCTCATACAGCTAGCTACTGAAGCCCCATCATAGTAGGTGAGCATTCTCCTCTAAATAAAGGCTGTGTTGATATGAAATGTAGACTAACAGCGCTGCATAATAAGAAGGGAAATCTGGTTTGAAAGACGCCACGCTAATCAGTTCGGCTGGATTAGAGCAGCATGGTGTTTGGATGTCTCGGTTGCTGTGTGAGATGGCGGGAGTTTCTTTTGTATTCTAGGCAGAGTTTGCTAACATAGCTTTTATATTCACCCCTCCCCATCCCTGTCCCGCTACAGTAGCTGGTTGCGCCAAGAGGCTCTATCTGCATTGTACCGGCAGAGCCAACGGCTCCCTCCCCGACGGCTTTCGCTGTCATTCCGTTCCGGTGCGTTTGTGTGACCCTGCCTGGCAGCGCTTGTGCAATTTATGAGTGTATGTTGGGCTTGGAGTGGCCCGGGCCATTAGTGTAATTCCAGTAGTAGGAGCCAACTTGCAGGGGGAATCGATAGCTGTAATTGAGTGAGAGATAATCAGGCGGCACTGATCGCCCACAACAAGGAATAAATACACTCGGGCTACTTGCGGCCTGATCGCGCAAACTGCGATTTAAGCAGCTGAAATCGTTTGCTTGTTTGTTTAACTCGGGTGTGCTTCGGTTCTCGCTTTCCACACCAATGCGAGGGCGCAGCTTTGAGTGAATGCGAAGCGTAATAAATCACATTGCGGCCGTATTGAAAATCCTTAGCTCGTAATTGAAGCAATTTCCAGCAGTTATTGCTCCGGAGTGCGGGTTGAAAGAAGAGAACCGCGCTCCAGGCCAGCGCTCTTATGTCCGTGGAGAGGGACGAAGGATGTGGCCCGAGAATTTGCCTTCTATTTATTTCTCGCTTGATTAAAGGGAAGTTTACGGCCTCCTGAATTAGGCAAAGCGCTGCCCTAGTCTTTAGCTCCCTGCGTCCATCCGACTTTATTATTTATGACGTCCTCAGCTGTTTAGCTGGAGATTGTTTATTTGCCAGTGAATGGTGAAGCGAAATGGCAACCTGTTGGCTAGTCTAAGCTCTTAGAAAGACTCTGTCTCTCTCTCTCCCACCCTCTCTCTTGGTCTCTCTCTCTCACTCTTGCTTCCTTGCTCACTCACTGGCTTTCTCACATAGATGCAGTCAGACTGAGCATTCTGCCTGTTCTACTTAAGGTTTCCCATGATGCAAATGCATTATTCAATTCCCTTGTCAACTGGAAGACAAACAGAAATTGGGACACACAACTTGATTCTTCAAATATGGAGTCTTTATTCACAGTTTGTGGGAACACGATGCAGGGCGGTTTGGAAACTACATGCTTGACATATTGATGGGCTTGGTGGGGTTATAAACCGTTCCTTCTTATTAAACACTTTGAGTGCATTTACATTCACTTTCTTTTTTTCCTTCTTCTTCTTCGTCTTCATATTATGAAAATAACTATCCAGCAAAATCCAAACTGCTGATTGCCACAAAATGCTCTGGCATACAAATGCAGGCCCAGGGGGATTCCTACAGTCCCTGCTTACCTCCAGCATGTAGTGGCTGATGTTCATATTTTTCTGGTTGTTTTCATGAATAGGCATTTTGCAGTGTTGAATTACACATAAAAAGGCCTGCAGTTAAACAAGCCAAAACAGAATTTCAAATATTAATGAGGTCACCTCATTGCTTAATAAATTGCCTTAATGCTGTATGCTCACTGAGGAATGAGTAATGTGCATGAACATTTGTTTAATTATTACATTATTCTGTTGCATTCTGTCGCCTTCAAAGGTAAGACATTTCGGTCACACTTGAAGGGTGTCTACATAACATCTTACATAAACACTTTATAACATTCATGAATGTCTAAATCAACATTCATAAAGTGTACATGTTTTACATGATGTTGATATGTAGAGCTATGTCATTTTACTGAGACTCTTTTTTTGACAAATTATATTAATTTCAGGTGGATGTCATTTCTGGACAAGCAAAATAAAAAATAATTAATGGATACTTTTATTTTGAAAAATGCCTCTCACTAAAATGACTTGGTACTCCGTATTAATATCATGTAAAACATGTATACATTATAAATGTTGGTTTAAATATTTATGAATGATTTATAAAGTGTTTATGTAAGATGTTACGAATGTTTTATGTAGACTTCCTTCAAGTAAAGTGTTACCAACATTTCTTAGTTTGCAGGAAAAAAATGGATCCCAAAATGCATGTTCAGTTTATCAAGTCTATATTCCCAAGACCCTGGGGCTGATTGTGCCTGATTGTGTTTTAATTGCTAAAAAGGGCATAGCTAAGACCAAATATTAGGCACATAACCAGAAAAGTGTCTGTGATGGGCCTATCACAGTCATGAAATTGGCCGCGGGTCTGTTCCTGGTTTTTTCCTTCATGCGCTTTCAAAATATAAGTGATGCATTTCTGAAATCCTGCTGGTGTGGGTTGCATGGTGGTTTTCTCTCCTACAGTGAGACATACAAAAAGAAACATTCCAAAGAAACCCATTAAAGTACAATCACGCTGTTGTTACTACAGTGTTATTCCTTGCAGTATGCTTAAAGGGGACCTATTATGCTTTTCCGGTTGTTCCCTTTCCTTTAGTGTGTTATGTAGGTTTTTGTGGATGTTAGCGGTCTGCAAAGTTATAAAGCCCAAAGTACACGCCAGAGAGAGAAACACTCTCCTGCAGAAACGACCACTCTTCCCAGCTGCCTGAAACACCTCATTGCAATTCCAGCCCTTTTCTCTGTTCACCTTATTGCCAGCCTACCAACAGGCTTGGCATGCCCTCACACAGCACACAGAGAGCTAAAAAAGTAATAACTTAACACTCTGAAATGTCCTGCTCCCGTCCAGCTTGCAACAGTGAGTCCGGTCTACCGACATGTTCTACATGACTTTCAGGATTGGACTGAAACTGATACAGCAGAACCGATGCCTCTGTAAGAACGGTAGTGTGGAGACAGAGTCATTTGACTAGTTAGATCTGAGTGGGCAGGTTGTCTAGTCAGAGCACACTGAGCTCATCAGGAGGCGGGGCTTAGACACAGGAGCTTCATTAGTGTGTTTCAGGCCGAGAGTGAATACACATGTACATGTATGAGGAAAAATATTATGTTTTGGAGAAAAATTGAAGCTTGCTGATTGAAAATGATAATCGGCCCCCTTTAGGAGCAGCACCAAGTCACTTTACTGACTGCAACATACCTGCAACATAACTGAACTATAAAGTTGAGGCACTGGCAGTTGAACTTAACTGAGTTTAATTTAAAAAAAAAATGTCTGTAAATGGTAAATGAGTTTACATATGAAGGTACAGTAGAATGATGTACAGACAAATCTATAAACAGTCGTATAAACCTGTAAACAGTTTACAGTCTGATTTTATGTCTGCTCCCAACCAAATGTAATTTCAAAACTGGTAATTTGGTGCCAAAATTTGGTTCATTGTGACCAGTGGAAGTCAGGGTCGTAATTACCCCCAGAAAATTATATCCGTTGGTACAAGAGGCCCTTGACGCTTTATGCAACCAGTATATTTTGGTACTCCAATTCACTGTACTCCAATCTGACCCAGTCTACAGGGTCTTGTGTGCCACATATGGCTGACCTATGGAATGACCCATGAAATGGAATTCATGCTCAGGTATTTTGCTGCAAAGAACAACTTCTCAAACTGGCTGGCAGCTGAGTCAAACAGACTTTCTCTCTGTCCACAGTTTTGAGCGTTTGCACCACAGCTAATATATCAGAGTGAGTAAGTACCACACGCTCCCCAAGCAAGACTTACTCATTGCTGAGAGGGAGAATTTTTTTTCCCCTCCCTGTTACGTACTAAGACGTTTTACGGTTGGAGGTTATCCTCTACAGGTTCTCTTGCGTTAAATCAACACCCACATGGTCTTTTTCTTTAATTTGAACCTTTCGTCGGCGTGAAATGGCTCTGGCATGCGACTCGGTGCACTGATGAGGAATTAGAGCTCCTCTCCCAACCCACAAGCTCTGTCAATTGAAAAGCCTGATGGGGAAATATTTGAAGCCTTTTGCAGACCGCAGCCACGATTAACATATGAAGGAAATCCTGCCTCTTCATTCGACGCCTGTTACGCGTCCCCCTATTCCCTTCAAAGGAGCGTTCCGAAGAGAAAGCTGTGAACAGATGTATGTAAACCTGTTTGAGCCATACGCCATAGTTTCAGAATGAGTCAGATTGCAGATTGCCAGTGTTACGGTACATTTTTCCATTTCCGGCACAATCTGCACTTAATCTTGATCCAAGATGCTGACATTTAAGCTAATCATGTTATGCAATGGCTCTGGGAACGCTGTTGTTCCGAGCACACTTTGGATATGGCCCCCTTTTTCTGCCTTCTCCATCATGTCCTCGCCAGGTCTTGTGACTTTAATTGAATTTAAGCCCTTCTGATGTATATTGCGAGAGGCTGCCCCTGCCCCAATTTCCCTGCTGTCTCCTAAACCAATCCATTAGTGTGTCCCTAGTCCACGTCACATGTCCCTTCCACTCACTAGCAAACCTTCTCACCTGCAACTCCAGGGCTGTAGAGTATCAGTGATCAGGATGGTTTTTACCTATGAGCGGTGCCCAGATGTAATTTCCCAGACTCGCAATGGCTACGAGAGATCTTGGTGTGCTATTTAGCTGAACTGGAAACCCGCTGGAAGGCACACGGAGAGGCGGACCCGGCATTAATAAATCATCGCAAGTCCTCCAAAAAACTTGAAGGGAATCAGTCATCCCTGGAACTTTGTGTGTTTTTGAAAGGCAGAACCGACAGTGAATAAGAGATCTCCACTGCGGGCTTCATTCTAACAGTGAGGGTGCTCACAAAATGCCATTTTCACCGTTGCAGTCAGGACATGGCATATTCAAAATGTCTGTAGCATTCCAGTATCATAATTCAAAAAGTGTACAAATTGATTGCATAGTTCAGTTCAGTAGTACTTATTTCTCACTCGCAGCTCACTGAAACAAAGTCTGAGTAATTGAAGTTCTTTCGGCCCAATACTGCAACTGTGATTTAAAATTGTGGTCATACTAAGTTATGGGTGTATGAGGCAGAGTTAAAGTTAAGCGAACCTCTAGTGGTAAAACTGGTGAACTGCAACAACACTGGGATTACCAGAGGTGTTAGTTTAGACTTTGCCAGCTTTGCCAAGCATGATCATGAACTCGCATTCTATTGATTAGGTAGACTGCTTGTGAAGGTTGCTGCTTTAATTAATTATATAGATTTACACTCATCATCAAAAGAAATGTTGCACCCAGAAGGAAGTGTCAGATTGCAGTGCTATTGGGAAGGAAGATAAAGGTTACCAGGAACAATTAATGGTGATAAATTTAGATTGATATGGGCAATATTTATTAATCTACACATACAGAGGTAATGTCTCTCAGTATGGCGTCGGCCGCCATGTTTACTAACCCAACATGCAAGATGTCTCGGCATGGAGTTGTAGAGGTTCCTAATACAGTCCTGTGATAATCCATCCCATGCAGCCTGAATATTCTCACACAGTTCCTGCAGATTTTGTGGTAGGGATAAAAGTGGAGTGACACCAGGCCATCTGGACGTGTGACAACAAACCGTTCATCTTGGCGCTGACCACAGTGCCTCCACACACAAATTCGTTGGTGGTCTCCACCAAGACAAAAGCAGGACTCATCACTGAAGATGACCTGCTGCCTCACTCCATTAGGCTAGACCCCCCCACACTTAAACTTGCTAAGATGATGTTGAATAACATAAGACTTAATTAAAGTTGATTTCAGGATAAAAATAATTTACTCTTCAGCCCCAGTAAAAAAAAAACATTCTAAAGGTTCAGTTAAAGATACATGATGCTCATAACTAGAGAGGGAGATTAACGTCATCATAGTGCATACAGTTTTGTTTTGTAGAAAGACAGAGCATCCTTTACATTCTTCTATATTTAAATTCATAGAAAAGACCTGTACATACAGAATATAAATGTAATTCATCATGTACCTGTAATAAAATATGTAATGCCATCAGTACATTTGTATCATGTCAGTTTTGTCTACTGTTCTATCGAAATCAATAGAAATATAATATTCCCGGGTTTGTTTCGCCTGTGACTTGGAGTTGTCCTAGAACATGTCATCATTTGAGCAGAGCTGTGTTTGAAACTAGTGGGGTTTTGGAAAATCATTTGTCTAAGCTTACCAAAGAATTACATCATCTGCAGTTGCTCTGAACGTGACTCTGCTCTGACGTTTGCTGCACTGATGTAAATGGTGATGCAATCCTTCTTTTTAATGCAGCTGATTTTGTGTCGCACAGCTTTACATGTCTGTGCTTTTGTAACACCTGCCTTGTTTGCCTAAGGCATGGAGGTCTGTATGTATGAATGTATGGATTTCTGAGTAGCTGACAGATCAGACAGTAGAAAAGCTCTGTAGGGTTTGGAGAGATGTACGGCAGCGAATTTACTGTTCTTACTGTTACTCATCCTATTTATACACTGTTTGTTATGCATTTGGTTTGTGTTATAATATTGACATATTCTTGTAAGGCTGAAAATATCTAATTGCGATGTGTGATATTGTGACTATGATTTGAGTCGTGAATGTTGTCAAAGCCAGGCCTGTGATTTTGTCAATGAAGACCTGTCCACTTTGTTCCATAAGTCCAGTTTTTCTGGTTTGAGGCTCGAATCCTGAATGTAGTGTGAAGGAGCGTTACTTGTGGTTATGTTGGTTGCTGCTGACTGGTCTAAAATCTGATTTCCCACCTAAAACTTGTGACAACATTGTTGGCTTTAAGTAAAACTACAGTTTTAGGGACTTAATAAAGACTGCATTCCTTTCGATTTTGACACATACACTCATCAAAGGAAAAGTTGCACCCAGAAGGAAGAGTCGGATTTCAATACCTTGGGAAGGAAGATAAAGGTTACCAGGAACAATTAATGATGATAAATTTAGACTGATATGGGATATATGGCAGTATGGCATCGGGACCGCCATGCTTGCTAATACAACATGCCAGATGTCTCGGCATGGAGTTGTAGAGGTTCCTAATGCTAACCATACACTAGAAGACTTTGAAAAGACTCTGAAAAGACATTTAATAAGTCTGACACCCTCTCACATCTAAAGACGAGTCACAGACTTTTAGTCACAGACTATGATTTTGCAAAGACTGTGAATCTTGCAGAGTCACTATTTACAAGACTGCAACTAGAGTTTGAGCTTATTTCCCATTATGTTCGCTGGTAGGGTAAATGTAAACACTGTAGCCCCGTTCGGCAGTGTTTTAGCTGGCTAGCTAGTTAGCTTTAGCATAGCATAACTACCCTTCGTTACAAGATAGGATAACGTGAAAATAGCTTTAAAACGTGCGTGATTTAGAATCGGACTGTTTACTGCGCATTTCTGCGTATTAATGAACTCTTGGATGTGTTTACATTTGTGACGTCTCGGGCCCATGACTCGGGCTCCGGGGATTTCGAGGGCTTCAGCAATTTCTGTCCACCTTTTTTCCTTTTCCACTCTGTCGTGGTAGAAATGGGTAGATACGTCAAAGAGGCACTCTTGTTCACTCCACAGCTCCACCAGCTTCTCCTCCTTTTGAACAGTCCAGGAGAACCACGGTTTCCGAGCCCTCGCCAGACTCCCCTCCATGTCCAATCTCCGCCAGACGTTCCTGTACTTGGCTCGCGGCTTCCCGTTTGGAGCTGAAAAGAGCTCTCCTATTGGTTGTCAACCATGTTTACGTCACTAACAGGGTGACTCATGGAGGGCATAACTGCTAGGTGAGATAAGGCCCGTCCTTGCTTACGTCACATGCACGGCCGAGCATGAAATTTGAGTCATTTGCATGTCTCATGATGTAAAATCTACCCCACCAAGTTTCATCCCTGTCGGTTGATTCCTTCTGGGTACAACTACTGTTTTGATGATGAGTATTTATAGTATTATATTGCAACTTCATTTTACATCTACAGGATGTGGAATTTGACAGGAATTTCAAAGATACTGAGAACTGTGAGGCCTCAGGAACACTGGGTACAAAAGGCAGATCCTGTATTGCTATGTTGTGTATTGTCATAGTAGCAAAGGTGTACCAACCATAATTTCCACCATAATTTTAGTCTTGTGGCAATAAAGACTCTATTCTTTCTATTCTGCTAATGTTCCATAACCCACCCTGAAGCTTCATATGTCCCACTCTTATTCCAGCCAAGAGGGAATATTGTAGTTTATGTTCTGACTTATTCAAGCGGTGGGTCATTGTAGGTTGTTGTAAGAAATGAGGCAGTGTGAGAAGAATGCCTTCCAGAAAACAGTAGGTCTGGAAAGCGGAGTGATGCTTTTAATGGAACATATTTCTCGCCAAAACTATAGCATAGAGATTATTCAGAGGCTCCCCTGCAGATTTCCTCTAGTGCATTATTGGCTACCTATTTATCTTCATTGACTTGAAACCCCTCAAACAAGAACTGAGCCATACAAAAGCACACCGAGCATATATTTAGCAAAAAAAGCCTTCCGTATTTGTATTAGGGATTATTCCTAGTTTGTTAGGATAGCTCAGAACCGACAGTCTCTTTTTTGGGGAATTTGTCTTGCGTTGTACTTTTTGGCCTAAATCCTAAATAAAGAAATGTCAGAAGTACACAACAGCTCAAGCAGTAGTCGTATCTGGAGGCATGTGGCATGGCTTTTTTATCTGGCTTCAAAAGATTAGATTTAAGAGTGGCTGCCTCCACTAGATCTCCATATTTGACGCGCTTTGAGCACTGCTGTTTGTGCTTTTTTCTAATTAGACCGCTTGGGCACTGACACAGGAATCTTTATGGGTTGTGGTTTGTTATTTTTTATTTTTATTTACTTATTTATTTTTCCCAATGTTGCCCCTCGACTTTAAAAACGCACAGACGTATGGCTGGAGCATTAACAACTGAAGATGCTTCCCATGTGGTCCATTTTGGCTTTTTGATGTCAGCCTCAAAAACTAGTCTCCCAGTATGATGGACAGACTTCTTTCCTTTTTTTTCCCTCCTGTCCAACATCAACACATTGCACAAGTCCAAACTAATCTGCTGTCTCTTCTGGGTCTAATCTCCCTTTCACTTCATTGATGCATCTTTTTGCAGATTACAGGCTTGTGTCAGTGATGACATGAGTACACTAGAGTCTTCATTTTGTTCCCAGTGTATTGACTGATTTATTACACATGGGCATGAGCCGAAGGTGTTTTATTGTTTTAATGTGACAGTTTTGCAAAGTAGTAAAAAACACCCCAACATTGCTTTAAGTCTGTTTGTTAAGTTCTTTAAAAATGGTTGATCATTACTTCTGCCATACAAGCAAGAAAAAATTGGCTTAGGGGCAACAGCGGGAGAATCCAGAACATGGACCACTAAAGTCAAAATGTTTTGAATAAAATTGAGTAGTACAATAGTTCTCCAATATTTCACATTATCACAATATTAGATGCTATTTGTGTTTGTGTTAACACTTTCATGCTTCCTGAGTACTTAGTAGGTTGTTTTGTGCTGCTTTCATGTGTTAAAATGACACCGAATAGAACCTTCCAGAAACTGATAGCAGTATTAACTATTCAACCATTAACCAACAAGTCTTAGGTCTATCGGATTTTACAGTATAACATTGTACAACAGTAAACCTCAACTAAAAACCAGTCAGCCCTGACGTAGCTTTAAATAACAAGCCTTTCATTTTAGAAAGACATTTAGTCTGAAGAACAACACTGAAACACTACATGCTGCAAAACAAATAAGTAGGTTGTACAACAGCTAATGCAGCTGAAGTTGGAGTGGACTATAATCTGTAACTTGTTAAAACTCTAGCTAGGTTAGCGGACTACTGCTAGCCAACCATTTTTTGGCAGTTTTGCCTCTTTAAAGGAGTAGTTTAAATAGATGACAAGTCTAATTTCCCCAGTTTTCCAGTTGCCCCAGATGTAGTAAAGCAACCTAGACAAGTTTTGTATGTAAATTTGACTTCTTTAGGTTTAGGCCTGGAGCTGTGAGGTTGATGTTGGTAACAAATACTAAAATTAAGTAGTTACCCAAATTGTTCAAATGTAGAAACTACAATGTAAAATGTGAAAACCGATTCTAGATCAGCACTTCTACTCCTGAGGAAGTTTGTGAATGCAAACCCTATTGTCAAATCTAGCAGCTGACAGCGTTCAGCTGTAAAGTGAAATTTAGTTTAGTGTCCTAAACCACATCAACAACTCGGCCCAACCTTAAAGGACTTCTGTTGTGCTTTTCACTTGTTTCTTTAGTGTGTTATGTAGCTTTTATGTACGTGTAAATGTCCTGTAAAGTTACAAAGCCTAAAGTACACGACAGAGGGAGAAACTCTCTCTTACAGGAACACTTTTCTCAGCTGCCGAAAACACTTTTTTGGAATTTCAGCTCTTTTCTCTGTTACAAGGTGATGGCATCTTGTAACACAGTCTTTATTGCCTGCCTACGAGCAAGCTTAACAAACCCTTGCACACCGCACAGAGAGCTAGAACAGTAAAATCTTACCACTCAGAAACGCCCTGCTCCAGTCTAGCTTGTGAAGATGGGTCTACCAACTTGTTCTAGCTGAATTTCAGACTCTGGCTCAGACTGATGCAGTAAAACCAATACCATTTTAAGAATAGCCTTAGTTGGATGCCACTCTGTTGACCAACAAGGATAGAGTAGGTGAGCTGACCAATCAGAGCACACTGGGCTCTTCAGGAGGCGGGGCTTAAAGACACCAGAACTCTAACAGAGCATTTCAGACAGAGGGTGAATACAGTTGTACAGTATTGGAAAAAAAGTGTGTTCTGGGGAAAACTGAAACATGTTAATCTATTCTAGTAGACAACCAAAACAAACATGAACAAAACACTAATAATACGCATAACGGGTCCCCTTGAATGAAGACCTGGATGCAGATTGAGAGAAGCTTTAGGGATGTGTTTTTTCCAAAACAGTTTGGACTATTTGGGTGACTATTGAGTTCTAGTGTTTGTTGGCAATATTAGCCTCCCAGCTTCAGTTCTAAGCCAAAGAAGTGAAATTTGGACTGTTATCAGCTACATCTGATTATAGATTTTTAGCTTTTTTTATTTTTATTTTTTTTAAGTCGGTCCCTATCAGCCAACATGCAACATGTTTTCTCACCCGGCACTACTTCTTCAGTAATCAATTTTTTAGTTTGTTGACATATAGTTAACAGTTAGTAGTCATATATAGAGTAAAGCAGCCATTGTTCTTAGTAACCGGAGGTCAGTAAAATGAAACAAGTATGATTTAAAAAAAAAAAAAACCCTGATATAATAATATGTACAGAACATTTTTGTACTAATTAGACTGTGTGGCCAGAAGTGTTGTATAATATGGTGTAATGGAGTCAACTGTCACCACATTGCTGGGTCATCAGTATAACTGTTTGTGCACCCTGATGTGCTTAGCATCATGTCTTTAAGGCCTTGTAATCTTGATGTCTCAGGGTTCACATGAGGACATCATTAAGCTACTGTCTGGTGCAGAGATAATTACCAGAGTTTGAGTGGAAGGAAGTTGTTGAAGGTGCAGCCTTTGGCAGGTCATGGTTGCTGTTTTATTAGATCTGCTTTGGGGCGTGCAGAGAAACGCTCTTGATGCCGTCTCTGAAATGAGACGACTTCCCCATGGGATCCTTTAAAGAAAACGTCTGTGCCAGAACCTCAATGGAATTTGGATTTTGTTCATTAATCTCCTCAGGACGCTTGATGCTGAGAGAGCAGCATACATTGTGCAGGCTTTTTGAAGGGGACAAAGAGCCCTTTCCCACAGCCAGCATCAGAGAAAGATGTTTCAGGACAGATGGGCAGTTTAGATGATATGTGGCTAATGTATGTAAAACTGGCAGTAATGGACAAATGAAAGAGGAGCCTGACTTTAAATTCAGCAGTTGAAAAGCATGTGTAAGTGTTTGAGTCATAAAATCTGAAGGGCATCGCTTTGCAGTACTGTTGTTTCCTGATTTATTCTCCTTAGAGTGAGGTGCAAGATTCCACACCTGAACATCTACCAGATTTCATGGTTTTAGTCCTCACTTCACCCCATTCCTCTGGACGTTCTCCCAGTCTAGGGTATTTATTCTCTTTCTCTTTGACCATAAGGAAGAAAACCGAAAATACAGCAGTACGTTTTCCCTTTAAAGCCCTTCTGACAGCCTGGTCTCTGATGAAACACAAAAACGGAGGGGGGAATATTGTTTGGCTCTGTTTTCAGGTAAAACTCTCAGGGTGTTTCTTGTCCTTGTATGCCTGTGCTTGCTTTCTTCATTTTATCCAGTAGAAGAGAAGCAGCCGTCCAGTCTTCATGGTTTGAACTGAAAGAGTGCAGCCCTGTCTGAGTCTAGTTCCACGCTGCATCAGTGCCTCCAGTCATAGTCTCTTGTAAAGCCAGCACCCGTAACATATCCATCATCCTGAGCCAGCATTTATAGAGAGGAGAAAGCATGAAACATGGGAATCCAGCCTGGCACTTAAATTAATTGAGGGTCTGCAGGAGTCCATCTAATATGAAGATGTGTCACGTTTTGTTACCCACAGGTCAGGTCACCAACGCTGCCATCATTCCAGCTCCTGCCAACATGTTCCTGCCGGACAGTCGGCCTGCTGTGCCGCTGCCTCGCTTCAGCCGCCACCTCAACCCATCCGAGCAGGGCGAGGGAGCCGGAACAGGAGGAGCGTATCTGAGACTGGGCAACAACTGCCAGGTAAAAGAAATACACTGTGTTTTGCTGGTTCCTAAGAGTACATCTTATCTGTATATCTGTCAGTCTGTTTATCTATCTATCTATCTATCTATCTATCTATCTATTTATGTGATGTTTTTGTGGTAATGCTTCTTCAGTAGGCCATTAAGACCTTAAACATTATTAATAAGCAGTTATAACAAATAAAAAGGGCAACAGTGCCCGATTATAACTAATGAATATGCATATCTGATGAAGCTGTCAGGTTTAATACTGACTTAAAGTAGAAGACGAAGTAAAATAAATAATCAGCCGGATTTAACTGTAGAGATTAGCCTACGATGGGTTTACTATTTGACAAACATGTGTTTATTAATAACTATAAATCAACTAATGTAAATCGTTCATAAAGGGTGGTCTTATTGTACAAGAGGTACAATAATAATATCTAAGCTCACCAGACAAAAAATGAGTCACCTTGTGTGTTTAAAGTGGTAATAACTTCAGGCTCCTGCAGATGGACTCATAGACTGAGAAGAGGTGGAACAGTGCAGTGAATGTCTCATTCCATGTGTGGAAAATGGCTCCAAAGCAGATGTTAATGATTGGCTAAAAGGAGTGATTGCATTTGGGCGTGCCAAAGATCATAGTGTGAAGGAAGTAGTTGAATTTGCAGGTGTATGGAAGCGTACGGTCATACAGGTCTATCAGCAGTGGCACAAATCATAGTCTACAGGGAATTCTCCTCAGAATTGTACCAAGGAAGGCATCCACCAAATTCTTTGATGCAGGAGTAGCTTAACATTGATGTGGTCTACATCCAGAAACCTGTCCAGTCCATGCCAAATCCAGTCACAGCTGTTATTGGTGCTTGTGGAGGTTTACACACTATTAGGTATATTTCAGTCACAGGTGACTCATTTCTTGTCGGGTGAGCTTATATTCTAAGTTTACCAAGTCGTTTAATAATGCAGTAAGCCACTCAAGACTGGACATTACAGTGATTGTCACTGTAAGACGGAGATGTTGGAATTAGACAAAGCATGGTAAAATCACTGTAACGCGCACCTTTAACAACACGTACTTCAAACTGATCCCAACTGGCCTTGGGCTGATAATTGATATTGATTTAATGTCAACCAGGGGTCAATCAGTGCTATTGATGGGTAGTTAATGTTTTGATTAGACTGTTCATTTTCATCCAGCATTCAAATTGTATGTATGAGAGCGCCAGAGCACAACTTGTCTTTGTTATGCACAACACTGGGGTTTCTGGAGCTGCTGGAGTGCCAGAGCCATTGGGGGTTTAAACACAACACAAAATGAGCCACCGTCTGCCACCAATCTCTACATGTGAACTATTCATTAAAAATTGATACGTTAAGAATTGATACGGTATTACAAAACATAATATTGCAGTCTTTTCTTACACCCATAGTTACTTTAATTTGTGTTACAGTACTACAGTTTCAGTTGCTCTCAGGTTGTCCTACAGAGAATTCCAGAGCTTAAAGCTAAAGTAACTGGAATTGTTTCTTGTTATGCTGATCGGATTTACAGTCACAGACTGTTTTAGAGAGCATGCATATTTAGCATGTCATTTCTGGCACTATTGTGAACTTGGATCATAATCGTTATGAGCATATTGTTTGTCTACGGCATTCATTTAAGAGTGGGTGTAGTAGTCTTACTGTAATGTATACCGCACATATGGACATCTTCACCTCCAGCAGGACACTGGAGTATGATAAATGTTACAATATTGTTATAGAACAGCTGTTGGTGGGCCATCGGTAATCCCTTCCATGTCAAAATCAATTACAGGCCTATGAATAAAGTGGTTATTCAGGGTGTTCAAATTACCTAGCACCTGCTGTGTGTTTGCACTCTTTTATTTCCCCTTTAACGCTTTTAGCCATTGCACTCTCACTGTCTACCTTCCGTTTCTATCCCTCCTGTGCTCTCTTCAGCTCAGTGCCTTTACATACTTCCTCCCTCTCTCTCTTTTCCTCTCTCTCTCTCTCTCTCTCTCTCTCTCTCTCTCTCTCTCTCATATGTACTTTAAGGCTAATCCCTCAGTCCCTGGGAATATGGAGTCATCTCTCCTAAAATGAGCTTTTTCACCTTTGCTTGCTGAGAGAACGCCTAAAACAAATGATTAGATAAGTGAATTAATACTAATGCCGGTGCGGGAGAAAACAATATTCCCACCATGACCCTGGGGCTGTGCCAAACATCACACGGCATGCGCTCACTCATCGGCGGCCCCCACGCAGCGTGCAAATGCGAGTCACTCTGAAAATCCAAATTAATTTCTGCTCCAGAATAGTCTCCATTATTTGGTTTGCGTGAGCCGTGTGCTCCGCCGACGGTGCAACCAGCTGCCGCTGCACCTCCGCTCTCAACCTCAAATGAACCATCGTCACGATCGGGGGGGAAGACCTACATTACCAGACTGGCTGTGTCTGGGGGGTCAGGGGAAAAGTAGAGAGGGGTCCTGACCATGCCAGCTCCAGACATGCTTCTCCGACCAGGTCACTTGCTTTGGGTCTCTGTGCTAATTGAGCAGGTGCTCCCAGGTCAAAGAAAAAGTTGGGACCAATTAGAGGTCCAGGTAGATAATGCCGCATTAAGATAAAGCCATTACCTCGGCGGGGAGATCAGAATTGATCGTTTTGGTGGAGCGAAGCGAAGTGCAAGTTTCTCATTCGGCATTTGTACCCCGCAGTTGTTTATTTGCATGCCGGATTTCCTTCCCTAGACTATCCAGATAAACATCCCATCGTCAGGGTGGCTAATGAAACAGGACGTTTTTGTAATGAGTTGAACAACCTGCTAATGAGCCTGTAGTGCCTGCTGCAGTGTTCAGTGCACTCCCTTGTAGCTATATGTCTGTGTAGAAGCCAGTGGTGTAGTCTTGTGTGAAGTAATGGACGTACAGTGATGAAATGGCTAGCAAGCATAAAATACTAGCTACATCTAGCTAGCCTCATGAAGACCTGTAAGCAGTGATTCTAAGGTTTTGTTTTCAGGTAGTTTGGCGAGCAGTTAGAAAGAGTTTCATGTTCAGATTTGGGTTTCAATTTTTCCTTTTGTGCATTAAAATTTCACATACAATGCTAGTATGTCACAAATACATACATTTCTTACATATCATTGTGCATTTTAAGCAAGGAACGCTGTTTTGAATGGAAGCGACAAATTTATGTATGGGCTAAATTTCAGTTTTATTACTGTGGGCCACAGGATATAGGCAAAAGTCGATAGCTGCAAACCAACGTTCACAACATTACACCAAAAGCTAAAGCTGACCTCCAAATGTGCAGGCAGTGGCCTCCTCTTGCTGCAGAACATCAAAAACTTGTAGAAGTTGAAAATGTGGGGTTGGGGGTGTTTGATTGAACCCGATCAGCATTGCTTTGCCACTCAGCTCACACACATTTGCCACATGAGTGTAAACGTTGCCTAAAACTGAGACGTTAAGTGTCGTTCACACTGCGCAGGTATAAACAGCACTGGCTTGCTAATCCGCAGGGACACAATACTTAATAATGATAATAATAAAAATTGTGCTCTGAATCAACATAATTTTTATATGGTGACATTTTGTGTGGAGGTTGGTGATTTCTAGCATTCGTGTCTTGGGTGTTAATGAGTTAATTAATGCAAAAGTCAATGTTCATTTTCTTCCAATGCATAGACGTCTTCCCCACTATGGAGAGGAATGTCTGCCAAATAGACTGAAGTGAAGCAATTGTTACAGAGGAAAAATGTGAAATGTAATGTACATGTAAAATGTACACATACTTTTTCATAGTTACATGCAGAATACAAGTACTATATATATATATATATATATATATATATATAACAGAAAAAAATATATGACAAAATCTCTATTGCATAGTTTTCATTTTCATAGCATGAAATGCTGAATTTGTACGAATTTAACACAGTCCACAAACGCCACGACTGCATTACTGTCCACTGTGTAGTGCCTAAAATAGTGTAGAATTTATGTAAATTACCATTTCCTTTTCTTTTTGCCGCTTTTCTGCATGTTTAAATGCACACTCCTGTGTCTGTATTGAAAGTACAGAAAGACATGAAAAAGATGTAATAGTTTTGCTTTTCATTTAAGACGTATTCCACATGTCATTTATGGAAAAGTCATGTCACTGTGGGTTGTATTTTACTGTTTTCACTGTTGTGATTGCATTTCAATGAGAGAAATCCGTTTAACGTACTGCCCGGTGGAAAGCAGGATAGCTGGGCTGTCATTACGTTTCAAAGTGCTCTGTATTCAACTCCGACATGAATTCAGCATTTCATTTTTGGAATGCAAATCCTCATGCATTGTTTTCCATTTTGGCACGTATTCTAGATCTCACTATGGAAAGGAATTGTCATGAGTGGGTTGAATTTCCCGTTTTTCCACTGTAGTGATTGCTTTCCAATTTTCACTAATTCTTCTCAATACCCCTACGTTGATTTCCAAAATGCTGACAGTGTAGCTGCTCAGTAACTCATACACAGAAACTTCTCATTAATGCATGAGACATGCATAGAGTCAGTACTGAATCCTGTAGCTGAGTGTCTGAGGCAGTGCTGGTGGCTCAGGAGGGAGCAAATGCTCGACAAGCCCCTCACAGATATTGTTATTGCTTAAGGATTTTGGTCAGTGTCAAAAAAGAAATGTTAAATATGAGGGATATTGAGCAGTTATTTTGGGTGGACCAGTGGTGAAGATGGGAGGGACTAGCACACAGGGCCCTATTATAGTGCCTCCACTGTTCTATGGCATATACCTGCAGACATCATAGACCAGTGTTCCTCAGCCATGGTCCTGGAGGCCCACTGGTCTGCACGTTTAATGTTTTCCCTGCTCCCAACACACATAATCCAACTAATCATCTTATTAACGACCCAATATTTAGTTGAAGTGGAAAAAGCACATAATGTGCAGGGCAGTGGACCTCCAGGACCAGGGTAGAGAAGCACTGACATTGACTACATCACGGCTTGAAAGCCTTGCTGTATTGTATTGGGTATTAGTGCTTGCTTTATCGACCATGCAGTTGAACAAGCCGTGGCTCCTGCTCAGTAGTGATGAAGGAATGAAGCTGTAAATATTCCTGGATGTGGGGTGACACCTTGCGAATCAGACGTGGGTGATTGCGTGCTCTGGACATGTCTATTAAAAAGACCTTGTTGGTAATGGCATTGTCAGTCTTTATAATCACTGTCAACCTTTATAGCAGCTGTAATCAATTCACTCGCTCACTGTCCATAGCAGTCAGTACGGAGGGGCTGGCTCATGATTGAACCGCGTTCCATAATTGACCTGCTCAGTACAGGCTTTGCGCCTGCAGGACATGTCTAGTCTCCTGCACTCTGCACATGCTTATAGACATTATTCATATGAATTGTTCCGCTTGAATAATGAAGCGTTTTAACCTTTTGGTCATGTTGTGTTTGCTCGGCATGCATGCAGGACCCTGAGGAGACCTATCTGGAGAAGGCAGACCGTCTCCATTCTCTTATGTGTGCTGTAACAGACAAGGTGAGTGGGAGGGTCAAAGCTGTAACCATGCCAGCCTCATTTCAACACACTTTCAACACTGTTATTTTCCCTTTGTTTTTTTCCTCTGCCAATTTAATGATTTAGTTCCCAGTGTAGTGCGGGTCACTCCCATCCGAGATCAGCACAGTCGCTCTAGAGGGCAAATACCAGCAATGTCTCCTCTGACTCGGCCGGTACCTGCTGCTGTGGTCTAATCAAGATTCAGGAACAAATTCTTTAGGGTTTATTGTGCACCTGTTCATCTGTGAGTAGCCGGCACCAATGCCACAAAGCTAGGGATGCACTCTTAACACTTTTCCCCTTTCCATGAGTGTAATGAATGTTAAGTTTCCCGTATGAATTTCTCAGGTCATTTGTCTCATATGTGAATCTCGTTCACTCCTGCTGTATGTTCGAGCATCAGACTGTGTCAGAGTTTAGTAAATAGGCCCCCAAGATCGTGCTGCTGCAGAATACAGGTAAACGATAGAGGTGCATCCTATGTGGGGCTAGTGGACGCACTAGCCTGACTTTATGGGCTGCTATGCTAGCTAAAGGCTAGACAATCTGGACTAACATTAACTCAGACTGTAAGTCACTACAAAGCGGCAGATG
Organism: Semaprochilodus insignis; assembly: GCA_034552555.1. Lineage (NCBI taxonomy): Eukaryota > Metazoa > Chordata > Actinopteri > Characiformes > Prochilodontidae > Semaprochilodus > Semaprochilodus insignis. The sequence goes on along the minus strand of CM067489.1, from coordinate 23,545,993 downwards.
AGTGAAGCCTGACTCAGACATTCAGGTAAGCGACTCCCGTTAGCATGTTTTCCCCCATGAAATACTGCCATTGCAGATTACAGATTTATCCGTAAGCAGTTTTTACTGCTGCTCGTAATCCCACACTGCTGATGTGTAGTTTACTGGTGCAAAATTGCGAATGAATAAAGTTGCTGGTGTTGTCAGAATAATGAATTGGCCATCCCAGAGGACATCGCTTAATGTGCTTGAAATTATTTGGATATTAAGAAGCAAAAAAAAAATTTAACCAACTTCTAAGACTGAACTTTTAGAGATGTGGAAAACATACCTCTGCAGATTTCTTTGTAATTGAAAGCAGATCTCCTACAAACATTGCAAGTAAAGGCAAAGTGAGAGGTAAGAATAATGCTTGCCCTATACCATCAAGGCACATTTTTAAGAAGCACATAAACCCTGAAGACATTCATATGCAATGAGAAGTATGTCTTTTTTTTAAATCCAACCTGCTTGCAATAAGGATTATAGGATGATATAATGGAGCCACTGAGGTTGAAAATCCAGCTGCGTTAAATAGACTGTTGTTATTAAACTTGAAACACACTAAATATTCTGTTTGAACCGTCTACCCGGGAGACCAGCGCGTTAAGAAATCAAAATGGCTCACGCTCTCTCTCTTTTGACCGGTGCGAGCAAAAGGCGCTTTGGGCCGTGTTGAAGCACTTTGTCACACGGCATGCCAGGGTCACCACAGGCTCCCTGCGCACTCCCTCCTCCTGTGTTTAGAAAAGCTGTGATGCCTCAACCGCTCCGTCCAAAACTTGGAAGTGCCGTTAAGTGGATTAGTTGCACTCAGTCAAAAGGGGAGCTGAATCCTGCAGGCGAGCCCAAAACCCACTGTGTTTATTTGGGAGAAATGTGTAAATAAATAAATTAATGGAGAGCGCGAGAGTTTTCTAACCCCCCCACTACGCCACCCCCCCACCCCCTCCTTAATCTGTGGGAAATGTGCATCGCTGTCATCCACCGTTTGCCTGCACTGCGAAATTCTCCACAATAGCAACATCAATATCTGCTGCGCTAGATTAGGGATGTTTTAAAATGAGATTTGATGACCTCATCAAGAACTCATAGAGAAGCAAGTTCTTCACCCTCACAGGAAAAAAATAAGGTCTTTCTCATTTGTACTGAATTGGTCTCAGGGTCCCTCAGAACCCCTCAGAACCTATCCGTTAAGATACTTGAGATTTTCTTCTTGGCAGATTTGAGGTAAATGTTTGGTTCCCCCACTTTTCCTTGAACTAAGAGTGACCTTTTATTGTAC